>OY720366.1:3643465-4857954 GCA_963082945.1 Cerastis leucographa
TTCTAGAGATCATGTTCATAATATTCCTAATAATTATCCGTGTTAATATTTATTGTAATGTTGAGTTATGTGTATATATGAGGAGTTTTACTTTGTACCTTCAGAAAAACTTGACAAACTAATGACTACATGCATATTTAATTATACTTCATACATACAGGGTGTCTGTTACATCGTTTGCAAAATTGAACGGACTGAAAGGAGGAATCATTTGCTGTTTAAATGTCGAAAATTGCGAGTTTTTTTTTTATCCTTGGGCCAAGGGTGAGTTGTTTGTGCTAAAGGTATAATAAATTTACCCTTATTTCGAACCGTTTCTTTGGCAAACGATGCACCATCCACCTTGTATTTATGACTGAAAGTTTTTATCAAATTACACTTTTATATGAGATGGATTCATAATTTTGGCCTTAGTTTTTATTCCACCATAAAAACTTTTCAAATCCATTTTTTAATACACAATTAAATAAAAAAACTTTTCTTATTCCAATTCGCAATGAGCGTTTAATTTTATTAATCTCAATAAAAAATCTTTATTCTGCCAATCCACCATCAGATGACTGAAGTAAAAGAAACTTAGAATTTTTGAAAAACTTTTCAACTGAAACTTTTTAATGAAAGTGGAACTAACTAATTAAGTGGATTTTATAATAGTCGTGACTTAAATAGGTTCTTGGAAAGTGCACAAACTTGCGCATAGTCGGAATTCTCTGTTCAATAAATAATTCTAGGAATTCGTATGCTTTTAGTGCACTTCTGTGTGCCCAAAGAGTTATGAACGCGATTCTGACCCACTTTGATGTGGCTGTTGGGACTGCACCACTGAGCATAAAGGAGATCTGATGAGCAATCCTGCATTTTTAAGAACGTTGTGAATTCCTATCAAAATATTTGTTGTGCGTCGTTTGTTTTTTTTGTCATTTTATATGCACATCATATCCCTGCGACAAATAAATATTTTTATTTCTTTCTATCACAGTATCATCAGTCTGACAAAAAAAAACCGGCCAAGTGCGAGTCGGACTCGAGCACCGAGGGTTCCGTACTTTTAAAACCGTAATTATTAAAAATATTTTTATTACATGATATAACTAAAAATTTACGGTTTTAGCAATTTTTCCTTTATCTGTGCTATAAGAAATTGCTTCGTACCAAATTTCAAGATTCTGAGTTCACGGGAAGTACCCTGTAGGTTTTGATTCCCTAGCGAGTGGCATAAACGGCTGTATCTTTTGATTGTGTTGGCTTAGAAGTTTGATTTGTCACAGCTCTAAGGGACAGCAGACTTGAGAATTTGATATAAATTCCAGCTACCTCCACGCGTTCCTGAGAAAAAAGGTCTTGACTGACAGACAGACGGACGGACGGACAACAAAGTGATCCTACAGGGGTTCCGTTTTTTCCTTTCGAAGTACGGACCCCTAAAAACAAAATTTTTGTGAAGTTTTTCAAATGCGTCTTGAATTTACAAATGGTTTTAATTTAGTGAACTTTTAGAAAACCCTCGTATCATATGGTGTTGGCAGAGCTAACTGCCAGCCTTCCATCAAGTTTGTTGGAATTACATCCAACAAACTTGATGGAAAAAGAGGCGCATATTGCACCTAAGTTGCATGACTTTTACTCTGCTTTCATACCTCGGCTCCATTTAGCTCACGCGTTTGGCTTTAAGTGCAATAGAAAATTTTGCACTACCATCAAAATTCATCTTTTGTCACTATGACATGAACTTCCTTATCCTTTTGAACGCCAGAGCATAAACGCACGCGCGTGCCCTCCACGCCAAGCCACAAATTCACAGCAAATACTTACAAATAAAAAAAGAGATTTCAAAAGTATTAATAACTCATTTCTTGATAAGACTTTTAATATATAAGATACATAGATCACAAATTCAAAGATATATAAATAAACACACACAAAAGTATTGAATGAGTTGCTTATGTCGTGTTATAGTGCACCACATTTTTGACACATATTTGTGTCGTTGGCGGTAAGGGCACGCGCTTGCTTGTCACGTATATGGCGTTCAAAAGGTTAACTTAAGGTTTCTTTTTGACTACCCCTTTTAATGTGTTTTAATACGTTTCCAATTGTAAGAAGAAGACACGCTACGCCGATCCCAAATAAATTGGAATAAGGTCAGGAGAATTGTGATGCTGTGTGGTTTGGCCAAATAAATGTTTTCCCTCTGTTGAGAATATCACGCCACGCCGGGAGCAGGTCGAGAATATCACGCCGCTCCGGGCGACCGCGGGTTGGAAGCTGAGGCGCGGAGGGGTTACTCGAGCTGCGTACGCGCTCCGGCCGAATCATCACTGCGTCATCGATCATTCACATAAAGCCGTATACAGACATTGCGAGGCATGCGCCGCGAACAACGCACAGCGAATACCTCGCAAGGTGTGTACCTTTGTATTCGTGGCGAGGCATGTGCTACGCACGTGCGAGGGCGAGCCAACGTATGGCCGCGGCATTCGTTGGGCGTCGTTCGTGGTGCATGCCTCGCAAAGTCTGTATCCACCTTTACTTAGCGCTTACCATATTTTCACTCTCGCCAATTCAAATCAATCGTTTGTTTATCCTTTGTTAAACTTATAATACAAGGTTTTGTTTTGCATCCTCGTTAAATTCAAGGAGATAACTATGCTAATGATTCGCGTCCCTAATCAATAACAAAATGGGTAGGTAATTTTTATTTATTTTTCGTATTTACGGAAATCGGTAAGTGTGAACTACCCGTGTTTTAAACGCGGCCCGTCTGATTCTCGCCCTATAATCGCACTTCCACACATACAAATAATCTCAAACGTTTATTCGATAATTTCTTATTCCCTGAACCACGTAAAGGGGGTAATTCTGAAACACTGAAAAAATTAAACAACCAAAAAAATCTGCGTTTATTAATAGGTACTGTAATTTTAATTGATTATTTATGTATTTTGTGACAACTTCCTGAATTTTGTGGAGGATGCAAAACAACACTTTGTATATGTACAGTCCACTATTTGAAGCCAACGTCTTTCAGTCGTCCTACCACCTGGAGGATATACCATCTGCAAACTATTTGTCCCAGACAATTATTGTCGTGGCAGGAAACACCGCTTACTGGCTGTTCCACCTTGCCGTACGGTTGCACGCTCCAAGTCACATATTCCTCGGACCTTAGCCGCTATTAACGCTCTCCTGAACTCAAACACAGATTTTGATATGTTTGCAAATGAATGAAAGGTGATACTGTCAGAATATTTGATTTTTTGTGAGAAGAATGCATGACGTTGTTAAATAAATTGTAATTATGTTTAAATAGTGTAATTGGTTTCGGCCGTTCTATTTAAATAAATAAATAAATACCCATTCCTGTTTACCCTCCTTTTTTTCCTTTCTTTTACCATATCCAGCAATCTTCAAACATCCCAGTGACATAACTTACGTCACGAGTAGACCCGTAGAGTGTGCCCAAATTAATGGCCGACAAACATCAAGCTAATTTGAGCCCGTCGCGAATGTATTTATTGCTAATGTTCGCTCTAAGTCCAGGTCCATTGATCGAATGGGCTGGAGGTTCGGCCTAATTACGTTGATAAATTTGCCGTAATTTGGGAGTGAAGAACATGATAAAAGCTTGATGTGTAGGTAAGTAAACAGGTGAATGGTCTACTTCGTTACAAGTTTACTTTATATCGATCATCATCATTAGCCTATAATGTCCCACTGCTGGGACACAGGCCTCCTCTCTATGAGAGGGAGTGGGCTGTAATCCATATTGCGGGCCCAGTGCGGGTTGGTAGATGTCACATGTCTTCGAATTTTTAGTTCTAAGACATGCCGGTTTCCTCACGATGTTTTCCTTCACCGTTTTGAGAGCAGCGGTATTACACAACGTAATGCGCCTGCCTGGGTTCGAACCTACGGCTCACTGATCGTAAGTTGGGACTACCACCACTGGGCCACCACTGCTCATTATATCGATGCCTTTTTCAAATACCTGAGAACCTTTTGCTTGCAGAGATATTGAAGGTCGCAGTTTCAATTTTTTTTTGGTTAAATTATCACTTAGCTTGATATCAACAACCCCTGTATCGTTGCATGAACCCACCCATAAGCACAATGTGTCACGTGCGTTACAAATGCGGCGTAAACAATATTTTTTCAAATACAAGTAGAGATCCCAGATCCCAAGAAACGTAAACACCTCATTCCCAGCATCCAACATACAACAAAGTTTGCAAGGCATCAATTTTACGTAATAAGTAATCACATTTACATTCAAGCCCATAAAGAACTAAATATTCTCGGTCTCCCTAGATTTAAACTAAAATGTTCAATAATAGAATGGCTACTAAAACAGGACTATCATAAAACAGAATCACTTTTTACTTACATCGCCTAATAAACATCCTCACTACACTTTACGTGTCAATCACCTACTTCTCGCTCACGAGCTAAACTCTCTTACATTCATACCACTCCACTCACAACAAGCACAACATCCCAAAAATTCCCCACAAACAATCATCAGAAACTTCCACCTACATTGAGCACTTTACCACTTTCTCACCCTCACATTAGTTAACCACAAGATCAAAAATGTACTAACCTAACACAATCCACTGGCACGTCTTTTACAATAGAACTACAAGCATACCCCTATAGCCGGACACTGCCCCCTAAGATACAGGCCTAGCCTAGTTTAGGGGACAGGGTTGAACATATTGTACTCATCTATCAATGCTAAATTAAGAACCTCAATTTGTAAACAGTGCAATGTATCTAATCTATGTGGTAATAAATTATTATTATTATTTATTATTAAGTCAACTCCAAGCATTTTATGGTAGTGGTACTTAGTTATACATGTAAAAACTGTGTTTTGTGTGACAGATGACTTCGTGATAGGTCATTTAGCAAAATAAATGAAATATGGATATGAACACTAAGTAAAAGCCAAAGTCTGGGATAACATGGCCAGATATCGCACAAAATATATAAATGGAGGTTTGAAAGGAGAAAAAGTGGAAGTTCACTGAAAGACATGGACCTCTCATACTCTCCCAGTTGGACATATATTTGGGGTTACCGTTACATTGTGTCTTCTTCTTTCAAACCTTTATACCATATTATTTTTTACACATATTTTCTTTTGGATTTTTCAAATCCATTACTTTCTAAATAATGAACATTTTTTTAATACAATCTCAACAAATAAGCCAGTATAATACAATAAAAATAATTAACAGATACCTAGATAAAAGAAAACTCTAAAAAATCACGATCGATCAACTAATTAACAAAAAGTGTGCCATGTTAATTATGTAAAAAGAATTAACTTTGGAACAAGGCTTCGTCATTACCGTTCAAAAAAATTAGAAAATTATTTTAACAAGGCAACTTTTCCGTCCCCTGAAACTTTTTTTTCAAACATTGATTTTCTAAGACGTGGCTTATTAGTTTTAATTGGTATTCCTTGTGTTTTAAACAACGCTTTGATGATTTTTAGGGTTCCGTAGCCAAATGGCAAAAAACGGAACCCTTATAGATTCGTCATGTCTGTCTGTCTGTCTGTCTGTCCGTCCGTATGTCACAGCCACTTTATTCCGAAACTGTAAGAACTATACTGTTGAAACTTGGTAAGTAGATGTATTCTGTGAACCACATTAAGATTTTCACACAAAAATAGAAAAAAAACCATAAATTTTGGGGGTTCCCCATACTTAGAATTGAAACTAATTTTTTTTTATCAAACCCATACGTGTGGGGTATCTATAGATAGGTCTTTAAAAATGATATTGAGGTTTCTAATATCATTTTTTTCTAAAGTGAATAGTTTGCGCGAGAGACACTTCCAAAGTGGTAAAATGTGTCCCCCCCCCTCTTATTTCTAAAGTAAGAGGATGAAAATTCTGAAAATATTTAAGATTATAGAACGTAAAAAAAACTTTCAATGTAACTTGGTTTGAATAAGATATGATGTTTAGTTTTTGAGATATAAGACTTTTTCATCAAACTGCAGCAGTAACTTTGTTAAACATACTATGAAAAACAAATGTAGTTTTGCTGTTACATATAAAAATAATTTAATAATATGAAAAATATTTTTTATTTTATTGTTTGGTGGTACGGAACCCTGTGTGCGTGTGAGTACGACACGCACTTGGCCGTTTTTTGTTAAAATTTTTGTCACACTGCCTCGTTGGTCTTGTGGTTGCAACTGTGGCTGCTGAGCACGAGGTCATAGGTTCGAATTCCAGGTCGGGCAAAGTGTTATTGGATTTTTCCATTTTTGGAATTTCTCAGGAGCAGGCACGCCAGTCTGGATGTGTGCCCGGTTCATAGCAATGGGGTCTTACCTTATTACTTGGGACTTGAACCTAATTGGCGAAACTCTGACGAACCATTCGGGGATTACTGGCGGGCCTAATCTAAGATGCGTGTAAGCTATTTTTGTCTTGTTGAAAACTATAATTTTGTAATGTTACTTTACTTTGTGTGCTATAATTTTGTGCTCTTTTAGATACTTACGACTGTTAGCAAAATAATGGTCACAAATTGTCTTCTAGCCTATGCCCGCGGCTTCGCTCGCGTGGTGTTCGGTAATTGTCCCACTGGATTGTACTACCCGGATAAAAAATATGCTATGTGTTAATCGAGGTTATAAACTACCTGTGTGCCAAATTTTATCCAAATCCGTTTAATAGTTTTCGCGTGAAAGAGTAACAAACATACATTCTCACAAACTTTCGCATTTAAAATATTAGTAGAATCCTACTAATATTTTAAATGCGAAAAATACCTAAACAAGTTTAAAATATTGTTTTGCAGGGACATTTGAAAAATAATGATATCATAGTTTTCACTCCGCTACTGAATGTCGAAGTTTGAAATGTCGACGTATGTTAGTTCTAAAGTACAGGATCTCGATGTACGCCAGTTCGAAAGTTCACTGGAGCGAAGTATTCAAGACCGACGTATCGTTAGTTAGAAAGCATAATTGTTAAAGAGCGAGCGAAGCGAGCTCTGGACTTGGGGCACCCCGACTCGGACAGGTTAGGTCCGAAGGGGATGGCGGGGTCTAGTGAGCGAGTGGAGCGAGCGAACTAAGACCCCGACATCCCTTTCGTGTTAGGTTACTGTAAACCCTGCAGACAGATATAGAAGACTCCGCGTAGCGGGGCTACGTCGACTATGCTTTTAGGGTTTCTAACTAACGATACGTCGGCCTTACATACTTCGCTCCAGTGAACTTTCGAACTGGCGTACATCGAGATCCTGTACTTTAGAACTAACATACGTCGACATTTCAAACTTCAACATTCAGTAGTGGAGTCCATAGTTTTGAGTGTTTTCATTTTGTTTTGATTTATGTAGATAAAACCGCAAATACGAAAAAATACACTAGATTATTCTATGTAAGTTCATCAAACTGTAATTAAATAAAAAAATTGCCACACTTCCCATTCTAACAGAATTCACCAAAAATTCACCAAACTACCATATTCAATAAAAGCATGGCGTCATATCTATCAGAAAGCCATCCCTCAAACATGGCTGCTCGACTAGAAGCAATTACGTAACATCGCAGGTACAGAGTCAATCTCACACGAATGGTAATGGCCGCCGTTTTAACACGATATGTTCCGGCGATTCTTTCGATATCACCAGCTGGCTCTGTTAAGGGAGAGATTGTTCGGTGTGCATATATTTTGGACGATAAGTAATGAGCTTTATAGGAGATAACTTGTGGTCCAAACTGGGTTGTTTTGCAAAAATCGAACTTTAAAGTTTTATTTCCTAATGTCAAGTAGTTTTTTTGACAGATCAGATACGTTTTTGAAAGATTCATTCGTTCATAAAATCATGACCTACTCGTTTCAGAAAAGTATGAGTCGAACATTCTGAACAGCGGCGCAGATTTCTCACAATCAGCAGCTAATGATGAAAAGGTGGAAAATATATTTAAAAAAAGTCGATTTCTCCAAAAGAAACAGTTACCTGTTTGTTTTGGAGAAATCGACTTCAAATTATCGTATAACAAAATTGTTCCAAATTAGGTCTTGTATTATCTATTACAAATGATGGAACACATCCGATTACTTAATCACCCTTATAGTGTAAAATATTATAAAGAACAGAAACTGTGTTTTTGCCATTAAATCATAAACAATACTTGTTATTTAATAGTAAAAAAGGCCACTGCATAATCGGGACACCACTACAAAAATGTTTAAAAAATAAAACAATATGTTTTAATTAAAACGAAGCCTACTAACCTACTAACACAAAAACAAATACTAATTCAAAATCAATTAAAACTTACCAAAATAGCGATCAAACTTATTGACTACTAAAATAAAACTGAAAACCAATACAAAACGGCAACATTGCCCTTAACTCTCGACTAGGATTTAATAATGAAACGGTCCAGCTTTTACAATATTCCCTATGATTCATTACCATATATTGAAACTTTAATTGAAATCAGAAATTGCCCGAACAATGGACTTCGAAGGCTCCTATAAATCGTAATATCCATTCTTTCATTACAAATGTAATGCGTCGGTTACACGAGTAGGTTTTCTCGCTTCGTGATTATTAAAAAGATTAAAATATTCTTACATATGTAAACGAGACAGGACAATCGCTTGTCAAATTTAACTTTATAATAGGGGACCGGACTGGGTAAAGAAAACGACATTCTATTTTGTCCGTCAGACAGGTAATACAAAAATATTAGACACGTATTTTTTGTTTTATCAAAATATCAAAAACTTACTTAGTTAAAACTCATTAAAGTTGGAGAGTGGGGGCTTACTACGTCACAAGTAGGTATAAAACTTACCTACATGTGACATCACGCGCCATTTCAACTCAATATATCTCCGTAATTTTATGACCACGTGAAAAAAGAAAAAATACGTGTCCAATACTTTTCAATAAACTACCCGACGGACAAAGAAAAAAAAATGGATTATCCCCTAATGCATAAACTTTCAAAAATACAGTTAAGTTTATACGGAAAACTTAAATTATTTTCCGGTGTTATTTTACAAATAGAGAAAAACGCCTGGTGAATCTCGAGTGGTGTACAGTTCGAACACCAACATGTATATACACTTTCCTATATTTAAAAGCGATTTTAGACCGAAATATCGATTGCAGCTCTCAGATACGATCTATTAATAGGAGACAAAATACTATGATTGCCACAACACGACATTTTAATCAGAACAGTAGGAGATAATCTTTTTTAAAAGTTGATTTTTGTTTACATATTGGTGCTCGTGACTGTACAGGGTCGAAGGGAAACCAACGCGAAATCTGTTATCAGGTAAGTACCTACATCATTCTAAAACCCCCACATCTAAATTTTTAAACAGTAATTTAAAAAAAAATAACAGCGTTTCTATACATTTTAACCGTGAAGTTATTACAGATTTGTAGGAAAGAGCTGTTTTTTTAGTGCTGGTAATGAATTTGAAACATAAAGGGTGTAAAACACCTCTTAACGAAGCCGAAAGGCACTGGTTCTCCCTGTCATTGCGATCATTTTTTTGTTCTACACCATACCTGGGAATCTTCTAGTTACGGAGATATTTGGGGTCAAAGTTCCAACTTTTTGACAAGTATTTTTTTAAATACAAGTTTTTAATGTAAGATTTTTACTTTAAACACCTCCACGACCCCCGTACTATACAATCCGTCCATCAGCACAATGTTTTGAGTGCGTTACATTGAGTTCTACCACAAAACATGATTTTACACCCCCAAAAAAAAAGTCGTTTCCCAGCAATATTTTTTGCGTAAAGTTACTTAGTTTCATGTACAGAATGCTTGGTTGACGGCTTCGTGATGAGGTGATTTACACCTTGTATTGGTTGAAATCCACATTATCGTTTCTCGAATCTCCCGAGTTTGGTAGACTCCTGTTCATTTTCACTCGTCTGCGGTAATTTCTACTTTGGTGAAATAGGCCTTAAAACGGAGTTACAATATAGTAAATAATGAAATGGGTCTTAAAACGGAGTTATAATAGAATAACAATTCTGGTACTTTATACGGTTTTTTCACCACAGAAGTAGGATGTACTGCTTCCATTCGCCAGTCGTTTCTCGAATGGAAATTCCTTCTCGACTTTCAGGAAACTCGCCCCGTGTAAACAAGCCTTAAAGTGAGGAATATTCTTTTAATTGTAATGCGATATTTTTCGCTTTTAATTAAATTAATTTTATCTGTAATTTTGTATGCTACCTTCAAGGTAATTGGGATACTTTTGTAAAGTGATATTTTTGAAGTGAACAATAATTACTTTTCAGAGTAGGTATCATTGACGTAATTTGGTTGTACTTTTTAACAGACTTTAAAAAGGAGGATGTGATCAAGTCGACTGTTTTTTTTTTGTGTGTATGTTCAGTCTTTTTTTTTCGGTATTCTAAACCAATATCGATGTTTTTTTTTTTGTTTGGTATAGTATTATTCCGCGGTAATCCCGTTAAAATTTTGTAAAGATCTGATGTTGCCAAAGTGGGTTCAGTACGTCCCTCATACAGGTATTTCCCGCGACTTTGACGATGTCGTGGACCCAACGAGCTTTAGGGCGGCCATGGTTTCTTGGGCCTACCTTTGGCCGACACTCAATCAAAGCTTTGCTCCATCGACCATCTTCGCGTCAAGCCAAAGTTAAAAAAAAATCATTTTTGCAAAAAAATTAAAAATACTTTAAAAAAAAAAACTAACTTTAGCCTCAGAAGTCGGCGGCAAAAAAAACTGAATCAATGAAACAAAAGTCACCGACTTTTGTAGCTAAAGTTATTTTTCACATTTTTGTGTTTTTGTAGTTTTTTTTTGTTATTCGTGTTTCCCAACGACAAGGTAAAGCTGACTAGATAAGGAATGACATTGATTTTTGACCATTTTCAGTTTTCCTTCATATTAATTAAAGGTGATTAATTTACATTACTGCAATTAACGTTACTTTTATCCTGCGTCATCTAAGAGCTGGATAAAGGCAATGACATGCAGTTCTATCGGTTCCGATTTGGACTTATTTTTTCGCCACTGTTTGTTTGTTGTATTTGGTTAGACCCGCTACCTACTGTGCGGTCCAACGCAACGCTTTCCGGCTTTGCCAAGGCTAATTTGGCCCATGTGGGCATGGGCATATCGCAGAGGTGGCCAGCTCAGTCCCACTCTAGTTTAGCGTCATTTTTAGGTGAACTATTGCAATGTGGTTTGACGCCTAGATGGCCGATGGTACAAGGCTTTGGCTGAATGGTGGCCAAGGTTAAGCCAAAGAAACCAGGCCGTCGTCTTTGACGATGTCGTTGGGTCCACGACATCGGCAAAGTTGCGGGAAATACCTACATGAGTGACGTACAGAACCTACTTTGGACATTAGGAAGCCTTAAGTTTTAGACAATATGCTACGAATAAAAGCTCATTGTATTTTCCTAGATTCTTGATGCATACATACCATCTACCATGACATTTTTATATCAATAATATTTTCCCTATACATCTCAAACAAATCAGTTTCTATTACAAATAAGACGATATTGCGCCCTACTAGGTACCCAAAAGCGGTACTTCAATAATATTTGCCCGTATCTCAAGTTTATTGCTCCAATATCGATGCGGATTGCACAAACAACCGTCCTGACTTCGTATTAGATATTAGGTTCATAGTTTAATAAAGCTTGAAGTATGAAGCTTCAATTTGTACGATGTGTAGACAGCTGCATTATTTAAATATCCTTCATGCAAACTGGGGAACAAAATAATGCAGTTAAACTGTCTGAATAATTTGGTTTACGATTAGATTTCCCCGCGGGTAAAACCGCGGCTGGAAACTATCCCAGGGGAACGAATTAACAAATGATGATTAGTTTGATATTTTGGAGGAGCTCGTGGCTAAATAATAACAGCCGCAAGGGTCGATCTCTAAGGTTAAGCCGTGCTTGCCGAAGTCGGTCCGTGGATGGGTGACTATAATTACATACCGAGTTTCCTCCGTGCCTCGGAAAGCACTATAAGCCGTTGGCCCGGCTGTCATTTGTAGATTTTTGACAGTCGTTTAAAGGTAGTCAGACGCCGAAAATCTGACATTCAGTCTTACCAAGGGGTTTCGTATTACCCAGTTACTGGGTTGTGGAGATCAGATAGGCAGTCGCTTCATGTAAAATACTGATACTCAGCTGCATTCGGTTAGACTGGAAGCTGACCCCAACAAAGTTTTGGAAAAGGCTAGGCAGATGGACGGATTAGTTTTATATTTTAGACCAAAAAAATGACAAGTAAAACGGTTATTGAAGATCTACCTGCAGGAAATAAACATTTCATATTTCGTACCAGAGATCTTTTCTTGCTATAATTCCTGAACAATACTGTAGGCAGGGAAGGTATAACATACACTCAAGGAAAATTACGGTGTTTCCCATGAGACCAGTCTAGGGACAATACAGGAAGGGCACCGGTGATCTCGGACCCTGAGGGGACTCCGCATTTGTAATGATGTGGACACCTGGGAAAAGCAGAGCAATCTCAACCGCCCCAGACGTAGAGGGGTTCTAAGAGAAAATAACTGTAAGGGAAAATGTACGAAAAAATCAGGAGCATATTTTATAACATCAAACCAAGGTGAACCACGGCAACCACGCCCTTGTAAATTTCTGGGCATGGAATTATTAAAATACTTGAAGTACAAAGAGACAAACTATATTAACGAGGTAGTCTTACTTCTAGGTCGTGCTACTGATGAGCAAAAGTCCAGACTCATGCTCATCAGTAGCTCGGCTAATATATAATAATCATTCACATTTCATCACAAATCAGTAGTCAAACTTAGGGTAATCGAAACCCCAGGACCCCAAAGGTCCCAGGTAAGACAAAATGTCATTAATCAATGACAAAAAAACATTTGTACCCGAACTCAAATATAACTAGCGTACAGTGGATATTCTATGGATATTTCTTTGTCTTAATCTTTAAGGAATGCAGGTCGGATATTATGTCACTATTGTTAACCAGTATGTTTCAACTTACCAAAATATTAATTAAATAAATAATCGATAAATCCTTGAAACTTACTCACTTAAAAATCTTACAAAACAAAATCACACCACTCAAGAATATCCATAAAAATCATCGACGATGGATGTCTAACAGACAGAATCGGAATAACACTACGTGTTACCCCGGGTTCGCCTACAAACGAGCTAGTAGATACTGAAGCCCATTGAAAGCAATCCAGCCGGGTATGAAACATACATTTGCATATGACTTGGTATAAAGCAGCGGCTCCCAACCTTTTCTGACCAGGGACCCCTTTGATTTCTTTAGTGATAGCAGGGATTACAAGGTTCAAAAAACATGAACTGTATAAATAGAAATATAAAGTAAACTAAATAGTCATAAAAATAAAAAAAGAGCATTAACAGAGATTATTGTAAGAAATGTTTTTTTTTTTTAACTGGCCTCATATTTACAAATCTACACGATATACTTGTCTTTATACTAATATTATTATAAAGTGGTAAAGTTTGTAATTTTGGATCTGGTTTATCTGCAGAGCTACTGATATATTTCTGGAATGTATTCACTAAAGTACAACTAAAAGTATCAAATTTTAAAACTTTCGCGGGCAGGTTTTAGCTTTTGAGTACCACTGGTTGGGAACCAACTGTATAGAGGATTTTGACATACTAGCTCTGGATCGACTCGGTATGAAATGGCTTACTAAGGCTGTTCATGAATAATTTTCAGAGGGATCGATTAAAATAATATGACAAGGATTTATTGAAACGGTACGTTTTATTAGAACAACGTTGTTTGCATAGAATAACTTATTTATTCTACGATATTTGTACATGCTCTTGAGTGGCGTTCGTAGAATTTTGACAGATTTTATAGAAAGTCAGAATCCTGAAAGTCTGTCTACCAGTCTTTTTCAATGGGTTTCGCAAAACCTGTACACGTAGATATATTTCATCACTTTTTTTTTTTTTTTAAATCAGCTGTTCCATACATTTTGACCGCTTAGGTAATTGCAGCTTTGTAGGAAACCACTGTTTTTTTTTTCACTAATGAAAAACTTTTGTGATAGAGTTCAGAATGATGTACTGGATCGATGTCCGTTCCAAGCTTTTTAATACTGGCGTCCCAGCTGGACGCCAGTAATAGAAAGGTTACGTCTGGCTACATCCAAAGTAGACCAAGTTAGGATAGGCTAAGCAGATAATGATGATGTCCAAACAAGAAGATAACTTATAAAATTTGGTTCAACTTGAATTGATTGAATTCGTATTTACACCATTGTTTACTATATTGACAAAATATACGCAAAGAACACAAGTATCATGATCCGTATAATAGTAGCTTGCCATTTATTACAAAATACATACTATGACGCCATAAGCACTATTTAATAACTTTACAAAATAGACTACGTTATTGTTCTTTAAATGTGTATAACTAAATTAGCTTGCTGAAAAAGTGGCCACGTTAAGCAAAAAATGCTTAAGCCGGGCAAGTAAGATATGTGCTGTTGCGTTAACTAGGTATATTTATTTTATTTCAAAAATTATGTTCACTCTTAATACAGAGAAGAAGAAAGTAACAGAAAATAGGTACAAATGTGATGCTTATTTCTAAAGAAATCTCTTACAGCATACCTGCGAAATGAGATTTAACAAAAGAGATGCAGACATAATATGTAGAAGAAGAAGAGAGAATTGAATCCATAAAAAATAAAGCAAATAAGTATTTAAAGTATAAAATCTATACCAATATTATAAAGCTGAAGAGTTTGTTTGTTCGTTTGCTTGAACGCGCCAATCTATTATTATTAATTATGGACCTACTTATCCGATTTGAAAAATTCTTTAAATGTTAGTTAGCCCATTTATCATCACGCTACGACCAATAGGAGAGGAGCAGCAATGAAAAATATTGCGAAAACTAGGAAAATGTGACGCAGACGAAGTTGCGTGGGACGGCTAGTACAATAGAAAAATATACAAACTTACGTTACTATATCTCTGACGCAAACCATCTCGGTTAAACGCCCATTCATAAACAAATGAGAGATCATTCACAAAGGCACGGGGCGATGTGGTCGCAAGTTTGCAACCCATCGATCGTGTTCATGCAACGATTCACTAGTTACACCAAATATACAAGATGTTGTTTTGCATCTTCGTCAAAATTCAGGAGGTTGTTAAAAAGACACAAACAATCAATTTAAATTTCGTTAGTTTGTTAATTATTAATAAACGTTGTTTTTTTTTATTGTTTAAGTTTGTTACTATATCGGAATTACCCCCTTAACGTGGTTTAGGGAAAATAAGAAATTGTCGAATAATCGTTTGGGATTGTTTGTATGTGTGAAAGCGCAGTTAAAGGGGAGGATCAGACGGGCTGCGTCCAAAACACGGGAGGTTCACAAAAAAAACCTACCCATTTTGAAATGAAATGAAATTGTTTATTTAGTAAAAAGGATGTAGGAATCACTTTTACACACTTTTATTATTGATTCGGGTCGAGAATCATTAGTATAGTTACCTCCTTGAATTTTACGAGGATGCAAAACAACACTTTGTATAAATACAAATACAAATGGTAAGGCTCCTTATAACGCACAGCCTATACCACTGGCAATCGTTGGCGTGCCTTGGACCAATAATACGTCAAGCCGATAAGGCAAGCAAGAATGTTTAGAAATCCTAACGTCATGAAGATTTGATGGTTATGAGGGCAAGTCAAGCTTTTAGACTTGTATAACACAGCTACCACTGGAAATAGCTTGAAATTTTGCATAGGAATTCATAACGAAGGTGAGTACTAAGGGAAGATTTATTGTCCCCCTTAAGGGAGTCGTCTGTCTTGGTATGGACATGTGATGAGGAGGGATGGAACACATGTGACTAAAAGAGTGATGAATATAAATGTGGATGGATGGAGAGGGAGAGGAAGACCAAAGAAAAGATGGATGGATTGTGTGAAAAATGATATGAAGGAAAAAGGAGTAAATGATAACATGACGAATGACAGAGGAGTATGGAGAAAAGAGACGTGTTGCGCCGACCCCAAATAAAATGGGACAAGGGCAGGAAGAAGATGATGAATTTTGTTTTGATGAACAGGTAAGACGTCTATCCATTTAATTTCTCCTAAACTTAACAAAACACTTCACTGTATTTACAAAAAAAAAACGATTAGGTACATATTTAAGAGTACCAAAACATTTTCGAAATCAACAAAATGTTACAAGGCATCTATCAAAACAAGTTTATATCAAGTAACAAGTTGAAGACTAGACCGAACAACTTGTAAGTCGGATCACAATGTGTATTGGATTTATCCGAAGATATCCCAGAGTATCCGAGTAGCGTATCATATCCGCGGATGACACGGCCATTTCTAACTTTTGTTTCGCGAAGTTTTGGTGCCGCTGAAACTGGGTTAATCATTTTTTGGTGCATACGTGCTACTAAAGGGGGACTGTTGACTACAAACTGAAGAAGAGGCAGCAATTATAAGATAGAGCCTAGATAAGTCAAAATCGTTTTCAAAGCGTTTCGTATTTCTGCATCGTCTTTCAACAAGAGTGACAAAAGGTTTTTGGTAGCTTATCGCTCGTTTGTGACAAGGATGAAATAGCGCAAAAATTTTGATTTTTCCATGTTGTTTGTAGTTGAACATAAAGTTAACGAAAATAAGTATTAAATAAAGTAACGAAATACGTAAAATAAACCTTTCATCTTTTGATAAACGGTTTGTATTAAAAAAAATACTGACAATACAAGGTGTTGTTTTGCATCCTCGTCAAATTCAAGGAGGTAACTATGCTAATGATTCTCGTCCCGAATCAATAATAAAATGGGTAGGTAATTTTTATTCTTTTTCTTATTTACGGAAATCGGTAAGTGTGAACCACCCGTGTTTTAAACGCGGCCTGTCTGGTTCTCGCCCTATAACCTCGCTTACACACATACAAACAATCTCAAATGATTATCAGATAATTTCTTATTCCCTAAACCACGCTAAGGGGGTTATTCTGAAATATTGACAAACTTAAACAACCAAAAAAATCAGCGTTTGTTAATAATTAACTAGGATCCGTAATTTTATTGATTATTTATGTCTTTTGTGACCACATTCTGAAATTTGACGAGGATGCAAAACAACACCTTGTATATTAAAAATATTTTTGGTCTAACTTCACACACGCACACAGAGTTCCGTAGCACCAAACAATATAGTAATAATATTTTGAAGGCCCATTCAACAGCAAAAGTAAATTTGTTTTTAATAGTATGTTAATACGATGAAAAAGTCCTATATCTCAAAAACATCAAATCTTATCCAAACCATTTTTCGTTAAAAGTTTTTCTTACTTTCTACAATCCTACATTATTCCAGAATTCTCTTACTGTAGAAATTAGAGGGGGGTGGGGGAACACATTTTACGTCTTTGGAAGTGTCTATCTTTCAAATGATTGACTGAGAAAAAATAGTTTTAGAAACTTGAATGACCTATCTACAGACACCCCGCATGTACAGGTTTATTTGACATTTGGCAACGGAACCCTAAAAACGCTGTACTGTATTTTTATTTTTTAGAGTAATGTCATCATCGTCGCAAACAAGCGACAAATGAATCTAATATATATTTGAATTTACTTCATTATCGCTGATAGAACGTTAAATCGAACGGAGCGGGGGATTCTTTAACAGACAGTACTTTCATAAGTTATTATGCCTTGTGACTGGGACTATAGCTTCGCGTTTTTTTTTTTTTGACTTTCAAAAGTGCCTGTAATGGTCTTATTGAAATAAATGCTTTAACTTTGACTTTGACTTAGACATGGATAAGATTTGCAATAAAGAGATATCTGAATATCAGTTTTTTACATGGACCGCCTGCCTACCTAACCTCCTACAACAAAGTTATTATTGGATAATACGATACTTCTTGCTAAGATTTGTAGACTTACTGGCTACTCACAAACTAACAAGTGTCAAAGTTTTTTAAATGACAGCCGGGAATATCGGCTTAGCGTGCGAGGTACGCGCACGGAGGAAACTCGGTATTTATATATTTGGTCATCTATACACAGTTCAACCTAGGCAAGCACGGCTTAACGTCAAAGATCGAACCCGCAGCTGTTATTACTAAGCCGCTCTCTTTAGTCCTCGCTACTTGCAATAAAAAACGGGCCAAGTGCAAGTCTTACTCGCACACAGGGTTCCATAGCCCCAAACAATATAATAACAATGTTTTGAACGGTCATTTATTAGTAAACCTTCACTCAACCGCAAAACTAAATTTGTTTTTCATAGTAAGTTAATGAAAAACAAAGTTACTGCTGCAGTTTGGTGAAAAAGTCCCATATCTCAAAAACTACATATCAAATCTTATTCAAACCAATTTTCGTTGAAAGTTTTTTTTACAATCTACATCCCCATATTTTTTTCAGAATTTTCATCCTCTTACTTTAGAAATTAGAGGGGGGGGGGACACACTTTTTACTACTTTGGAAGTGTCTATCTTTCAAAAGATTGAATTTGAATAAAAATGGTTTTAGGAACCTCAATGTCATTTTTAAAGACCTATCTACAGACACCCCACACGTATAGGTTTGATAGTTTTTTTTTTTTAGTTTCAATTTCATGTATGGGGGGATATCCTTATCTATATTTTTTTTTTAATTTTGTACAAAAATCATAATGCGGTTCACAGAATACCTACATCTACCTACCAAGTTTCAGCTGTGTAGTCCTAATAATTTCGGAATAAAGTGGCTGTGATACGGACGGACAGACAGACAGACAGACAGACATGACGAATCTATAAGGGTTCCGTTTTTTGCCATTCGGCTACGGAACCCTAAAAACGGTGATAAGAACTATGTGTTGGAACTATGTTCTTAAAACACTTTTAGTAACATAAGTCTTTATTACGCAACCCGTTACAACGCTAATCTTTTAGTTTAATAAACTTATTCAATTCTATATGGCAGGGGTAACAAAAACACATGCCTAGTAACATTTTGTAGCTGAATTAAAACCGCGAGTCACCGTCGAATTACAGTGAACTTTCCTCCACAATGGATCATTATCACTTTGTAACAACAGATAATAGTTATATAGCGTTAGGGTGCGTGTATAATGAAGGATTTATTCGACAATTGGAGGTTTGTTTGCGATTTTGCCTGCTAAGATTTTTGATTTTCAGAAAAGTACCACATTTAACGGTTAAGCCGTTCTTGCCGAGGTTGGTCCATGGGTGGGTGACCATAATTAGGTACATATCGCGTTTCCTCCGTGCCTCGGAAAGCACGTTAAGTCGTTGGTCCCGGCTGTTATTTGTAGAGCTTTGACAGTCGTTACGAGTAGTCAGAAGTCAAAAGTCTGACATCCAGTCTTACTAAGGGGTATCGTATTACCCGTACGTTACTGGAGATCAGATAGGCAGTCGCTTCATGTAAAATACTGGTACTCAGCTGCATCCGGTTAGACTGTAAACCGACCCTAAGATAGTTTGGGAAAAGGCTAGGCAGATGATGATGATGGTAAAGTACCACATTTCATAAAAGCTGACCATCTTCCTGCTCTTGTCCTGTGTAACTCGGCTTCGGTGTTTAGGGGTATGAGGAAGAGGGTGTAAAGTTCCTCGATACTCCTTAGAAAAGGGAAGATCCTCCGACCAGACAGGTGTTATGTCTGGTGGGCAACTGCCCGACAGTTGTTGTCGGGTTTCTCTATGTAATCTTAAGTCGATGTAAACTTTGCTTGCGCGATGTAGGAAATGGATGTTAGTTCCTCCGTCGTGTCATAGATGGCGCTGTAGTATTTTTTGTAGTAAGTTGCTTTTCAACATTGCTACATCACTCCCCCCCGTAGTGCAGCACCGCTACACGCTTTTTTTTCCATTCTCCTCTGGCATCAGACACGTATCATTTACTCCTTCTCCTTTCATATCGTTCCTCACAAAATCCATCCATCGTTTCTTTGGTCCTTGGTTCTCTCCCTCTCCATCCATCTACAATAATTTATACAAGGTGTTGTTTTGCATCCTCGTCAAAATTCAGGAGGTTGTCACAAAAGACATAAATAAATTTTGGTTTTATGTGTTGTCAGTATTTCTTATATAACCCCCATAACATGGTTTAGGGAATGAGAAATTATCAAATAAACGTTTGAAATTATTTGTATGTGTGGAAGCGCGGTTATGGGGCGAGAATGAGACGGCCCGCGATTAAAACACGGGTGGTTCACACTTACCGATTTCCGACGATAAGAAAAAACAGTACCCACCCATTTTATTATTAATTCAGGTCAAGAATGATTAGCATAGTTACCTCCTTGAATTTGACGAGGTTGCCAAACAGCTTGTATAAATCAATCTTTTTCACATAAGCTCGTGTCCTAGAATTAAAAAGAGAGAGACAGACCATTTTTTACATACAAAGTCTACTCCGTGCCTCGAAAGCACGTTAACATCTTATTCCTAATTGTCATTTGTAGATCTTTTACAGTGATGATAAATGACGTTTATTTTGCAAGTAGGTTTTTACAAACACCTTTTACACGTCATTTTCTTTAAACTAGATGGGGCCGGTGTTTCGTACCTGACTACTCTGAGAAGAAACAGCCTAAACAAACTCAAAGGTTCTCTGTTAACTTGTTACTCTTTTAAAGTCTAGTATACCTGCCTACCTTTCAGTGGCCTGAAAGTCTATCAACCAGTATAACCAAGGGGTATCGTATTACCCGCACTAACTTGGTTTGGAGGTCAGAGATTTGACGGGCAGACGCTCCATGTAAACTATTGGTATTAAGCTGCATCTTGGAGTGGAAGCCGATCTAAACATAGTTTGGAAAAGGCTAGGCAGATGATGTCCAATGTACAATGATGTTACAAATAAAAAAAACGGGCCAAGTGCAAGTCTTACTCGTACACAGGGTTCCATAGCCCCAAAAAATATAATAACAATATTTTGAACGGTCATTCATTAGTAAATTTCCACTCAACCGCAAAACTAAATTTGTTTTTTTCATAGTAAGTTAATGAAAAACAAAGTTACTGCTGCAGTTTGGTGAAAAAGTCCCATATCTCAAAAACTAAATATCAAATCTTATTCAAACCAATTTTAATTGTAAGTTTTTTTTACGTTCTACAACCCATATTTTTTCAGAATTTTTCTCTTCTTACTTTAGAAATTAGAGGGGACACACGTTATACCACATTGGAAGTGTCTATCTTTCAAACGATTTACTTTGAAAAAAAAAAAATGCTTTTTAGAACCTCAAACTCATTTTTAAAGACCTATCTATAGACACCAAGTATAGGTTTGATGGTGTTTTTTTTAGTTTCGGTTCCGTGTGGGGAGGGGATATCCTTAATGTATATCTATAAGGGTTCCGTTTTTTGCCATTCGGCTACGGAACCCTAAAAATCATTATATTTCCGGTATAAAACTTTGACTTTGCATAAAACATTCAAATTAACACCCGTAAATCTGTTATCCGAAACAGCAATGAACTGAAAGCCAACAATTGTCCAATTAAATAGATTCTCTAAATAAACAATTGTAATTCAATACAACTCCCTTTTCATTTTATAAATTCGTTTTCATCGCCCGATACCGTGAATTTAATATTCAATTACTTTATTTTTTAATTACTGATTTGATCTTTTACTCTGGACGCTCTTAACTTGCCCTTATTTCTACATCGTTCTCACATATTTGTAATTTTTAACATGAATGATGGAATCAAGATTTTGTAACATTTTGATTTAAAAGAGAGTCCATGGAGTTTCTTGCCCTTCTTCTCCATAGAGATCTACGCTTTGGAATGGGCAACTACAGTACTTTCACAAGTTATTATGCCTTGTGACTGAGACTGTAGCTTCGCGTTTTTTTTTTTTTTGCTTTTTACTTTCAGAAGATCCTATAATGGTCTAATTGAAATAAATGCTTTGAGTTTGAGTTTGATTAACCTAAAACAGAATCTGCCTCGTTGCTGAGCATGAGTTTCTGGGTTCAATTCCTAGGTCGGGTAAAGTGTTATTCATATTTCCATCAGGAATTTCTCAGATGCAACCGGGGGATGATGGGAAAAGAACGCAGCGGTGGCCCAGTGGTGGCAGCTCCGACTTACGAGCAGCAAGCCGTGGGTTCGAACCAAAGCAGGCGCATTTGTCGTGGTATCATGAAGTCGTATGATCGGCGGCGCGCGCGCGGGCGACTGCGACACTGGGGTGGGGTGAGAGCGAGACAAAAACTAAACGCGCCATGTATTATGTTTTTCTTGTTTAGCCTGCACATATACTTTTATTTTTTTGTAGTGTATATGTTATCTCATAGGGTTGTTTTATATCCAAGTACTGTTTGTTTTTATTTTCTTATTCATGTATAAAATGTTTACGCTGTCTTGATCTCCGTATACGTTTTTTTTCACGGGTGACCACTGAAAACCAGCGCTGTGCTGTGGGCCCCCATAGCACAGCATCATGCTGAGTGGTAACCTACTTGTCGTAGTCACGACGTGCAAGCTGTCAACTTTTTGCTTATTTTTTTATTTTTTCGTTATTTTTTTTTTAATCTTATTGTTGTTTATTTTATATTATTGTACTAACAAATGTTTGTAATGCTTTGTATGTTTATTGTGTTCATTGTTATTTTGTATGCACGTCATGTCCCTGCGACAAATAAATATTTTTTCTTTCTTTCTTCTTTCTTTCATCACTTTGTGTAATTTATTTCATCATCGCTGCTCTCAAAACGGTGAAGGAAAACATCCGAGGAAACCGGCATGTCCTAGAACTAAAAAATCGAAGACATGTGACATCTACCAACCCGCACTGGGCCCGCGTGGTGGATTACAGTCCACTCCCTCTCATAGAGAGGAGGCCTGTGTCCCAGCAGTGGTAACATTATAGGCTGATGATGATGATGGTAATAGGCTCACCCCTATTAAATGGGACTTAAAACATAGCTGACGAAATGTGGG
This sequence comes from Cerastis leucographa, assembly GCA_963082945.1. Taxonomy (NCBI): domain Eukaryota; kingdom Metazoa; phylum Arthropoda; class Insecta; order Lepidoptera; family Noctuidae; genus Cerastis; species Cerastis leucographa. Next base: position 3,666,479 of record OY720366.1, read on the forward strand.
TGTTCAGGGATTATAATCCAGGTCTTATGTTATCTTCCAAATGTGTATTCTAAAAGCAGCACCTTGTAACATAAATATAATACACGAAAATAATCTCTTCCCCCCAACCAATATAAAGGCGCCCTAATACCGAACATAACTCTATACACGCGTGAAAAATTACCCCCAACTCCATTGTCCATAGACTCCCGTTTTTTTTTTTTACGACCGACTTTTTAAGGCGGTGAATGACACGGCCGAATGTTGCCAGGTAGATAAAATGGATTCGGTGATTTTTTTAGAACGAAAATGGAATGAGTGCTAGTAGAAATCGAGTCGGTTTTCGATTGACTTTTGACTTTTAAAGAGAAATGTGGAGCTGTAATGGTTTTTGTAGGTTACTGTAACGATAGTAATAGGTACTTTATTTATTTATTAGGTACACCAACAGCAATACATACTATGAATTACAGAAAACATTAAAATTAAAATAAAAGCGCTGGTATGTACGCCTATAATAAAGGGTGTAAAACACCTCTTAACGAAGCCGAAAGGCACTGGTTTTCCCTGTCATTGCGATCATTTTTTTGTTCTACACCATCCCTTTAAGTTACGGAGATATTAGGGGTCAAAGTTCCAACTTTTTGACAAGTATTTTTTTAAATACAAGTTTTTAATGTAAGATTTTTACTTTAATCACCTCCACGACTCCCGTACTATTCAATCCGTCCATCAGCACAATGTTTTGAGTGCGTTACATTGAGTTCTACCATAAAACATGATTTTACACTCCCCAAAAAAAAGTCGTTTCCCAGCAGTTTTTTTTGCGTAAAGTTACTTAGTTTCATGTACAGAATGCTTGGTTGACGGCTTCGTGATGAGATGATTTACACGGTGTAGGTATACACAGCATACACCATAATAGTGACAACAACATAAAATTCTAGACTACTAATAATAAATCAATCCATCATCACTGACAGGACTATTGTAGCCAATAAGCCTGATATAGTGGTGGTGGATCGATCAGAGCGGCGCGCAATGATTGTTGACATAACGGTTCCAGATGACGAGAACCTCGTGAAAGCCGAGAAAGATAAGCAAATCAAATATCTTGACTTGGCTCGCGAGGTTGTCGACACGTGGGATGTTGACTCAGCGATCATTGTGCCGATAGTCGTATCAGCCAATGGCCTACTTGCCAAGAGCCTCGACCAATATCTGATGAGGCTCTCGCTAGGCAGCTGGATCAAGGGCTTGATTCAGAAAGCGGTACTCCTGGACACGGCTCGTATCGTTAGGAGGTTCCTTTCTCTGGAGCCCTGACCGCCGGTAGCTTGGACCTGTTCCCGATACCGGTGGGCTACTATTTTTATATTTTTAAATGTTTTTGTATATAATTTTGTAAAAATATTTAAAAATGTAATTAATATGTATAAAAATAAATAGAGGAAATAATCATACAATATGAATATAATATAAATTTTATTTAAGTCTTAAAAGGTAATATGAATTATGATGACAAGTATTATGGATGTGATATCTAGAGATTTGTATTTACATTTTTCTTAACTAGTAGCGCAGTAGCACGTGGAGAAGTGAATTGAAAGAAAGAGTCAGTTTTTTTTTTTTTAAGTTGTGCAATTGTGTCCCTTACCTCAGAAACTGATCTTCTAAACTTATTGAGGGAAACACCGAATAAATGGGTTTCTAAAGATGTACAGGAACTATTGTAGTTTATACAAATTCGTACCAAGGTTTGATTTTCGGAAAGGAGTATTTTTTTTTTTTACACGTTGCCCCACTCTCGGAATTTCTCTTGTGTCGTGGGTGCGTTTACAAACATTTAAATTCACATACACAAACAGCCAGACCCGGAACAACTATATGTAGGCCCTACAAACATTTATTCCGTGCGGGGATCGAACCCACGACTGCAGTTCAGCCACTGCGCCAACCGTGTCGTCTGGATATAGTAGTGTAGTATGGAACAGTCTGGTGTTAGGATATCTGGGAGGTTTTATATTTTGACGGCTTCGTTGGTCTGGGGTCGCAAGCGCGAGTGCTCACCATGAGGTATTGAGTACGATTCCCGAGTCGGGCAAAGTGTTATTGGGATTTTCCATCAAGAATTTCTCAGTAGCAGCCACGGAGTCTGGAATTGTGCCTGGTCGATGGCAATAGGCTCGCCCCCTACATGGTACTTAAACATAACTGTCGAAATGTGGGTGTACTATTCTAAGAACAACTCTGCCTAACCCTTCGGGGATTACAAGCGTGATGTTTGAGTAATATTTTGATTTTTAAGTAAGCGTACATTTACTATCTTTTTACATCAGGGATGCGAATAAGCTAGCGAAGCTGCACAGACGTGGTACGCAAACGGTTTTTTTCAAATCAAATCAAATCATACTATTAAGTACACCTCTGTCTAACCCTGCAGGGCTTACAGGCGTGATGTGTGAGTAATATTTTGATTTTTAAGTAAGCGTAAATTCACCATCTTTTTACATCAGGGACAAATTGAATTAGCTAGCGAAGCTGCACAGACGTGGTACGTTATAATACTAGGTGTTTTTCCAAATCAAATCATTAATTGCATCCATAATGTACACTTACAGGTGGTCAAAAGAAATATTAGATACAATTATGGACCCTGTCAGGCACAGCAAGTTTTAAATAATTATGTAGAGACAGGAATAGGGGATACTCCAATTTTTTTTTCTTTGTCCGTCGGGTAGTTTATTGAAAAGTATTGGACACGTATTTTTTTCTTTTTTTACGTGGTCATAAAATTACGGAGATATATTGAGTTGAAATGGCGCATGACGTCACATGTAGGTAAGTTTTCTACCTACTTGTGTCGTAGTAAGCCTCACTCTCCAACTTTAATGAGTTTTAACTAAGTATTTTTTTTATATTTTGATAAAACAAAAAATACGTGTCTAATATTTTTGTATTACCTGTCTGACGGACAAAATAGAATGTCGTTTTCTTTACCCAGTCCGATCCCCTATTGCGCTTCTCTAAATTTTCCTTGTAATATCAAGAAAAAGAAGAAAGATTACAATTAAATTACAGTTATTATATTTTCGAAATATTTTATATCCTAATAATTATTTTATATGTCCGTTTACTTTTAAATTAATATTATGTATTCAAGTGTTGTTTTGCATCCTCGTCTAAATTCAGGATGTTGTCACAATAGACATAAATGATCAATTAAAATTATGGTACCTAATTAATTATTATTACACGCTGATTTTTTTGGTTGTTTAAGTTTGTCAGTATTTCATAATAACCCCCTTTACGTGGTTTAGGGAATTACAAATCATCGAATAAATATTTGAGATTGTTTGTATGTATGAAAGCACGGTTATAGGGCGAGGATCAGACGGGCCGCGTTTAAAACACGGGTGGTTCAAACTTACCGATTTTCGTAAATAAAAAAATACCTAACCATTTTATTATTGATTCCGGAAGAGAATCATTAGCATAGTTACCTCCTTGAATATGACGAGAATGCAAAACAACACCTTGTATAACTTCAACTTCATTCTATACTTCAATCACTTTGTGATAGAAGAAGATTCGTATAAATAGAAGCTCGTGACTAAATAATAACAGCCACTAGGGTTGATCTTTTGGTTTAGCCATGCTTGCATAGGTTGGTTCATGGATGGGTGACCACTCATTAAAATAATAAAACCAAGGTTGGCCCGAGAATGAATGAGAAGATTGTAAAAATATATTTGCATTGTATAGATTCAATCTCTTAGTATTATATAATTGCATAGCATATGTTTAAGTACTATGTACTGTAAAGCCACCATTTAATGAGTACCTACATCTTTCATTGACGTGAAATTACCCTGGTGGTTGAGTGAATGTCATGCTCACTTAAATGTCACGCTGATGGTGGCGGGTGTGTCGGGTCGTTTAGTTCCCTTCAAAATGGTTGAGTTGAATGATGGCTGATACATGCGTCATGTTCGTGAACGGGCGCTGTCAGTTGTGACTGGTCATCTCTTAGCTGCCACGGTTTATTTTAGTTACTTTATTTTTAATTACTGATTTAATCTTTTACTCTAGACGCTCTTAACTTGCCCATATTTCTACATTGTTCTCACATATTTGTAATTCTTAACATGAATGACGTAACCAAGATTTTGTAACATATTTTGATTTAAAAGAGTGTCCATGGAGTTTCTTGCCCGTTCTTCTCCATAGAGATCTACGCTACGGAATGGGCAACTACAGTACTTTCATAAGTTATTATGCCTTGTGACTGGGACTGTAGCTTCGCGTTTTATATTGTTTTTTTTTTTTGACTTTCAAAAGTGCCTGTAATGGTCTAATTGAAATAAATGCTTTGACTTTGACTTTGACTTTGAATGGGAGCTTTCTCCGTTCCTCACAAAGACCGTTAAGCCATAGGTCCCGGCTGTCATTTGTGAATCCTTGACAGTCGTTACGGGTAGTCAGTGGCCCGAAAGTCTGAAAACCAGTCTTCCCAAGGGGTGTAGGGTATCATTTAAGTCAGTGGTAATTGGGTTGTGGAGGTCAGATAGACAGTCGCTCCATGTAAAATACTGGTATTCAGTTGCATACGGTTAGACTGAAAGCCGACCCCAAGATAGTTTGGAAAACGCTAGGCAGTCGACGACGAAGAGCCGTATAAATCCCACCTCCAAAATCTGTCCAAACCATTTTATTAAATTAGTGTAATTCACTATTAGGTTGCAGAAAAAAGCCAAGTCTATTAACAAAATTATGTCAATTTCTAACACTAGCCAACTTTAAAAACCATGTTTTTGAGCAAATAACGACACAGCAACTTTAATAGAGCGGTTCAAGTAGCGACATCTGAGAGCCCCGGATATCCGGGCCGGCCATCTTGGAACCGGATGTTGCTAGATATTACACGGGGCTTAGATACCCGGGTGACTCGGTTGATTGTTGAACGTATATAATTATAGTGTAGTCAGCTCTCGTACGGAGAACCTAAACCTCAGGGAATTTATTTAATACCTAAAGGCAAGATTTAACTTAATATGTTTGCTTAGAAGATGTTCTAGTGTAACCAAAAAACATTATCCTAACTTCCTAACTAATATTATAAATGCGAACGTCACTCTGTTTGTTTGTATGTTTGTTTGTTTGTTTGTTACCTTTTCACGACTAAACGGCTGATCGGATCATAATGAAATTTGGCGATAAGAAAGATTTTAACTTGGGGAAGGGCATAGGCTATATATCATCACGCTTCGACCAATAGGAGCGGAGCAGCAATAAAAAAGGGAAAATGTGACGCAGACGAAGTTGCGCGGGACAGCTAGTTTCATTATAAAGTAATTAAATTATTATTTTCCGAAGCAGAAGTCAATTAACTACATAACATAACATCACGCCTCTAATCTCAGAAGGGTTAGGCAGAGGTGTGTCTAATAGAACACCCACATTTCACCAGTTATGTTTGAGTCCCATGTAATAGGGGCGAGCCTATAATAGGCTCGTAACCAGTTACAACGAAATCTTTTAACCCGCTCTAAAAATGTAGGTCCTCGCCAAACCAGCATACAATCAGCGCTTTCTTCCAGCTGTAGCTGGTTCCAACTTTGTTCTCTTTGTTAAAACGGTAATACGGATGCATGGGTGTAAACAAAGCGCTGGATGTGCGGGCCGGTTCTTTCAAAATATACGGGTATCGTCGGGCATGGTTAAAAGTACGGTTGCAGAGATTTGCGTAAAAATGCGCTGGTTTTTTATAAGTTTTTGCTTTTAATTGGTGAAGGATTATGTTCGGTCGTTTTTTATGGAGGTGTCCGATTTACATTGTATGAAATGTGTGTGGGATAAAAGCCTTTGAAAACCAAGGCGAATGATGTAACCAAGATTTTGTAACATATTTTGATTTAAAAGAGTGTCCATGGAGTTTCTTGCTCATTCTTCTCCATAGAGATCTACGCTACGGAATGGGCAACTACAGTACTTTCACAAGTTATTATGCCTTGTGACTGGGACTGTAGCTTCGCGTTTTATTTTGTTTTTTTGACTTTCAAAAGTGCCTGTAATGGTCTAATTGAAATAAATGCTTTGACTTTGAGGCATAAACACAGACGCGTACCTTCCACGCCAATCTACAAATTCACCGCAATAAATAAACTCACGCAAAAGTAATGATTTATTGCTTATTTCGTGTTATAGTGCACCAAATTTTTTGTCACATATTTGTGTCGTTGGCGTACAAGGCACGCTCTTGCTTGTCACGTATATGTGACAATGGCGTTCAAAAAGTTATTAAAGAAGAGTACAATAACACTATCTAACATTTACTGAATGTTCCTGCAGTACTCATGACTTCTAGTTTTTTTTTATACTGGGCTTATGTGCGTTATTTTTATTCCAACTCGACCGATAATCTTCAAGGAGGTCGACCGCGAAGCCTTCTAGCTGTGCCAGGGCTCCATCATCATCTGCCTAGCCTTTTTCCAACTATGTTGGGGTTAGTTTCCATGTGTCAGGGGACCTTTTTTTCAGCAAATCGGAAGGGGTCCGAGAAGGCCGATGCCTGCCAGGGCTGCGGGTTGTTCGAAAGAGATACCGTGGCCCTGGAACACAAAGGGCGAAGAAGGAACATGGGTGGGTTTTAGTCAGTACAAGTCTGACACTCCCTCCCGCTCCGCCCAGAGCGGGAGAAGTCATTTGATGATTCCCCATCCGTAAAAAAAGGGGACCTTTTTTATCTTGTTCTACCTTTTGTAGTAAGCAACGACTTATTGTCGGGCCTACGCTGTCCTCCCATACTTTAAGTACTAACGCTATAACTTCAAATATTGTAAAACCAAATGATTTTAAAAGAGTAACCATGGAATATCTTGCCGGTTCTTATGCATAGGAAACGACCAACCCGAACCGTGCACCTTTTGTTGACGTTTTATAAGTGCCCATGTAGGCCAATGTAAAATAAAATATTTTGATTTTGATGTTGGCTATTTTTGTCACAGCTAATTTTTGTTAACTTTGATTTATTTTGGAAATAATCGTCCCATAATTTAGTAACCATGGTTTCTAAATAGTCCATGAATTAAATAAAAATGTCATAATATTACGAGAATAAATTGCATCATAATATTATACCAGAGTCGGGTGGATGTTGCTTCCCTGTAATAATCCCTCAGGTGCCTCTTATGGTCCTCTTGAACTGGGAAGGGAACTTAAGCCCCTTGCGGTATATATAACAAGTATTTTATTAATAACAATAAGTTCTCTGTATTATGTCAGACTTGTTTTTGCAATAGGCTGCATCTATAATACAGTAGAAAAAATAACTACACATTATTTTGTTTTAAAACTAATGTCAAAACATTATCGCGAACTGCTTAAACCAGGCAGAATGTTTTTGCTGCCTGGTTTAAAGAAAAAAAAAAGAAATACAGCACACATTCCAGATGTTAAATTTTTCCGTAACTTAAAAAATCCAAACATTTTTCTCCGCAACTGTACCTACAAATTATATTGTTTTACCCGTCCATTCATTGACAGTTTGCGTGCTCGTCTGTACGTATTTGGACTTTATTGTTTAAAACCTGCATACTGGAAGATCCGCTTGGCTATTCAATGGTTCCCGTTTTGTTCCATATTTTTCGTTCGTGATGTTTTTTCTTTAACAATCCCTGTTCTGCAGTTTCGTATGAAATATTTTTTTGCGAACTGAAACATTGTTGCTGCAGTTTTTGTATTGGTCTTTGGACAGTGTGAGTTTTGCGTAATTGTTTACAAAATTACTGGTGTGCTGTGTGTGTTATTTTAGGGTTCCGTACCGAAAGGGTCAAACGGGACCCTATTTACTGAGACTTCCCTGTCCGTCCGTCCGTCCGTCTGTCACCAGTCTGAATCTCATAAAACGTGATACTTAGCCAGTTGAAACTTTTCTGTTGCCTCTATAACAACAAATACTAAAAACAGAATAAAATAATTATTTAAGGGGGCTCATACAGAAAAGTGCTCGTTTTTATGAATAATAGAACGGAACCCTTCGTGCGCGAGTCCGAGTCGCACTTGGCCGGCTTTTTAAACCAACCTCGTTTCCTCACTCTACAGTACTCTAATCTAGATTTAAGTCTGAACCTAGCTTACAACCAAAAACATCAACAGATTTACGTCTTTACCCAAAACACTTATACCTTAACCCACTCACACCAGTAAACCCTACCTACACATGATGAATATGCCAACGTTAATATTTTTAACCCTCTGCTTGCCTGACGTTTAGTAATACAAATAACACGTTACTCTGTTTGTACGGTCTCGGCGCGCTGTGGTGGGTATTTGTCAAAATTTTGCCAACGTGGTAACGTTTGTCCGGTTAAATTGTTCGGACTGAACGGCGATGTCGTGTGCTATGTTGTTTGATTAAGTTAGGCGTCTATTTTTTTGCTTTTTTTTTTAATTTTTCATTACGTTGACAGTTTTTCTTGAGTAATTTTTGCTGTCTGCGAAATTGGCATATTTTTTTTTGCTGTTGAGAAAAATCCTGCTTAGCTTTTATTTCTACAAAAAATGTTGGCAAAAAAGCGTTTAATGTTACCTCAATGTGTTTCTAGTTTTATATGCAAAATTGACGTTTATACTTTATTTAAAAAAAAAAAACAAAATTTTTGTAAAAAGCTTTTTAAGGGTTTTAGCTTTACATGTCCCTAAAATCTGCAGTCAAGCACATTTTGTTTTCGATGTGTTTTTGTGCTGGTAGTTGTTTTATAAAATGTCTATTTGTACGGTCAGCAACCGCACATTGTACCTTAGCCTAGTTAAAATACTGCAAATTTTGTTAATTTATAAAAATGTAGTATCGTCACGTACGCGAGTACGTCAGTCTTCAGTATAATATCGAGCTCGCGCAACATCCAACATTTTGTCACATTTTATAACATTTTTTACTACTTTTTATAACATTAATTTAGTGCAATTTCGTATTAAATACTTTTTTTAACATTAACATTTATTTTATTAACATTCAACATTAAGTGTAAAGGCTCATGCCCTTACACTATTAATCAACGTAATCGCTACCAAACTCCACAACCAGTTTTAGAAAAACCGAAGGAACTCCAACAACACGATCAATTCAGTGGCGATTTAACCCCCGCCTGCGACAGGACACGACAAATCGACGCGCGATTGCGTCGCAAACAGTGCCACGGCGCCGGCGCGAGTGCTGAGCAAACTACTCGCGGCCACGTCTCGTAAATACCCAGTGGTTGAGGGTTACATTGCATAATATTTTCAGTGGTCGAATATTGAATGTGTTTGTGTTTCTGATAGAATCCGGTTTGTTTTATGTTTTGCTTGTGTTTGACTGCATTACCTTTGTCCTCTGTATGTTCTACTTTCTACCTGCGTCTTACTTGCGTCGCAAATAGTGCCTCAGCGCGTATGCTGTGCCAACTACTCGTAAATACGCCGCGGTGGAGGGTTACATTTCATCATATTAATAATGGTTGAATATTGAAATAGTTTGTGTTTGTTTCTAAAGTTTTTGAATGGACGGTACCTTTTATACCTGCGTGGCAGCGCCGAAGAACTACGGGTCGGCGCGAACATCTGCCGATCGTCCACTTCCTTACGTCTACAGCGTGGCACACCGCTCCGTTCTTCGTGATTCCGGGCTGAGCCAGGAGAGTACCGTGCAACTCCCAAGTGAACTTGAAGTAGGGAGCTGTGACCATAAGCCTACACCTTTTCTCTTTGTAATACATTTTTATGATAACGAGATTAAGTGGTTTGTATTTTCATTCCCTGCCACGAAAACCGTTTCCGTTACAATTGACCTCAAATCGATGAAGAAAAACATCGTGATGAAAGCTACATGTATGAGAAACAAATGCACGTGACCTGCTTGGTGGTTAACCCCATTACTTCCCACATAGAAGAGGCCAAAACATTATTGGCTGATTAGGCCGTCTGTATTTCATCGAAAGTCTGACACTAACTAGGTTGTGGAGGTCAGATAGGCAGTCGCTCCATGTAAAATACTGGTATTCAGCTGCATCCGGTTAGACAGGAAGCCGACCCTAAAATATTTGGGGAAAGGCTAGGCAGATGACAATAATGCCGTCTGTATTTTCCTTTCCCCATGTGTTACTGTTCTGTGTCGTTAATTTTGAGTTTCAAAGTATAGAGCTTCTGTGCCGACGGCTGGAAAATATCGGATTTCAGAAACTGTGACGTAAATATGAGATCGGGGCTTAGTGAATATTAGACCCGGAGTTTTATTACATTTCCTGGAAAACCCAACGATCAGAGAGCTCAGGGATGAAACACACATATTCGTGTGCCGACACGAATAGACATTTGATTCGGTAGTACGCATGTTTTAACAACAATCCGGACCAAGACTCAAACTCAAAGTTAGAGGCTCTTCTGAATCGACAAAAGCGAGAAAATCAAGGCACAGGCATCATAATACTGTGAAAGACTTTAAGTTGCCCATTCCCAAGCGTAATGCTATGGAGAAGAGTGGGCACGAAAGTATGGACTTTCTTATAGCCATGAGACCCACTTTTTAAGATCAAGTGAAGTATCATAAGTTGTGATTTATATCATAATTGTTAATTTTTGTGTTCTACATTATTGTAGAACACAAAAATTAACAATTAAAATTATAAAGCTTGGGACATGTACTACACATATTCAACTCATGCCGATCGGCAAACTCCATTCGACATATAACATCGCTGAATCATATTTGTGCCGCTCAGGACAATTCGAACTTAAACCAAGCTTTTTTCCAAACGTTTATCAGCAACTCCATAAATTCCGTTTTGCCGATCGGTTGGGCCGAAGCAAGCCGAGCCGAGTATCGTAGGGCACCCCTGAAACAGTACATAGTCATCTTAGTTGGTAACTGTCGCTAAATTGTGTTACGAAATCAAAATTGTTTTTGACAGTTCCATGAATGGGCTTCGTCCGTACGAATTATAAGTCACTAGCTGTAGCCCGCGGCTTCGTCGGCGTGGAAGGCAGTAATTATCTCGGTATTCAGAATCCCGCAATGAAGGTCGAAACTATTTAAATCAAATCAGTGTTCACTCTGTTTCAATTGTCAATTTTCTGTTTTAAGAACAAGAAGGATGACTGTCTTCTAAAGCTTCGTCTATAAAACAGAAGAATACATTCCCTGGTTATTTGCTGTTGAGAACCTTTTTTTATTGACTGTCTGCATTGGCCTGTTACTAAATATAAACACAATTAAGGCTCTATGAAATAGGCACGACGCGATGCGACGCGGCACGCGGCTATAATGCCTACGTAGAACAATTTTTATACAAACGCTCGCGACTGTTCACACAGGCGCGACGCCACCGTGGTCGTTCGTGGGTTTTTTTGAGAGAGCGATTGGTCGCGCGTGCGGCGCGACACGCCGCGACACACTCCGCGACAGGAAACAAAAGATTCGTAGAACATTTGTGCGGCATCAATTATCGATTACTCGATCGTAACGTATCGAATATTTAGTTTTGTGTACAATTACTTAACTTGAAAATAGACTTTTTTATTTGTAGATATATTTGATTTTTAGTCCACACGAAAACCCAATTATAAGATATTCTAATCTGTCACTTCTCGGTCGCTTTTCAATACGTTAGGATCGAGTAATCGATTCGCGGCACGCGTCTCTGTGCGTGGCTTCGCGACGCAGCAACACCACTACCTATGACGCGTCGCGCTATCGTGTCGCGTCGCCTCGCGCTATCGTTTCGCGCCTCTCTGAAGAAGCCTTTAGAAATACTTTCCTTCAACTTTGGTAAACGTACTCAAAGTAAGTTTACCAAAAAAAAAAAAAACAATTGCAACCAGAAAAAAGGTTCTCTACATTCAAATTGTTATCCAATTTGGCATCCAACATCCCAGCCAGTGTCTTACTTTTTCGTGACGGAGAAAATTAAAAAAAAAACTGCCACCGGTTCATTATCGCAAATTCCTTTCTGACTTGATCCACGCTTTTAATTAATTAAAAACGGTCATCTACTTGATAAGGGTGTCGGGAAAAGTAAAATGGCGGGTGTCGAGATGTATGAGTTAATGTTTATGTTGAAACTCGTTTTTTTTAGTATGATGGTGTTAATAAGTACCTAGTGATTTAAGTTCTGAAGAAGGGCTCGTGGTTAAACAATAGCAGCCGCACGGGTCGGTCTTTAAGGTTACGCCATGCTTGCCGAGGTTGGTTCGTGGATGGGTGTCAATAATTACACACCGGGCTTCCTCCGTGCCTCGGAAAGCACGTTAAGCCGTTGGTCCCGGCTGTCATTTGTAGATCTTTGATAGTCGTTACGAGTAGTCAGAAGCCAAAAGTCTGACATCCAGTCTTACTAAGGGGTATCGTATTATTGTATGTACCTCCTGCTGGGACGCAGTCTCCCTTCTATCAGAGGGCTGTAATCTACCATGCGAGCCCAATGTGGGTTGATAGATGTCTTCAAACTTTTTTTTCTAGAACATGCCATGGACGAGTTTCCTCTCGCTGTTTTCCTTCAACCTATCTTCAATACAATACAATATCTTTTATTTCAGGCAACTAAGGCCCATACATTACAATACGTAAATATAAGTATACAAACAATAACTATTAAACTAATAAATACTTTATGCAAAAATAAATTAATAACTACTGCACACGAAGTGCCGGCGACGTGTTACGCTGCGAGGTGTCACATAGCTGGCGGACGGCTTTCGGGCTGTTCTTTGACGAAGGTCACCAAATGGTATGTCGGAACGCGCACTACAAACGAATGAAATTGGTGTTATCCTCACTTCATCATCATCGTCATCAACTACCCGACCACCCACTGCTGGATATGGGCCTCTCTACGGTTCTGCCAAGCACCACGATTTTTTGCCAGTTTCAATGCCAGCCATTGCGGGAATATCCAGGATATTCCCGCAATAGCAAGCAGGAAATAATACATCACATTTCTTTTGTCATAAATATGACGTTATAAGACTCAATGATAACATTAATATCTCTTCAACTCACAAAAAAGAATAAAAGTACAAAGTTGCTTACTACCCATTTTTCATCGCTACTACGTTTTTTCTGATTATGTCCCTTGTGAACAGTTTAACTTCAGCCGGTTTAACTTTTTATTCAGCGGAATTTTGATCACGTCATCTTTATTATCTGTACTGCTTTATTCTGCTTAAATTTTGTACTGGTTTAAATATAAGGAGTGCCTATAAATCATCCTCATCATCTGCCTAGCCTTTTTCCAACTATGTTGGTTGGGTCAGCTTCCAGTCTAACCGGTTGCAGCTGAATATCGGTATTTACCATGGAGTGACTGCCCATCTGACCTCCACAACCCAGTTAGTTCTGGGTAATATAACACTCCTTGATAAGACAATACCGGGCACGGGGGAAACTCGGTATGTAATGGGTGGTCACCCATCTACGGACCAACCTAAGCAAGCGCGGCTTAACCTGAATATCAACCCAAGCGGCCTATAAATATACCTACTAATTAATAGGTTACTAGAAAATGGTAGATGGCGTTACAATATTGCCAGGTTTAAGTCATTGAGAGTCTGACAGATTCATGCAGATACTGTTTCCAACTTATATCAGCTTTTTAACACTAAATAAGCTTACGTTTGGGCGCAAATTGCCTGGTTTGATGCAATAACGCGGCCTAGGGTGGACCACGCTTGCCTAGAAGAAATCGATTAACTCGAACTTTGAAAAAATCCAGATTATAATGATCATGAAACAGAGAAGACTGCAGTTAATTCCAGAAACTATAATAATAATAAATTTATTTCTGCAACTTCATTCGCACATCGGTGCGGTCTCAACCCCTGAACTAGGGCAACCTGTATGACAGGGGTTGAGAAATACGTCAGTTACATTGATCTGAATGTGGAAGCTTAGACAGTGCTTATTGCAAGATTCTGAAACATTTCTCCGACACTCGTTTCGCCGCAACTACTATAGAAAACTATAATAATAAACAAACACTGAAACTGACGAAACGCATTATTGAATAGCGAAATTGCAAAAGTGCAATCATATTGAGGTTTTCACTAAGAGTCACTAAAAAAAGCCATCACATTCCGGCTTCTGGCAGACTGGAACACAGTTCCTCAACGAAAGATAGCACGTAGGCTATGAACTCACCCATTTATAAATATTAAAGAACCTATTCACATATCATCAATCACACTGAGTGATATCAAACACAATAATAAGCACCTTTTTACTGAAAGGGTTATGATGGATGAATGTTTTTAGTGCCATAGTATTATAACGGTTGGTATGAAAATTATGGGGTTATCTATGTAAGTAGATAGGCTGATGAGCCTTAAGGCGCAGATATACGACTTTTAATGATTTTAAATTGAACATCATGTCTAAACTTCTAGTCTTATTTCTTTGAAAAAAATATATGTTATACTAGACAATTTTCTTTATAAATTGATATATGAAAATGTGAAATTATATTTTTATAACATAGTGTAATTAATTTGTAAATTCATGTCTAACGCGGACAAAAAAACGATAATAACGCAAAAACTATCGGACGTATTTTCATGAAACTTTTACCATCTGAAAGACAATTTAACAACCCATATTTTAGTATATGGCTTTTATTTGTATTGTGTTTGATAAATCAAGGTGGGTTGTTTTTTCGAATAATCTTGGTGCGCGTTGAAGCGTTACGCATGCACTTTTACTCGCTCAAGGTCGCGGGCACTTATTGTCGCCTTAAGGACCGTGCCTTTGGTTTGGTAAAAATTGGGTTGAACCGATACGGAACTACGGACAGATTTCAGATTGGACTTGGAAACCGGACTTAAGAGCGTTTACACCTTACGGCATTTTATACAAACTTTCAAGTCCTTATTTTCCGAAATGACTGAACCGATTTTAATGAAACTTAATGCGCATAAGCAGGATACATAGGTCTAAAATGTTACTACAAATATTTTCGAAATATCTTTAAAAAAAAAAAGTAATTGGAAATTTCGTTTTCTATAGATAATTTAAAGTCGGTCAAATTTAGCTGTAATACTATTTTTGAAAATGTTTTTAGACCTATGTTTCGTGATAATGCGTGTTAAGTTTAATCAAAATTGGTTCAGACATTTCGGAAAATTAGGACTTTAGAATTTGTGTGAAAATGCGTAAGGCGTCAACGCTCTTAAAAAATAAAGAAACTCTATGATGTGTCTGTACCGGTTACCAGAACCCTTAGGTCGGTTTCAAATAAGCATATCGTCGCCATTTCGACTATTTTTGTGGCGTAGTGAATGTGTCACTACGCCACATGTGGCCTACATGAAATAAAAAAAAAATGTTGTTTTTCATTAGCGTACCAAACACAAATATGTTCAGTATGGAAGGCAGAATACGTTAAACGATATTCAACCAAGATCTTCTGTATTTTGACAAGTGCTCTTTCCTCTCCCTCTCAACATACAATGCAACACATGAAACAAGCAACACAAGACTCTCCTCAAGAGTATGAGAACAAAATTATCCGTTGCATAAATTTGCTCCAACTCCACCGTTTCTCAGCCATAAGGCGTCCAACAAATTTAACAACCCATTAATGCGGTCCGCCTGTTACACCGTAGCGTAACACAAGGTAAGCTCAGCTTCTTAGCTCGTCTTATCTTCCTAACATATGTTACAGACTTCCGGTATTACTTATACCAGCTCGACTTGATTATCATAGGGTAAGGTAAGGTATCGATGATAATTAATAAATGTATATAATTCTGATTTTATTTTAGTAAGTTTAATTTAATTGTATAGGAATTATTAAGTGATTATTATTTTATTTTTTATCTGAACTAGTTCAGATTTTAATGATTATTGATTATAATTTTGTTACAACTAACTGTTAATTATTATTACTCAGTTTATTGAGTGATCCGATGTAATATTAAGGTTTATGTAGAAATAAAAATAAACTTAAAAATCGATGTGTCTGGTAAATACCCGACACATAGATTTTTCGCAATCATGCGAAAGCGTGTCGCCCACTTGATGCGGGGGGTGCGGGGCAGCGCCAACAGCCTCTTGGTCACTGTGGCTGATAGGGCGGAAGGTCTAATACTCAGGCACTGGACCACAACACAAGTATTACCATCAACCCGTGCCTTGAAATAATGTTTATTTTAATTCGAGCTTATTTTATTATTAATGATGTTGACAGGATTGATGGTGATTTTGACATTATTGTTTTTATGATTTTGACATTTTTACTTTTAATTATTTTGACATTGTTAATAAGTATTACCAAAAATTTCAATCAATTTATAATTATCTACTAACTCTAGTACTTAAGTGTGTATGTATTACTAACAAGTTGGATTGTATGATCTGTTAATAAATGATTATTATTATTTAACCTTATTATTTGACGGTAAAAAACGACTGCATTCATTTGAATGCAGTCGTTTAAAAAAAAAAAAAAAAACCGACATACGTGCAACCATATTTTTATTCTGGACCGTTGTATCTGACCATTGTTTTACACATAACATCACACCTGTAATCCCCCATAGGTTAGGCAGAGGTGTAGTTACCTAATATAGTACTCACGGAGTTTGCCAGGTACGTTTAAGTCCCATATAATAACAGTGGGTGAGCCTATTCCAGAGAGCAGACTCCGTGGGTGCTACCGAGAAATTCCTAGTGGAAAAACCCAATAACTCTTTGCCCGACCCGGGAAACGAACCCAAGGTCTCATTCTCAGCAGTTGTGCTTGCGGCCACCAGAACAAATGAACCTATCTTATCTTCATGTGGAAAAAATGGGAACTTGGAGTTAAGTCAGAAGAGTAGGCTTAGCATTAATATATCATCATCTGCCTAGCCTTTTCCCAAACTATCTTGGGGTTGGTTTCCAGTCTAACCGGATGCAGCTGAGTACCAGTATTTTACATGAAGTGGATGTCTATCTGCCCTCCACAATCCAGTAACTGGGTAATACGATACCCCTTGGTAAGAATGGATGTCAGACTTTTAGCTTCTGACTACTCGTACCGACTGTCAAAGATCTACAAATGACAGCCGGGACCAACGGCTTAACGTGCTTTCCGAGGCACGGAGGAAACTCGGTATGTAAATATGGTCACCCATCCACGGACCAACCTCGACAAGCACGGCTTAACCTTAAAGAGCGACCCATGCGGCTGTAACTATTTAGCCACGAGCTCCTCCTTAGCTTAGCATTAGTATAATCAGCCTGTAAAGTCCGCCTGGTCTGGATTCAAGCCTCCTCTTTTTAAAAGAAAGTCGGCCGTAATCCTCTATGTAGACCAATTGAGGGTTGCTGGATGCGACAGTCATGTCTAGGAATCTTTGGTTTTAGGACATACCGGCTTCGTCACGACGTTCCCATTAGTTTATTTAAATAATAAGTTTGTTTTTGTGAAATCTGCGAAACAGTTAATTTGTGTGTCAAGCAATTCGTGACGTAAAGTTGATAGATTTTAAAATGATAATTGTGATAAACTCGTACGGTTATTATTCCAACACAGTCATATTCCTACCATCAATTCGTTGCTCTTCAAAACTTACCACAAAACTGCACTTAAAAATTAACACAAACACTTCCTCAAATTACCGAATTAATTAAATAATACCGCATGCAACCACGGTGTAACAACAGGCCAATGCTAAAGCTCTTTTAACTTAGTTTCCACTAGATTAACCAATGGATTACTCGTCTTAATTTGTTAGCTTTAAGGGTCAAACTCGCTTGCTAAAAATAAATGCATAGGATTCAATTCGCGGGACACGGCACGTAATGTTTTTTTTTATCTCATTTTGATATTTCTATGAGAATAGCTAATGAAAACCACTCTATGATAAAATGTTTTTGTTGTTCAAATGGTTGAAATTTATTGGGATTTAATATTGTCTGATGTAAAGTCTGTTACGTGTTGTATTTTTGTAAAGATTATTATCGTCATCATCATCAGCCTATAAAGTTCCCACTGCTGGGACACAGGTCTCCTCTCTATGAGAGGGAGTGGGCTGTAATGAACCACGCGGGCCCAGTGCGGGTTGGTAGATGTCACCATGTCGTCAATTTTTTAGTTCTAGGACATGCCGGTTTCCTCACGATGTTTTCCTTCACCGTTAAGATTATTATACTTTTTCTCTATTCCGTGTTATTTCTTTCCACTGGCCAGACGTGAATTTCGTTTTAAGTTGGTCTCGGATCGAAATGTAAGTGTTACGTTTTAGCAAAGTTTGTCTTAACATAAGACCTTTTGCTTACAACCATGTATAATGAGCTTGTAACATACCTACTTACTGCTTTGGTCTAGGCCTTCCCTCTATGCGAGGGTGAGACGTAGGCCATAATCTACTAGTGCGAGAGAATATCACATGGAAATATTTTTTCTTACACACCCTCGTTTTCTCGTAATGTTTTGACCTCATAATTTTGAGATTAGAGTTGATGAAATAAATTACAAAAAAAAAAAACTAGATACAAACTTGAGTCCGAACCTAACCGCGACCTATTTTGGAATACACGTTTGTAAAAAAATCGATAGCGGCTATCTATGTGTGCGTTAAATGCAACAGTAGTCAAATTTAGTCGTTGTACATTAAAGTTTTAAATAAACAATAATAAACTACATTTGCCATTCATGGTTATAATGTCATAACCCAGCTGCCTACGTTAATTTTCACATACATAGTTCCCCAGTAGAGATGTGTCGCTGTGTCCCCATGGGGTATGAGAAAAATAGATCATAAAAAACTAGATACAAACTTGAGTCCGAACCTAACCGCGACCTATTTTGGAATACACGTTTGTAAAAAAATCGATAGCGGCTATCTATGTGTGCGTTAAATGCAACAGTAGTCAAATTTAGTCGTTGTACATTAAAGTTTTAAATAAACAATAATAAACTACATTTGCCATTCATGGTTATAATGTCATAACCCAGCTGCCTACGTTAATTTTCACATACATAGTTCCCCAGTAGAGATGTGTCGCTGTGTCCCCATGGGGTATGAGTCAATTAAATATGTCATACAAGTCTGATTGGCGTCCCCAAGCCCTCTCCAAACATAACCCTATACACCTACTCTATCAAAGTTAACATCGAAATGCATCCAGCTTCAATATAGAGCTTATATTTCCTTCCTCTCCTCGGTTTGAACTTAACAACCGCGGCCACAGACTCTCGAATTATAGCGGGTTCGTTAACGAGCTTGGATAATTAGAATATCAATATGTTGCAGTCATTGCGACGAGTTCTTAGTAATTATTATGTTTGATTGTTTGACTACTTATTTAATTTGAATGCTTAGAAACTCGTGGCTTAATACAGCAGGTCGATCTTCAAAGATAAGCAGTGCTTGCCAAGGTTGGTCCGTAGATGGGTGAGCATTCATTAAATAAATACCGAGTTTCCTCCGTGCCTCAGAAAGCACATTAATCTGTTGGTCCCGGCTGTCATTTGTAAATCTTTGACAGTCGTTACAGGTAAATGATAAATGAAAATGTGGAGGTCAGATAGGCAGTCGCATCTATGTTGTGAACTACTGGTTTTCAACTGCATCCTGCTAAACTGGAAGCTCCCCAAACTAAGTTGGGAAAAGGCTAGGCAGATGACTAAATTCATGTACGGTTTACATGTCTTACCATGCCCAATCTGAATGGCTTTTAAACTTCTGAATAGAAATTTTCACCTAGATAGAGCATTTCATTCAGCTCGTCAGACGCAACTTTGAAAATGAAACCAACGTAAGGATCCAGGAGGATTGGGCAGCGATTGGAAAACTTTGTCAAACCTACTCGTCGCTTATCCAGTAATGTTTGAAAACTTCAACCAGTGCGTCTTGCATGTACATGTATGACATACGGTGCCTAACTTAAAGACTAACGACAGAAGCTCCGTTAAATTTCCGGACGTTAGTCTCAAAGGTTGACATCCGAAGTAAAATGGCCCGGGTAAGATTTGGAGTTGCTGACATGGATTATCGAGTGCGCAAGTTGGAATGGCTAGCATCAATTATTAATTAGCCGATGGTGCATATGTCTCCTGCAGAACGCCTATCTTCTAGCAGTTGTCAATAGGTCTAGTTTGGGTCCTTTTAAAGAAAGAAGGATAGAAAGAAAACATATTTATCTGGCAAATGTCACAAGCGCAAAACAAAAAATTAAATAAAGCTTAAATCTAAACAGAAAATAATTATTGTATCTTACGGCAGCACCAAAATAGGCGCAGTTCATCAATCTGTTCAAAAAGCAAATTTATGTAATTGTTGAGGAGGCAACATTACTTAGCAAAAGAACTGGTAAATACTACTTACAAACAACAATGTGTTATAAAAACCAAGTCACTACAAAAACATTTGTAGCAAAATTTCACACAAAAAAAACACCTCAGAACTTCACAAACGCACATCAATTCCAATTACGGCACAACAAAAACTGCAACACCGTCACTAAAACAATTTGTTTAACAAAACAACGTTGGTTTATAAAGCTTGAGGGCACAATAAATTCCCATAACTGCATGTAGACCAAAAAACCCTTGATATGTTTCATAGTAAAAAAGCAAAACAGTATGTCAACTAGACTATACTTATTGCTGTGTGGTATTTGTGAGAACACCGAGGAACTCGTGGCGCAACAATAATATCGGCTCGGAATGATTTTTAGGATAAGTCGTGCTTGCCTAGGTTGGTCCGTGGATGGGTTCCGTTACTTGCCGATTTTCCACCATGCTTTACGCACGTTAAACCGTTGGTCTCGGGTGTCCTTTGCAGATATTTCATCGCCGGGATCCGTTGCTAATTCAATCCGATCTAGGGATTTGTGGAAACCAACCTGTTGTTACGGGTAGTCAGTGGGCCTAAAGTCTGTCAACCAATCGTAGATTTTCTGGCAAGGGGTATCGTATACACAGTACTAACTGGGTCGTTGAGGTCAAATAAGCAGTCAGTTCATGAAAAACGCTGGTATTAAGCGCCAACCAGGCTGGAAGGTGACCCCAACATAGTTGGGGAAAAGGCCAGGCAGTTGATGACCAGAGTATCAGAGCGTTATGATGATAATGACAATAACTTAGCACACTTCAACCAAATTGGTATACTTTTACAATGACAGTTCGACTGGGTAGTGTCACCCAAGATAGACATAAGTACTTCAACCGTTTTGAGAGTTGACATGCATGAAACAATAAAAAGATCGAGAATGGTGAGCGCTGAGGCTATCTTGATGAAGTATACTTACCATGCAGCATAATTCTACTGATTGTAGATGTATAGAAAAAGTCAAAATCAAAATAATTTATTTTACATAGGCCTACATGGGCACTTATAAAACGTCAACAAAAGGTGCAGGTGCAAGTGACTATTAAATCGGAGAGCGTCGATACAAGTTTCGTTCGTAGTTGTTCTACTATTACTACATGTACTGTAATATATTCGCTATTTTATAGTTGAAATCTGACACAAGTGGAGGTACGACGGGCTTACCTAATTGGAGTGTTCTGAAGTATCAGAGTACCATATGTGCTGAAGCACTATACTGTATCACTAGTATAAAGTTTGTAATCTGCATTCAATTTCGGTTTCAGTCTACGAAGATTCTGTAGTAGCTTTTGAGATATTTATTTATTTAAACTTCATGTAAAATAGTGGTAAACAAGCGCACTTAATCCCACAAGGCATTCTCTACCAGTCAACCATTGGGTTAAATAGGACAACATTGTGATAGGACAAAATAATATCTAAAAATACCTAATTAATTTAGAAAAATAACTTCTTTCTTTTTTGAGGTATTTTTTGTTTTTGCAAGAGCGATCTATGAGTCTTCTAGTTTTAGTTTAAAGTAAATTAGTTTTTGTTGTTTTATAAGATACTAAATTCTATTGCAAAGTACTAGGGTATCATTTTTGCTGCGGGTTGTTCGAAAGAGATACCGCGGCCCTGGAACACAAAGGGCGAAGAAGGAACATGGGTGGGTTTTAGTCAGTACAAGTCTGACACTCCCTCCCGCTCCGCCCAGAGCGGGAGAAGTCATTTGATGATTTCCCATACGGAAAAAAAAAAGGGTATCATTTGTGGTGGAAGGTGCTGTATTGCAAAGCGTAGCAGCTATGAAGCTTGAAGTCTCTTTGCAAGAGTGTGTTTTCAGTGTTCTAATTTTGAATAATTTGAGATACTACGTACTTTGTCACTGCTAAGTACTAGGGTATTATAATGCGGTGGAAAGTACAACTGTATTGTGTAGCATAAAGTTGAGGCTTTCAATATGAGATCTGCAGTCAGTGCAATTGTTTTAAACGTCTTCAGTGGTGTTCGTATTTACCTCTACGCCCAAATTCAAAACAATTCGTTTATAAGAGCGAACGCACCTCTAATAGGAATTAGGTAGGCTAGTCCGTCTGCCTCTAATTGGGACACGGAACACCTACATTCCGAGTGTCGAATGCACGCGACTGTGACATACGGGCTTGAATAATAAACAACCAGGATTCAGGTAGAAAAGTGACTGTAGAGGAGTTGTGAATGCTTTGTGAAAGTTTTTTTTGTTTGATTTGTATGTATGTGACCTATGTAACCGAGAAAAGTCAAGAATCCGTCAGATTGTTTGCCAGTAGTCGGTATTTTTGCAATTATAGGACTACTGAGCCTTTACCAGAACCTGAAGAGGTAAGAAGTAAGGAAGTAACGAGCTCCACCGAGTATTTTTAGTCAGTCGAAGTCTGACAGACGTGTAAGCTTTGGCGGAGAACGACCACTTCCGCATAAACAGGTCCAGGTGCAAACCATGAAATAGGAGCCAAAAGACGGAACGAAGTGTTCCACACTCGTCTCTCTTAGATGTAACGGGAGCAGTTTACACCTCACTCCCATCCGAGACGAGGCCTGCGGACCAAGCAGACCCGGCTCTAGTCCAGGGCAGGGGAAGTTGCATTAGATCCCGCTGGCCGTCGACGCCAGTATGTAGGTACACCGAGGTGGTACTTAGTCATTTAGAATACCCTCTGCACCTCCCAGGGCACAAGACATCCTTATAGGCTATCTTGATAGACATCAAAAGAGTATCTGACTGGCCAGTAGCTCGGACCCAGTTCCCGATGCCACTGGGGTACTATCCAAATTTTGTTTTACATAAAAACCTATCTACTTATTCTCGTGTTACACAAACTTCGCTTGTTTCCTTGCAAATTAAGTTGATCTTTGTGTTTGGTGTTCATTTATCATTTCTTAGCTAAGAGTTTTCTTACATAGTGTAAGTGCAAGCAAGCAAGTGTTTCTGTTCAAACTTCACTACATAGTATAAAACAAAGTCGCCTTCTCTGTTCCTATATCCCTATGCATGCTTAAATCTTTAAAACTACGCAACTGTTTTTTTTAATAGATAGAGTGCTTAAAGAGGAAGGTTTATTATGTATAATAGCATCCATTGAATAGTGGAAAATACTGTTATTTTTGAGGTTTCTAATGTGATGTCATAAATAATTACATTTTTTCCGCTTACATTGCAAACGCAGGCTGAACCCTACGAGATTTATCAAAATAATGTACTAAGTATTGTACACATTGAAAAGGTTTACAGAAAACTCCGCGATGGTATATGTCTTCTCTGGATATCCCACAATAACATTTTTTTGTCATTTATTTTGTTTTTCAGCATTGCACCTGTGCGAAGCCGGGGCGGGTCGCTAGTTACGTATAAGACAACATTTCATTTTGTTTTTTTCCTCCATACACAACATAAAATCTGGCCTGCAATCCCCGATGGGTAAGGCAGAGGTGGCCCAGTGGTGGCAGCCCCGACTTACGAGCAGTAAGCCATGGGTTCGAAACCAGGCAGGCACATTACTTTGTGTAATTTATTTCATCACCGCAGCTCTCAAAAACGGTGAAGGAAAACATCGCAAGGAAACCGGCATGTCCTAGAACAAACAATTCGAAGACATGTGACATCTACCAACCCGCACTGGGCCCGCGTAGTGGATTACAGCCCACTCCCTCTCATAGAGAGTAGGCCTGTGTCCTAGCAGTATGAATATTATAGGCTGATGATGATAGGCAGATGTGTACCTAAATACCACACTTAGCTGGTTATGTTAAAGTGTCATGTAATAGGGGGCGAGCCTATTGCCATCAACCGGGCACACATCCAGACTCCGAAGCTGCTACTAAGAAATTCCTGATGGAGAATCTCAATAACACTTTGCCCGTCCCGAGAATCGAATCCAAGACCTAAAGCTCAGCAGTCGCAGTTGCATCCACTCGAACAACGAGGCAGTAACTACACATGTATGTGAATTTCTCGCTTTTACAACGACGTCACGCTTGTGCTACCAAAACTTTATGCAGAGGAGTACGGTAGTGTCGGAATGCAGTAAACCGCACATAAAAGGTAACTCTTTAACCCTGAGCTCACCTAGCTAGTAGTTTCAATAGAATAGAAGACCAGCTTATAGTAGCTTCTTCGTGCGGTCTATCGAACCTATAGTACAACCGTATTTTGACAACCATGTTTATGTATCGTGTAACAGGGTTTTTGCTAGTACAAATTGTTTATTCAGATTTTAATGTTCAAGATCGGTCAGATTAAACAAAGAGAGGAACATCAAAGTAAAGATAGATGAATTGTTTGAGGAATGAGTTACGAAAGAAAAAGGAGTAAATGATATTGCAACGACCCGAAGCAAATGGGTACAAGGCAGGAAGTTGGTGGTGATTAGTCCGATTAAACAGAAATCAGTATGTCTGACACTAACAAATTTGGAATGATGGATGTCGGATGAAGAATAGATACAGTAAGAAATGAATATATTAGGTGTTTGAAAGTTGCGACATTACAGATGAATTAAAAGGGAATTGACTGTCTTGGTATGCAAGGCATGTGATGAGGAGGGACGAATCGCATGTGACTAAAAATCAGTCAACATCAGCTTACAGCAGTCCACTGCTGGACCTATGTCTTTCCAATCGCTCGCCACTTAACTTGATTTTGTAACTGTCATCCAGTTGCTACGTGTACCAGCCACTCTGGAAGATCTTCGCTCCACCGAGCCTAAAAGCGTCCCACCTTACGATTGTCGATTCGCGGTCTCTATCTATTAACAGGCCAGCCCAAAGGTCATCGGTTCTACTGCTAATATGGCTGGCCTATTGCTACTTCAGCTTACTCTTTCTGTGAGCTATGTCGACAACTCTGAATCTCTGTTGTATCCCCCCGTTTCGGATGTGATCCCTCAAAGAGACTCCAAGCATAGTACGCTCCTTAGCTCGCTGAGCGACCTACCATACCGTGAGTGTCCACGTTTCGGCCCCGTGAGTCATAAGAGGCAGGATACACTGATTCAAGATCTTAGTCTTTAGGCTCTGGTCTATAAACTAAAAGAGTGATAAATATAAATGTTGATAGATGGAGAGGGAGAGGAATACTAAGAAAAAAATGGATGGATTGCATGTGGGATGATATTAAAGAAAAAAAACTAAATGATAGCGCGTCGATTGACAGAGGAAAAAGGAAGAAAAAACGTGTTGTACCGGCCACAAGTAATATGGGACAAGGGCAAGTAGATTAATACAAATAAATTGAAAATGCAAAATGGTGCTTACGGATACTAAGTAACACAGTTATTTTATGTCCGTAATGTCCATCCAAAGGTTGTCCGGCAGATTTCGCTATCAGCGATACGACCCTCTATTGTAACCATACAATTATCATTATTGTAACACCGTTATGTTTCAATTTTCGTGTACAATAAAGTATATTATACCAATACTATAATATTCAATAAACAATAATTTTATAGCTTTTTGTTTAATGTAATTTTAAGTACCGGTTCTCTACTCATGCATACACACCGAGTAACTGCGCCACTTTTCCACGAGGCAATGCTACAAGTATATTTTTCCGAATTCACAACTACAAAATCCCAAAAAAAGGCATTCAGACCAACGGTATTTTTTAGTTTAGCTACTTTAAAGTCCTCGAGAGAAAATGTGTTCCCTTTCTCTCTACTCTCTTTATCCTCCAGCTTTTGTTACCGAAAAGTAATTAATTATAATCTTATATTGTTAGTTCATCTGTGATAGTACATATACCATCATTCTATAAATGCAATGCTAACTCACAGAAACAAAAAAACTCTAAGAAAAGTAATACCAGAGCAGACTTTAACTACAATACAACTTGGAAACTAGAACTAAAGAGACAGAGAGAAAGAGGCCGAGCAAAGAATTAATTTCTCCAAGAGCAAGTTCGAATAACTATGAAACTAATCTGTGAAACAATGGGACTTTACGCTTTTAAAGCGGAGGCTTGCAATCATCGTAAATATGACTTTAATGGCAGACTGCTGAATATTTGAGTAGAAAATTTGGTTTATTAAAAGTTAGTGTTGTAATTTGTGTACAAAAAATGTAGGATTTGCGAAAAAAGTAACAAAAATAATAAATACATAGTGTGGTGTTACGCTAATGGAGAAAAAAGAAAATAAGTACATAAGAGGAATTCTGAAAGTGGCGCCAGTGACTGAAAATTTGTGTGGTAATCGGTTTGTTTGATATGGGGGCATATGATGCGGAGGAATGAGAAAAATCTTGAGAGAAAAGCATTGAGTATGAATATCGATGAGGATAAGAGCAGAGGAAGACCAAAAGAAACGTTGGATGGACTGTATGAAGGATGATATGGCAAGAAAGGAGGTGTCAGATGAGATGACTAGTTATAGAGAAGTATGGAAGAAGAAAACATGCTGCACCGACCAAATAAATTGGGAGAAGGCCTGGATAATGATTAATGAATTAGAAAAGAAAAAAAGAAAGAAAATCGTTTTTATTTGGCATTAATAACACCTTATAAGTTTTACAAAATAAATAAACCAACAATACTAATAATACCAAAAAGGCCTCAGCATAATGCCAGATGGCAACAGAAGGTGTACCACCTGACGCTGATTTTCAACTGCAGCCCACGAATGCCATACGCTCGAAAACACAAACATACACATATCTAAAGTCTTTCATTAGACACATTTCTGCGTAAAATACAGTCACAGTTTAGTTCATACTTTTATTAACATAGCTATCATTAGTAGTTCTGAAAGACTGGTAGCTGCTGATATGCGCAGGCCGTTACATAACTCACAAAAATATTGTTAAAGAATCTACCTTCCTAGTACTTAGGATTACTTTATAAACGACCTCCTTAAAAAACATCATCATCAGCCTATAATGTTCCCACTGCTGGGACACAGGCCTCCCCTCTATGAGAGGGAGTGGGCTATAATCCACCACGCGGGCCCAGTGAGGGTTGGTAGATGTCACATGTCTTCGAAGTTCTGTGTCTCGTTCTAGGACATGTCGGTTTCCTTACGATGTTTTCCTTCACCGTTTTTGAGAGCAGCGGTAATGAAATAAATTACTTAACTTAATAAATTACTTAATAGTAATGCGCCTGCCTGGGTTCGAACCTACGGCTTACTGCTCGAAAGTCGGGGCGTGCCACCACTGGGGCACCGCTGCTCTCTCTTACAAAACATACTACATACATAATACGCCTGGGTTAGGCAGAGGTGTACCCAAAAGTTAACCCACATTTTGCCAGTTATGTTCATTTATTAGGTGGCGAACCTATTGCCACCAACGATAAACACAAGTCACAAATTCAGACTCCGTGGCTGCAACTGAAAAATTCCTGATAGAAAAATTTAATAACACTTTACCTGACATGGGAATCGAACCTAGGGCTTGTACTAGTTGCATTTGCAACCACTAGTTCAACGAGGCAGTCACGCAACAGACCTTCACATAAATATTTGCCAGTTGTCAAGGTATCAGCTGTCAGCTGACTTGAATCAGATAGTCTTTTAATTCCACACCTCCTTTGAATTCCTATTAGCCTAGTACTACAAACAGCTTCAAAGCTAGCAACAAACCTAGTCTAGTAGCCTCTCGTATTTTTACTAAAGTCCTGTATAGACTGAAGTCTGGAGTTACAATAAACAGGGTGGTTACGTTGATTCGCGTCCCCCGCTCTCCTCGCGTAATTTCCTGCCCCCCTTCCCACAGCTTAGTCTTCCTGTGTACGGTTGGGTGGGAGGATCAAGGGACAAGCTGTAACTAAGTGAGAAAATATTGGATATTATTTAAAAACTTCTTCCCAGCTAAAACGCTAAACGGATTTACCAATGTAACTGATCGTGAAGGCAAATCTAAACACGGTTTAAGAGCTGCCATTGAGCAATATTATAACACTAACAGCTTTTCAACGAGTCTCAAATGTGGTGCTTGCGTTCAGTTTCATTGATTATGTCCTTCTGAAGAAGTAGTGAATGAAGAACGGGCGTTTTGAGGGGACTGTTTATAATACGTTATACATACACCGTGTAAATCACCTCATCACGAAGCCCTCAACCAATCATTCTGTACATGAAACTAAGTAACTATACGCAAAAATTATTGCTGAGAAACGACTTTTTTTTGGAGGGTGTTAAATCATGTTTTGTGGTAGAACTCAATGTAACGCACTCAAAACATTGCGCTGATGAACGGATTGAATAGTACGGGTGTCGTGGAGGTGTTTAAAGTAAAAATCTTACATTAAAAACTTGTATTTAAAAAAATACTTGGCAAAAAGTTGGAACTTTGACCCCTAATATCTCCGTAAATAGAAGGTTCCCAGGTATGGTGTAGAACAAAAAAATGATCGCAATGACAGGGAGAACCAGTGCCTTTCGGCTTCGTTAAGAGGTGTTTTACACCCTTTATAAAAGTGTATTAACACACTGTAAATATTGCAAATTCGTAATGTGGATTTTAGTAATTATTATTCTGCTTGCTTGCTTTAGATTCAAAAAAGACAGTCGAACATTGCTCATGAAATTTGAGATTATACACACGGCGCGGCCGGCTCATTATAACTTGATTTACAATCAACCCGAGTGGCCTAACGAAATTTTGTTTAATATTTGTGTAGACGATAAGATAAGGAAAAAAAACTGGCCAAGTGCGAGTCGGACTTGCGCACGAAGGGTTCCGTACCGTTATTTATAAAAACAAGCACTTTTTTGAATGCCCTTTAAATATTTATTTTATTCTGTTGTTAGTATTTGTTGTTATAGCGGCAACAGAAATACATAATCTGTAGAAATTTCAACTGACGAACTATCATGGTTCATGAGATACAGCCTGGGGGTCTACTCTTTAAGTCCGTCAACGAAAATACGGGTCCGTCCGTTACTAGCTCTATACTTCGAAATGTACCCTACTCCCTAATATTTACGGATTCATGAGTTTTGAAAACACATCGGGAGTAAGGACAACTGTTCAATCGTGTTGTCATTCATTTTTAGTTCGGGCGCCTAACGATTCTCATGTCCGTAAGTGATACAGAGTAGGAAACGACCGTAACTTCGGCCGAAACTACGGATTTCGTGCTTAGAGAGTAGACCCCCTGGTGACAGACGGACGGACGGATGGACAGCGAAGTCTCAGTAATAGGGTCCCGTTTGACCCTTTGGGTACGGAACCCTAAAAAGTAACAAAAGTTGTGTTTATAATATGAGAATAAAGTTAAGGTTGAGCATATTTTGCCTGTTTTAATCGAATAACGTGAAATTGTGAATCAAATAAAAAACTGCGCTATGTCTATATAGTTTTTCGTCATTTTTATTAACTAGAACAGTTATTTATACTATTAAACAAAAAAAAAATAAGGGTTGTGGCAGAAAATCTTAATTAAAAAAATCAAAGCACACAATGACCTTGAGCTCAAAAAACACAAAATGTAATAATTGTACAAAAAAAGTGTAATGATGTTGCAAACTTACAATAATTATAATCTATTAGGACTATGGTTTAAAGGCGTTTTGAAAGGACTTTACAGTCCTTAAAATAAAGTTAAGAGTTATTAAAAAATAAAATAATTGGTAACGATCCAGATTTGGCAACGATCGAATTACCAAGAGCAAAGTTCGAGTTTTGGTTTTGGAAAAAATCATTGCCAAAAAAAAGCAAGTGAGTGGTAGAAGTTTTATTAATTACAAAACACTGAAATATTCTATAGCTAGCTTAAAATCGCTATAATTATGCTCGCATAGATCATAATTATAATAAAAATATTTATAATAATTACGGTTTTTAAAGTACGGAACCCTCGGTGCGCGAGTCCGACTTGCACTTGGCCGGTTTTCTTTCTTGCAAATCGCTTTGTTCAACGCAACAGCTTATACCACAGACCACACCTCGACTTAGCCATTCGGCGTACGCTGTCCTCTCCGCAATTTGGCCTATTGAATTCTGTCGCAGCAACGTGTTAGTACGGTTGCATCGTAAGCTGTATGCAACGCTTTATTTGTACCGAATAATTACAGATACAGCTTGCAGTTTGAGCTAGTGTACACCCTTTTTGTAGCTGTTAAGTTGTGGAAAGGACTTTGAGAATGTATAGGCAAAAAGGGTTTTGCAGGTATAAGCATGACTCTTCTGATGCATGAGTGACATTGTCAAATGGGCGCTATTTGTGGAATAGTCTGTGGATTTTGTGTTCTAAAAACAAGATAACTGCTTAAGAAAGTTCCGACACTATAGTCTCGCGCCAAAACAACCATGCCATACTACAAGGTGTAAATCACCTCATCACGAAACCGTCAACCAAGCATTCTGTACATGAAACTAAGTAACTTTACGCAAAAATTATTGCTGGGAAACGACTTTTTTTTGGAGGGTGTAAAATCATGTTTTGTGGTAGAACTCAATGTAACGCACTCAAAACATTGTGCTGATGGACGGATTGAATAGTACGGGGGTCGTGGAGGTGTTTAAACTAAAAATCTTACATTAAAAACTTGTATTTTAAAAAATACTTGCCAAAAAGTTGGAACTTTGACCCCTAATATCTCCGTAACTAGAAGGTTTCCAGGTATGGTGTAGAACAAAAAAATGATCGCAATGACAGGGAGAACCAGTGCCTTTTGGCTGCGTTAACAGGTGTTTTACACCCTTTATACATAGTGTTAAAATACCCTTCTCGAAGGTAGGGTTATTTAGTTTGATGTACAGAATTGCTTGACGGCAAACGAGCATTCTGTAGGTACATCAAACTTAGTAACCCTACGTAAAAATTATTGCTGGGAAACAACTTTTTTTGGGTGAAAAATCACATTTTACGGTAAAACTCAAACGCACTCAAAATACTCATGGATGCATTTAAAGTACAGTTATAAAATTTAAACTCGTGAAAAAGTTGGAACTAGGGTTAAGTTAAGTTAAGGTAAGGTTCCCAGGTATGGTCCAGAACAAAAAAAAAACTCGCAATGCCAAGTGCCTTACGGCTTCGGTAAGGTTCTATATACACCCTCAACAATATACCACCTGTAACGACAGTCAAAGATCTACAAATGACAGCCGGGCTGATCGGGTAAACATGCTTTCCGAGGCACGGAGAAAACTCGGTACGTAATGGGTGGTCACCCATCCACAAACCAACCTAGGCAAGCGCGGCTTAGCCTAAAGATTGATCCGAACGGCTGTTATTATGTAGCCGCGAGTTCCTTAGCGTTGTTAGCATCATCATCATCATTATCATCTTTCTGCCCTTGTCCCATTTTATTCGAGGTCGGCGCAACACGTCTCTTTCCTCCATACTCCTCTGTCATTCGTCATGCTATCATTTATTCCTTTTTCCTTCATATCATTTTTCACACAATCCATCCATTTTAACTTTGGTCTTCCTCTCCCTCTCCATCCATCAACATTTATATTCATCACTCTTTTAGTCACATGTGTTTCATCCCTCCTCATCACATGTCCATACCAAGACATACGACTCCCTTTCATCTGTTCTGTAACAGGCGCCACTTTCAAACTTCCTCTTATATGCTAATTTCTAGCTTTATCCATTTTAGTCACTCCACACATCCATTTTAACATTCTCAGTAGTTAGCAAGATCTCTTATTCATCTCCCACAACACAAAATCTTAACGCAATATTACCATAAAAACAATATGTTTGGATAATATTGCGTTAAGATTTTGTTTGATTTCAATTCATGTTCCAAAAAGTCCAACTACATAATGCAACATGCGCGCTGTTGCCGCACTTCTATACATACAAGAAACTTACGCTGGTTTTACCTTCATTACTCTTCAAGTATGCCAGAATTATAAAGTTAGTTGGAAAGTGCCACTTTAGTAGCAAAATGTTGCGATGTTAAGTCGTGGGTATACGCGAATATGCTATGTTAGGGTTAAAAAGTATCTTAAGTTTAACTTTAAATTATTTATATAAAGTGGAATTGTTTTTGGAAATTGTTTTAATTAGGTCATAGTGTATACTAGCTGTGCCCGCGACTTCGTCCGCGTGGAATTAAATAGAAGTAGCCTAAGTTACTCCTTATTACATCAGCTATCTATCTGCCAGTGAAAGTCCCGTCAAAATCGTTTCAGCCGTTCCAGAGATTAGCCGGAACAAATAGACAGACAGACAAAAATTGTAAAAAATGTTATTTTGGTATATGTACCGTAATATACAGCGGTTATTTTAATATCAAAAACAGACACTTCAATTTTATTTATTTGTATTTGTATACTAGCTGTGTCCGCGACTTCGTACGCGTGAAATTTAATAAAAAAGTGTTTTATTTTATTTAGTTTATTTTTCGTTTTTGCATTTTTATTTTTATTTAATTTCTAAAATAGAAGTAGCCTTAGTTACTCCTTATTACATCAGCTATCTGCCAGTGAAACTCCCGTCAAAATCGGTCTAGCCGTTGCAAAGATTAGCGAAGTTTATGGTCATCGCCATAGTATTTCATTTATCTTGATCCTTGACTACTGTGATCAAGCTACTCTAGTAGTAGCTGGATCACACTCCTCGGAGATACTTACTCCACAAAGTCTCAGGGCGTCTTATCTTATAAGTTTTATACTGTCAATTTGGAATATCCACTCCTAGATTAAACGTTCGATTTTCAAAATAAATGATTAATTCCATTATTTTTATGCTAGCCTAGTACCTGTTCGTGGGTTATCAATGTATTGTTTATTAAAAATACGGTATCACCCAGATAAGCCAAATAACTTTATTATACATATAAAGCACAGCTGTTTTTCGTTTTGCGACTTTGTAAAGACAATGCATCAAAACCAAGAAAAATCATGAGATGATGTAAAGGGAATCGACATAGCTGGAGTGATTCCTGACTTCATTTAATTTTATTTTAGTGTTGCACCAGGAATTCTTAATTTGTTGAAATCTCACACTATGTTACATATTAACAAATCACTTCAGGGTGATGCCTGTCCTGGTATAGTAATCATATAGTTTGCATAAAGTAAAATTAATCTGTAGAAGACCAACTTTAAACAAAACTGTGCGCTCGTCGTAAGACTGGCAATCATTGCATAGAATAAGTGAACAGTAATAGTTTAAGAGCTTCTTCATAAAGTTTCTGAACCTGACTACTTCCATAAAGTGAAAACCAATTCTTTATTGTAGGTTTTGACTGTTATGCAAGAGGTCAGTACTACGTTGTTGCCATCAAATCAAGTAGACATCAAAACCCGTTCGTTCAAGGCCCGTTTTTGCACCCAAATAAATGCTTATAAAGTGTGATGTTGATGTTCAATGCTGCAATAGCTAACCATGAATGCATGGTTAACATACAAAACAAGTAATGCAAACTAAACATGTATGCTAAATTTCTGGTCAATTGGAAACCGGGTAGTGGATAAACCTTAAAAGTTTTTTAGGGTTGCATACCCAAAGGGTCAAACGGGACCCTATTACTGAGACTGTCCGTCTGTCACCAGGCTGTATCTCATGAACCGTGATAGTTAGCCAGTTGAAATTTCTACAGATTATGTATTTTTGTTGATGCTATAATATATCAACAAATACTTAAAACAGAATAAAATAAATATCTAAGGGGGCTCCCATACAAAAAAGTGTTTTTTTGCTCGTTTTTATAAATAATGGTAGGGAACCCTTCGTGCGCGAGTCCGACTCGCACTTGGCCGTTTTTTTTTTTACATAGTTATAGGTGTAGCTAATAAGAGCGTGTTTAAATACCATTCAGGCAATACTCCAGTGTCCTTTTAGTGTATCCTGCGCAGTTAGATCCGGTACCACCTTCATCATCATCATCAGCCTTTAATGTTCCCACTGCTGGGACACAGGCCTCCTCTCTATGAGAGGGAGTGGGCTGTAATCCACCACGCGGGCCCAGTGCGCGTTGGTGGACGTCACATATCTTCGAATTTTTAGTTCTAGGACATGCCGGTTTCCTCATGAAGTTTTCCTTCATCGTTTTTGAGTACAGCGGTGATGAAATAAATTACATAAAGTAATGCCTTGGTTCGAACCCACGGCTTACTGCTCCTAAGTCGAGGTTGCCACCACTGGTACCGCCTAGCTGACCGAGTAATTACGGCGCAACCTATATCATCATTACAAGGGGAGGTCGTGGTTAAATAAAAACAGCTGCTCGACTTGGTTTTTCTGTTAATCCGCGCTTGCCAAGCTTGTTCCGTGGACGAGGGACCTCCCATTACATACCGAGTTTCCTACATACATTAAGTAGGTAAGTTAGTGGCCCGAAATTCTTACAACCAGTCTTGTCAAAGGATATCGTATTACCCAGTACTAACTGGGTTGTGGAAGTCAGATAAGCAGTAGCTCCAGGTGAATTTCTGCAGGTTTGACTGATAGCTCTTACACAGTTGGGAAAAGGCAGGTGATAAACGTATATAGTATACTATTACAATTCGTTTATTAATTTTTCTAACTTACATTTTTAAATATAATACAATGCATAAATCGAGGAGCTCGTGGCTAAATAATAACAGCCGCCCGGGTCGATCTTTAAGGTCAAGCCGTGCTTGCCGAGGTTGGTCCGTGGATGGGTGACCATCATTACATACCGAGTTTCCTCCGTGCCTCGGAAAGCACGTTAAGCCGTTGGTCCCGGCTGTCATTTGTAGATCTTTGACCGTCGTTACGAGTAGTCAGAAGCCAAAAAAAAGTCTGACATCCAGTCTTACCAAGGGGTATCGTATTACCCAGTTACTGGGTTGAGGAGGTCAGATAGGCAGTCGCTTCATGTAAAATACTGGTACTCAGCTGGATCCGGTTAGACTGGAAGCCGACCCCAAGAGAGTTTGGGAAAAGGCTAGGCAGAATGCAAAAATTAATAAAAAACATTTAAGAATATAAAATAGCCCACCGGTATCGGGTACAGCGTCCAAGCTACCGGCAGTCAGGACTCCAGAGAAAGGAACTTCCTATACGAGCCGTGTCGAACAGTACAGCCTTGATCCAGCTGCTTAACGAGAGCCGCATCAGAAATCGGTCGAGACACTTGGCAATCAGGCCATTGGCTGATACGTCAATTGGCACAATGATTGCAGAGTCCACATCCCACATGTCGACAACGTCGTGAGCCAAGTTTAGACACTTGATTTGCTTATTTTTCTCGGCTTTCACGAGGTTATTAATTATTTTTATTATTAACTAGCTGTACCCAGCATGCGTTGCAATGCACTTTTTACTACCCACCTACCCTATCCGACCTACCTACCCTATCCTACCTACCCTACCCGACGCTACCTACCTACCTACTCTACCCTACCCTACCTACCTACTCTACCCTACCCTACCCTACCCTTACTACCTACCTACCCTACCTACCTACCCTACCCTACCTACCTACCCTACCCTACCCTACCTACCCTACCCTACCTACCTACCTACCCTACCCTACCTACCTACCCTACCTACCTACCTACCCTACCTACCTACCCTACCCTACCTACCTACCCTACCCTACCTAACCTACCCTACCCTACCTACCTACCCTACCCTACCTACCTACCCTACCCTACCTACCTACCCTACCCTACCTACCTACCCTATCCTACCTACCTACCTACCCTACCCTACCCTACCGTATCCTATGTCCTTCTCCTGGCTCTAAACTACCTCCCTGCCAATTTTCAGCTAAATCGGTTCAGCCGTTCTTGAGTTATAAGTGAAGTAACTAACACGACTTTCTTTTATATATATAGATTATTACTACGTGCCTATAAAAGAGAAAGTAAAAAGATACTATTTCGCTCTCGCTCACACGTCAAACAAACCTTCTGCACCCAGCACACAAGTCTGTTAATAAAGTAGCGAGTACGCTAACACGTTGCTCCGTTAATATTTAAACCGACGCTGCTTTCGTAAACCGTGTTACTGAGTGACGGTGCGAAGTTTGGACTTACGCGGTTAACACCTATGTCATATATTTGCTTGTGTGCTTATGTAATCTGACCGATGAGTCTGAAGAGTTAAGGGGTGAATGGACGTGTCTGTATGTTTGTGCGAAGATTTATAACGGTTTGATGAAAGTTGGGAAGTTTCAGTATTGTGATGCGCGTTGCTATGCGGGCTATGCTTGGAGTCTCCCTGAGGGATCGCATCCGACAGAGAATCAGAGTTGTCAACATAGCTCACAGAATAAGTAAGCTAAAGTGGCAATGGACCCGCCATATTAGCCGTAGAACCGATAACCGTTGGGGTCTACCCCAACGGTTATCGGTTGCCGTCACACGTCTAGTGTGTTCTTGAGTGGAGACCGCGAAACGGCAAGCGTGAGGCGGACTTTTTAGACCTAGGTATGTTATAGTATCTGCTTACTACAGATACTTTATACTCACATTTATCACCCATATTCATACTTTTATTTCATTTTTATAAATATTTTCCTTTGTTGTGACATGTTTACTTCGAATTTGTCAGATGTCATTTACTTTTATTTTTGATTGTTACCAGCCAAACTATCTATGAAGGTTTCATTTAGATTATATATTACTAAAAAATATTATCATCAATTCGTGAGTTCAATTGTTGTATTTTATAGTTAATTGCGAATATTTGCTGTGTAAAGATATTCTGAGTTATATTTATAAAAATGTTATGTGCAAGGTTTTAGACCAAATGTTACTGGCTGCTTTGAATACAGGCAGGTTGCGTCTTACTAGAACGCAGCAGTTTTGAATCTGAAAAATAAATTTGATGAAAGGAACGGAAGATCAGGGTATAAAAGGGATTTCTGACGGATGCCCTGGTTCAGTCTGGATACAAGAAATCAGTTTAGCCTGAAGTCAAGAAATCAGCTAAGTCTAGAGTTTGAAGTCAAGATCTCAGTAATATTTTGAGTTTTTAGCACAGCCTAAGTGGAGTCAAGAAGCGGTCTTCGTTTGGAGCTGTCGTGGCTGCTGCTAGCTGCTGTGAGGAAGCTACTCCGCAAATTGACGAGCCTGACACTGGGGCTCAGTACGTGGCTGGAAGCTACTCTGAACTGACGAGCCTGGCACTGGGGCTCGGTACGTGTCTGCTGGAAGCTGCTCTGCGAGTTGACGAGCCTGGCACTGGGGCGGTACGTGTCTGCTGGTGGGTCCTGCCAAGCCGCCCTGCATCAAGTTCGTCGTGGTCAAGCTCATCTTGATCAAGCCAGCTTTCTACAACTGGATGTTTGTCTTCAGTTACTATCACGCTCAGAGATTTGTGGAGACATTTAAAACGTTCCCGGTTAACCTGCCCTTCACTTTTTTATTAATTTGTTGTATTTTTCATATCATCATTTATTAAATTCATTTTCCCCTAATTACTTTTTTAATGTACAAATCTGCTTACTTTCTTTTTATCACGAGGAGCAAGCACGTTTGTTACAATGTATCCTGCTTATGCCTATGAAGCTTTTTTAAAATCGGTTCAGTCATTTCTGAAAATACGGACTTAAAATTTTGTGTGAAATGCCATAAGGTGTAAACGCTCTTAAGTACCATGTATTGGGGGGCGAGCTTATTGCTAAAAAACTGGCCACAAATCCAGACTCAATTGCTGCTACTGATATATCCATCATCATCAGCCTATAATGTGTGTCATCAGCATGTAATCCCAGTGCGGGTTGGTAGATGTCACGTGTCTTCGAATTTTTTGTTCTACGACTTGCCTGTTTCCTCACAATGTTTTCCTTCACCGTTTTTGAGGGCAGCGGTGACGAAATAAATTACACAAAGTAATGCGCCTGTCTGGGTTTGAACCCATGGCTTACTGTTCGTAAGTCGTGGATGCCAACACTGGGCCACCGCTGCTCTCACTGATAGAAATACCCAATACCCCTTTGCCGACCCGGGAATCGAACCCAACCTATGCTCAGCAGCCACTACACCAGCGAGGCAGTCAAGTCAGCATTTTTTTTAAAACCATATAAGAATTATACTAAATATTTCCATTTAAACCTCTTTAAACGTTATATAGGTAAACACAAGATAGAGTAAATACCCTATTGTTGGCACAGAGCCAATTGACACTCGAGACTTTCATTAAAATACGAATTTTCAAAGGACTTAAACTGCACTTAGTTCTCAAAAGCGAAGTAACTTGACAAAAGTGGTAAATAAATAAAGTATATTGTGATACATTTCGTTTCTGAAGTTCTATTCAAGTACTTACAATTGTTGTAGAATATCTAGAGATGGTCATGGGCTCTTAAAAAAAGCCGCACGGGTTGAGTTTTTCTAGGGTTTATCAACGATTACCAAAGTCGCTCCATCCATTACAACATTCCCCCCGAGGCTGGATGAGCAAGTAAAGTCGTCGCGGTTGCTATTTATAGATCTTTCAGAATAGATACGGGTTATCAAAGGTCTGACAGCCTAACAACGAGTGCCCTTATACCTAGTAACTGAGATGTGGAGGTTATAGGCAGTCGCTCTATGTAAAATACTGATATTGAGCAGCATCGTATCCTCGTACTGGAACACCAAGAAGCAATTACACCAAGGAGTAAAAAAATCTTCGACTGCTGCTTTCTGTAATGTAAGGACATAATCATCATCTGCCTAGTTTTTTCCCAACTATATCAGGGTCAGCTTCCAGTCTAACCAGATGCAGCTGAATACCAGTATTATACATGGAATGACTGCCTATCTGACCTCCACAACCCAGTCACTACTAGGTAATACCCCTTGGTAAGACTGGTTGACCGGCTTTTGGGCCACTGACTACTTCTAACGACAGTCAAAGATCTACAATGTCAAAATATTACGTGATAAAATGTTACCTACCTGAAGCCTTAAAACCATTTTAAACATTGACCCCAAAAAGTTGTCCTCTTTAGTTTCACATCAAACATCATCTGCCTTTTCCCAAACTATCTTGAGTTCGGCTTCCAATCTAACCGAATACACCAGAATACCCGTATTTTACATGGAACGACTACCTCTGACCTCCATAACCCAGCTAGTGCTGGGTAATACGATAGCAATTGGTGTGACTGGTTGTCTGAC
Organism: Cerastis leucographa; assembly: GCA_963082945.1. Classification (NCBI taxonomy): domain Eukaryota; kingdom Metazoa; phylum Arthropoda; class Insecta; order Lepidoptera; family Noctuidae; genus Cerastis; species Cerastis leucographa. Next base: position 3,705,806 of record OY720366.1, read on the forward strand.
TTTCTGGCCACTATACCTGCATTGACTGTCAAAGATCTACAAATGATAGCCGGGACCAACGGCTTAACGTGCTTTCCGAGGCACGGAGGAAACTCGTTCATCTACAGAACTACCTGGGCAAGCACGGCTTAACCTTGAAGATCGACCCAGAAATAGAAGATTATCCTGTGAAAACTATTCACACTTTACAATAAATACACCTCTTTAAAACGACTCTTACATTACCTACTTTGAGTGTTTAACTAATCTGTGGTTGAACTTTGAAACCGGCTTCACTTGATGATAGATGTACAAGAAGGTCATCGAACAAAATATGGCAGGTAACAAGGATACAAGTTTCCAACGCTCTTATACAGAACATCTATGTCAAAACTGGCCTATTACATACAGATAATAACATACCGAGATTCAAGTTTAACATATAACTGTATTTAATACAACCATCCTCTCCTCTGAACATCATAAAGCTTTCAGCTTTAACGTGTGCGATAAGAAGCATGGAGTTATGTGTGTCAACTGAAAATAAGCGGTTTAACCGGATGGGACGAATTTCACTACTCGTATAACTATAGTTTAAGTGTTGAGTAATGTGTAAGCTAGTTATTGTGTGGTGATAAGCGGTGAAACGTTTTGTTTGATGTAGATGGGTGCGGTAGTAGAACCGCCTTAGGTGCAAGCAAGTAGCTTTATTATTCCATATTATTCCATTCAATCATTTATTGCATATCACATGTGTTTAACAAGATCTTAAATAATAATATAGTTCACATGGAACAACAATTTTATAAAGTATAATAGTAGCATTCAAAATAGCCAATAGTAAAAAAAATAATTAATTCATTCATTCATAACAGTTAGATAATATTCAATTTGTTTAAATACGTAAGTAATCGATGTCACAAATAATAAAATAAAATTAAATCTGTCAAAAAAAATCTGAATCAAATAAGTTACGTCAAATAAATTACAACCAACTACATTATGTCGAAATTATGTGTTTTTATCTTGTTCTACCTTTTGTAGTAAGCAACGAATTATTGTCGGGCCTACGCTTTCCTCCCATACTTAAGTACTAACGCTGTAACTTCAAATACACACATCAAAAGTGTCTAGGGATCAACATATATTTTTGCAATAACTTTTCTCCTGATTGATATTAATTAAAATTTTCTTTAAGGATTCATCAAATAAAGTGTTTTCGCTTGTCACAGTAACGATAAACCAAGTCACCTTTGCATTAATAAAGAAATTTGCCATTTTCTAATAAAGGGATTTTTGACATTTGAACCACTAACATTAAAGTTCGAAAAAAAGACTGAAATAACAGTTTTCTTTAAAATTTTTTTGGGTAACTTAAACAATTAATAATCCGTGTTTCTACCGCGAACACTAACAACACAAGAACATCGGTTTGGCATACTCAAAATGAGTTCATCCAAATCACGCTGTGGAATGGCCGCCCATGTTCGTTGCAACAACAAAAAAAGGTCTTCTTGCGACTGGATACCCTCCATATTCGGCAGAGCTCTTCTCTGTAGCATATCCCATGCATGCTCAATCGGGTTCAAGTCTGGCGACTGAGCAGGCCAGGGCAGGACATTGATGTTAGCTGCGGCGAGAGTCTGTCTTACAACTCTTGCGGTGTGCGGTCGTGCATTATCATGCATTAACTGAAATAAGGGACCGATTTGCACTTGTAGAGGAACGATGACGTCTGATACAATCGTCTCAGCATAAATTTGAGCGTTGAGGTTGCCTCTGATCCAAATCAACTCAGTTCTTCCGCCGATCCAAATACCCGCCCATACCATGATGGTTCCACCACTATAAGGATGGACTTCCTGGCAGGATTTTAATCGCTGTTGGCGTCCAGGGGTTCTCCAGTGTCGTATACGTCTTGTATCCGGTCTCATACCAAAACGAGACTCATCAGAAAAGCACACGAAACGCCATTGTTCTTCTGCCCAATTTCTGTGTTCAAGAGCCCATTGATATCGAATCCTACGATTGTGCATTGCTATAGGTGGTACCCGTAGCGGTCTTCGGGAATGAAGGTTCACTTCATGCAAGCGGTTTCTGACTGTTTGGTCGCTAATTAAGTTCCCTGAAGAGTGATGAAGCCTCACGGCTAACATCATGGCGGTTATTGTTGGAGCTCTTCGAGTTAAGATTTGAATGTATCGGTCTTGTCTTCGTGTGGTGCAGCGATACCGTCCTCCATGGCGCTCAGCCACGGTACCAGTGTTTCGGTAACGTGTCCAAAGTCGACTGATAACACTCTGCCTTGTATTCAGAGCTAAAGCCACAGTACGTTGCCGGGAACCAGCTTCTATCATTCCCACGGCTCTGAGCATTTCTTCCCTGCTTAAATGACGTCGCCGCTCCATAATAACGTTGGTTTTAATCAGTAGTAGGGAAACAGTAGCACTAATAATGTCTTCAAATGCGTTGTATGTTTTTATAGGGAAAATATTGACAGCTGATTTTCATCTTTTACTCGAATTTGATTCACAGTTCCTGATTCAAATTATGAAATGCACCAAAAAGGATCCATATAAATTTATAAAATCATAAATTTATTACAAAGCCACATCTCAATCTCAAGAAATCCGCATAAAAATGCTTGATCCCTAGACACTTTTGATGTGTGTATTTTAAAACCAAATGATTTTAAAAGACATGAAGTTACTTGCCAGTTCTTCTCCATACGAAACGACCAACCCGAACCGTGCACCTTTTGTCGACGTTTTATAAGTGCCCATGTAGGCCGATGTAAAATAAAATATTTTGATATTGATTTTGAAGCGGGCGATAGATTGGGGAGACTATCGTCGTCCGATTGCACGACCCACATGAGTGGAGGCGACGTCCCTGGTGACCCCCGGATCAATAAACAATCGTGAACGGGCGCTGTCAGTTGTGACTGGTCATCTCTTAGCTGCCACGGTTTTTTTTTAATTACTTTATTTTTAATTACTGATATAATCTTTTACTCTGGACGCTCTTAACTTGCCCGTATTTCTACATTGTTCTCACATATTTGTAATTCTTAACATGAATGATGTACCTAACCAAGATTTTGTAACATATTTTGATTTAAAAGAGTGTCCATGGAGTTTCTTGCGCATTCTTCTCCATAGAGATCTACGCTACGGAATGGGCAACTACAGTACTTTCATAAGTTATTATGCCTTGTGACTGGGACTGTAGCTTCGTATTTTATTTTGTTTTTTTGACTTTCAAAAGCGCCTGTAATGGTCTAATTGAAATAGATGCTTTGACTTTGACTTTTTGACAATCTATCAATTCTGCCTATTGCAGTCCATTTCACGACCCTAATCCTATTCGTTGCTTAAGTTGCAACATGATACCCCGTCCTCGGCCTTCCGTATCTAGGCAACTGGTATAAAAGATTATTTAAGTCTCAGTTAGAACAATCAGTGCTCCAGTGCAATATTTATGTTCATGTATTCAGACTCCTACTAAACTAAAGACACGCTTGCTTAAGCTGTGAGAACTGCTTTTCAAAACCTATTTTCTTAATATTTCATTCAAACCCTTGTTAAAATCAGGTGGCATACCATGACGTCTTAAAACATTATTGTTTTACTTCTTTTCCAAAGTGGGAAAGAGATGGCACTAGACATCCTGTATAGCTCCGTCTCTTTCCCACACTGCAATAAAAGTAAAACAATACTGTTTTAAGACGTCATGGCAGGCTAGCAGTAAATAATAGGTATTGTCATCTATTTCGGAATACATTCAACATGTTTCAAAATTTCAAATTAATTTTCGAAATTACCCATAAAAACATATCAAGGTAGGTAAGTACACACACAACTTTGCACAGCACTACATAACATAATTGCCATAAACAAGCCATCCAAAAAATAACCGATTAATTACTTAAAAACACAAAGGCTTAATTGAATTTAAGTGAACAAGTACACAGTAATTACTGGATGCGACAACAGTAACTCTGTGTCACTAATAATAAATTATATTGTGAAGGTACACGCTTGATTTCATTGGAAATATGTTTATATAACGTTTATTGTGAATCACTAGCTTTTTGACCACGGCTTTGTCCAGATATTGGATATATAAAAAACTTTTGATCTTCCTGTGACCACTTTCGATAGAGCAGAGGCATAGTTTTGACGAGCCCACCGTCCGTCCGTCTCATGACGATAGGCCGTGTCGACGGCGCGTTCATGTTCCACGCGCATCTCAAGGAGATGTCAGCAAACCAGAAGGGGAGAAATCTGACACTCCCTTCCGCTCCGCCCAGAGCGGGAGGAGTCATTAAATGATTACCCATCCGAAAAAAAAAATAGACATAGTTTTGAAAAGGTCTGACACTTTGACCATCCATTAAAGGCGAGTCCTACCGAAAAACATGATTTTTCACCCACGCAATAATCTGTGCGTGGAGTTAGGTTCCATGTACAAAATGCATGGTTGACGGCTTCGTCGAGGGTCCGTTCACACACTTGTTTACACTCAAGCGACACGTGCTTTGTGGCAGCGACTATGGAAGAAACAAATGAAAGAAGTTGTTTAGCGCTTGCCATTATTCAAAGCGGCGCAACTTCCAGGAAGACGATTTGGCGCTTATATACTTGCGCAAACGAAAATGGTTCCGGACCTGGACCTTGTCGAAATCAAACCATGGACCTTATGATCAGCCGTAAAGCCTACTCGTCCACAATTTTATATGTACGGAAAATTACGCCCGGACATCGTACACCATGGCTTGCACAAAATTGATTTTAATATCAGCTCCTTTGTGGGTATGACACCTATAATTACTGCAGCCGTGCCTCTGACCGAGCTCCGATTGTTCTTTGTGAGCAAAGTATTGTCATTGTTGTCGTTTGTATTTTTTTTGTTTTTTATCCGGGTATTGGTCATGCAAGCTGGTTTATTTTTATAAAAAAAAATATTTGTGATTTTTTTGCTTACCTTTGCCTACCTATTTGCGTGTAGCGGTACAAAAAAAAATACTACGGCAATATACAAGGTGTTGTTTTGCATCCTCATCAAAATTCAGGGGATTGTCACAAAATACATTGATAATCAATTAAAATTACGGTACCTAGTTACTTATTAATAAACGCTGATTTTTTAGTTGTTTAAGTTTGCCGGTATTTCAGAATAAACCCGTTAAAGTGGTGAGGGAATAAGAAATTTTTGAATAAACGTGTGAGATTTTTTGTGTGTGTGAAAGCGCGATTATAGGGTGAAAATCAGTCGGGCCGCGTTTAAAACACGTGTGGTTCACATTTACCGATTTCCGTGAATAAGAAAAGAAATAAAAATTACCTACCCATTTAATTATTGATTCGGGACGAGAATCATTAGCATATTTATCTCCTTGAATTTGACGAGGATGCAAAACAACACCTTGTAGTACAAAAAGTACTACAGCGCCAATTATATGCGTTATCGTTTTTGTTTGTGTTCTTTTATGGTGATTTTTACCTGCCCAGTTAGGGTAGGACAGAAACCATGCACTTTGCTTCTTGTGCCTTTATCACGCCTCTTTTGAAAAACTTAATCTATTCCAACTCAGTACTGAGTAACGGTTTTTGTTACACTTAGATGAGAAATCTTACAATGAAAAGCATTGTTTTGTCTCCTCTATTTGTACTGATCTTATCTTGGCGCGGCCTCCCACTCGTTCCTCCTACTACAATGAAATGTTTGCGATTCCGAATTTATGCGAAATACACTGAACTTCTGCGACAACTTCAGTTGAGAAAAGACAGCAACAAAAAATAAGACAAAATAACCCTCGCAATCCATAATACACATAGTGCAGAAAAACTTTCTCCAGCTGAAGGTAACATTTGTGCCGGTTTTTTTCAATTGCGAGACGATAACTCATAACTTATTTATTCCTCCCCGAAAACCTTACGGGACTGTCAAAATTAAGACATAAATCTTAGACTCGGCCATTCTTTGGGCCCGACTTGTAATTTTATGAAGAATCGAAAATTGTTTTTATGTACGAACGTCGAAGTTTCGGGCATGGTATTGGACGTTTGGTGGGTGTTTCGACTGTTGGTATTTGTTTTCGTTTGTACAGGAATGGTGAGAAGTGTGTCATGGTTTTGTTTATTGTTTTGTAGAAGATTGGTGTAAGTACAACCATGCTGTTTATTTGATAGAAGAGCCATTGAAACAGATCTTTGAAAATTTTAATTTATCGACTATTATTGTGGATGCCACGCAATAGTATGACAAGATGGTATTAGTTAGTTAGTTACGTATATCTGTCTAATTTTACTCAACATATATACAGGGTGAATTTTTCAAGTACCTATGCGTGGACGGCCAAATCCAAAACTATGAGGAATATCGAAAAACACTCAAAGGTGTCTCGAGCCCAATTTTGATTAAAATCATCATTGGATTTTTGAAAAATTGTTATTCCTGGAATCGAACTTGTTGATAAGAACGTTGCCCCACACTCGGAATTTCTCCTGTATCGTGGGTGCGTTTACAAACATTTAAACTCATATACACAAACAGCCAGACCCGTAACAACTATCTGTAGGCCACACAAATATTTGTTCGTGCGGGGATCGAACCCGCGACACGCAGCGCAGCAGTCGATCGCTCAGCCACTGGGCCAACCGTGCCGTCCATTATTATTGTATTATTACACCACTCGATAAGAGTCGCTGCTAAGGATCAAATTCTGGGAAGTAACGGCGTACAGCAAATTGTAATTATATAATATTACGAGATTTCAAGGAACAGAGACATCACCAAAGCCACGAAAACCAGGCTCGTGCGCACGTTAATTTTACCCATATTTCTGTACGCTGCAGAAACGTGGACGTTGCGGGAGGTGGAAAGGAAAAAGATAGACGCTCTGGAGATGTGGTGCTGGAGAAGAATGCTCGGCGTATCGTGGACCGAGTTCCGCACAAATGTCTCGATACTCCAAGAACTTCACATCAGGCAGCGTCTCTCCACAATAGTACAGTCCCGAATACTCACTTTCTTCGGACACGTTTCAAGGCGAGACAGTCAGTCCATAGAGCGGTTAGTCGTCCAAGGAAAAGTGGAAGGCACTAGACCGCGTGGAAGGTCTCCCATGCGTTGGACCGACCAGATCAAGTCTGCTGTGGGCGGTCCTGTGCACGAATGTACCCGGATTACTTCTGATCGGGCGAGGTGGCGTGACATCGTGAGGCGTATTACATCTGCCGCAAGTAGTAGCAACACTTCATGACGACCACGACCGCTCTGTCAAGAGCGTAACGACTAAGAAAAGAAGACACCACTCGATAAGAGTCGCTGCTAAGGATCAAATTCTGGGAAGTAACGGCATACAGCAAATTGTAATTATATAATATTACGAGATTTCTCAAGACCGTATTAGCTACATTATGCTGCTAGATTCTTGGATTGGATAAGTTTAAAAAAAACACGCAAGGAAAAGAAATCACTAGAACAGATGCTATAATTCGAAGTACCTTTTCATGACTAAAGGTCCAATCATCATTTGCCTAGCCTTTACCCACCTATCCAGTCTCCAGTCAAACCAAATGCCACTGAATATAGTATTTTACATAGAACGACTGCCTATCCGACCTCCACAACCCAGAAGAAGAATTATAAGTTCGATACACACAATAGGGATGGTGACTCATTTTTTTTTATTTGTCCATCGGGTAGATTTGTAAAAAGTATTTGACACGTATTTTTTCTTTTTTCACGTAATCGTAAAATTACGGAGATATTTTGAGTTGAAATCGCGCATGACGTCACGGCTCAGTACATTTTATACCTAGTTGTGACATAGTGAGCCCCCACTCTCCAACTTTAATGCGTTTTAACTAAGTATTTTTTTGTTAACTTGATAAAACAAAAAATACGTATCTAATATTTTTGTATTACCTGATTGACGGACAAAATAGAATTTCGTTTTCTTTACCCAGTCATCATCCCTATTGAAATAAAAATTAAAACTTTTATTAATTGAACAATTTTATTATACGATTGATGAATTTCTGAATGATAAATTACTGTATACTTATTTATTTATTCGACTGGATAATACACACAATAGGCAATTTCTAATTTAAATTAGAGACTAATGGTAACTTATGATTATTTATTTGCACATTGACAGTAGAAATTACTTCATATTGTGACATTTTATATTTTTTATTTTATTGATTTATCATCATTTTATTAATTTTTAATATCTACCAAATAATTTATGTTTACCTCTCGCATGATTATATTGTTTTTATTTCGCATGCAACAATATATATTTGTACGCCTCTTGGCATAACAAAGCGAGCAATGTCGTATCTTTAATTTAAGAACTGTATTCACTACCTATGTTGCACAAATAAATTTGATTTTGTTTTTAATAATTCTTCTATTTCGGAATTTATCACATTAGGACCAAAAGACCAAACTTCTCACCACTTTTTAAAAACATCTTTCATAAATAAAATAAAAAACTTGTAGCACACTAATAATCCTGCCTGTCCCCCTCAGAACACAAATACCTTATCGCTAGACACACGGAAGCTAAGAGCGCAATAGAGCTCCAGTACTAACAATATCTATACAAAATCAAGCGTTGTAAACAATTCTTGAGCTCGCTTCCTTGACAACAGACTGTACAAAGGTCCTCCGAAGTTGTTTACGGATGTTAAGACCCGTTCATTGTGAGGGGAATTCTAGAGATGAAGAAGGTATTTATGCATGGTATTTTAATTGTGAATATGTCATAGTTTGTTGAAAAGTTTTTTTGAGACTGGTGTATGGCAGCAAGATGACAGAAAGAAAGAAAAAATAATAATTTGACACATGCTACAAGTGGACACAATAAAAAAATAAAAACTTAAATCTAATAAGAAAAAAAAAACATGTGTGACTCACGGCTGCGCCAAATAGGCCCAGTTCAGCTAACTGCCGATTAGCTAGTGCCCGACGCTGGCTTTCAACTAGACCTGAGAGATAGTGACGAGACGGACTTAAAACAGTTTTGTACTTGTTGTTTATAATTAGCTACTTATATACATAATTATAATTGTAAGTTAATAACAAATAAAACTACATTATAATAAATATCGTGAAGAGAGTAAGATAAAACAACAACAAAAAAACAGAAATAAGACGCACGTTCCCAGACTTGATGGATACTAGAGTTGAGTTAATAGTAACATAACATAACGTCAATCCTATAATCCCCGAATGATTGGATAGTTCATTCACATTTCGCTAGTTATGAATGAGACACGAGTAATAAGGGGCCTAATGCAATTAACCGGGTACGAGTTCTGAATCCAGAAACTTAAGCTTATTTTTCAAAGAATGGAAACGTTGGAAAACATTACAGCAACATCTGCAAATAAAAGTAAAATGTTTAGTTACGACAAAAGTTGTAAGTATTCACAAGAACAGTGTGGCAAGTGAAAAATGTTAAAACAAACCTGTTAATAATTGCTTCTTAAAAAAAAAATAGTGTGTGGAGTCCCTCCGCGCGGAAGAAGTGAAACTGTGTAATAATACTAACGTTTAACGCAACCTTGTTGGAAGTCGCATAAGAAGTTTCACTTCAATAAATAAGTTTGAAGAACTCACACCAATCTACACAGAACCTTACAAAAACGCAGAAAAATAAGTAACAGATAGTCCCAATGTACTCCCAGCACTAAAGGATCGTTGGTTTGATGCCAGATTATCTCGCATACACGCTCCGAAGATTTTAATCACTCAGAGATGCTGCCAAGACATCGTCGGCGCGTTCCAACTACTTTGTCCTTTTTGTCATTGGCTGTCGGTTGTACTAACTTATAATAATATACCAATTTATAGGATGCTGTTTTTGGATTTCGAATCCCGTATCCGTTTTTTTTATAGCGTAGGCATTTAGCCAGAAAGGTAGCTTTGGAATTTAATTTTTAAATCGTTGGTTCGCATTTTGACATTGTTTATTGGACTGGAATTGAATAAAAACCTTCTTCTCTTATTCAACCTTTGCCCACCCGATGCTGAGTGTAGGTATCTTCCAAATCTCTCCACTTTTGGTGGTTTTGTGACATGGCTATCCAGTTTCTTCCAGCCACTTAATAAGATCGTCTGTCCACTTAGTCGGTTGTCTGTTTGTAGGCCTTATAGATTCTTAGATCCTTTGTAACTTTTTATCTTGTTCTACGTTTTGTAGTAAGCAACGACTTATTGTCGGGCCTACGATGTCCTCCCATACTTAAGTACTAACGCTGTAACATAGAAATTTTGTAAAACCAAGTGATTTTAAAACATGAACCATGGAGTTTTTTGCCGGTTCTTCTCCATAGGAAACGACCAACCCGAACCGAGCACCTTTCTGTCGACGTTTTACAAGTGCCCATGTAGGCCTATGTGAAATAAAAATATTTTGATTTCCCACATCCCTCCTTCTTGTTTGTGATCTTCACTCCACTTTCTTCTCAAAAGCTTAATGTTTCACCAAATCATATGTCACTGATAGTTCTTTAAGGGAAGCTGAATTCTGGTTGGCTGTGTCATCTTGTTAAGATTGTAGTTGACTTAAACGTAAACAAGAGTGGTCCAGTGGTTCCAGCCCTGACTTTCGATTTAGAAGGGAGTGAGTTTGACACTTGTCTTGACACCCACCAATACGCATTAAGCCCGCGTGGTGGTGGGGTCAGACCCCCTCACTGGGAATAGGTTTGTGCTCCACCCATGGGAAGGTTGATGGTTAGTGCATAGTTAAGCTTCCTACCACTGTAGATAATGAAGCCTTATAAAAATTCAACGCTTTTAAGGATATTGCCTTTTTTTACGGATGGGAAATCCTGAAATGACCCCCCCCCCACTCTGAGCGGAGCGGAAGGGAGTGTCAGACTTGTTCTGACTAAAACCCATCCATGTTCCTTCTTAGCCCTTTGTGTTCCAGGGCCACGGTATTTCTTTCGAACAGTCCCGCAGCCCTGGCAGGCATCGACCCTCAAACTCCTTGAGGTGCGCGTGGAATACGAACGCGCCGTCGACACGGCCTGTCGTCATGAGACGGACGGAGGGTTAGCCCATTACTCTCACGTTCCGTCACCTCTTTCACTAGCATAACTGCTTCGCATAAGAAGGCGACGGCGTCCCATTCCCTCTCACTCCGGACCATGGATTGAACCAGGGCCGGACGCGAGAGGTCGCCGCCGCCAATCGCCACTACGAGGACACGGCAGTGCTCAGCCCAAGCGGGACCGAGTATATTGCCTGCCACTAAAAGTTAATTGATTTACCTAAATTACTATAAAGCAACATATCAAAATAATGTTATCCCTTAACGATTTCAACGATGTCATAGCCTACCCTCTTAACAAAAATTTGATGAAAACAAAACCGAAACAGGCGAAAAGTACGGATTTAAATTTTTGAGGATCAAAGTACCACCAAAAATTGAAATCAAAACTTTTCCCCTTCAAAGCTCTCGATACACTGTTCAAAATAAATTGGCAACATTTAATTAAGTATAACAGTTTATACAAAGTATGAAAACCATTTTAAACTGCAAGGTGAGACTTGAGTAGAACTTTCATTGCTTTTTCATAGTATTACAAAAGAGAGTTAATTTGCAAGCAGTCTCGTTCACTACGGAAGCGAATGCGACTGTTTTCACGGTACGACTTTTGTCTTGTCTCCAAGTCTTGGTCGCAAGTTTGTGAAATACGTGTAGGCTTCTCTGTTAATTAAGGCTTGTTTGATATAGAAGTTTTGCTGTCGCGTCTTTCGTTTTTTGAGATGTGGACAGACATTTGGTTGGACTGATTTTTATGGCGATTTGTGTAGATTTATGAATGTGGACGAAGTAAAAGAAGATAATTTGCGAGTTTTAGAAACTGATAAAAACAAACATATTTATTTGGCGCATGCTACAAGTGCACACAAAAAAAAAAAACTTAAATTTAGACAGAAAATTAAAGATAATATTGTATATCTCACGGCTGTGCCAAATGCGCCACTCTGGTTATCAACGTGGCATTCTGTTGATTCTACCACCCCTTCTAGGTCTTTTTTAGGTTTACAATGACGAATTTTCTTTGGAAATGTCCTGGAAATATTTACTGATTTAAAAATAATTTGGATCAAAGTGCTTTTGATTTCGCACTGTTATGATTTCAACAGAATTTCTCAATGCCTGCCCGGAGTTTGGTTTCATGCCCATTTGATGGTACACCACTTACTTTTTACATATGATTTTAACGTAACCAGTGAAATTTGGCCACTAAAGGTACCTCTGCCGACTCTGTCGACACTAGACTTTTATTTGAAATTAGCCTTTAATTTGAGTATGAATGTGGATGGCTTTAAGAATAGAGGAAGACCAAAGAAACGATGAATGGATTGTTTGAAGGATGGTATGGATGGAAATGAAGTGACTGCTGAGATGACGAGTAAGGGACTACTCACACTTATCCATTCGCGTTTTGCTGAACGATTTTGGTCACATTTATACAGTTCTGCTTCTCGGCGGAACAGCGCTGAACGCGGCAGAACAGCGCTGCACTCGCATGATAATAACACATTTGTCCTCATTTTATACTTGTTTGCCGCGAAAGCTGAATAGACGCGGAAAGCTGAACGGATGCGTACGCGTCTCCATACATAATCGTTGTTTTCTATGGGCATAAGCTGAATAGAGCTGAATAAGTGTGAGTAGTCCCTAAGTGTGACCAAAATCGTTCAGCAAAACGCGAATGGAGCTGAATAAGTGTGAGTAGTCCCTAAGTGTGACCAAAACCGTTCAGCAAAACGCAAATGGAGCTGAATAAGTGTGAGTAGTCCCTAAGTGTGACCAAAATCGTTCAGCAAAACGCGAATGGAGCTGAATAAGTGTGAGTAGTCCCTAATAGAGCAAAATGGAAGAAAAAGACATGACATTGATCCCAAATAAATTGGACAGAATGAGTGCAGGAGAATCATGATGAGACAAGGCTTATTTTATTCAATCATAAAGAAACATGCTACATTTTCTTATATATAAAATTCTCGTATCACAATTCACAATGTTAGTTACCATACTCCTCCGAAACGGCTGAACCGATTTGTATGAAATTTTGTGTGCATATCGGGTAGGTCTGAGAATCGGCTAACCCCACGAACGAAGTCTCGGGCAGCAGGTAGTCATACTATAAAACTTTTTTTTTTGACAAGAAATTGACATTTGTGTGTCACAAGTTCCAAGTCTTGAACCCGATACATGACAGTGACACAAAAGAGCGCTAAAACTCCAAGCAATAAAGACCACGGCCCGTGGATTTAATAAGAAATAAATCAACGGTCAAAACGTTTATGATTATTATACAGAACCACTATTATTACTACTAAACATCATGCTATAAACAACATACTCAAAAAGCGGGCGAAATTCGAAGCTTGGCAATAGTCAGGAACAATTTCCTTATAGACGTACAAGCCGCAGGCGAACAGAAATAATAAATTATTGTGATAACGACCACGACCAAGAAAAGCGTGGAAGGTCAACTTCATACAGCGAGCAAAAACGTAAGCTTGACTAACAATCAAGCTATGGTAAACCAAATTTTGCTGATCTGTCATTGTACGGAAAGCTCATACAAAGGAAGAAAGAAAACATATTTATTTGGCACATGCCACAAGTACACACAACAAAAAATAAAAAAACTTAAACATGGTATATTATGTTGAATATTAAAAAAATATTGAAATAGAAAAAAAAAAAAGATATTATTGTGTGTCTCACGGCTGCTCCAAATAGGTCCAGGTGGCGTACCATGATGGTTTAAAACATTATTGTTCTATTCTCATTCCAGAGTGAAAAAGAGACGGAGCTATACAGTTCGTCTAGCTCCATCTCTTTCCCACTCTGGAATAGGAATGGAACAATAATGTTTTAAGCGTCATAGTACCCCCCCTGTTCAGCAAATGGCCAAATAAGTAGTAATAAGCAAATCCAAAGCGAGGACAGGTTATACTGGAAATGCATATAGCTGAGTGTACATACATATAGACATGCTTTCATTATTTCGTGCTGTGGCTATACAAAGTATACAAGGATTTTTTTGGGTATAAAGATGTTTCGGACATTTTTAAGAAAAAAGAAAAAAGTTAACCCTTGGTTAACTAGCAGCTGACCCCAACATATTTTGGAAAAGGCGAGGCAGATCATGTTGTATGAATCTGACCTTCTGTATTCAATCTTTGTAGTGTAACCACAGCATACCGGCTACACACACAGATAATTGTTTCCGCGAATCGAATTCAGGACCGCTAAGCTTATTAGAATAATTTTATCGCTGTCTGTATTTGTAAATATGATGGTGTTTTGTTGGGAAATAGTAATAGAGAGGTTTTTGGGTTAAAGTTTAATGCGGGTTCTTGGATTAATACGTATTTTTTTTTATTTATTTATAAATTAAAAAATAAAAACTTTGAAACGTTATGAACCACACAAACAAGTTATAGGACTGTAAGCATTACAAAATTGTCAAAATACTTAAAAAGGGTTAAATTACATAGAAATTATATAAAATATAGTATATTAGAAAACATAAAATAGCATTTAAAAAAATAAATTAAATTGTAGGAAGTGATTTTTTTATTTTTTTGTATCAGGAAATGAAGATGCCTTGCTCTTAAAAGAATAGCATCTCAATCGAGGCCTTCCCCAATTTTGTACGATACTACCCGAGTTTCCTCCATGCCTCGGAAAGCACGCGTTGGCCCGTGTCTGTCTTTTGTAGATCTTTGACAGTCATTATAGGTAATTAGTAGCTCTAAAGTCTTACCAAAAGAGATCTTCCCGAACAGTTAATACAATTAATACAAAATACACACCAAACAGCCTGAAAGACCAAAACAAAATACACATCGCTGCTTAAATTCAAAAGGGCCACAAGTCGAAAAAATTACAAATCCTTTTTATAGCAAAAATCGTATCAATTCTACCCTAATTTTCATATTCGAAAAAGACACACAGTATTTTCGCATTAAAATGGAGCTAATTGCACAACAGCCCTTTTTGCATTTTGACACTTAGGTGGCTAAATTCAAATCAAAGCCGCCATCTTCCCAGTTGCTACCCTGCAGTCAACGCGAGCGCACGTTTGTTTTGTGAAAAAGGGCCACATTCCAAAAAAGACCTTAAAATTGATCGAAAGTTATAGTGAAAAGTGCCACATTTCAAAATAAGACCGTATTGATTTAAAAATACATGTAAGCAGGGCCGCGCCGACCCCCCTAAGCGCCTGTGTGCGAAACCTATGAAGCGCCTCTTTTTTTTCACGAATCGTCATGTTTCAACTTATTTTTAACCCCCGACCAAAAAAGAGGGGTGTTATAAGTTTAACGTGTGTATCTGTGTGTCTGTCTGTGGCATCGTAGCTCCCAAACGGATGAAGCGATTTTGATAAAATTGGTGTCATTTGAAAGGTATTTTAATCGAGAGTGTTCTTAGCTATGTTTTGAGAAAATCTGCTCAGCCGTTTGAAGCTCATCACCTCTTTTCTAGTTGATGAAGGGATTTTACCAACTTCTACGGGTCTAGTTGATTGGAAATTTGAATTCTTGTCACTTTCTCACCATGGGCATCGCCAGGGGGGTAGGCTACACACACCCCTCCCCCCTATAAGCCCAAGTTTTTTTAAATTCATATCTTTCCTTGTTTTCGTTAATAAGCGAGAAGAGGCGCAACACCAAGAAAAGTGGAAGGAATGGGAGTAGACCTATGCCCAGGAGTGGGACAGTCAAGGCTAAGAAAAAATAATTTAAGTTTAAAAAGCATGAAATAAAAATTAAATTAAAAATTTAAAAAACCCCCGACGGACAAAACCTCTAAAAAACCAAAAATAAAATTAATCCAAGCGTCGTAGCGTCGTCGGGGGACCGCTAAGTAGACCGCTTAGTACATAAAAATATATATACAAACAAAGCGGACCCCCGACGCTACGACGCTTGGATTAATTTTATTTTTGGTTTTTTAGAGGTTTTTTATTATTATTTGTTAATTTTGATCTAAATAAATGTTCTCCGGTTTTATATACTTAGATAATATTTTCTAAATAGATAAAACCAGTTCGATTCCCCTTGCCAATTACTGCGAAAAATAAAACACGAATCAATTTTTTACATACTTCAATTATGATGTTATTCCAATTGTATACTTCAGATATTAATAACAAAATCGCTGATTTTTTTTCTAATAATACTAATTTAACTATTACGTATGCTTTTTAAAAAAAAAAAAAAACACGTGTGTAAAGTGGGTGATAGACGTGCGAACTTAAAGTACGCGGTTTTTAAGATCGCGAACTTACTCGGCTCGACGTCGGTGACACACGAGAAGCTGGCTCACACTGTATTAACATGTCATCGACGGAAGAAGCTTTGTGTTATTTAGGAATTGTTTCCTATTACGTTTTAAATACTTATAAAAAAAGAGAAAAAAAAACAAAAAGTTTGGATAAAAAACTATATTTTTGTCTTTGTATTCGTTGCTTTTAATTTTCCAATGACAAGGATTATTACGGAATCCTTTTATAAACTCTGTTAGTAGATCATGAGAATATGTACAGAAATCACTAATTTAAAAATTTCTACAACACAGATGATTAGCTAAACCAACAAAAATACGCGGGAAAATGGCGGCTCGCGGCTCGCAGTGCTGCCACACGTACGAGCCAAGACGAGCTACGAGTAAGATTTCAAACCGGTTGGATCGCCGGCGAACATGCTCGGCAATTTTAAAGTACGCGTGCTTAGGGTGACACACACGCGAAAAAGGTCGACGAGCCACAAGTCCGCGTAGTTACTCGCACGTCTATCACCCACTTAAGAATGTAAACATAGGTACTTAATTTATACTATTTCCACTCTTCTCGCTTTTCAGTTTGCGAAATCCTTAATTGTTTCGTGTGTGTCTATACATATAGTCTAATATGGTTATATGGGCTCCTCTATGGATATTGTTGCTATAATCTTTCCTGGTTCATTGTGGAGCGCAGGTAATATTTTACAAGTTTTAATTTAGAAAAGGACCTTTCCGCGCTTGCTACGGTAAAAGGCATAGTTAGCAAAATTCGTAATGCTATAGTGATGTTAGGGCGCATACAACAAACTCGAGAATTTTCACCACAAAAGACTGACATGACATAATAGGGGATCGGACTGGGTAAAGAAAACGACATTCTATTTTGTCCGTCAGACAGGTAATACAAAAATATTAGACACGTATTCTTTGTTTTATCAAAATATCAAAAAAATACTTAGTTATCTCATTAAAGTTGGAGAGTGGGGGCTTACTACGTCACAAGTAGGTATAAAACTTACCTACATGTGACGTCATGCGCCATTTCAACTCAATATACCTCCGTAATTTTATGACCACGTGAAAAAAGTAAAAATACGTGTCCAATACTTTTCAATAAACTACCGGACGGACAAAGAAAAAAAAAAATGGATTATCCCCTAATGTCAATATCCAATGAATGCATTTGCTGAAAGTTTTTCCTGCAAACGATGACACTTGCTAGAAAATTAAATAAAAAGGACATACCACTACATGAAGGGTTTTTGAATCAGTTTTTATAACACCCTCATCGTAAAATATTTATTTATTCTAGTTGTATTTTTATCACACATATTTTTCCTTATTAAATTCTGGTAACCAGATAATTTCTTTTTTTTTATCTTGAGTACTATCACTCATCGTGAAAACACGTTAAAACAATCATTAACACACAAACTATATATTGTTTTTAGCGTTAGAACTTATTCTTATTATAAAAAATCAATGCGCACCTTGCACACACTTTGGATTGAATGATTGTTTAATTGTTTTGGCTCTCAAAGTCGGGGAATCCCCGTGACCCTACCCCGCTTGCGTCGCACGCATCGCATCGGGTTGCGTTCATAAACACATTCAAACAAAAACAAACTCACGGCGGGCGCGGCGGTTCTTTTGATTTTAACGCTGAGCTCGTAACTAATGTAACTAAAACCCAAAGCGTAAAATTAAATCACAAACGTAAATATTATCTTGCGAGACTTGTACAATAAGCGCAATATAAGTTTTGTTATTTTTACAAGGCATATGTTGCGCCTATTGTACCTACTTACTTATTGATACTCCACTAAAAAGAATATTTTGTGTAGTGTAACAAAAATAATTTCGATGGCGCGGGCGCCCCTATTGTCTTGGCGCCTGTGTGCGCCGCACACTTCGCACACAGGGGCGGCGCGGCCCTGCATGTAAGTATAACATTATCTTATAAGGAAAAGTGCCGTATTTTGTGATATGTCCATTTTGAGTTAAATTATAATGTGTTTTATTATTATTGTATTGAAGATAAGTGCAGTATTTGGAATGCTTCTGTTTTGCATATAAAATTATGGTGATTGTTGTAGTATTTATTTAAACAAAATGTAGACGTGACACGCACGTCATCAGAGCGGAGTAAAAATTACTAGCTAACTAAAACAATAGCGATCCCGCGTGTAGCGGGCGTGATAATGCCAGTTCTGACACTTTCATGCTTGCATAAATTCGACTTGTAGTACATAATATGTTAAAAAATTTATAACTTGGCTCAATATGACTTAATTATTTAATTGATCGTGGTTGGTAGTCCGGATAATCGCGAATCCGTATAACTGAGGGCCGGATAATCGAGTTTCTACTGTAATAGGTAACTATATTATTATTTATTTCTTTATTTATAGAATGAATACCAGAGCTCGCCGGATTATGAATATCATCAAAACAAAAAACGAGGAATGTCAAACAACTTCAAAACGTATTGACCCGCAATTTAGCTCAATTATCGAATTTGTTGAGCCCGATGAATTACCGCAGCCGCTAGTAATGTCTAATGACATTCAAGTAGAACCACATACCTTGTTACATGGTGAAAAAGATAGCCGATCAATGAATGATTCTTCTGATACGAATTCATTGCCAGACAGCCAACACAACCTTGATGTCTCATTACTTGATGAAATTAGTTTATCTGATTATGGAAGGCCAGAAAAAAGACCAAATTTTGTTGTTGAAGAAAGCGCCTCTGACAGTGAATCAGATAGTGATTCAAGTGATTCTTCGTCTACGAGCTCCGGCACAAGCAGTACAACAGATTTTTCGTCAGATGATAGTGTACAGGATCCTGATTTCAAAGTTCATGCAATAACTAATTCGGATTCGGATGAAGACATTCAAGACTCGTGCTTTGAAATTCAGCAACTCAACGTCGAAGATCAGCTAGTCAGTATTGGATCCCAGGCTCCCAACGTTGAAATCCACAAGCCAACCGACAGCCTTGAAATTCGGTCATTAACAAGCGTTGAACCAGAACCTCCTAGTGTTGAACCTCCTAGTGTTGAACCTTCTAGTGTTGAACCTCTTAGTGTTGAATCTCCTAGTGTTGAACATCCTGTTGATTTACAAAGAGGGTCTCGTAAAAGAAAAGCCAATCCCGGTTTATGGAAGACGAATGTAAGTAAACTATTGCGAAACAGTGGTAAAGCTTACACATCTATGGCAAAATCAAAAAAACTAATGAACGCTAAGAAAATGGGACCTACGTGTTCTGACAAGTGCAAGTTTAAATGTGGTGAAATATTCTCATCTAACGAACGGTACCAGGTTTTTGAAACATATTGGCATATGGCTGATTTACAAGCTCAGAGAAGATTTATCTACAGCAATATGACTACCTTGGAACCAAAATATCGATACATTCGTGTAGGCAGTACTCGACAAAATTTCAACCATGGTTATTATTTGCCCCGAGAAAATAAACGCATCCGCGTATGCAAAGTTTTTTTCATGAACACTCTCGCGGTTTCTGATAAAACTATTAGAACCGTTGTAAAAAAAACTTGTAATCTTATGGATGATCAGCTCAAGGAATGTAGAGGAAAACATGACAACCATCACAAGTTGTGTTCTAATTTAACGGATGGTGTCAAGGTGCATATTAACTCGATTCCACGTATAGAGAGCCACTATTGCCGTGCTCAAACAAAACGGGAATACATTGAGGGTGGTTATACGGTAGCAGCGCTTCATCGAGACTACGTTGAGCTATGTAAAGCTGAAGGAACACCTCATGTTTCATACCAAATTTATTACAATATCTTCATGAATGATTTTAATATTTCATTTTGGTGCCGGAAGAAAGATCAGTGCGAAGATTGCACTGCCTATAAAAACGCGGAAAACAAGGCTTTGCTGCAAGAAAAGTACGATTTGCACCTTAAAGAAAAATGTCTTGTGCGATTAGAAAAAGAGAAAGACAAGGAAAATGTTGGTAAAAACTTTGTGGTCGCAGTCTACGACTTACAAGCGGTGATGCCTTGTCCACGAGGTGAAGTGTCAAGCTTCTATTACGTCTCAAAGCTGAATTTGTTAAATTTTACCATTACTGAGCTTGGCACTAAAAACACTACATGTTTTGTGTGGCATGAAGGAGAAGGAGGCCGCGGAGCAAACGAAATAGGCTCGTGCGTTTTTATGTATTTAAAAAGCTTACATGATAAAGCCACCGAAGATTTTGACATCGTCTTTTACAGCGATAACTGTTGCGGCCAGCAAAAGAACAAATTCATGTTGGCAATGTACCAGTACGCCATAAATGAGTTTCCAAAAATTAAAAGCATAACCCATAAATTTTTAATTAAAGGACACACTCAAAATGAGGGAGATGCTGTTCACTCCATCATTCAGAGGAATATCAATAGTGCACTAAAATCTTCACCAATTTATGTACCTGATCAGTACATCACCTTGATTAAAACAGCCAAGAAGAAAGGAACACCGTTTACAGTAAAGGAACTTACACATGAGAGTTTTATGAATTTAAAATCGCTGGCTATTGGCAACTACACTACCAATGAAAATGGAGGCAAGGTGAAATGGGCAGATCTTAAAGTTATTAAAACTGACAAAGAGCATAAAAACATGTTTCTGTATAAAACTTCCTACGAAGACGCTGAGTTTACTAAAGTTACAACATTGAATAGAAGGCAAAATTCACCTGGAACTGGTCTTCGAACTGTAAAAAAACTTTATGCCAATAAACTACAGGTTGCCGCAGTGAAAAAACAAGGTATTTTAAACTTAATTGAAAAGAATGTGATCCCAAGGTATTATAAAACTTTTTATACAAATCTTTAATTTAAAGTTTCTTCAAATAATAATTAGTTATTATAATTACTAACACCAGGATTTGCTTAGACTGATTGAAACCCATAGACTGATTTCAGTAGAGTAATAATTTGAAATGTTAGTTATAAGTTTTTTAAGAGAAGTTACTGTGATGATTTAGTTAATATTAATCATAATATTATATCTCATTGTAAGTCAAAGATTTACGTCGCCTTTTAATTTGTGATTTACTTTAAGAGAAGATTTAATTTAGTTACGAAAATAAGCATTTTAATAATTTGTTAACATGGTGTGCTAGAGATTTATAAGCAATTTGTGTTTTGTTAACTTACTTAAGTACATTTTTTCTTTAGAAGTTGATGTAATTTTAATTTTTGTTTTTGTATGTGACATGGTTAGGTGTCGATATTGCTTATTCCAGTCAAAATCCTGGATATCTTGAGATTATCTCTAAAATTACATTTAAAAATGTACGTTTTTTATTTGCTTTGTATCTTTTTATGGTTGATTTTTTGTAATTTTATTGCAAGGTATTGCTAATATGCTACCATTTAGTTATAAACAAAAACTAGTATAGTAAACAAAAAACATTATACGAAATGACACAATAAAACTTATTTTCTGTTTGAGTTGTGGCTTTTTATTTATAAAATTCATAAACATTATAAATGTCTTTTATAATCAAAAGGGACTTATGTGATGTTTTTATTAACTGGGTAAAACTTATAGGAAATATCAAATTAAAGACAAATAGAGGCTTAAAATATACATCCGATGATATATAACACATAGATTTACAACGTAGAATAATAAAAATAATAAACAAAAACCGATATCAAAACTTTGACGGGCTCTCCTGTAAAAAAGTGACTTTTCGACTTGTGGCCCTTTTGAATTTAAGCAGCGACATGTAGTCTCATACGTTTAAAACACACAATGTGTTGGGAATCGCACCCAACAAACACGCAGTCGGCACGAGCAGCGACACGCGCAAGCGACGTGACCGACCTACGCGTCTTCGTCAACGTCATCGGCGAGCGAGGGAAGCTGCGGGCGGCGCCGGCCGGCCTGCGGACACTCGCTTCCTCGGACACCACCGCGACGGACGATCCTCTCAAACGCCTTTTAAATTATTCTTTGTTTGTCCGGGACAGTTGTAATATTGTAATTTAATCGGCAATACATCAGCCTATACCTATTTATACAGTCCACTATTATTTTCTACCCAACGAGTTATTAAACACAATGCCTATAAATACTTTGCTTGTATGTCTGTTAATATCTTTGGAAATGTTCTCGACCCCTTCTCCTTGCCTTCACTTGGGAAACCAAAACAATACATATCCGCCAGGATTCAATGAATGACTTGCATATTGCACGGTTTGGTTATTAAGATAAACGCATGAGTTACACTGGAGCTTATTTCTCCAATATGGCGATGATTACGAGTATGTTATGAGTCAGGACTTACTGTAAATATGTGAAATCTGAACGATTTATTGTCATTTTAGTAGGTTCCGATTTTTTAGGGTTCCGTAGTCAACAAGGAACCCTTATAGTTTCGGTATGGCCGTCTGTCTGTCTGTCCGCAGTTTAGCTCAAAAACTGTTGGTACTAGAAAGTTGTCATTTGGCATGAGTATACACGTTAATGACGCCGAAAAAGTGGTAAAATAAAATTTTGAAAAAAAACAATTATTTAGGGTACCTCCCCTACATGTAAAGTAGGGATGATATTATTTTTCCGTCCTTCCCATAGTGTGGGATATCGTGGGGTATCGTCTTTCTAAAATATTAGGGGTATGATGAGACCGTTTTTTGATTAAGTAAACCGTTCGCGACTTATCAAGCTTTAAAGTACCCATTTTCGTTAGAGTCAAGTGTCCCCCCCCTCTACTAACTAAACGGTTGTAGTTAGAAATTCAAATGTCACGGCAGTAGTACCTATATATAACGAAGTTTAAAGGAAAACTATCACACTTAAGTGGGCTTTACAAGTTTACGAGTAATAGTCGACCGATTGTATTTGACTCGAAAATTTCGAACAACTCCATAGTAATATCGATTGATAGAAGCGTCAGTTGTACTAAAAACGAGTTTGATATATAGCAGTTTCTCTAAATATCGGTACGGAACCCTTCTTGCGCGAGTCCGGCTCGCACTTGGCTGGTTTTTTAATTAAATAAATCAATATTTATAAACAACTAGCTGTCACCGGCATGCGTTGCAATGCACTGTTTACCTACCTACCTACCATACCCTACCCTACCCTACCCTACTCTACCCTACCCTACCCTAAACCTTCCCTGAACTACGACAAACATTTTAAAACGAAAATCAGCTAAATCAACCCAGCCGTTCTTGAGTTATATTTATAGAGCAGAATTTATTTTTTGTATGAAAGCCCCCTTAATTTTTTTTTTTTAAGCTTGTATATTTTTATTACATAATTATTACAATAAAAAAAATAACAGTATTTACATAAACTAACTAACTAAATATAAACTAAATTAAAAAAAAACAGGACGTTAAGGCGTCAAAATACTCCTCCACATCGCTGTCATCTGGAAACGTGCCCAGAAGACTGGCGGCATTGCCACGTTGAATGGCAATGCTAATTCTTTGCCCAAAGAAATAGCCAGCCCTCTGGTCTCGTGAAGTGTCAACCAGTCGACGAGATATTTCCTTAAAATTAATTTAATTATTAATTTCCTTAGTTTATTTCATTATGTTTTTGGTATTTGTTGTTATAGCATCAACAGAAATACATAATCTGTAGAAATTTCAACTGGCTACTATCACGGTTCATGAGATACAGCCTGGTGACAGACGGACGGACTGACAGCGAAGTCTCAGTAATAGGGTCCCGTTTGACCCTTTGGGTACGGAACCCTAAAAATAGACAAACAGCTCTGCAAATAAATAAATAACGATGCACTGACAGAAAACGCCTTCCAGTTTTCCGAACGAATGATTGACATAATTATGGACGCGAAGATCGTGCATTCGTACGGCCGTTCTTTGGCGTTAGGACGCTTCAACTGTCGAAGTAATCTTAAACGCTTGTTGCTAGGTTGCCAGTAAATCCTTTCATAATCACGATCTGAAATTGGGCTTTAATAACCTTCTATTTAAAGCAACCCGCTTACAAACAAACGTACACGCGGCAAAACACCAAACATCTCCATTATAACATGGCCTGGCTTTGTAAAGATATTCCAATACAATGAGAGATCAACATAAACTGGTTTTATATAGCTTGATTGGTAGCCGTACAGAATATTTAATCGCGACTAGCAACACGTGTTTGGATAATCCAAACTTCCCCCAATACGAAATCCGATCTCTAGTTTCCAAACTCAAAGAAAAACACCACACACAAAACCCAACCTTAACTTGTGAACCTCAAGGTGGAAATTTCAAGGGTAAAGGTTACTAACGCCTTGTTTATTAGCACGCGTTAGGTATCTATTATTTTGTAAGAAACGCGAGCCGTATTTTGTTGTAAACGCTTGCAATTAATACTGTTCGCTAGAAATAATTAATATTAAATTACGTTTGTTGTTTGGTGTGAAACAAAAGAGGACAACTTTTTGGGGTAGGGTCAATGTTTAAAATGGTTTTTAAGTCATCAGGTAGGTAATATTTTATCATGTAATATTTTGTCATTTGTAGATCTTTGACAGTCGTTACAAGTAGTCAGTGGCCCAAAAGCCTGTCCACCAGTCTTACCAAGGGGTATTAACCAGAACTTACTGGGTTGTGGAGGTCAGATAGGCAGTCATTCCAATCTGCATCCGGTTAGTCTGGAATCTGCATCCGGTTAGACTGGAATCTGTATCCGGTTAGACTGGAACCCGACCCCAGCAGAGTTGGGAAAAGGCTAGGCAGATGATGTGGTAGGTAATATTTTAAGGGAAAATCTAATTTCAAGAACTTTGTAGTAATTATCCTTATTAAGGCCCTGAGGGGTATTTCAAGAAGCCCGCAAAACTGTAGCCCTTAACACAGCGAAACGTAATAAAATTACCTAAACGCCAATTTCGCCAGTTATGTGTAAGTATCATTTATTTATTTATTTATATTTGGATCGCCAACAGAGGCTACACAATTACATGCACTCTAACATATACATGGACAATACAAGTGTGCGCTTCCAATTATAGGCAACCACATCGTTTACTTAATAACTAGGCAAGTACAAAAAGTTTGATAAGTAAGCAATAATTAAAATTAATCAAAGTACAGTATACGAAAATCATAGAAATTAATGAATGAATTATAAAAGAATTAATTAATTATGAATCAATATAAAAACAATAAGGGTACAAAATAATTAAAAAAAAAAACATACAAACTAATAACAAACCAATTCAAATAACATAAAACACTAATCTAAAACAACAACAACAATCAAACAATAACCATAGCCATAGAGATCTCCAAAGACAAAAAAAGAACATTTTTTTTTTTTAATTTACCATAAAACAAATCCAAAATCCATGTGGCTGCAGTGAAATTTCTGATGCAAAAACCCTATGACACTTTGTCCGACCTGAGAATATATGCCAGGATCTCATACGATCACTATAACAACGAGACAGTCCTAACCAGACGTCAAAATTGGTACTGTTTTATTTTTTTACGGCCAGTTGTGAAACTGTTTGTGTTTTGCTTGAACACGATTCCGAAATATGAAGTAAAGGACGGAAAAGTATTTATTAGTCATACATAGGACAAAAACAAAACCGGCCAAGTGCGAGTCGGACTCGCGTACGAGAGGTTTCGTACCAGGAGGTCTACTTTCTAAGCACGAAATCCGTACTTTCGGCCGAAGTTACGGTCGTTTCCTACTCTTTATCACTTACGGACATAAGATTCGTTAGGGGCCCGAACTAAAATTGAATGACAATACGATTGGATAGTTGTCCTTACTCCCGTTGTGTTTTCAAAACTCATGAATCTGAAAATATTAGAGAGTAGGATTCATTTCAAAGTATAAAACTAGTTACGGACGGAACCGTACTTTCGTTGACGGACTTAGAGAGTAGGCCCCCAGTAATAAATAATGGTACGAAACCCTTCGTGCGCGAGTACTAAACGAGCAAAAAGTTTTTTTGAATGGCCCCCTTTAAATCTTGATTTTATTCTGCTTTTAGTATTTGTTGTTATAACGGCAACAGAAATACATGAAAAGAACACATCAAAGGCCCTTTATTTCTCAGCATGGAAATTAAAAAAAAAACACTTATACATCTCCTCTTTCTTCTCTCAACTTAAACCACCAGTTAATCTGTCGAAGATACCCGCCATGAGAAAGGCTTATGTGCTCCTAGCATGTTTTCGTTACAAACGAGGCCGACTTCCCGCGAACACTGAACTACGAACGATTAATTTAGATCATGTCATGTTTAACACTGCTTTTTAAGGAGAAATTGCCTGTCTGTGTGCTTTGTTCAGTTGTTGTTTACAGGATTTTGTTCTGTACGTGTCTGCTTATATGATACAGTTTTGTTTGTCAGCCAGTCTTACCAAGGGTTATGTTTTCCGCTAATTTGATTGTTTTTTTTTCATGTGGTTAGTGTCAAAAAATTTATGCCTCCATGGGACTCTAACTAGGCTTAACAAGTTTGGTTTCCTCACGATCTTTTCCATCACCGAAGCCAGTGATACATTACGCACATGTATCTGAAAAATCAGAGGTTCAGAGTTCGAACTCGTCGCCGATCATACTACTAGGCTAATATCAATACTTTTTGGTTGTGAATGACAGACATGCGTTGTAGTCGTGTCGTTGTAGTTCTGTTCAGCACAACCCTGATGCAAAGAGTGCAACGATTTTGACCAGAACTGCAAGCCGACCCAAAAATAGTCGAAAAGGTAATGATGAACTCATCATAAAACCTTTTTTTTTTATTGCTTTGCTGTAGGATATCTTGAATGACAGGTCGTCGAAGATAATACAAATAGGTACTTACTTAAATGTGATATTAGGGAAAGGCTTTTGTAATATTCATCATCATAATCGGCCTATATTGTTCCCACTGCTGGGGCATAGGCCTCCTCTCTATGAGAGGGAGTGGGCTGTAAACCACCACGCGGGCCATGTGCGGGTTGGTAGATGTCACATATCTTCGAATTTTTAGTTTTAGGTCATCCCGGTTTCCTCACGATGTTTTCCTTCACCGTTTTTGAGAGCAGTTTGTAATATTATCATGTAATTATTTCTCCAAAAACTGTGATTTTCGAAAAAAAATATGACGGAAGGTTTTGTGAGGAAACCTGGACTGAGAGATATTTCTAGACGGTATATCAAGCCAAGTCAGAGGCCCATGGATGGCATAAAACACTGTCACCAGATTAGCGATTTACCACACAATAACGAGAAAAGAAGAAGGAAAATATCATACCGTTCACTCTAAGATTGTATCAAACTCTACAGACAACACACAAGATTCATTTAAGTATTTCTGACTGTAACTTTAATTTCCTCACAAGAAAAATAAGCATTGTTTTTCACAGGAAAACCTGTACCGTACGAACGAAATACCAAACAAGTACCCCGGGCAAACTCGTAAGAATCAACTCCCCGGATCGAGCTAGCTCCAGCGCATACGGCCAGTATCTTTCAACCATTATGTAAAACAGTACACTACCTACTGCAGAGGAGCAAATAACCAACACGGGAAGTAAATAGAGCAACAGCGATGAAAAAACTTGCATTTTTCATCATAGTTATCAGAATTTAATAAGTTAGTCGTTACGAGTAGTCGGAAGCCAAAAAAGTCTGACAACCAGTCTTACCAAGGCGTATCGTATCACCCAGTTACTGGGTTGTGGAGGTCAGATAGGCAGTCTCTTCATGTAAAATACTGGTACTCAGCTGCATCCGGTTAGACTGGAAGCCGACCCCAGATAGATTGGGAAAAAGGCTAGGCAGATGATGAGTTATCAGCATTAAATCCATACTAATATTATAAATGTGAAAGTCACTCTGTTTGTTGTTTGTATGTTTGTTTGTTACCTTTTCACGACTAAACGGCTGATCGGATCTTAATGAAATTTGGCAAGAAGATAGATTTCAACCTGGAGAAGGACATAGGTTATATATCATCACGCTACGACCAATACGCGCTACGACCGCTATGCTCAGTGGCGTGTCATGGGAGAGGCCTATGTCCAGCAGTGGACGAATACAGGCTGATGATGATGATGATGTGATGACGACCAATAGGAACGGAGCAGCATTGAAAAATGTTGCGAAAACGGGGAAAATGTGACGCAGACGAAGTTGCGCGGGACAGCTAGTTCCTTATAAAATGTGAAGAGCAAAATAAATAAGGTAAGCCATTTTAGAAGATATGGATCAGT
The DNA here is from genome assembly GCA_963082945.1 of Cerastis leucographa. Classification (NCBI taxonomy): domain Eukaryota; kingdom Metazoa; phylum Arthropoda; class Insecta; order Lepidoptera; family Noctuidae; genus Cerastis; species Cerastis leucographa. Next base: position 3,734,354 of record OY720366.1, read on the forward strand.
CAATTCGACGCACAAATTGTGAACTTGCTCTGGGAACTGGAGCTGGGTCCAAGGTTTGAACCTCGTATCAGTGCAGTATCTGTCAGAACCCGGTGTCCGGAACCTCTTATTTCACACTAGTGGGCCAAAGGAAAACTCTTAACAGTTTAAAAAAATGTTCAGTTCTAAGAATTATATTAGTAGATTCAGGGTTTATTACTACACTAGCACTTCGCCTGGGACTTCATCCGCAAACATTGTGATTAAATATAGCCTATGTTACTAATTGAAGATGTAGCTTTATAATTGTGAAAGAATTTTTAAAATCAGGTACCGTGGTTTTTGAGTTAAATCGTAACAAACGAACAAAAAAAAAACAATCAAATCTTTCCTCTTTAAAATATTAGTTTAGATACCTATAGGTTTCCTAACGATGCTTTCATCGCTTTATGCCTTCTTGGTCCATAGTGGCGAGCGAGACTGTTGAGGATGTGGTCGTGGGTTCGATTCTCAGGTCAAGCATTGTGTTAATAGGTTTTTCCTTCGGGACTTTCTCAGTAGCAGCCTCGGAGACTCGCCTCGCATTAGACTCGACCCCTATTACATGGTACTTAAACATAGCTGGTGAAAAGTGGGTGTAGGTATTTATTAGGTACTAGCTGTCCCGCGCAACTTCGTCTGCGTCACATTTTCCCCGTTTCCGCAACATTTTTCATTGCTGCTCCATTCCTATTGGTCGTAGCGTGATGATATATAGCCTATGTCCTTCCTCAGGTTGAAATCTATCTTCTTGCCAAATTTCACTAAGATCCGATCAACCGTTTAGGCGTGAAAAGGTAACAAACAAACATACAAACAAACAGAGTGACTTTCACATTTATAATATTAGTATGGATTTCGGCTCTTCGGGGATTACCAGTATGATGTTAATTTATGTTATGTTTTTCTTCACCGTTCTGAAAACAGGAGTTATAAAATATCCATACTTCCATACTTCCATACTTAATATTATAAATACGAAAGTCACTCTGTTTGTTTGTTTGTTTGTTACCTTTTCACGACTAAACGGCTGATCGGATCTTTATGAAATTTGACAAGAAGATAGATTTCAACCTGGGGAAGGACATAGGCTATATATCATCACGCTACGACCAATAGGAGCGGAGCAGAAATAAAAAATGTTGCGAAAACGGGAAGAAAGTACCGCAGACGAAACTTTGCGCGGGACAGCTAGTACTCCATAAAGTAAAGCACCTTTCTGGGTGAAATCCCACAGTTGTAAGTCGGGACAAGCAGTTAGCACAGCGACACTCTTTCTGATTTGACTCTTTAGTAAGTTAGTTCTTAATAAACTGTAATCTGTGCCATTAACAATTAAAATTAAACGTCCCACATAAGCAAAAAGGCATCATTTGCCAAATTTCCAAAAGCAATCTCCGTTTTTGAAGTAGCGAACAATAAAAATGGCCGCCGCTTCCGAACGCATCTTGCGAGTATGAAATAATGATATTGCCTTTGGCAGCACACGTTGTTGCTTTAAAACCGAAAGATGTCGCGATTTTAGAGAAAATTTTAAAAAGCAAATAGGTAGCCAAGTGTTCGGAGCAGAAGCTAGAAAAAATATTATTAATTGTATTGCATTTGGCTTGATCTTTTCTAGGAGTATTTTAAAAGTTGTGCTCTTTTGTTTTTTAGGGTTCTGTACACAAAGGGTCAAACGGGACCCTATTACTGAGACTCCTCTGTCCGTCCGTCCCTCCGTCCGTCCGTCAATCACCAGGCTGTATCTCATGAACCGTAGCCAGTTGAAATTTCTACAGATTTTGTATTTCTGTTGATGCTATAACAACAAATACTAAAAACATAATAAAATAAACATTTAAGGGGCTACTATAAAAAAAAGTGATTTTTCGCTCGTTTTTATAAATAACTAGCTGTCCCGTGCAACTTCGTCTGGGTCACATTTTCCCCGTTTTCGCAACATTTTTCATTGCTGCTCCGCTCCTATTGGTCGTAGCGTGATGATATATAGCCTATGTCCTTCCTCAGGTTGAAATCTATCTTCTCGCTTAATTTCATGAGGATCCGATCAGTTTAGTCGCGAAAAGGTAACAAACAAACTTACTTACGCATTCATAATATTAGTTAGGATGGTACGGAAACCTTCGTGCGCGAATCCGACTCACACTTGGCCGGTTTTATTTTTCATTTGGCAAGTTCTTACTTTGACATTCGAATTTGGAACCGGATTTTGATGAATAAAGAATTTGAGGAAGCATACTGATCAATGATCGTTTCTCTACTTCTAATAAAAAATAATTACTCTCTTAGTTAACCAATCATGATGGCTGTAGGGATTTCCTTCACATCTGTCGAAAGTAATCGTTATACGCGTCTTCCACCTCACAAACCAACCAGTATCGACAGCCCTATCCACCATCACCATACCAGCAAAAAAAAAGTCACTATTGGCCATAGGACACCCCCAAACGTCACTACGTCAACAAGTGCTTCTTTTATCCAGTGGATTCCGCAGCATTCGTAACATAATTATAGATAAAAGTCACTTATGATAATATTATTAAGTCTGGAGTGAAAGAAATTATAATTCCTGATATATACACGGTGTAAATCACCTCATCACAAAGCCGTCAACCAAGCATTCTGTACATGAAACTAAGTAATTTACGCAAAAATTATTGCTGGGAAACGATTTTTTTTTTGGGGGTGTAAAATCATGTTTTGTGGTAGAAATCAATGTAACGCACTCAAAACATTGTGCTGATGGACGGATTGAATAGTACGGGGGTCGTGGAGGTGTTTAAAGTAAAAATCTTACATTAAAAACTTGTATTAAAAAAAATACTTGTCAAAAAGTTGGAACTTTGACCCCTCATATCTCCGTAACTAGAAGGTTCCCAGGTATGGTGTAGAACAAAAAAATGATCGCAATGACAGGGAGAACCAGTGCCTTTCGGCTTCGTTAAGAGGTGTTTTACACCCTTTATATTCACGTTTCTAGCATGAAGCCGGCGAAGATAGTCACACAGTAGGTGCATGAAGACGGGCGTCGAGGCAGGTCCAAGAAATGCTGGAATGACGCTCGGACCTCGTTCCTAACGGATTGATCAAAGAAGACAGATATACAAGGTGTTGTTTTGCATCCTCGTCAAATTCAATGAGGTAACTAAGCTAATGATTCTCGTCCCGAATCAATAATAAAATGAGTAGGTAATTTTTTTTTTTACTTATTTGCGGAAATCGCAAAGTGTGAACCACCCACCAGTATTTAAAACGGGGCCCGTCTGATTCTCGCCCTATAACCGCGCTTCCACACATACAAACAATCCCAAACGTTTATTCGATAATTTCTTATTCCTAAACGACGATAAGGGGATTATTCTAAAATACTGACAAACTTAAACAACCAAAAAAATCGGCGTTTAGAAATAATTAACTAGGTATCGTTATTTTAATTGATTATTTATGTATTTTGTGACAACCTCCTGAACTTTGACGAGGATGCAAAACAACACCTTGTAGAATATTGGAAGCAATGAGGCTAGCCCTTGCCCTTTCCTTGTAGCCTTTGCCTTGTAGGACAGAACAGTCTGATATAAAAAAAAAAAACTATTGTCACTTTTAATCGTAATACAATCTTTTTGTTCCATTATAAGCCCAAAACATTTCAAGGTGACACCCCTGGAATGCCAGCCATTCCGCCGCGAAAATAACCACAGTGTTACACCCCTGACACCTAACTTGAATGAGGAAAAAACGGTCTGTTTTAAACATTATTCCGAGTGACCTAGTTTCCTTATTTAGTAAATTGTTTATCTTCCTTTTTTGAACGAAAAATAATTAAATATCTACAAAGGATTCTATATAAAAAATCTAATTATTTAGTGCCCGGTTGATAGCAACCGGCTCGCCCTTTATAAAATGGGACTTCAAATTTACCCAAGTCAAAGTCAAAGCATTTATTTCAATTAGACCATTACAGGCACTTTTGAAAGTCAAAAAAACAAAAGCGAAGCTACAGTCCCAGTAACAAGGCATAATAACTTGTGAAAGTACTGTAGTTGCCCATTCCGTAGCGTAGATCTCTATGGAGAAGAATGGGCAAGAAACTCCATGGACACTCTTTTAAATCAAAATATGTTACAAAATTTTGGTTACATAATTCATGTTAAGAATTAAAAATATGTGAGAACAATGTAGAAATACGGGCAAGTTAAGAGCGTCCAGAGTAAAAGATTAAATCAGTAATTAAAATATACCGTGGCATCTAAGAGATGACCAGTCACAACTGACAGCGCCCGTTCACGAACAAGAAACAAGAATCTAAGGACATAGGTACTTTTGGTGGTATTGATGGTTACTGTAAGGTGTGCATATGGGTACTATAAGATGCACCTCTGCCCACCTCTTCGGGGATTAAAGGCGTAATGTTACGTTATGTTATGAACCTTAGAGTACTTACATGCAGTAATCTTGTATTGTTTTTTTGGGGTTGCATTGCGAAATGACAAAAACAGTACCCTTATAGATTCGTCCCGTCCATCTGTCTGTATGTTCATCCGTATGCCATGAGACATTTGCTTCTAAATTCGTAAGAAATGTGTCCCCCCACCACTAATTTCTAGAAGAAGTTAAACTTTTAAAGAATATTGAGATATGGGACTTTTTCATCAAACTGCAGCAGTAACTACGTTTTTCAATAAAATACTATGAAAAACAAATTTAATTTTGCTGTTAAGTGTACAATTTACATTTAAAAGAGTCAGTGTGTGCGAGTACGACTCGCACTTGGCCAGTTTATTTAGTTTTTTTTTTGTTTGTTGAATGTCAGTGGTCCCAAATAAATAAATAAATTATTTAGCTAAGAACTCTGTGACATTCATACTTTTTTTGTTGTACGAAATTAATTTCCGCAAAGAATCTTTTGAAAACAGTTTGTAAGCATGGATTTAATACAAAGTCTACTCATAAGTTTACCAAGAAATTATACTGCTGTGGGCGTCCCACATAATTAAAATAAGTAATAGAAAATTTACTTAGGAATTCCGTGAGTCGGTTTATGGATCAAAATTTAGAAAATAATTTTCGTCTTCCTGCTTCGTATTCTTGGTGGTTGAAGATTTTTGGTATAGGAAAAACCTATAGTTTCGCGTCAGCAATGACCTCGACATGCTCGTGACGTATTGGGTCAGACTAGCGACGCAAAGTTAGATTGTTTTGAGTTTTCACTTCTGTCGGCAGCCTCCTTATGCTTGCCTCTGTTTTTTTTTCATTTTCCTCATCATTTACTCCATTTTACCAACCTGAGGAGCGAGAGGAACTCGTGGCTAAATAATAACAGCCGCACGGGTCGATCTTTTAGGTTAAACCAGACCATAATAACATACCGAGTTTCCTCCGTGCCTCGGAAAGCACGTCACTGTCACTGTCATTTGTAGGTCTGTGACAATCGTTACAAGTAGTCAGAAGTCTGACATCCAATCTTACCAAGGGGATCGTATTACCCAGTTACTGGGATGTGGAGGTCAGATATGCAGTCGCTTCATGTAAAATGCTAGTACTCAACTGCATCCGGTTGGACTGGAAGCCGACCCCAAGAGAGTATGGGAAAAGGCTAGGCAGATGATGATGTCGATTTGTCTTATTATTTCATATCATTACTCACAAAATCATCTCATCCACGTTTATATATTAGTGAAATAAATATTTTTGTTTAGATTCTCGTAAACCTAAAGTCCAAACTTTTCGTTCTATCCAAAAGATAAAAGAAAATTCTCGACTTTATCAAGTAAATCAAATCGAATAAGTCATCCGATTTTACCTAAAACTATTTAACTTTATTTCACACAAAATTGGTTTTATTAACGGCACGGTGTTCAAGTTACTTCCAAAGTAAAAGAATAAGTAATTACAGGCAGCTGAGTTAACCAATTTAAATAACAAATTCACGAATTGAAAATTTTGCGTTCCGTTTCGTACATGGATTTGAAAATTGATGAAAATTGGGGTAGATACGCCAAGATGTATGACTTTGCTTACTCCTATTTTAATAGCTTTTTATTCTTATCTGGTACTAGCTGTGCCCGCGACCTCGTCCGCGTGGAATTATTTTTTCTAAAATTGAAGCAGCCTTAGTTAATCCTTATTACTTAAGCTATCTGCCAGTGAAAGTCTCGTCAAAATCGGTCCAGCCGTTCCAGAGTATAGCCGGAACAAACCGACGGACAAAAATTGTAAAAAATGTTATTTTGGTTTATGTACCGTATACATATTCATATGCATGTAGTCAAAAGCAGTTATTTTAATATTACAAACAGACACTTCATTTTATTTATTTGTATATATGTCTTTCTATATCAGTGGTTCAACGAAAACCAATTTTAAAAGGTTTTACTTATAAAGCTACTTGTTAGATTTAAGCACATAAAAGAAAATATATATATATATATATATTCATATTTCGTTTTTTCTGTTAATGGCTAACTGACTTTTGTTTCCCACAGACACTCCACCATCTGAAACATGCTCGTAGATGCAAAGATGCTTGTGGCTCAGATCTTCTGAGAGTCAAAGTGTAACCTTACTCAGTAACAATCATCATCTGCCTAGCCTTTTCGCAACGTATATTGGGATCTAACCCAAAGCAGCTTGATACCAGTATTTTACATGGAACGACTGCCTATCTGACCTGCACAACCCAGATACTTCTCGGTCATACCATATAATATAATGGTAAGACTGATTGCCCGACTTTCAGGACACTGACTACTTACTGTCAAAGGTCTACAAATGGACCAAAACCAACGGCTTAACGTGCTTTCTGAGGCATGGAGGTAGTCACACATCCACGGACCAACCTAGGCAAGAGATCGACCCAAGCGACTGCTATTTAGCCACAAACTCCTCCTACTTCCACGAAAATTACAAATCAAACTAAATTATTGTCATTTCTCCCTCTTCTATAATCTAAGTCCGCGACCCTCCGCCCTCCTCGCCCGGGGCAAAATATAGGATCTTTTTTAACTTCCTTCAAAGATCAAAGGTTGAATATTAAAGATTTTTTTCTGTCACAACGCGATTACGTATTCAGTCCTAATTTTGAATGGAAGTAAATATTAATTCTGTCATAATTGGGCGATTCATCGTCCATTTTTTTTCTTGTTTCGTTTTCTTTTCTGTATGTATATTGAAAAGATACATTTAAAGTGGGTGATAGACGTGCGAGTAAGTACGCGGACTTGTGGCTCGTCGACCTTTTTCGCGTGTGTGTCACCTTAAGCACGCGTACTTTAAAATTGCCGAGCAAGTTCGCCGGCGATCCAACCGGTTTGAAATCTTACTCGTAGCTCGTCTTGGCTCGTACGTGTGGCAGCACTGCGAGCCGCGAGCCGCCATTTTTCCACGTATTTTTTGTTGGTTTAGCTAATCATCTGTGTTGTAGAAATTTTAAAATGAGTGATTTCCGTACATATTCTCATGATCTACTAACAGAGTTTATAGAAGGATTCCGATATAATCCTTGTCTTTGGAAAATTAAAAGCAACGAATACTAAGATAAAAATATATTTTTTTATCCAAACTTTTCTTTTTTTTTTTTTTAAAAACGTAATAAGATACAATTCCTAAATAACACAAAGCTTCTTCCGTCGATGACATGGTAATACAGTGTGAGCCAGCTTCTCGTGTGTCACCGACGTCGAGCCGAGTAAGTTCGCGATCTTAAAAACCGCGTACATAAAGTTCGCACGTCTATCACCCACTTTAGTCGCAGGATTATTAAAAAAAAAAACCTTTGTTTTAAAAAACGAACATTCTGATATTAGCTCGTATTATAACGAACAAATGAGAGCAGCGGTGGCCCAGTGATGGCAGCCCCGACTTACGAGCAGTAAGCCGTGAGCTCCTAGGCAGAAGCGCATTACTTTGTGTAATTTATTTCATCACCGCTGCTCTCAAAAACGGTAAAGGAAAACATCGTCAGGAAACCGGCATGGCCTAGGAAAAAAAATCGAAGACATGTGACGTCTACCAACCCGCACTGGGCCCGCGTGGTGGATTACAGCCCACTCCCTCATAGAGACGAGGCCTGTGTCCCAGCAGTGGGAACATTATAGGCTGATCATGATGATGATAATAACGAAGACATAACACAACATCACGCGTGTAATCTCCGAAGGTTAGGCAAAGGTTTATAGTACACCTAAATTTTGCCAGTTATGTTTAAGTCACATGTAATAGGGGGGGCAGCCTATTGCCATCAACTGTGCACAAATCCAGCCTCCCCTAATAACAATTTGCCTGACATGGAAATCGAACCCAAGACCTCATGTATAACAATCGCAATTGCAGCCACTAGACCAACGTGACAGTCCAGTCCATACCGAATACATTTCTTTTTTTTTTTTATTCTGTGAAATATATGTACTATACTTTCTGTCAGGGTCTACTGTATGGGCTGCGGGACTGTTCGAAAGAGATACATAGATGGGTTTTAGGCAGTACAAGTCTGACACTCCCTTCCGCTCCACCCAGAGCGGAAAGAATCATTTGATGTTTTTCCATTCGAAAAAAAAAGGTGTCCACTATATACTTACTTTGATTTCATAGGACGAGGCCTACTGCCGCACCATACTTTGTTGTACTTTCAAGTAATTGGTAGCACAATGCTAACATTTTGAAACCCACCAAAAATTAGCCTGCATAATTTTATTTATTTTATTTTATTTATTGAACAGGCTTTTTCTGGATAAGCTCGTACCATCGTCGACTTTGTCTCTGTCATCTCTGACCTAGACTAGAGTCAAGAGCAAAACAGCCACCACAAAAAAAAAAAACTTCATGCAGAATAGGCGGATAATGCCTACAACCGCATATTGATTAATGTATTTCTAATACATTATTCTAATCGTAGTATGCCTTTTATTATTAACGTCGGTACTTTTGGTATGATTGTGGTCTACAATTTGTACAAACACCAGAACATCAAGCTACCCGAATCAACCTTGAACCTAATCCCTTAACGATAAGGTTAAAAATCTATGAAAGAAATTTGACAGATTGTTGTTTCAAAATTTATTTTACTTTATATAGAAATCCCCATTTCCTTTCCTCATTGTCACAATGAGTCATGTTTTGCAACATAAATCATTTACTAGGTAACGGGGGCTTTATCAATGTCTAAACAAAACTCAATAACAATCTGCCTACCCTCCCATGTACAACACCCTTGAAGGCGCACTTATACAGAACCAATATAATCGCATGTTAATGCATCAAAGGGAAGTAATATTAATGTTAGGAGTAAGAAACTCAATTAAGTTAACATAGATAAATCTCGCCGGAGATTGATAGAGGAGCATCGAATTGATCGCCCCCTAGTGGCAACGTCGTGAACTTTAATGAGTGGGGATTTGTCATTGGGAGCATGTGAAATTAAATCTAATTTAGATTAAATATGATGTGGAGGAAGTGAGGTGGAGCTCGTGGCTGATTAATAACAGCCGCACGGTTCGATCTTTAAGATTAAGCCGTCCTTGCCGAGGTTGATCCGTGGATGGGTAACCATAATTACATACCGAGTTTCCCCCGTGCCTCGGAAAGCACGTTAAGCCGTTGGTCATGGCTGTCATTTGTAGATCTTTAACAGTCGTTACGAGTTGTCAGAAGCCAAATGTCTGACATCCAGTCTTACCAAGGGGTATTGTACTACCCAGTTTCTGGGTTGTGGAGGTCAGATAGGCAGTCGCTTCATGTAAAATACTGTTACCCAGCTACATCTGGTTAGACTAGAAGCCGGCCTCAAGATAGTTTGGGAAAAGGCTAGGCAGATGATGATGATGTGGCGGAAGGTGGTTTGAATCTTGTTTACGGGGTTAACATGGCCAGAGATCGCACAGGATGGTACGGAGGGAGAATGAGGAGGCCTTTGACGACGTAGTTAATAAAAACCGCAATTAATAGTCGTTGCAAGTTTAACTGAATCTAGCTCCCCAACTGTAACACAGCTTCAGTCAGAATCCAATGGATTTAGAAGCTGTTATCCATTGCTTTATATGTATGTTTGAAAAAACCAACTGCTCGACACTGTTAATAACGCAATGGACTTTGTTGGATTAAATAAATGTGGTGTAGAGAGGCTCCCTAGAAGGATATACTGACCTTATTGGCGAGGTTCTTTAGAAAGGACAGCTGCATGGGAACTACAAATTCAAAGACATGTCTCATTAACTATGTAGTACGCCCACATTTTCAAAATTACCTATGTTTTAAATCCCATGTATTAGGGACTAGACTATTGCCATCAAGCGGTCACATATCCAGAGTCCAGGCTACTGAAAATTTTTATCTTCCAGCACAGGGCTTTAAAAAAAAAAATATACGTTGCTTCACTCTTCAGATAGTTGTTCCGTGTCGGGCTGTTTGTGTATGTGAGTTTAAATGTTTGTAAACGCACCCACGATACAGGAGAAATTCCTAGTGTAAGGCAAACGTTAAAAAAAAAAAAAATATATATATATATATTTTATACAGGAATTTTTCCTGTATCGTGGCCCGTGGGTCCGCTTACAAGCATTTAAACACACATACACAAACACCCGGAATAACAATCTGTAGGCCATACAAATATTTGTTCCGTGCGGGGATCGAACGGCGAACCCGCGACACACGGTGCAGTAGTCAATCAGTCAGCCACTGCGCCAACCGTGCCATCAATTTATTTACTTGTGAAACAAGTCATTGAAAATTAACAAATCCCTTTTTATAACATTTTCCCACTGAACAAAACAAAACATTCTCTAAAGTCCAAAGCCTCTAAAACAGCCCCGTAATGCAAACGCTAGCGTTGAGCAAAAACAATAAATTGCCCGACCGGTGCGCAATCATGCAAGCGCACGCGAGAAATTACTGCCCCGGCACTATTGGCGCAATCACGCGATTTATTTTACAAATTTTGCAATACTTTAGTACTGGGTTAGTGAGTTACTGAGAATTAACATTTTTGTAAGTTTAATTTGGATTATTACATCATAACATCTCGCTTGTAATTATCGAAGAGTTGGGCATAGTTGTATGTAATAGTACACCGACATATCAACAGTAATGATTCATTCCCGTGTAATAGGGGGCCAGTCTATTGCCATTAACTGTGCACCAATCCAGACTCCGTGGCTGCTACTAAGAAATTGATAGAAAACCTAAAACTAAAACCATGCTCAGCAATCGTCACCACTAAACCCACAAGGCAGTCGATTATTAGTCGCAGTTTGTATTCTTCGGTTGTAGTTATATAAGGCTAAGTTCGGCTGGCTACAAAAGCTTCAGAATTCTTCATCACAAGCTGATTAGCTTTCCAAAACCTCAGGTTTCCCGTCCTAAGTTGTCGTACGGACAGCGTCAGTATGTGCTGACCCCACAAGTTTTAAAATGTTACACTGCTACAATATTGAATACGTTGCGAATAATTACGAACGAACGAAGAGTAATTCAAAAAGAGTTCAATGTATCACATTGGGTTCGAACCATCGCATCACCGAACTTCGTTATACTCATGCAATTTAACTATTTAGCCAGCAAGCCCTTGTTAATTGTGATGTAATATGTGATATATAGGAATTGTTATCTACTATCGTCAGAGTCATTTTATTTTTCCCAATAATAAAGTATTAACGAAACAAACAACAACAACATTATTTAAAACAGCCTTTAAAAAAACAAATACTATTTTAAACTTATTTATTTTCTAAAACAATATATTAATTATATTAAAATGTTTTTTCAAAATACAATAACCAACTAGGCCCAACACAGATTTGAACGCACATGTTTTTTGGGGGGGTAAGCACTTAATAGAGCCGTGTGTACAAGAGAATCCCACACACTGTCAAAACAATCATGACAAGATTGAAAATCATTTACCCTCAAGAAGTTTTGAACGACCACACACACACCTACCCCAGTCAAAAATATACTCAAAATAATCTAGTAACCCAAGTTGGCATACTGCAGCGTATCGTTTCGCGCAAAAATTAACCCCAAGTTAATAGCAAAACCGGTAACTACCGGCAAGTACAGGCAATTAACCGTTGAAACTCAATTACATGAACAACTTTGAAGAAAAGCTGGCCCATTTCACCATGGCCAGCCATAAAGTGGCGTAATGGGGGAAAAATATCAAGTTTATAGCATGTACTCGTGAAGTTGGTATCAAAGTTCAACCACAGATTAACACAGTTCAACACTCAAAGTAGGTTAAGTAAGAGGCGTTTTAAAGAGGTGTATTTGTTGTTAAGTGTGAATAGTTTTCACAGGTTAAATAATAACAGTCGCACGGGACAATCTTTAAGGTTAAGTCGTACTTGCCAAGGTTGGTCCGTAAATGGGTGACCATAATTACATACCGAGTTTCATCCGTGCCTCGGAAGGCACGGTAAGCCGTTGGTGTCGGCTGTCATTTGTAGATCTTTAACAGTCGTTGCGAGTAGTAAGACGCTAAAAGTCTGACAGCCAGTCTTACCAAGGGGTATCGTATTACCCAGTTCTAGGTTTTGGAGGTCAGATAGGCAGTCGTTTCATGTAAAATACTGGTACTCAGCTGCATACGGTTAGACAGGAAGCCGACCTCAAGATAGTTTGGGAAAAGGCTAGGCAGATGATGATGAGGTTAATCTTCTATTCCTACTTTGTTGTCAGGTCGACACATACTTTGTTGATAGTCCCTCCCTACAAAGTAAATCTATATTATAAAAATCAATTGTCACATATAATATGAAGCTTCACTATTATTTAAATTGGATGTAATTAATTTTGCGTTGTGATCGTCATTCTCATGACAAGGTTTGTATGAAAGAAAGTTTTGGAAAACTAATAATAAAAATGTTGCTCCCGTGCGAAGCCGGTGAGTCGCTAGTGATATTATTATTTCTTTAAAAAGTAGCCATACTAATTGCTATACGTCTCTTTAGAAAACGACTAACTTGAGCCTTGCATTTGAGGGTTCATAAATTTTCCATATAAAAAGGTTACATAGAGTCTCTTGTATTTAAAGTGTAGTTAATACCTTTGCCTTATGCCTTTTAATAACAGCAGACTAAAACCAACTTTCAAACACATGCCCCTTCCTCGAGGCAGGCAATACACTAAGAAAACCCAGCACATCTCTAGAAAATCCTCACCAAATCCTATGTCAAATATTTAGCTCCACCAGCTGGAGCAGTCTGGCAAAAACTTCGTCATACCATCCAATTCCCTCATCACAAAAACAATGCAAGCGACTGTCACAACTTCAATCCTGAAGTCAAACAAATATTGTTAGAAATGGAAATGTATAAACCAAACAATACAAGAAGTGTAATTTAGTATCATACACCGTGTAAATCACCTCATCACGAAGCCGTCAACCAAGCATTCTGTACATGAAACTAAGTAACTTTACGCAAAAATTATTGCTGGGAAACGACTTTTTTTTGCGGGGGTGTAAAATCATGTTTTGTGGTAGAACTCAATGTAACGCACTCAAAACATTGTGCTGATGGACGGATTGAATAGTACAGGGGTCGTGGAGGTGTTTAAAGTAAAAATCTTACATTAAAAACTTGTATTTAAAAAAATACTTGTCAAAAAGTTGGAACTTTGACCCCTAATATCTCCGTAACTAGAAGGTTCCCAGGTATGGTGTAGAACAAAAAAATGATCGCAATGACAGGGAGAACCAGTGCCTTTCGGCTTCGTTAAGAAGTGTTTTACACCCTTTATCCAAATTTATTATTACAATCCGTTGTTGTTTCTATCAAAACCTATCAAATATTGTAACACAGAAGGGTTGTGTTTTACAATATTTGATAGGTTTTGATAGAAACAACAACAAGTAAAAACTAGCCAAACAGGAAGTTCGTCGTGATTATAAAATGTATTAAAAAAAACAGTCCGATCCGAACGGAGCGTATAAAATACGAAACATCAAATATTCATGAAAGTAAAGAATTGAAATGATGATTGAAATGAATTTTAAAATGTGTGGAAGTTACCACCATTACCCTATAATCTACCAAACTTTTAAAACGTAAGAACCCCATTTTCGGCATTGATATGTTCCATCGTCAATTGTTTGTTTATGACGTCACTACTCGAGAAGCAACTAGAGTGTCGCCACCGACACCCCTGTGATTGACATGACATGTTTCCCCATTTCCCATGTTTCCTCATTTCCATTTTAGTACATTCAATTTTATTTTTTAACGGAGTTTTTTTTATGTACTTGTTGTACATAAAGTATTACATAAATTGAATCTAATCTCGAGAGCTAATAATACCCTTACGGATCGGATCAAGTTTTTTTTTTACAAAAGTGCAAATCCTAGGCGGTCAAAATGTATCGAACAGCATTTTTTTAGTCTGTGTCCCTTCAACACTGTATACCGTGGAATAATTCGACCAGTAGCTAATCATACAAACAATGCAACAGTCACACAAATCTTCAGTCAAGCAAACGTAAAAACTAGCCAACTAGCAGCTGTAGGAAGTTTGTCGTAACACCACGAATTCAATTTGGCAAAGGGAATTAGCCCGCAAACTTGCGAGTATAGCCGTATGTCAGCCAGCTCGGATTGTGATTAGAGTTTCGGCTATTTTTTGGCTATTCGGCTACGTTATGATGGCCGGATTTTGGGATTTTGGGTTGGGTAATTGGAATTTGAGTTTGGCGCTTGTTTTGATGAAGAATGAGGAAAATGTCGCGAAAAAGAATTGAGCATGAATGTGGATGGGTATTGGAGTAGAGGGAGGCCAAAGAAACGATGGATGGACTGTGTGAAGGATGATATGGCAAGAAAGGAGGTATCTGATGAGATGACGAGTAATAGAGAAGTATGGAAGAAGAAGACAACGCTGTGCCAATACCAGATTAATTGGGATTCGGGCAACAGAATGACGATGATTACGATGATGGTGGTTTTGGTCTTGAAATTGATGTTTTATGTGGCCATGGTATGAAGAGGTGGTTTTGTAGTAACAATGGTGTAATATTTATACTGCGCTGTTCATATGCTTGGCTACCACGCATTCGTCTGCGTAGCGTGACCGTGACTGTGAGCTTCAGTAGACGATCCCGCCCACGTTTGCATACCAAGCGAATCAATGTACACGTACGTAATATAGTCGTGGGTGGCTGTGGGCGTTAAAGGTCACGGCTAAATTATAACAGCCGCACGGGTCAATAATCAAGATTAAGGTCGGAACGATCGGTTTTCTTCGTTCTCCGGAAAGCACGTTAAGCCGATCGTCCTGGCTGTCATTTGTAGATGACAATCATAACAGATAGTCAGTGGCCCGAAAGTCTGACAACCAGTCATACCAAGAGGTATCTTATTACCCAGTACTAACTCGGTTGCAAAGGACAAATAGGCAGTCGCTTCATGTAAAATACTGGTATTCAGCTGCATCTGGTTAGACTGGAAGGCGACCCAACATAAGTGGTAAAAGGCTAGACAGAAGACAATGTGGTTGTGGGCGGTGCCTTAACACTTAAAACATAATTACTAAATTTTACAAAGTCTGTAAATATTATTCAGCCTCTAATAGATATTTTTCAGAGAGTAATTTTACTGTGATACAAATAATGGAATTTCTTGCCCATTCTTCTCCATAGAGATCTACGCTTTGGAATGGGCAACTACAGTAAGCCGAGCTACACGATAACTGACAAATGCACTGACTGGACAGGTCCACTCAAATCTGTGTGGTTCTTTCTTCAAAAGACCATCTCAGACACTAATCTGCATAGTCCTCATGTAAATTGAGCAATGTCTGGACTTTAAATGAGCAACAAGTTAACAGAGAACCTCTGAGTTTGTTTCGGCTGTTTCTTCTCAGAGTAGTCAGGTACGAAACACCGACACCATCTAGTTTAAAAAAAAAAGTGTTTGTAAAAACCTATTTGCAAAATAAACATCATTTATCATAGTACTTTCACAGTTATTTTGTCTTGTGACTGGGACTGTAGCTTCATTTTTATTGTTGTTCGACTATTATAAAAATGCCTGTAACGGGCCTACTTAAAATAAACGATTGATTTTGATAACAAACCTAGAACACTGTGCTGGTTTCAATTCAATTCACACATTGCACGATTGCACAATATAAAACTACCTGTTCACAAAACCAATAATAATAACATACTATAAAAAGTAAAAATTCACTACAACAACACATGAGAGCAATTCTCATCTCAGATGCGAAACGTTTGTCTCAGTTATTTATTATTATTGTTCGATATAAGACGTCAAAGTTTCGCATACAGAGTACCTCATTTCATAACTGGATGGCAACTATTACCTAAGTGTATTGCAATTTATAAGCTCTGGCGATTTATTGGGACTTTGAAGTATACAAAGTGTTTTTTGCATCTTCGTCAAATTTAAGGAAGTAACTATGCTAATGATTCTAGTCCCGAATCAATAATAAAAAGGGTAGGTATTTTTTTTTTAGTTACTGAAATCGGTAAGTGTGAACCACCCGTGTTAAAATCGCGGGCTGTCTGATTCGCGCCCAGTAACCGCGCTTCCACATTATTATACAAACAATCTCAAACGTTAATTTCTTATTCCTAATGCACGGGGGTTATTCTGAAATACTGACAAACATAAACAACCAAAAAAATCAGCGTTTATTAATAATTAACTAGGTACCGTAATTTTAATTGATTATTTATGTCTTTTGTGACAACCCTTGAATTTTGACGAGCATGCAAAACAATACCTTGTATGCGTGGATGGTCCATTGAGTGGTGGGTTTGTTTTTCGTTAAGTCTAGGTAAGTAAGGCTTCAAGATTAAAGTTGCAAAAATATGGTCCTTAAGTTATGTTTAAACTAGAACGGTGCATTGTTGAAACTTGATGATTGACGTAAAACGAGTGACCAAATATTAAAGCCGAATATAAAAGAGACTGAGATTGATGTAATTCAATCAGTACCTACCTTTCTTACGGTGTCAATATTTTTAGGCACAAAGTATAGTCCGAAATGCTCATAATAAAGTCAAAGTCAAAGCATTTATTTCAATTAGACCATTACAGGCACTTTTGAAAGTCGAAAAACAAAATAAAACGCGAAGCTACAGTCCCAGTCACAAGGCATAATAACTTGTGAAAGTACTGTAGTTGCCCATTCCGTAGCGTAGATCTCTATGGAGAAGAATGGGCAAGAAACTCCATGGACACTCTTTTAAATCAAAATATGTTACAAAATCTTGATTACATCATTCATGTTAAGAATTACAAATATGTGAGAACGATGTAGAAATACGGGCAGGTTGAGAGCGTCCAGAGTATTAAAAGATTAAATCAGTAATAAAAAATAAAATAAAGTACTTCATTAAAATAAACCGTGGCAGCTAAGAGATGACCAGTCACAACTGTCAGCGCCCGTTCACGAACATGACGAATGTATCAGCCATCATTCAACTCAACCATTTTGAAGGGAACTAAATTATTATGGCAGATGGAAGAGTCTATTTTAAAGTAAAGTAAAATGTATGTGCTTAGATTGTAGGTACATAGCATAAGGTTTACAAATAAAATGGGTGAGCCTTGTACAATCTACCTTATATTACTTAAGCAAACATTAATGAAATCGGAAATTAAATTAAATATTATCTTATATTACGCACTATCAATATTTTTATAATACTTAATTATGAATTATGATATTAATAGGTGGTCCCTACTGTCATTTGTAGAACTCACAGAATACTATTTTACTATTTTATATGTAGAACTTTGACAGTCGTTACAAGTAGTCAGTGTGCCGAAAGTTTGACAGCCAGTCTTACCGTGGGGTATAGTATTACCGGGTATTACGATACCCTGTGGTAAGACCCAGTTACTGGTAGTAATTGAGTTCAGATAGGCAGTCGCTCCATGTAAAATACTGGTATTCAGCTTATTTCATCACCGCTGCTCTCAAAACGGTGAAGGAAAACATCGTGAGGAAACCAGTATGTCCTTGACCTAAAAATTCGAAGACATGTGACATCTACCAACCCGCACTGGGCCCGCGTGGTGGATTGCAGCCCACTCCCTCTCATAGAGGGGAGGCCTGTGTCCCAGTAGTGGGAACATGCATGCATGCATGCATGCATGGCTGATGATGATGATGATGAATTGGTGGATCTTCGAATAAGGTACCTCCTCCAGCTACCTATCTATGTCAAACCAATAGTTGCAGCCTGCTTCAATCAATGCTAAAGATGTCATATCTCACTTTAATCAATGTTAAAGATGTACATATTAATATATCTATAACTGTCTGTAACGGTCAACTTTCGTTTATAGTTTTCCGATACTTCAACTTCGACCGGGGAAAAGTAGGCATTTGTATGTCAATTTATAAACTAACAGATCAGAATGTAGGCGTGGTTAGTCCAACTTAAGTTCAGTTCATAACTAAGAATACCAGTGTTAGTTATGAATGACAGTAACAATTTCTAAAACGGAGACCCTTAAAACGTTGCTGATTTCTTGATCTTTTTTTCGGGTAATTTCTATTTCAGCTTAAATCCTGCGTTCTCAAAACCAAAAAGACCACCAATTTCTTATAACTTGAACCAAAAAACGTGGGAAATTTATCGAAACGGTTATAGGTGCCTTGTTCCTTGAAAAGTTACCGAAGAAATATTTTGATTTGTTTGTTACGGTTTGTAAACGTAAATATTTTGTTTTGGCCCAGTATTGATATATTAGCAACACTGGTGTGTTTTCCAATTTCAAATTCTAAATGCATATTTTTAGAATACCTGGGGAAATGCAGAAGGAGTACGCAGGAATATTGAATTGTTTTGTTAATGGTGCAAATAAAAGTTCTATTTCAGATTTTTAAAAGACTACATGTAACAGTAATAGATTAATTACCGGTCCACATTTTGACAGCAGATGCTTTATTTTAATACCCATAAAAAGTTAAACTAATTAACTACTACGACACAATCATGGTTTTCAAGTTCATGATGATACTCAACTTACATCGAAAATCGATTCAAATTTAATATCAATTTTGTGTCTATGATGATACGATACGACACTAACACTGGTATTCTTAATATAAGAACTGAACTTAAGTCGGACTAACCACGCCTACATTCCGCCATGTTTGTTTAAAAATTGACATTTTAAAATCTGTCATCTGTTAAATTTGAAGTACCCAGAAATTTAATATTAATCTTTAACATTGATTAGACTGAGATAATGACATCTTTAGCATTGATTGAAGCAGTATGCAACTATGGGTTTGACAAAGATAGGTAGCTGGAGGAGGGACCTTATTCTAAGATCCGCTAATTGCAGCCAATAAATTCTAGAACTACGATTTGGTGCGTGTTTCCAACTGTTGTCATGACAATACAGTTCGAATAAATCCAAAAGGGGATTTGGTTTGGCTCTTTGAATATGGCTGTAAGCCCCGCTTGAATATGAGTGTAAGGTCCGCTTGCACCATACTGACTCATGCAAAAAGGATAATTCTGTATCTGTACACGGCAAACATCAACACTATCAATATCAACCAAAACCCAGACGCCGAATCAAAAAATCACACGTTTTAACATAAAAAAATAATTCAAATCTTACGATCACAGGATTTCTAACACCTCTTGTACAACGAGTGTATGTCAGCACTTCTGTTAACCGACTCGTAAAAGTAACGGCATCGTAAATATCATGCTCTGTACTTAAAATCAACAGCCACCCAAAATATTACAGCTTGGATGATCGAAGAGAGATAGATGGTTATTGAGTGTAGCTGTTTATCGTCTGGTAGGAGATAATCTTGAGATTGTAGTGATATTGGTTGGTTTTTTTTTAAATTTAATTTTATACTTCAATATAGCTTTTGCCCGTGGCGTCGCTATGTGGAGAGAGGAAATTATCACCCGGGAACGTGCTATTGGGATAAAAAGTATGTCCTAACCCAGGCCATGATTTTCGCATTTAAATTGCGCTAGCACTTCGCCCGCGACTTTGTCCGCAAAAATTGTGATATAATATAGCCTTTATTACTCGGTAAAGAAGTTGCTTACTAATGGTGGAAGAAATTTTTAAAATCGGTCGAGTAGTTTTTGAGTTAAATCGTAACAAGCAAACAATCAAATCTTTCCTCTTCATAATATTTTGGTAGTACGGTTTTAGTTGACGCAAAACAATTTACTTATCAACTGACTTCCAAAAAAGAAAGAGGCTATGTTTCTAGCGAGTATCTTTTTTTTTACAAGCTTTTTATTAGCTTCACCTGTATTTATGTTTGTAACCGACTCCTTTGGGCGCGATTTTGACCCACCTTAAACGGCCAGCTCTCGTTCAAACTTTGTAGATTTATCGAGGACGGTAACAATACATTAATTTGATAAAATTATTCCATGTTTCAATTTGCAAAATAAGTTTTTTGTTAATTTATATAATTTTCATCTATAGTCGATAAGGCAGTAATTGATGTTAATTTTAAATCTCAACCATCATCCTAAACGATTTTTCTAATATTAGGAAATATTTCGAATACCAAAGAGAATTTTTAATTCAACGGAGCAAATAATAGTTAAAAAAAAAACAAGCAGTTATAAAATAACCTATCCTAAAATAAACCAAACTAAAAAGTATAAAATAAATAATAGTTTAAAAAAACTAAAAAACACGCTCTTAATAGAAAACCGAACTAAAAAAATGAAAATATATTTAAATTAAGAAAAAAAGCGTGTTTTTTAGTTTTTTTAACTATTATTTATTTCATGTAAGTATGTCTCTGCACAATTTTTCCATGATTAGTGGTAGATCGACTTACGTGATTATTTTTTCATTTGGTAGATGGGTCCCGTAATAACCGTTTATGATGCCTGTATCACCCAGAGGTGTACCTAATAGTGGCAGCAGGCAGTAGATGGAGCCAGTAAACTATTTCTGTATCTAATTGACACAGTATGCATAGCCTTTGAAATATAGTATAGAAGTCTGTGCACATTATCGGCCTATAATGTTCCCACTGCTGGGACACAGTCCTCCTCTCTATGAGAGGGAGTGGACTTTAATCCACCACGCGGGCCCAGTGCCGGTTGGTAGAGGTTACATGTCTTCAAATTTTTACTTCTAGGAAATGCCGGTTTCCTCAGGATGTTTTCCTTCACCGGTTTTGAGAGCAGTGGTGATGAAATAAATTACAAAAAGTAATGCGCCTGCCTGGGTTCGAACCCATGACTCAGAGAAGAAGTAGAAGTCTGTTTATTCAAATATTTGAATAAACAGATTTCTAGGAGTTGTGGATGATGATGTCATCATCATCATTTCTGCGGAAAGACGTCCACTGCTGGACATAGGCTTCCCCTAAGTGTCGCCACATTGACCGGTCTCGTGCGACTCACATCCAGCGGATCCCCGCAACCTCCATCGGATCCCAGCAACCTACTCCACATCTAAAGACAAAATGGCATTTCAAAATTCCTACTGAAAAATTCCATTATTTCCACAAACAAAAACAAGAATATTACAAAACAAACTAAATTAAAAATATCTAAAGAAGCACAATTTAATGATCATAAAACTTTATTGTGAATTTCAAACGAGGCGTAGTTTCTCTTTTTTTTTATTTTGACAAAAAAAACTGTCTGGCAAACGAAAAAGTTTTAATTTTCCGTTTTCGGTCCTTCGCCTCTAATTAAAAACTATACTTAACGCTGTGGCTTGTCTTTAAATCTGTTATAAATGGTGTTTTTAAAGAACTGTCTAGCTTTAAAACTTTTTTATGAAATGTAATTCCTGCGATGTTAATGTGTTTGTCAGGATTATAGCCAAAGAATGATTTACTTGGATCCGATTTGTACCAAAAGACGCTCTCAAACGAAAGTTGACCAGTAATTATGCAAAAAATGGTCTTTTATCTATACTAATATTATAAAGCTGAAGAGTTTGTTTGTTTGTTTGAACGAGTTAATCTCAGGTCTAGTTAGTCTAGTAGTTAAACTACTGGTCCGATTTGAAAAAATATTTCAATGTTAGATAGCCTATTTATTGAGGAAGGCAATAGGTTTATAAATCATCACGCTACAACTGATAGGAGCGGAGCAGCAATGAAAAATGTTGCGAAAACGGGGAAAATGTGTCGCACACGAAGTTGCGCGGGACAGCTAAGTGTCGACCTTTTTTTTTTTACGGATGTGTAATCATTAAATGACTCTCCCCGCTCGGGAGGGAGTGTCAGACTTGTACTGACTAAAACCCATCCATGTTCCTTCTTAGCCCTTTGTGTTCTAGGGCCGCGGTAGCATCTACGAAGGCTGGATGTTGTGCCTGGTTGATGGTAATAGGCTCGCCCTCTATTACATCGGACTTAAACATAACTGGTGTGGGTGTATTAGTAGGTACCTACTTACCCTTCGAGGATTATGCGTGATGTTATGTTATTAATAAAAAGCTCATAAAAACAACATTCAAACAAAATACAAATGGTTTATTTTTCTGAGAGCCTATAAGCTACAGCAAGTTACAGCATGACCACTTTAAGAGTGCAGTTTGAGGTGGCGCTGCTTGTCAAACATATATGCATCGATATGTCAAACTTAGTACAGTTATTCTAGTTCTGTTTTTTTCCGCCTGCACAGATAAGTTGGTGGAAGTTTGCATCACTAACATACACAGCTCTAAAATTTTAATCCTGGCTGTTTATTTCCCCAGACATGTAGATAAATATTGCAAGTACAGCCAGTGCATCTCACTCGCGTCCCAATGGAGCTTGGTTAACAAAAACTAACGGATCTACACGTTTCTTTGCAGGAATAGGGGATAATCCTAGTTTTTTTTCTTTGTCCGTCGGGTAGTTTATTGAAAAGTATTAGACACGTATTTTTTCTTTTTTCACGTGGTCATAAAATTACGGAGATATATTGAGTTGAAATGGCGCATGACGTCACATGTAGGTAAGTTTTATACCCACTTGTGACGTAGTAAGCCCCCACTCTCCAACTTTACTGAGTTCTAACTAAGTAATTTTTTGATATTTTGATAAAACAAAAAATACGTGTCTAATATTTTTGTATTACCTGTCTGACGGACAAAATAGAATGTCGTTTTCTTTACCCAGTCCGATCCCCCATTGCATTCGATTTATAGTGTTGAGAGACCATTAAAATGAACATGGATAAGCTAGAGGAACTTTATATTTAACTAGCTGTCCCGCGCAACTTCGTCTGCGTCACATTTTCCCCGTTTTTGCAACATTTTCCGTTGCTGCTCCGTTCCTATTGGTCGTAGCGTGATGATATATAGCCTATGTCCTTTCCCAGGTTGAAATCTATCTTCTTGCCAAATTTCATTAAGATCCGATCAGCCGTTTAGTCGTGAAAAGGTAACAAACATACAAACAGAGTGACATTCGCATTTATAATATTAGTATGGATTAGTATGGATACCTGGGTAATGACCAGCTGGCCTACCATGACGTCTTAAACCAGTATTGGTTTACTCTTATTCCAGTGCGGGAAAGAGACGGAGCTATACAATATATCTAACGCCATCTCTTTCCCACACTGAAAAAGGAGTAAAACAATAATGTTGCCACCTAGAGAGAAAATGTATACTGCTTGTTTAGAAGTTTTTTTTTTTAATAATACTAAACCTGTTTTTTTCGTGTCTCTTTTCTAACGAAATGTTACATGGTATAATTTTTATGTGATTTCTGACTTTTCTAGGAATCGAAAACTGAGGTTAGTCGATTTGATCCTTGTAAGCCACAGGATCGATTTGGCATCAAAAAAGCGTTTGTGAAAAATGGCCGCCTTTTTATTGCATGCTGTACCCTTGCCCAAAATCTTTATATCCTAATGAAAATTATCAAGAGTTATAGTTAGTCTCCTAAGACGTACTTGCTCTTACTGCCCCATCTCAAACCTTTACCCTTTACACTCTGTATAATATGTATACTTTTTTATGAATCAATAAACTTCTGTTTTGTATGAATCAATAAACTGCAAACAATCCTGAGTTGTGGAGGTCAGATAGGCAGTCGCTCCATATAAAATACTGGTACTCAGCTGCGTCCGGTTAGACCGGAAGCCGAACCCAAGATAGTTAAGAAAAAGCTGAGCAGATGATGATGTATAAAACAAGAGTTGTATTTTCTTGTTCACGAGCTTTTCAAGCACACATATTGCAACAGCGACTGCGGAAAAAACAAAAGAAAGTTTTTATTTAGAACGTGCGATAAGTCGCGACGCGTCACTTCAAAGCATTGCATTGGTACTCACGCGATGAAAACGTGATTATTCAACTGCTCGAAACTTCGGTGGACGGGATGACGGCAGCGGCGCTTGGGTGACGGACGTGCGATGGACACGCAGTTATAGTAAACTAGCTGTCCCGCGCAACTTCGTCAGCGTCACCATTTCCCCGTTTTTGCAACATTTTTCATTGCTGCTCCGCTCCTATTGGTCGTAACGTGATGATATATAGCCTATGTCCTTTCCCAGGTTAAAATCTATCTTCTTGCCAAATTTCATTAAGATCCGATCAGCCGTTTAGTCGTGAAAAGGTAACAAACAAACAGAGTGACTTTCGCATTTATAATATTAGTATTATAGCGTTGGGTAGGCTATTGAGGTGGTCTGAAACACTGAGTCTGGTTCATAAACCGTTTATTGTCTTAAAATAGTCACCGAACATGAAACAATACCTAAGCACAAGCGCGGGGAAAATCGTGACACCGCGCAGCGCGTCTCGTAGAGCACTAAATATTCGCGCGCGCATCGGCGCGTACAACTACCGCGCAGTCTATTGGCGGCAAGCGAAACAACTATCGGGGTTGCCAACTACACGCCACTATACTGACCCAGTGGTCTCACGCTATACACTCCCCCTCGAGTCGTGACAACGCCCTCGCTCACGAACTCGCACAAAACTAACAAACGGGACAAACGTGCTTCCGTGGACGTCCTCTGAGTCTTTTTGGGACCACGGGACGAGGAGGCGATTCACCGCGGGAATGAAAACGGGTGAGCTCGGATACATGATACTTGCCTAAAATACCCTCCGGGTTATCTATTTCTGCGATGCAGTAAGCTGTAGGACTAACCCTTTTTGCAATAACATACGGACCATCTCTTTTCGGAATGAACTTAGCAGATATATTCTTAGCTGCATTACTAAGGACATGAGACTTTAAGAGTACTTGATCTCCAATCTCGAAAACTTCGGCAGGCTTCTTGGACTTATCTGCACATTCCTTGCGTCGGTCCTGCTGAGCTTCAACTCTTTCCCTTACAGAAACTAAACGATTAATAAAACTATCCAAATAGGGAGTAATCTGAGGAACGAAATTATCCTTGTTAAGAATAGACCTAATGTCGTGCTGCACGTCGAGTGGCGAACGAAGCTCCCTAGCAAACATGAGGTAAGCTGGAGACGAACCAGTAGTTTGACACACCGACGAGTTCATGGTAAACCTTATTGCAGGAAGGTGCTGTGGCCATGATGAGTGGTTGGTATCAACTAGACGTGACAACTGAAATTTTAAGTCCCTATTTTTGCGTTCAGCTGGATTAGCTGCCGGATGATATAAAGGTAACAACTCTTGACCTATACCTAAAATAAACATACACTGCTGCATTACAGCTGAAACAAACTGGACGCCATTGTCCGATACAATGCGTCGAGGAAAACCGTAACGGAGAAAATATTCTTCAATTAACGTACGGGCGCATACCTCCGAGGTTGCCTCCTTCAAGGGGTACAACTCGGTCCAACGGGTCGCTGTGTCCTCTACCAACAATATCCATTTCTCATCGTTGTCTCCTTTAGGAAGTGGGCCGAATAGATCTATGGCCAGTACTTCTCCCCTTTGGTTTAAAACAGGAGTCTGCAAGAGTCCCGACGGCTTTGTGTTTGAGGACTTATACCGTTGACAGGTGGTGCAGGTCTTGATGTAGTCTGTGATGAACCTACGCATACCTGGGAAATAAAAACCTTGAGCGACCCTACTGTACGTTCTATCGACTCCATGGTGACCGCCTATGTCGGAGTCGTGACATTCCTTTAAAATTTCTGAGCGAAGGGAAACCGGAACTACCAGCTGCGGCTCTTCACTATCCACATCAGGATTATACCTATATAACACACCTTGCTGCAAGAAATAACCTCTTTCTGACCAACGTTTAACTCCTATAGCCTCAGCATCACCCGTATCTTCCAAATCACTAATAATTTTCTTTAGTTCCAGGTCATCGAGCTGCGCACGACGGAGATCAGCTGGACTTCTAGCAGGTAAGTCTATGACAACAGAACAAATTCCACACTGACTCTTATCTTCTGCTTCACAGGGCGGACGGCTTAGTGTATCTGCGATTACATTGGCTTTTCCGGGCGTATACTGAAACTGAATGTTAAAACATTGTAGTTTAAGAGCCCATCGAACGAGCCTACCCGATGGCGACTTCAAAGTAAGGAGCCACTTTAACGGCTGATGGTCGCTACCTATAATGACCTCATGACCTTCGATATAGCCTCTGAATCGTTCGACAGCCCACACTACAGCGAGCGCCTCTCGCT
Source organism: Cerastis leucographa (assembly GCA_963082945.1). Taxonomy (NCBI): domain Eukaryota; kingdom Metazoa; phylum Arthropoda; class Insecta; order Lepidoptera; family Noctuidae; genus Cerastis; species Cerastis leucographa. The sequence goes on from OY720366.1 coordinate 3,760,921, forward strand.
CAGTAGTGCTGTAATTCCTTTCCGCTGGAATGAGCAGACGGCTAGCATACTCTATTGGTCGTTCATCTTTACCCTCGCCCTGCAACAACACAGCACCTATGGCGTAGCTGCTAGCATCCGTCCTCAACACAAATGGCTTACTATAGTCAGCCTGAACAAGTATCGGTGCCGAAGACAACCGCGTCTTCAACTCTTGAAAGGCACGAGCCTGGTCTGATCCCCAAGACCATGGCTGATTCTTCTTCAGTAAGCGTGTCAGCGGCTCAGCGACAGCAGAAAAACTGGGAATAAATTTTCTAAACCACGAGCACGTCTGTAAAAAGGTCCTAAGATGACGCAGCGATGAGGGTGCCTTCATGTCCAGGACTGCACGGACTTTATCTTCGTCAGCTGACACACCATCCTGCGTTATGACATGACCGAGATACTTTACCTTGTCTCGTGCAAAGACACACTTTTCTCTATTCGCACGTAACTTGAACAACCGTAACCTCTCGAACACTGCGTGCAGATCTGAGACATGCTTGTCGAAGCTACCATCTGAAATCAACAAGAGATCATCTTGATACGCTAGCAGGGTCACGTCTTTCAGTGAGGCACCTGTACGAAGTCTGTCTATGAGACGCTGGAACGTTGACGGAGCGTTTTTCAAACCAAACGGCATACGCTTAAAACGAAACGAACCAAACGGCGTCAGAAAAGCTGTTTTATCCCTGTCCTGTTCACGGACAGATACTTGCCAGAAACCACTGCGCATATCAAGGGTACTCATGAAACTTTGTTTTTTTGTAGACTGAACTAACTCATCTATTAATGGCATCGGATAGACGTCGGTTTTTGTAACCGCATTGAGCTTTCTATAGTCCACACAGAACCGTACCTTACCGTTAGATTTCGGCACTAGGAGCGCGGGAGATCCCCAAGCGGACTCACACTCCTCGACTATATCGTCAGCCAACATTTTATCGAGCTCTGCCCGCATAACCTCTTTCTTTGCAGGCGTCAACCTATAGGGCGGGACAGCAATGGGGGGGGTATCACCGGTATCAATAATATGCTCGGCATACGGAGTCGCGTCTCCCCCTGGCTCAAAGATATCCTCATATTCTACGAGGAGGTTGGCAAGAACCTGACGTTGTTCGGACGTAAGTGAAGTCGCCTCATCGTCCCGGAGAACCTCTAAAGCGGCACACGAAGATACAGGTGACGAAATCTTTTCAAACTGTATTTCGAATTTTTGCTTACCATTTTCGGAAAAGTGCCATATACTTTCACCGAAATTAAACACAAGGTTAAATAAAGTAAGGAAATTAATACCTAACAAACTTTCATTGTTATTAGTTTCAGGAAAAATCAAAAACTTTACTACTCTAGTTTTATGATGTAGTGTCACCTTTACCTCCGTGGTAAGTACATTCATCTCCCTACTAACACCATCCGCCAACCTAACATTTTGCGTTGACGGCACTAACGGGTGTCCTAACCTGAGTAGGAGAGCGTAGAGCGTGTGACCGGCAATACAGCTAGTAGCTGCAGAATCAACGAGCGCAGTACCACAATTTCCCAGAATATTTATATTTAACACAGGGCGACGAAAAGGTAAATTACAACTACGAGTATAACCATCATCTAAACTAGATACACAAGTATTATTAATGCACGAATCACTTACAACATTAAAGTTACCTAAATCACCTACGGCACATGTAGGTTTAACTTGAACGGACAAACTAGTGTTATTATAATGCGAAACATTTTCATCATTATTACAATTAAATAAATCACCCACGGGACGCGCAGGGTTAACTTTCAATGATTCACAAGACTTATCATAAACATAACAATCATTTACAGGATCAATACAATAACTTAAATCACCCACGGCACGCGCAGGGCTACCTTGTGCAGACGCGGGGACGTCAGCGGCGCTCGAGCGAGCCGAGGGCCTCCGATGTGCGGTTGCGCGGGCGGTGCGGGGGAAAGCGGTTGGGGCGGGGGCGGATTCGCGCGCTTTATAACAACTGTTGCTGCGAGCTAGGGCTCCGCTATGCGACGTGTTGTCAACTGAATAAAACGCTTGCTGACCCGAACAGTTTTTACACTTAGATTTGATAACGTTCGCGGCACCACAGCCGTAACACTTTATTTCACTTTTTACCTTTAGGTGACTGTTATCACTGGCATCACAATTATCATTATTACGCTTAAGTTTCTCACACATATCCTTTGCGTGGCCTGAACGTTTGCAGTACGCACAGAACTTCTTCTTGTCCTTGCCGACGGCGGCGGTGGCTGTCTCGGGGGACTCGGCGGCGGCGGCGGCAGCGCCGGCGGCCGACGACGACGTTGACGACGACACTACGCGCGTACTCGTCTGCGTACGTGACCTCGCGAGAGACAAGCTACTGGCCTGACCTGGACTAGCTTCCTTCAGGGAATCCTCCACGTTACGGCACTTGTGTAGTAATTCTTCGAAACTGTTGACATTTTCTCTGCATACACGCTTCCTAATGCGTTGACTGAGCAGCCCATACGCCATATCCAGTTGCACCTTTTCCGATAGGTCGTCCTTTGGGAACTTGGCCAACAGCGCACGTACCTTGGCGATGAACAAGTCGGTATGCTCTTCTCCTTGAGTCAGCGAAAACAGTTTAATGTAAAGTCGGTGTGGCGGGTCATGGTCGCCAAAGGCACTCTTTATCTGCTCCAGGGCTTCCGACCACGAGTTGGTGGACCGCTTAACACCTTGCCACCATACTGCAGCAGGCCCCTCCAACAACATCGAAAAACCACGTAGGGCGTTTTCATCAGAAACGGCGACGCAATCTTTATAGGTAACTACGGCATCTATAAAGTTTTCCAAAGATTCGTCCGCGCGTCCGCCATAGCGTGTCGTGCACTTCGCGAAGTTTCCATTCGCGCCAAATGCAAAGCCCGATGCTTGGACCTCAGAAACGTTGCTATGCGGTGTTGACGATCGCACCTCGCGTAATAATTGCTGGCAGAACTCTTGTTGGGTTTGCTGCATGGTGTTGAGCAAACTTGCGAGCGTCTCTTGAGACATTGTAATGTTGGTACCGGCGGCCGAGCCGCCATCACTATTTGACTTCGAGCGATCTTCAGACCGTGTTAGCGGCATTTTCGATACGATAGGACACACACTACTCGTATAATACCGAAGAAACACAACACCGGGTTCGATGGAAGTCCCAAATAGTCACTTGTAGTGTTCGTTGTAACACACGACAAACTTTTCACTACGCGTTTTATACCTACACACGTTGGGCAGCCACTTATAGCGTTGGGTAGGCTATTGAGGTGGTCTGAAACACTGAGTCTGGTTCATAAACCGTTTATTGTCTTAAAATAGTCACCGAACATGAAACAATACCTAAGCACAAGCGCGGGGAAAATCGTGACACCGCGCAGCGCGTCTCGTAGAGCACTAAATATTCGCGCGCGCATCGGCGCGTACAACTACCGCGCAGTCTATTGGCGGCAAGCGAAACAACTATCGGGGTTGCCAACTACACGCCACTATACTGACCCAGTGGTCTCACGCTATAGTATGGATAAACGGCGCCGTCATATCGTTTACGGTGACGTACCGAAATGCTGTATGCTGGGTGATTTGTTTAATTGGACCATACTTTAGAGGCAGGAAGTCCTGATGAAAATGAGCGACTGTTACTATTGGACTACCTATGAAAAATTATTTAAAAACCTGCTGTTACTCACATTTTTTCGAATGACGACACCGTAACCGTATGGAACATCGAATATTTTTTTCGCGATTTCATAGTCAGTCACACAAAACGTCACTGTTAAAAACCAACATTCAATATAATCTTAACCTACTGCCCACAATAACTTCTCTCTCTTGTGCCCAAGAAATTAACCACTAACAGCCTTGGTGCAAAATGGCCGCCTAGGTCCTTTATAGTTGCCTTTCAAAAGAGTCCAGACGGTCGCCTTTCAGAACGGTTCATTTTACCCCGCGAGAGTCAACGACATGTTGAAAGACCTAAAATTACGCGGCAAGGAACCGCTTTGGTGCTTTTTTCTTTTTTTTTAAAGGATGTTGTATGGTGAAGTGGCTTACGGATTTTGTTGTATGGATCGGACGTGTTTTGAGGATCGAAATAACGTTTAGTTGGTTAGAGATTTTTTTGTGGTGAAAGAAACTTCATGATTATCTATTTTGGTAAATAGGTCTGGTTTAATAGGTTTGGTCTTTTGCTTAAATAGATCATACTCAAAGCGTTAGGTAGTTTTATGAGGCTTTCTGACTGAAATTTGTAATGAAGAACAAAGATGGTGTGTTCATGTGAATACTTTGTTTTCCAATGTATATAAGAAAGGAACAACGTGACACTTACTTTAAATCAACTGATCCATATCTTTATTTGGCACTATTGTATGGAACAGCTGAGTTTTTTTCTGGAACCAAATAAGTACTGAATCCATGGAAAAAAATATTACGATGACCCTTTTACTGTGAATTAATTTATTCACCAAAAGTAAGAAACTGCAAAAACTTATACCAAAACACGATTTGCATACAATGTTTGTTTTACTGCATTATTTACCTTTTCCCATAAATACAAAAAACTAAGCAATAGTTATACCTTTTGTATCCATTGCAGAATTTATTAGGTGTTCCCACGGGGAAGCGGTCCCCATTGAAAATAAAGTGATTTATAATATCAGCACCTTCTTATTTTATTCTGTTTTGCACGCGATGTAGGGTGAGGTGATAATAATATTTTTCGTTCCCTTCCATTCTATATACCCAAAGAGCCCAGGCCCCTAAAAATATGTATGATAAAACCCAGTTATGTTACAGTTTCCGTGTCATAAGGACCAGGCACAAAATAATGTGATTTCGGGCTAGTAAAAACTAAGTTTTTGAAGTGAAAACTTCTTTAGAGGCGTTGTGAACTTTTGCGATGGTAAAAAATGTTAAACTCGCGTCAGGACACCTGTCCTGATCGAAAATTCGTAAGACGGATTGACATTAGGTTACGAAAGAATTTAAACTTTATGACATCCTTCATTGAGTATGGCTTTTCAAAACTGGACAACAAAACCTTCGATTTCTCCAGAGAGGTAAAATTCGTAAGACGGATTGTAATAGTTCTGAAGTGTTAAATTTTTAATGTAATTTATATTTTCTTTTTGTGTACACTGGCAAAAATTAAATTAAAAATTAAAAAAAAACCCCGACACAAAAGACCTCTAAAAAACCAAAAATAAAATAATCCAAGCGTCTTACCGTCGGGGGACCGCTTTGTTTTGTGCTTGTACTAAGCGGTCTACTTAAAATAAATTTTTATTTCATGTTTTTTAAACTTTATATTATTTTATGTAAGCCTTGACTGTGTAACAAACGTGCTTGCTCCTCGTGATGAAAGGAGTAAACAGTTTTGTACATTAAAAAAGTAATTAGGGGAAAATGAATTTAATAAATGATGATATGAAAAATACAATAAATTAATAAAAAAGTGAAGGGCAGGTTAACCGGGAACGTTTTAAATATCTCCGCAAATCTCTGAGCGTGATAGTAACTGAAGACAAACTTCCAGTCGTAGAAAGCTGGCTTGATTAAGATGAGCTTGACCACGACGAACTTGATGCAGGGCGATTTGGTAGGACCCACCAGCAGACACGTACCGCCCAGTGCCAGGCTCGTCAGCTCGCAGAGCAGCTTCCAGCAGACACGAACAGAGCCCCAGTGCCAGGCTCGTCAGTTCGCAGAGCAGCTTCCAGCAAACACGTACCGCCCAGTGTCAGGCTCGTCAGCTCGCAGAGCAGCTTCCAGCAGCAGCTAGCAGCAGCCACGGCAGCACCGAACGAAGACCGCTCCTTGACTTCACCAGGCTGTGCTCAAAACTCAAGATATGACAGATCTTGACTCCAAACTGTAGATTTCGCTGTTTTCTTGATTTCAGACTATACTGATTTCTCGTCTCCAGACTGAACCGAACTCTTAACTCCAGAATAGAACCAGGGCATCCGTCAGAAATCCCTTTTATACCCTGATCTTCTGTTTCTTTCTTCAAATTTCTTTTTCAGATTCAAAACTGCTGCGCTCTAGTAAGACGCAACCTGCCAGTATTCAAATAAGCCAGTAATAATTGGTCAAAAATCTTGCGCATAATATTTTTATAAATATAACTCAGAATAACACACACACAGCAAATATTCGCAATTAACTATAAAATACAAAAATTGAACTCACGACTTGATGATAATAATTTTTAGTAATATATAATCTAAATGAAACCTTCATAGAGAATTTGGCTGGTAACAATTAAAAATAAAAGTAAATGACAGCTGACAAGTTCGATGTAAACAATGTCACAACAATGAAATCGAGTATGAATATGGATGATAAGTGTGAGTATAGAGTGTCTGTAATAGGCAGATACTATAACTGTCCCAATCTTGGGCATAGGTCTCCCCATTGCTTCCACTTTTCTCGGTGTTGCGCGATTTTCGCCAATAAACGAAACAGCTAAATAATAAAAAAAACGTATTTAGGGCGAGGAGGGGGGGTGCAACCACCCCCCCTGGCGATGCCCATGTTGACAAGTGACAAGATTTCAAATTTCGAATCGACCAGACCTGTGGAAGTTGTTAATTTCCCTTCAACTAGAAAAGACGTGATTACCATCAAACGGCTGAGTAGATTTTTTTGAAACATAGCTAAGAACACTCTCGATTAAAACACCTTTCAAACGAAACCAAGTTTATCAAAATCGGTACATCCGTTAAGAAGCTACGATGCCACAGATAGACAGACACACAGATACACACGTCAAACTTATAACACCCCTCTTTTTCGGTCGGGGTTTAAAAATGTGGGTGTTGTACCTTACTGCCTAACGATTTGCTACGTCAACAGATGTGATGCTCTCTAAAAAATCTTAACAGTACAGTCACACAAACGTATATTATAACATAACATGTTGGATGTAATATCCTAAGGGTTACCACCACCACCCACATTTTCGCCAGTTATGTTTAAGTCTTGAGAGCAGCGGTGGCCCAGTGGTAGCAGCCCCGACTTACGAGCAGTAAGTCGTAGGTTCGAACCCAGGCAGGCGCATTACTTTGTGTAATTTATTTCATCACCGCTGCTCTCAAAACGGTGAAGGAAAACATCGTGAGGAAACCGGCATGTCCTAGAACTAAAAATTCGAAGACATGTGACATCTACCAACCCGCACTGGGCCCGCGTGGTGGATTACAGCCCATTCCCTCTCATAGAGAGGAGGCCTGCGTCCCAGCAGTGGGAACAATATAGGCTGATGATGATGATGATGTTTAAGTCCCATAATTATTTTATAGGGGGGCGTCTATTGTCATCATCCGGGCACAAATGCAGACAGCACTGGTTGCTACTGAGAAATTCCTGATGGAGAAACCCAATAACACTTTGCACGACCCGGGAATCGAACCCATGACCTCGTGCTCAGCAGTCGCGCTTGCAACCACTCGAGCAACCAGGCAAGCCTCCTATCACTTAAACATGACTGGTAAAATGTGGGTTTATCTAACTGCCTTTGCCTAACGATTCAAGAAAATGATGCCATGTAAAAAACTTTTATAACACATTTGCTCGTAAAGGGTCTCTTATTTCACCAATTACAATATCGTAATGTATCTCATTACGTACTACTAAGTTATTGTAATGTAAAACACACGGTTTATCAAGATGCTCCGTCTAAAACAAACGGTACTTTATAAAATCTTAGCAAAGAGTTTTTACCTATGTCAAAAAAGTGGTCAACATTTTATGAATAAAATTAACTTTGGAAGATAGGTAAAATATAATAAATTAACATTTAATTCTTTAATTTAATTAATTTTGACCACAAATTACAACCGTTTATCTGTAACAAAACACAAAAATATTAATTTACTTTATTAGTAATACTGGCTGTTTTTTGTGCCTTTGCCTTAAAAAAGAAAGGGCAGATGCGCGCAAATGTGCTAATTTGTGAACAAGCTAAAATTATTACAAGTGATTATAGTATTAAGGGCGGTAAGTAAGGAATTACGATCGAAGCTCTAGTAGGGCTTTCTGAGTCGAGGTTCGTAATTCCCGTACCGCCCGTGAAACATAGAATGTTTTTCATCACATTTGCGAGTTAATAATTATGATTTTAGACAAGTTAGCACAAATATTATCACGAAATACGTGAACTGATTTTCAAGCGGATGGCGGGCTGTTTGCCCACTACACAGATTATACGAATGTTTCGTTCAGAAATGTTAAGGGCAAATAGTTACCTCGGTATACATTTCGTTTGATACAAAAAAACTATCGATTATTTAGATTTTAGAACATAAGTTGAGTATTTAAGTAACATGTAGCAAGATTGAATGAAATTCCTGTTTAGATAACATTTTAAGAATTGCGTGTAAACTCCTTGCTTGAACTTGATCTGTGTGCTGCCTGTGCTATAAATTAAAAAAAAAATACTTACCACCCTTGGGTTTTATATGGGGCATTACGGCCATGTTAACCTGTATGTTCTGACACTGCTTACGTGCAAGTATGATGAAAATAGTACATTGTGTATTAAGGGCGGTAAGTAAGGAATTACGATCGAGGCTCTAGTAGGCTTTTTGAGTCGAGGTTCGTAATTACCGTACCGCCCGTGAAACATACAATGTTTTTCATCACATTTGCGAGTTAATAATTATGATTTTAGACAAGTCAGCACATTATTATTACGAAAAACGTGAACTGATTTGCGGACGGCGGGCTGTTTGCCCACACCACAGATTATACAAAGCCCTCAGTCTTCGACTTCGGGCTTCTACTAGAGCCTCGATCGTAATTCCTTACTTACCGCCCTTAATACACAATATACTATAACATTACAGTTACATAAACATATACAACTTAGGTACTACATAAAACACCATCTTGTTTACAAAATAACCGTCGTTTCATTCAAGATTGTTACATCAATAGAAGCACCTTAGATATAATTCTCCTTGGCCAAACATACGGGTGCATGATGCTGGGTCAATGTAGCCGCGATGAAAAGACTCCAAAGATATGTGCTACAATTTCCTAAAAGTTATTGAATGTTGCGTAATCTTTAGGTTTGTGGTATAGGGTGGTAGCGAAGCGAAAGATTTGCAATGATATGTCTTTACGAGTGGAATTTGTCAGTTCTGTGAGACTTTCTGCTTGGTGGCTTAGTTTTAAATGCGATTTATGAGCGAGGATTCCGATCAACATGTGTCAATCTCGAAACATGTAACAGGTAGAATTTGTTGGTCAAAAAACTTGGAGCAATAGGCCACCTAATGGTGACAATTAGCGCTACACTGGGCCCATTTACAGCTAGGCCAAATAGACAGGGGCTATGACAAATAAAGGGTGTAAAACACCTCTTAACGAAGCCGAAAGGCACTGGTTCTCTCTGTCATTGCGATCATTTTTTTGTTCTACACCATACCTGGGAACCTTCTAGTTACGGAGATATTAGTGGTCAAAGTTCCAACTTTTTGACAAGTATTTTTTTTAATACAAGTTTTTAATGTAAAATTTTTACTTTAAACACCTCCACGACCCTCGTACTATTCAATCCGTCCATCAGCACAATGTTTTGAGTGCGTTACATTGAGTTCTACCACAAAACATGATTTTAGACCCCCCAAAAAAAAGTTGTTTCCTAGCAATAATTTTTGCGTAAAGTTACTTAGTTTCATGTACAGAATGCTTGGTTGACGGCTTCGTGATGAGGTGATTTACACGGTGTATATGGTGGTTGACGGCTACTTGATCGTCGAATCTGCTACCACTGGTGGAGGATTCTACTAATTCAGGTGGCATCTGCTACCAGTATTGAAAGAGGTAGGAGCAAATGCGACTGAATCAGGCGCAACCACCACCTATTGTGGTAGATGACAGAAATAGATAATAATGTTACCCAGATTAAGGTACATAAATAATAAAGGCTGATTTTTAACTTTCTTGGTTACGAAAGTTTTGTGTTATTTTGTTACACTTATAGAAGATACATATGATGACGTCAGCGACGGCGGAGCGATAGGATCATCACCTTCTTGGTTCTGTGGTAAAGGGTCCATTTTGTACGTGTCGTTGAATTATAACACAGTGTAAATATAACCTCACTTTTAATCAGATACAACTAAATAAACAGGTGATAGTAATTTAACTGTCTAGGCAAACCGACAGTTTCGTTTTGGAGAAGTGATTTGGGCCGCATCTCGATGCAAAGTGCCCGTTCGACAATCGTCACCTTCCAAAACGACTATGTCCTCGTGCCGCCATTACAAAATAACGTTACTGCGTTTGCCCCACTACTACATTATTCAATTGAGCAACTTTTATTAAAACTATGTCGTTATCCACGATACATAATAATTATTGATAATAATAGCTCCGCTAACCATCGCATAGCTTCCATTCTACAAATACCTATTTATCAATCAAGGCGTTTCTTTCTTTGGTGGCCGCTAGGGGGAGCCGTGTTCCCATTGAGAATAAAATGATTTATTTTATCTGCACCTCCCAGTATTTATACCTACTTTGGTGGACGCAATACATTTGAAAATGGCCGCAAAGAGATACTTTGGAGTTTTTGTGTAGAATTGCGACTTAAAACTGTAAAAAGCCTTATAAAGTAGTTTTCACAATAAATTTAAGCAGTAGACAAACCGTTATACAGATATAGTTTGCTTGATAATAACAAGAAACGCATTTTCGTTTTTTTTTTATTCGAATGTCGTTATAGAAAGGAAAGTGCAGCATCGTTGGACAATATTTTGGGCTTTGGTGCAGTCACAGTCGGTGATAAAAAGCGTCGAATCGTAATTCTGTCTCAGTTTTTCGCAAGTTCAATACTTTAATAATCGACATAATTTTCTATTATTTTATTTCCTTTTTCTTCAATGGAAAATCCAAAGTCCTAACACCAATTAAAACTTTTAAAACGTACATTTTTTTTGGCCTTTCAAAGCTTAAGCCTAAAATACTCAACGCGAACAAGACTCTTCATTAGACAGACTGGCGTGACAAAACCTTAACAAACATTCGCCATTGAAAACCCAACCGTAACTTAAAAGATTTAGAGTACAAATTCTATTGTTTACTTCAACAACTATTTTCTCGAAAAACCAGAAGGGACACTGAACTTTATTTTCAATTTAATAGGGTTAAGATTAGCTTGTGTTTTCCCAGCTATTGTCGAATAGTTCCACATCTGTTTCTAGTAATTTATTATGTCGTGTATGTTTGTTTGTTTAGACGATCAAACGTATTTATTTACATGTCTGATTTGTTGTTACTGGTTAGTAAATCAGTTGACATTGTATTGTGGGAGGGTTGTTTTGGTACTAACTACAATGTTATTAGGAATTTACAATAAAGAGAAGTCAGGGGAAAGAGGGTAGTCTAGTAAAGGAAACAAATATTAATCTCTACTAATATTGTAAAGCTGAAGAGTTTGTTTGTTTGCTTGCTTGAACGCGCTAATCTCAGCAACTTCTGGTCCGATTTGTAAAAATTCTTTCAGTGTTAGATAGCCCATTTAAAGAAGAAGGCTACATATCATCAACAATCAATAGCCACGACAGCACGGTTGGCGCAGTGGCTGCGTGTCGCGGGTTCGATCCCCGCACGGAACAAATATTTGTATGGCCTACAGATAGTTGTTCCGGGTCCTGGCTGTTTGGGTATGTGAGTTTAAATGTTTGTAAACGCACCCACGATACAGGAGAAACTCCTAGTGTGGAGCAACGTTTAAAAAAAAAAAAAAAAGAAAAAGAATAGGTAACAGCAATGTAAAATGTCAATTAAAACACTAAACTTAACTTACTTGACTTAAATGTCAATTTATTTCATCACCGCTGCTCTCAAAACGGTGAAGGAAAACATCGTGAGGAAACCGGCATGTCCTAGAACTAAAAAAATTCGAAGACATGTGACATCTACCAACCCGCACTGGGCCCGCGTGGTGGATTACAGCCCATTCCCTCTCATAGAGAGGAGGCCTGCGTCCCAGCAGTGGGATTAATATAGGCTGATGATGATGATGATGATGATGAATGTAAAATGTTGCGAAAACGGGGAAAATGTGACGCAGACGAAGTTGCGTGGGACAGCTAGTTATTTTAATTCATAAAAAAACTACAAACATTTAGGCCCATTTAGCGACAGACATAACTTTATTGTCTGTCCCTAGTCCCTGTCTAGTTCGAACGATTGGCTCAAACATAACGATGTTTAATGACTTATTAATCAAACAATCGGGCTTATAAGACCGAGATTTCTACATTTTGTGTTAATAAAAATATTGTATTTTTCACAAAACTCACAATTAATTCTCGAAATGATGGTGTGAACACCCATGTTTGACTCGTAATTGGCTGTCAGATTATCATACTGTTATTTATCACTATTGTATTTAGCTGTAAGTCTTCCAAAGTCTTTAAATAAATTAAATAAATAAACCCTTAAATTCCCTTTCCTAAAAAAAAATAACCAAAGCATATAGTTTACCATACATAGTTACGTAAGAGGCAAATCTTAGTTAAATTTCTCCCCGGCCCCAACTTGTTTGTATTGTAAGTGATATTAATTAACGCGACCTATTTTCGCAGCAAATAATCAAGAAGTCTCACATACATATGGGATATTGGGCGCGGTGTTACTACTATTGGTCTGGGAAACTCACTTAGTTGTCACGTTAAAGATTAATTTGAGAAAATATCTCGAAGCTAAGATAATAATGACATCACTGGAATATTTCTAAATTTGACTAAATTTGACTTATTTTAATGATATATCTTCGTCATATTAATGGCTTAGCCATTCTTGTGAAGGCAACGACCCCTCCAATACTCGAGTAGCACTTTAAGCTTTTGGTCGCGGTTGGAAATTACAGATCTTTGACAGTCGTTTCGGTTAGTCAAAAACCCAGTCGTACCTCTGAAAAAGTATCTTATTAGTCTTGGATGGTAACTGTAATATAATACTAGTATACGTTTAAGCAGTAAGCCATGAGTTCGAACCCAGGCAGGCGCATTACTTTGTGTAACTTATTTCATCATCGCTGCCCTCAAAAACGGTGAAGAAAAACACCGTGAGGAAACCGGCATGTTTTTAGAACTAAAAATTCGAAGACATGTGACATCTACCAAACCGCACTGGGCCCGCGTGGACTCCCTCTCATGGAGAGGAGGCCTGTGTCCCAGTAGTGGGAACATTATAGACTGATGATGATGACGGTGATACGTTTAGATTAGAAGCTTAGCAGACAGCATTTACTCAAAAGGCTTACAAACTATCCTAAAAATATAAAAGCAAGTCACGTCATATTCGCCTGTATTTTCGAGAACACGTAGTGCCACCAAAACAAATATTCGCCAGAAGAAGTTGGCGAATCAATTTGAAAGTTGAGCCTCGCGCGCACTTTCGTGTAATTCAGTCGAACGCACACTTTCTTTATTTACGCCTTACGTCTTACCGGGGTTACGTGACGACACGCGGGTTTGTTTCATAAACGTGGCTAATTATTTTCATTTTCGGATGCATAATGAACTTATTATATGGCACATTCTTAGATACTCGCATATCAGACCCTCTGTCAAAAAGTCGAACTGGGCAGTGTTGCAATTAAAACCGCAAATTACAATAGGGATGATGACTGGGTCAAGAAAACGAAATTCTATTTTGTCCGTCAATCAGGTAATATAAAAATATTAGATACGTATTTTTTGTTTTATCAAGTTAACAAAAAAATACTTAGGTAGTAAAAACGCATTAAAGTTGGAGAGTGGGGGCTCACTACGTCACAACTAGGTGTAAAATGTACTGAGCCGTGACGTCATGCGCCATTTCAACTCAAAATATCTCCGTAATTTTAAGATTACGTGAAAAAAAGAAAAAATACGTGTCAAATACTTTTTAATAATCTACCCGATAGACAAATTTAAAAAAATGAGTCACCTTCGCTATTACGCAGTTTTAAATCCAAAAGCGACGTCGCGATTCGTTTTTCTTTACTTTAGTGAAAAACGTTTCAAACAAATACGTTGTCAGACAAATAAATATTACGCTTTCTCGTATTCTTCTCAACAAACCCTTTCATTTGATACCCATTTCAAGAGAATGCATAAAAATAGCTAGACCGCCATCTTGGGGAGGACGCCATATTGGATATAGAATGACGTCACTAAGCTAACCATGTTGTCATCCAAACTAAACATTATATGCAAAGTTTCAGCTCAAACCGGGAACTGGGTCAAAGTTACCTTCTAAGATTTTTTACAAACTCAAAGCATTTATTACAATTAGACCATTACAGGCACTTTTGAACATGTTTCTTACATTGTTACTTTAGTTACAAGTGAAGCTAATAAAAACGTTTTAAAAATACGTCTTGTTGCTTTGAATGTCAGCCAGTCACGACACTTTCGGTTTGCGGACTGCGGTAGCCTCTTCACTACAGCGTCAAGCAGCAATGTCGCTATGTGTTAAAGCGTTTAGATTTCTATGTATAGAAACCATTCAACGTCTGCCATGGCAATCGGGGCGCATTTACCACTGTGGTTCTGTAGGTACCTTAGAAAAGAACATTTAAAATATATTTTTTTCCTTTCAATACCCAAAAAACCACTTCCATTATATTCCTTTCACAAAAGTTACGAATACAGCACCTCCCTCATTATTGAATTTTCACAATGAAATCACACCGAAGGCCTCCCAACGTGGCTTTTTAGCGATTTTCCGAAAAATTCTTTATCCACGGAAAAAGCAGAACTATTTGCGAAGCTATGTTCTGTATGGTGGGTCGCGACGTGTGGAGTACACTGCCCTATAACTCTGACACGGCAGTGTAATGGCTGGAAGTAACTGGGAATTTATTTACGGATTCCATATGGAATGGGCTGACGAAGATGTACCAGAAATTTGACTGTGTTGTGAGTGTTTTAGTGGCTTTTATTAGAGACTAGATAAGGAGCTCGTGGCAAAAAAAAAAAAAATAGTGCGTGGAGTCCCTCCGCGCGGAAGACGTGAAACTTCGTAATACTACACGCATGCGTTCGAGTGCCACGCATTCACTCTCGTTATTTTATTGAGCTTCTAAATAATATTTTGTTGTTTTCATCTTATATTATTTTTATTACATAAGTTTATCGAGATTATTCTACTTATGGAAATTGAGCGAAGGCTGGTCACACCGAAGAGTCGAATGCATGACTGTTTGCATGCCATCTAGCGTACCTAGTAGAACAACGTAGTCACAAATCTTGTAATACTGCCATCTCTTAGTGAGTTTTAGAGAATATTTCCCCTCCATGGTAGCGTTAAACTTGTTGGAAGTCGCATAAGAAGTTTCACTTCAATAATAACATACACTCGGTTCGACCTTTTGGTTAAGTCGTGCTAGCCTAGCTTAGTCCATGGATGCGTGACAACCCATTACTAACCGAGTTTCCTCCGTGCCTGTACCTGAAAGCACGTTAAGCCGTTGGTATCTGCTGTCGTTTGTAGATCTTTTACAGTCGTTACAGATAATCAGTCGGAAGTCTGACAGATCGTCTTTCAAAGGTATCAACCAGTACTGTACAGCAGATGACGACTAGATGTGGATGGTTAACTTCTGCGAGCTTCTCTTAAGGTTCAACTAGTCGCGGGCTCGAACTCACTGGTGGCCGTGGCCGAAAAGCACGCTGTTTCACTTGGCATCGTGCCCAACAGAGGTAGTATCAGATAGTATCAGTGATGAGCAGTTAGACGCTAGTCTGCACGCACATCTAGTTCGTACGCACACACACAGCGTTCCGAAACATAAGGCGCGCGTAAAAAAATACGAAAAGGCCTTTGGAAGATAGTGTTTTATGAAAAAACCACTGCGTGTATCAATTACAAATAAAATGTATTGAATTTTTTGATAATTGTGCTGTGTCGGTACCGATTTAGTTTTGGAAATTTGACACTTCTTTTATTACTAATTTACGACTAAAGTTGCGTTAAAATTTGCAATAAAAACGAATCTTTGATAGCTCGTAACTTTTTAATGGCTTTTTATTTTCCTATTCTGTTTCCGTACTGACAAAATTAATAATGAGACAATACCATATCATGTTTTACTTTGGATGTGCAGTGTCAAACAGTGCAGTAAAACCCCCCCGAAGTTTCTATGGAAAAAATGTCGAAAAGTGTCACCTTAAGGTACTGTGACTAACTGTGATTGGCTGAGATTATTGAAGTTGTAATGTTTATTTTAAACGTAACATAACCTGTGTCCTAAGAGGTACATAGAGCTGTATGGTACACGGATCCTTACTGCGGGATTCATGTTAGAAAGAACACTTACACATCACGGATAGGCTTAGTAATACTAAGAGGGCAGACAGGCCTTAGTTTAAAGCATTTTAACAATCAAAAACATATTTGTTATTAAAAAACTAACCTCCAAAAAAAACAAAACACTTAAAAGCGGAAAATAACTTCACTTTCGAAAGTCAGTGACTTTTGTCTATTTTATTGACTTTTTTGCCACAAGTTAAAGATAGGAAAATCTGTATGGGGCTACTGCGCGAGCCTTCTCTACCAAATGAAAAAAGAATCACTTCAATCGGACCATGAATCACGGAGAAATTGGTGAACATACATTAAAAAAGAAACAACCATAAAATAAACAAGCATCGTATCGACCACAAGAAAAACAAGAACGACCACCACCACATATGGAACCTCGATCCCCGACGTCCAACTATAATAAAACTTTACGATCCAAAACGGGAAAACACAAGCACTTCTATAATTCTAATTCTTTAGCAACATGCCACAGGCTGGCATGATGCCAGCGGCTTAAAATCCACCAGTATCTCACGTTGGGCATTTGTCCCACGATAACATAAGCACAAATTAACTAAATTACTGGAACTTACTCCAGTATGCGAACAGCGGTGGTCCAGTGGTGGCAGCCCCGACTTACGAGCAGTAAGCCGTGGGTTCGAACCCAGGCAGGCGCATTACTTGTGTAATTTATTTCATCACCACTGCTCTCAAAAATGGTGAAGGAAAACATAGTGAGGAAACCGGCATGTTCTAGAACTAAAAATTCGAAGACATGCGACATCTAGCAACCCGCATTGGGCCCGCGCGTTGGATTACAGCCCACTCCCTCTCATAGAGAGGAGGCCTGTGTCCCAGCAGTGGGAACATTATAGGCTGATGATGATGATGATATAAATGATGCCATCTAGCCAATTCCGCCACAGCGACTGTATTCGATTATTTCTAGGCTGGTGAAATAATCATTTCTAAATAAGTAATACGCTATTTATTCAAACCTACTTCACCATATTCCAAGCAATAAACAAACGTAACAATTCCACTTAAATTCTCGTCAAACCTTACACGCGAATTACTTTCTTATCAAACCCAAAATATGCGAAAAATCTCAACCGTCCTTCGTATTTAAATACCCATCGGGTTAAGAGCCCTAACAATGGCTACCCAAGGCATAATGGCCTGTACTAATTTGTTTTTATCGATATCATACAAAAACATACAACCTTTATCGGAAAGTGATATCCTGTATATCACTTTCCGATAAAGGTTGTATGTTTTTGTAACGGAAAGGGTATATAAATACATACTTAAGGGTGTACTACAGACGCGGGCCTGTGGACGGTGAGTAATGGGCTAGCTCACCGTCCGTCCGTCTCATGACGACAGGCCGTGTCGACGGCGCGTACGTGTTCCACGCGCGCCTCAAGGAGATGTCAGCAAACCGGAAGGAGTCTGAGAGGGCCGATGCCTGCCAGGGCTGCGGGTTGTTCGAAAGAGATACCGCGGCCCTGGAACACAAAGGGCTATGAAGGAACATGGGTGGACTTTAGTCAGTCAAGTCTGACACTCCCTCCCGCTACGCCCAGAGCGGGAGAAGTCATTTGATGATTTCCCATCCGTAAAAAAAAAGGGTGTAGTACAGACCATAAAATTGAACATGTTTCTCCATCGGTCAAATATCGTAATAGCGTAAAAGTTATCTGCTGCCCCATACAAAATTTTAATACCTATTCGACCCAAATGTATGGGCAGCTGAAATTTGATTCGCTATTACGATGTATGTCCGATGGAGAAACATGTTCAGTTTGATGGTCTGTAGCACACCCTTTCCGTTACACCCTGTGTAATGGCGGACAGAGAAAAGTGTTAACATTATTATTTTCTTTAAAAGGAATAAAATCATCATCTTTCTGCCCTTGTTCCATCTTACTTGGGGTCGGTGCAGCACGATGTTTTCTTCCATCTCCTCAGTCATCCGTCACGCTATCATTTACTCCTTTTTTTGGGTTCCGTACCCAAAGGGTCAAACGGGACCCTATTACTAAGACTTCGCTGTCCGTACGTCCGTACGTCTGTCACCAGGATGTATCTCATGAACCGTGATAGATAGCCAGTTTTAATTTCTACAGATTATGTGTTTCTGTTGCCGCTATAACAACATATACTAAAAACAGAATAAAATAAATATTAAAGGGAGCTCCCATACAAAAAAGTGATTTTTATAAATCCGGAACCCTTCGTGCGTGAGTCCGACTCGCACTTGGCCGGTTTTCTTTCAAATCATTCCTCACACAATCCATCCATCCGTTTCCTTTGTCTTCACTCTTCCTCTCCCTCTCCATCCATCAACATTAATATTCATCACTCTTTTAGTCACATGCGATTCATCCCTCCTCATCACATGCTCATACCAAGACAGCTGTAAAAGGATATTTAAGTAATAATTGCCAAAGTCTTACTACCATTCTTGGTAAGGGGTATTGTATTACCCAGTACTAAATGGCTGGTGGAGGTCAGATAAGCAGTCGCTTCTTGTAAAGTACTGGTATTCAGCTGCATCCGGTTAGACTAGAAGCCGACCCTAACATAGTTTAGAAAAAGGCTCGCGAGATGATGATGACTCGTTATCACTTACTAGGAAACACCTTAATAAATGACTAACTATTACTGCACAAATTCCATTTCAAATCTCAGCTCAACACTAAAGGTTGAAAATACAAGTCTGCTTTATTTCATAAACTCAAACTCTTAGCATTTATTTCAATTAGACCATTACAGGCACTTTTGAAAGTCAAAAAACAAAAAAAACGCAATTTAGTGATTGCAATAAAAACGAAAATAAATAACAAGACCACTTTATAGGACAAACCTCAGAATAGTTTAGGTTAGCTTGACCTAGAAAGAGTTTTTTATTAAAATAACGTATTTTTGTTTCGACGTAACTATTTGTTTCAACATAGTGCTGTTCAAATTAACAAGAGATTATGATCAAATAGTTGACCAAAGGAATGCGTGTACAGGATGTATTTATATTTGAACTTGATTGACCTTAGGCAGGCAGGTCAACCAAGAAACCAGGACGACGGCCCTGGTTTCTTGGTAAGCTCGTTGGGTCGACGATATCGTCAAAGTTGCGGGAAACACCTGGATTAGAGACGCTCAGAACCGGGAAATGGCAGAAAGAATGCAGTGGGTGATTGCGGGCTGTCATGATGATGACGATGAAGAGCTCGTGGTTAAATAAAAACAGCCTCACGGATCGATCTTTAAGGTTAAACCGTGCTTGCTGAGGTTGGTCCGTGGATGGGTGACCATAATTGCCATGGCTGTTCTTATGAAGCCACCTGTGTTAAGATATGGGGATGAAAGTGAGAAATGAGTGATGAGATTTGAGAATGAATGTGGTTGGTGATAATACCAGAGGAAGACCAAAGGCACGATGCATAGACTGTGTCAAACTCAAACTCAAAGCATTTATTTCAATTAGACCATTACAGGCACTTGAAAGTCAAAAAACAAAAAAAACGCGAAGCTACAGTCCCAGTCACAAGGCAAATTAAATTGTGAAAGTACTGGAGTTGCCCATTCCAAAGCGTAGATCTCTATGGAGAAGAATGGGCAAGAGGATTGAGACTACTTACCGGAGATTATAAATAATACAGAAGTATGCTAGAGGAAGACATGCTACGCCAAACAAATTGAGATAGAGCGAGAAAATGAGGGTGATGGCGAAATATTCTGCTGTATTATAAAGAGCTCTCGATTTTCACAAAGCAAAGGAACGATTATTAATTACCAGAATTATCAAAATCAAAATGTTTTTATTTCACATAGGCCTACATGGGCACTTGTAAAACGTCGACAAAAAGGTGCTCGGTTCGGGTTGGTCGTTTCCTATGGAGAAGAACCGGCAAGAAACTCCATGGTTACTCTTTTAAAATCATTTGGCTCTACAATGTTTCTATGTTACAGCATTGGCACTTAAGTATGAGAGGACAACGTACGCCCGACAAATTAGTCATTGCATTGGGGATTTCAAGTCCTGTAGTGTTTTTATTAATATCATCGTACAGAAAGGCACTCAAAAAAGATATTAAGTACCTAAAACATACTTATTTTTTTTATTAAATTCCAGATTTTCATCCAGTTATCTTTTGCTGAATGTACGATCGTAAACCTTCAGACAACCATTACTTTTTTTACGATAACTCCCTACTTACCTCTTCAAAAATCTAGGATCAGCTTTAACTGCGAAAAAACCTACGTACACACGGCGACCAAACCAGTACTAAACCAGTTTATGCAGATCTCTTATTGTACGGAAAATCTTTACAATACAGGCCATGTTATATTGAAAACTGGCTGTGCCCACGACTTCGTCCGCGTGGACTTAATTTTTTTCTAAATTAGAAGTAGCCTAATATACTCCTTATTACATCAGCTATCTGCCAGTAAAAGTGTCGTCAAAATCGGTCGGTCGGGTAGTACTATAATAATATTAAAACGCGTATCAACTACGCCCTAGAACGCGGGACACACAGGACTCAGCCTACAGCCACTCGGCCAGCAGCGGCTAGGCCAAAAAAATCTACACTTTTCTTTTTCACTACTAAATAATGTTACTAGACTAATAAATGGCAATTGCGTGCCGTTAACGTACTGAAAAGAAAATGTTCGCGTGTTCAAAGATGTAATTATATTATCAATTTATAGAAACAAGTGCGTTAAAGAAAGAAACGATTTTCAAGGGTTGGATACTTTATTTATTTAAACTTCATCGACAATAGTGGTACTTGGACGGACTTAATGACAAAAGGCGTTCATTACCAGCCAGCCTTTGGGTTAAATAGGACAACATTGTAGGGTACAAAATAATATCAAAAAATAACTACAAAATTTCATCATCATTTCAGCCGAAAGACGTCCACTGCTTGGACATGGCCTCCCCCAAGTGTCACCACATTGACCGGCCCCTGCGACTCGCATCCAGCGATCCCCCGCAACCTTCACCAGGTCATCGGTCCACCTAACTAACTACTAAGTTTACGAAAATTTATATACTCACATTATAGATACCAAAAACACATTAAATTTAATAAACGAAATACCAAAATAACCAAACAAGAAGCCGAATAACTAAAACTCTGACTTGACTTTGCCTATTCAGCCTGATAATAGTGGTTACGAACTTGAAGTTTGAGTTTGAAGACCAAAAAAACGATGCGTGGACTGTGTGAGTGCTGATATGGGTAGACAGCATGTGCCTACTGAGATGGCGAAAACCTGGAGATATATGGAAGAAGATCTGCTGTGTCGACTCTAATACAATTGAAAGAACGATGATGATAGTGTTAGGGGTGTCGATGATGAGTCACTATACCTCGCCGCCTAGGCGAGCCTATTGCCATCAACCGGGCTCAAATCCCGACTCCCAGGCTGCTACCGAGTTTTTAACCTAAAAAACGTTGCCCCACACTTGGAATTTCTCCTGTATCGTGGGTGCGTTTACAAACATTAAATCTCACATACACAAACAGCCAGACCCGGAACAACTATCTGTAGGCCATACAAATATTTGTTCCGTGCGGGGATCGAACCCGCGACACGCAGCGCAGCAGTCGATCGCTCAGCCACTGCGCTAACCGTGCCATCAATAGAATAGAATATAGAATAGTGATAGATACTATGTCAATATCGTAACATACAGTTACACAAACATATACATAACATCACGCCTTCGAATCCCAGAAGGGTTAGGCAGAGGTGTACCTTATAGTTAACCCACATTTCGCCAGTTATGTTTAAGTCCGATGTAATAGGGGGCGAGCCTATAGCCATCAACCTGGCACAAATCCAGACCCCGTGGCTGCTACTGAAAAACGCTTTGCCCGACCCGGGAATCGAACCCAGGACCTCATGCTCAGCAGCCGCGTTTGCGACCACTAGACCATCGAGGCAGTCTATTTTGCACAAGGATCCCATAAACGACAAAAGTGAGCTTCACGGCTGGATTTTTGAAAAATCACCCTCTACAAGGTGTTGTTTTGCATCCTCGTCAAAATTCGGAAGGTTGTCACAAAAGACATAAATAATCAATAAAAATTACGGTACCTAGTGTAAGGCGATAGATGGCGCTCGAGAGAAGACATGAAGTTGTCTACTGTGAAGTTAGCAACGCGCGGGCCGCTCGGCTAGCTCGATTATTTCACCAAGGCTCGCGGGCACTTTTTCTGGCGGACACCGACGGCGTAGGACCTACCTAACATTTTATTGTACCTACTGCATATGTCTATTTTTAATTAAATATTTTTTACCTATTTTCCATTGGTTTTTCTGAGTTCTTATACTAGTTATTTATTAATACACGTTGATTTTTTTGGTTGTTTATCTTTGTTAGTATTTCAGACTAACCCCCATAACGTGGTTTAGGTTAGGTTATAAGAAATTATCATATATACGTTTGAGATTGTTTGTATGTGTGGAAGCGCGGTCATAGGGCGATAGTCACGGCCCGCGTTTAAAACACGTGTGGTTCATACTTACCGATTTTCGTAAATAAGAAAAAAAAATTACCTACCCATTTTATTATTGATCCGGGGCGAGAATCATTAGCATAGTTACCGCCTTGAATTTGACGAGGATGCAAAACAACACCTCGTATAGCTAACTTGGGTTTCAAAGTTTGTATGCTGTCTGGCATACTGCATGTGCTTATAAAAATATAGAGCCTTCTTTGTCGTTAAAACTCGACTTTAACTATCTACATCGTAACTATTAAGCAGTTACCAATATATTTACGTACAGAATTCTAAAATTCTTAACAATCCTTTTCTAGTTCCATTCAAGCCATTTATTGGAATTGCTTTTGATAAACAGACCACTAAAACGAATAAAGTGAAACTTCTATTACTTTTATGTTTTTTCTCAATTTAAATAGATGAATCCTTTTGTTATGTCATTAGTTCGTTTTGCACATCTACGTTTTGTTGTGTAATTGTATGTTAGAAAATAAATAAAGTTTTGAAATCAAAGAAACACCGCCATGTACCTATCTTCTTATGAAAATTACGTTTAAGACATAATATAAAGAAATAGCTGATGCCCGCGGCTTCGGGCTTCGCCAACGAAGAGTTCGATAATCCACACATCCATACATTCTCACAAACTTTCGCTTTTATAATATTAGTAAGATTACAAATCGATCGAAGGTTTGATTGGAACAGTGGCCGAGCGATGCACTAGCTGCACTTGAGTTGGGAGTTTCGATTTCAGATTCACATTTAACAAGTATTATTCGTATGTGCTATATACCAGTGCAGAGTATCGTATCTTAGTATTTATAGTAATCTCCTATATAGGAGATTCGAGGATTTTTTTTTACTAAACGGTCATTTTCTTAGCGTGTCGACGGTAAATCGCTAAATTTGTTTAACCCGAAACTCAGCCAAGCAAACTCCGCTCGCTGATGCAGTCATAAGATCCTTAAGTGCGCAGGGACAGGGCATGCAGCGCAAGATGGAAGGTCGGTCATTGTTCTACTAATTGGTGGAAGTAGCAAAGAAAAAACCAAACCTTGCTTACGTTGTTTATCCTTTTTGCCGAGGTTAAAACATGCTTTCATTTATCATAAACTTTTTTTAGCATTTCTGGACTAAAATCTACCTGAAAGAGGCCTAAAATACAATATATCTCCCTCATATTCCTACCCCAGAAACCTACCATATTTTCGTGACATTTTTCTGGCAATATTCAAGTTGGTACCTAATTCTGTCAGCCACATCATGGCGCGTTGACCCCAGCCCTCGACCTTAGGTAGACATAATGTGTGCTTGAACAATAAATAGAATAAAGGACGTGTCTTGATAATATCCCTTTAGAGAGAACGGCTAAGGGATGGACGATGGCGATATGCTTTCGTAAAATAGTTAGATATGCTTCTGTGATTTATTTACAGCAAGAACGACCATTTCTTGCTTAAGCTATGGTTCATTCTTTTTTTAAAAAACGTTGCCCCACACTAGTAATTTCTCCTGTATCGTGGGTGCGTTTACAAACATTAAAACTCACAAACACAAACAGCCAGATCCGAAACAACTGTCTATAGGCCATACAAATATTTGTTCCGTCCGGGGATCGAACCCGCGATACGCAGCGCAGCAGTCGATCGCTCAGCCACTGCGCCAACCGTGCCGTCTGACGATTTGTTACTAAATTAAATAGTTGCTCCACAAAGTTGCAGTAATAGATATAATTTAAACAGGGTCTTTTTTTATCATCAGCATCTTCATTCTCTTGCCCTTTTTTTTTTTTCCCGATGGGAAATTATCTAATGACTTCTCCCGCTCTGGGCGGAGCGGGAGGGAGTGTCAGACTTGACTGACTAAAACCCACCCATGTTCGTTCTAAGCCCTTTGTGTTCCAGGGCCGCGGTATCTCTTTCGAACAACCCGCAGCCCTGGCAGGCATCGGCCCTTTCGGACCCCTTCTGGTTTGCTGACATCTCCTTGAGGCGCGCGTGGAACACGTACGCGCCGTTGACACGACCTGTCGTCATGAGACGGACGGACGGTGAGCTAGCCCATTACTCACCGTCCACAGGCTCGCGCCTACGGTGGCCGGGGTCACTGGTTGCCCCCCGACGCCCGGGGCGTCTCCCGCGGCGGCTGGGACGTGAGGTTCTCTCCCTCTCACGTTCCGCCACCTCCTTCGCTAGCATGACTGCTTCGCAGAAGGAGGCGACGGCTTCCCATTCCCTCTCGCTCCGGACCATGGATTGAACCAGGGCCGGACGCGAGAGGTCACCGCCGCCAATCGCCGCTACGAGGACACGGCGGTGCTCAGCCCAAGCGGGGCAGAGCTCCACGGTGTTCATTCTCTTGCCCTTATTCCAATTTTTATTTGGGGTCGGCGCAGCATGTCTTCTTCTTTCATACTTCTCCATTACTCGTCATCTCAGCAGTCAGTATAAACAAGGGCTTCTTTTTGTATCAACATACTTTTACAATTCATATTTCTATACCAATTCATATAATCAATAATTATAAACATAAATTCAATAATCTGAACCAATTAAAAAAATTCTTCTAGTAGTAGTTAAGTAACCTGGAAGGGGTTGAAAGTAGATACACGTTATAAAATAATATGAAAATATCTACTAATGTAGCAGTTGTAACAGTATACCTTTATTTTTTGCAAAAAAAAAGTTTGATGAACTCGCCCCTTGGTGGCAAGCAAGGTAAAATAAAGTCTAGTTTATTTATTTAACTCCATTTTTATTCCTGTCGCGGTGGCCATCGCTTCAGCTACCAAATTACGTCAGGACCAAGAAACCCTTTGACGTATTACATGATTAAACCGTTTTACGAAGAAAACCGAAGATTTTTCTGCCCAAGTAATTGAACAAAGATAGGAAGGCTTCTTTGGGATTTCACAGGGTTTTTTTTACAGAGATATCTTTTAATTTAATGATGGATTTAGGTTCATTGGTTATTCAGTGTCTTTTAAGTAAATATTAGGGTGTTTTAGCTTGTTTCCTTTAAGTATAATCCATATTTATATTCAACGTCTCTTGAGTTGACATAATTTGTATGCCATTATTGCATGCATTTAGATAAGATAAGATAAGATATATTTATTTGCCCAAACATGTGTTTCCATACAATAATAAAAGTGCATGCAAGGTAACATAAAATAATAAAAAACGGCTCAGACATGTTTGCCACATACTATGGCGTGCAAATGTTTTGAAAATTAAATTTGTATTGTTTTTAGTTAATCATTTCAATCGAATATAAAAATAATAAATATCAAAATTATACAAGTAAAATTATACATGTCAAAATTATAAGAATAAAATCATAATTTAATCAATGTCTGTGAATTTAGCATGTAATAGTAAATGTCAACGTCTACATATGTCAAAAGTAATAATTAATAAAATCATGAATAAATCTGTGTTTCAGTAAATCTGTTATCTGTTAACTGTACCAGTAAGCCCAAATCACCGCATTCAACTTTATTTATTGCAGAATTGACGTGAACTTACAACTAACAAAATTGATTTGTGTTTTCTGACTGACGATGAAAGAAAACGACTTGAACACCGAAAAACTGTTGTGATTTGTAGTTTTTTTTTCTTCCCTGAACTCAGTTTCAAGAGCCGAGTGTTTTATATACCTAAAACAAATGTATTTATTCGAGTAAGACATAACAAACGATACCGTATATACTTGTAGAAGAATAAACTCACATTCTGTAAATGTAAAAACTAAATAGGTCACAACGAACCCAGTACCAAGGAACGTTCTCAGTTCCCAAATATTAAGTACCGTTGACAAAAAAAAAAAAAAAAAAAGCTTTTATTTTTTTTTGTCAACGGTATCAATTACCCGAAACGGTTAGTAGGCAAACCGTTTTTTCTCTCTCAACGAATAGACAATTATTTTCTTACGCCTGGGTCAAATTCGCAAAATTTGCCCTCCCCGTTACAGGTAGACATAATCTGTGTAGAGAATCGCCGATCTGGGCCCCGTGTGACTACTAGCTGTTCTCGATTGCGATTTAGGCATAGGCCTAAAAATAATAGTATTTTGTTGGAGTTCGATTCCCAGGTTTGACAGCCACACGGGTCGATCTTTAAGATTAACCATAATTACATACCGAGTTTCCTCCGTGCCTCGGAAAGCACGTTAAGCCGTTGGTCCCGGCTGTCATTTGTAGATCTTTGACAGTCGTTATGAGTAGTAAGATGCCAAAAGTCTGACATCCAGTCTTACCAAGGGGCATCATATTACCCAGTTACTGGGTTGTGGAGATCAGATAGGCAGTCGCTTCATGTATAATACTGGTCCTCAGCTGCATCCGGTTAGACTGAAACCGACCCCAAGGTAGTTTGGGAAAAGGCTAGGCAGAAAATGATGATTCCCAGGTTAGGCCAAGTCGTGTCGTCGTCGTCGTTTCTGTTTCCGGCGAGAGCACCAATATTTATTTTATTTACTTTGGAAAGGAAACACACACGCAAATTATTTTTTTTAATGGGTTTTAGGGGTATGAAATATGGATGTTGGCCAATTTTCAGTCCTACCCGATATGCACACAAAATTTCATACAAATCGGTCCAGCCGTTTTGGAGGAGTTTGGTAACAAACACCGCGACACGAGAAGTATAAATTATCATCATTTTCTTGCCCTTATCCCAACTTATTTGGGGTCGGCGCAGCATGTCTTCTTCTTCCATACTTCTCTATTACTTGTCATCTCATGAGATACCTCCTGTCTTGCCATGTCATCCTTCACACAGTCCATCCATCGTTTCTTGTGTCTTCTTCTACTCTTATAACCATCCACATTCATACTCAAAACTTTCTCCACGACATTTTCCTCATTCCTCCGCATACCACAACAACCGATTACCACACATCTTTTCAACCACTGGCGCCAATTTCACACTGCCCCGAGAATTTTATACAAACTGTTGTTTTGATATCCCATAACTCTAGGGTAGGCTGGCTGTAGGTAAAAATAATACTAAAACTCCTAGAGTAGGTGGTCCAAAAATGCATATTTTCGGAAATATCATCAACCATAATTTACTTAGGTCAAAGATTATCACCAGTATGACGAATCTTTACTTTTGCGAGGTTGCCAAACTTAGCAGTAGTGCAGTAAAATAGTAGTAGTTTCATTGATAAATACGAGTAATTCTTTTTATTCAAACCAATAATTCATATTTATAGCTAAGAAAATGCAAAAAAAAAGTATGATTGAAACATAATTCATATGCTAGTTGATTCTTTGATATGGTTTCAATCATATCCTAGAGTTATGGGATATCAAAAATACTACACGCATGCGTTCGAGTGCCACGCATTCACTCTCGTTATTTTATTGAGCTTCTAAATAATATTTTATTGTTTTATTGTTGTACACTTTTTATTACATAAGTTTATCGAGGTTATTCTACTCATGGAAATTGAGCGAAGGCTGGTGACACCGAAGAGTCGAATGCATGACTGTTTGCACGCCATCTTGCGTACCTAGTAGAACTACGTAGTCACAAATCTTGTAACAGCGCCATCTCTTAGTGGGTAATAGAAAATATTCCCCCTCCATGAAAACGTTAAACTTGTTGGAAGTCGCATAAGTAGTTTCACTTCAAAACAAAAAAAAAACATGATTGAAACATAATTCATATGCTAGTTGATTCTTTCATATGGTCTCAATCATATCCTAGAGTTATGGAATAACAAAGAAAACAGGTTGTATATTAGAAGATCTACTAATCTACTACCACATTTTGCCAGTTCTTTAAGTACCATGTAATAGGGCGAGCATATAACCATCAACCAGCCACATAAATATATTCTCTACAGGCTGCTACTAAAAATTCCTTGTTGCAAATCCCAAAATCTAGCTCCCTAATTCGAGTCTTAAAGTGAAGTGAATTCGTAAACCAATAGTAAGAAACACCAAATAAAATGACACTGGAAGGTCGGAAGCCAATTTTCTTGGTGCCTTATCGCAAAAATTAGGTTTTTGAAGGCACCACTTACAAACACGAGTCATTTGGACACTCGTATTATTACAATGCATTGCTAAATCTAAACACAATGGCTGGAATATATTAAATTAGGTTTGAGTTCTAGTTTTTATTTTGATCTTAAATGTTTGATAAGATGAAAAAATAAGTTGTTTTTGCATAACATTTTGGAGAAAGTATACTCATTTAAAACTTAAAAAAAATATACACAAATTATTATAAAGAATGAAAGACCTTTCTTCATTCAGTGACAGATATCAAAACAATGATTACCTATTTATAAACCTCCTATCACTAGAGAGCATTTCATGTAATTATATTTAGGATCCATCTACCTTTTTTTTTTATAAACGTCGCTCATCACTAGGAATTTCTTCTGTATAAAGGGTGCGTTTACAAACATTTAAACTAACAGCCAGACCCGGGACAACTGTCTGTACGCCTGTAGCTAATGTTTTTAAACAATAATGGGCACCACATCCGCAGCAAACCATCGTGGACCACTGTGTACAGACACGAGCAATGAAAAATATACATCTAGTAAAATTCTAAAGCGATCTTCTCTTTCTGTATTGATTAAACATAACATAACATCACGCCTGTAAGCACTGAAGGGTTAGGCAGAGATGTACCTTATAGTACGTCCACGTTACGCCAGTTATGTTTCGGTCCCATGTCATCATCATCATCTGCCTAGCCTTTTCCCAAACTATCTTGGGGTCGGCTTCCAGTCTAACCGGATGCAGCTGAGTACCACTATGTTACATGAAGCGACAGCCTATCTGACCTCCACAACCCAGTAACTGGGTAATACGATACCCCTTGGTAAGACTGGATGTCAGACTTTTTGGCTTCTGACTACTCGTAACGACTGTCAAAGATCTACAAATGACAGCCGGGACCAACGGCATAACGTGCTTTTCGAGGCACGGAGGAATACCAAGGATACCAAATGGTATGTAATTATGGTCACCCATCCACGGACCAACCCATGCTTGCCGAAAGCATGGCTTAACCTTAAAGATCGACCCGGGCGGCAGTTATTATTTAGCCACGAGCTCCTCTATTTCGGTCCCATGTAATATGGGGAAATCACTGCCCCACCTGGGATTCGAACCCAGGACATCATACTCAGCAGTTACACTTGCGACCACCTAGACCTACGAGGACCATTGAAGTTTACCGTTTTCACTGGCTTAGAATTTTGAAAGCTATACTATTACGAAATAGGTCTTACCTCAAAGAAGAAACCGTTATTCCACTAGAAAACTGCTTTTGAATTTGTCGAAGAGAATACATTTTATTGATCGTGACTGTACAGACACCATTTACCTACCACTAATGTCCTGCGTAATCTATTTTCACGCAAAAACAGGGAAAAAAAACAATAAAACGAAAAAACTCACTCACAAAAACGCTCTTAAACTATTAAAAGACTCTAAAACAAAAGAGTACGGACAACAAAAACAACAAAATGGGACTATAACAAAAGTTCAACAAGTCTATTCCAATAAAAACTATACTTGTATAGAATATACCGTAACGTACGAACATTTTACAGAAGTTCCAATATGTTCGGGCGGGCGGAGAGAGCGTTTTTATACCATGGTGCAAGATATGGGAGTATCGCTCTTTGATTTGAAAAGCTTAGTAGGCCAGAGGCAACGAACAGGGCAGTTATAATAACGTCTTAAAACTTTACTGTTTCATTCTTATTCCAGAGCGGGAAAGAGATGGAGCTATACGACCTGTATAGCTCCGTCTCTTTCCCACTCTGTAATAAGAATGAAACAATTTGTTTTAAGACGTCATCGGAGGCCACCAGAAGGCAATAATGAATGGGACTGACTTATAAGAATTAATGGAGCATTTTTTTTAAACCGTTGCCGAATTTCTCACTTATTGTGGATGCGTTTACAGTCATTTAAACTGGCATACACAAACAGCCAGGCCCGGAACTGTAGGTCAAACAAATATTTGTTCTGTGCGGGGATTGAACCCACGACATGCAGTGCAGCAGTCAACCGCTCAGCCTCTGCGGCAACCGTGCCGTCCAAGTATTTATTTAATTAGAGTAAGACCAAGTTTACCTTGATGGACAAGAGGCAACAGTCGCGCCACAAGATTGACTTCAAGACTTTTGTAGTGCCCCCACTCACCATCTCACGAATTTGGGCCGGGTGTCGTGGATCGGCGTTTTCGCGGAAGACTTCACGACACCTCGTCTCAGCGCTATACATCAACCACCCAACGTAGTTAATAGTTTTTGTAAATGTTTTTAATATGTTAGTTTATTATTGTACTTGTGTATCTATGGTCCTTCACTAACGAGAAACTAACGTTAGTTTTTCGGTAGCTTATTTATTTATTTCTTGTTAAAAGTTGATATTGAAATGCAAAATGCATTGAACGCGATTATGACTTGTCTAAACCGTCTTCTTGTATGTTTAAGAACGTTCACAATCTAATCTTAGTCTCACTCAGTCAAAAGTTGTATAAGTTTTTTGTCAGTGACATGAAATTTTGGCTTCATTTTAAACTTGAATTATGGGAACTTTTTTCGCTTCAAGGCGTATCCAGCTACTAACTATGAACTATTTATTCACTAGTCATAGGCAGATAAAAACCGAGAATCTTGTTAAATTTTCACCTCTCAAAAATGGAAAACAATAGGGATGATGACTGGGTAAAGAAAACGAAATTCTATTTTGTCCGTCAATCAGGTAATACAAAAATATTAAATACGTATTTTTTGTTTTATCAAGTTAGCAAAAGAATACTTA
The DNA here is from genome assembly GCA_963082945.1 of Cerastis leucographa. NCBI lineage: Eukaryota > Metazoa > Arthropoda > Insecta > Lepidoptera > Noctuidae > Cerastis > Cerastis leucographa. The sequence continues at coordinate 3,792,599 of OY720366.1, forward strand.
GTCAAAAAGCATTAAAGTTGGAGAGTGGGCACGCACTACGTCACAACTTGGTATAAAATTTACTTAACTGTGACGTCATGCGCCATTTCAACTCAAAATATCTCCGTAATTTTACGATTACGTGAAAAAAGAAAAAATACGTGTCAAATACTTTTTAATAATATACCCGACAGACAAAGAAAAAAAAATGAGTCACCATCCCTATTGTACGTATAGTAATATTTACCGCATTAACAACACGTTTATCTAATGAATCAAATAACATATCAATTATCTTAAATACCTAGATGAAGGGATTATTGAACAATGACAGTTATTGGCCTATTAAGGCATTAAGTTTCAATGTTTGGGCTAAGCCTGGCTTAATTGATGTGTTAGTAGTAATAATGTTAAACGTGTAGCTGGTATATAATAGCAATTCAAATCTATGTATGTCTCATTTGAACTGCGGTTTAGAATGACATTGCATGTGTAGTTAGTTAATACTTAAAGAAAGAAAAAAAAGTGTTTAGTTTATTAGTCTTCCTAAATTATACAAAAATAAATTAACATTAGAAAATAGTGCGTGGAGTCCCTCCGCGCGGAAGAAGTGACACTTCGTAATACTACACGCATGCGTTCGAGTGCCACGCATTCACTCTCGTTATTTTATTGAGCTTCTAAATAATATTTTGTTGTTTTCTTGTATTATTTTTATTACATTATTATTCACAGTCACACCGAAGAGTTGAATGCATGACTGTTTGCACGCCATCTTGCGTACCTAGTAGAACTACGCAGTCATAAATCTTGTAATACTGCCATCTCTTGGTGAGTTTTAGAAAATATTCCCCCTCCATGGTAGCGTTAAACTTGTTGGAAGTCGCATAATAAGTTTCACTTCAAAAAAAAGAAGACAAATTAAACTGGTCCTGGACGAGGCCAAAACGCGCGCAACGTTTGTATTCTGCGCAGTACGACCAACATCAACCAATTAGCCACCTAGTTAATTCAAAGACGGTAAGGTGGACTAAAGTTCAATTGCAATACAGTAACTTCCGGTGTTGTGTTGCAATTGAACTTTGGTGACACGAAGGTGTCACTATACAGCAGCGTTTCCCAATTAGTGGGTCGCAGCCCGGTACCGGTCCATCAAAATAAAATACCGCAGCATTTCTGCCTTCTTTGAATAAAAAAGTATTTTTTTATTAAAACTTAATGCACAACGAGCAGCAGCACCCCTCTTTTTTGTTCGGGGGTTAAAAACCCATTGAGATCATCAATTTGTGTAATTTTTTTTTAAACTCTCACAAAGTTCAACACGCTAGTATAAGCCCATAATGTAATATTTCAAAGCGTTTAAAATTATAAATCGCTCCGCCCATGACTTAGACCGCACGACAATGTGGAAAGAGTTTGTCGGATAATGGCGGAATGAAAGTTTTTGAGAATGTCGGCCAACGATAATATAACGCGACGCACGGTGAAACAGATCTGACCTTAAAAAGGTTTCCAAACGAAGGGATTTCAACGGAAAATAGGGCAGATGTGAAGCCTTTTAGGTCTCTTTTGTGATATAGTATTCAATGATGATATTACGTCCAAACTATATTGCTGGAAGGATAAACGACTTGAATGATAGTTGAAAGCAGTAGTAGCTCGTGAGCGGTGAAGGGAAATGACATAGAGAAACCAACCACATAACTTCACGCCAAGAATCGCCGAACGGATTAGGCAGCGGGGTATCCTTACAATACACCCACTTTTGGTCAGTCTTGCCAAGGAGTATCGTATTATCCAGTACTAAATGGGTTTTTTAGGTCAGATAGGCAGTCGCTCCATAGTTACAGTGGTTTGGGCATAGTGTGGCGGGCAGGCAGTCGCTCCATGCGGGTAGACTGGAAGTCGTTCCCAACATGGTTAGGAAAAGCTTAGGCCGATGATAATTTTGCCAGTTATTTTTAAGTTTCAAACTTTCGGGCCCCTGACAACCTCAAAAAACTTGTTATGTTATAAATTAGACGACACGGTTGGCGCAATAGCTGAGCGATCGACTGCCATGTAACATTCTGCGTGACGCGGGTTTGATCCCCGCACGGAACAAACATTTCTATGGCCTTACAGATAGTTGTTCCGGGTCTGCCTGTTTGTGTATGTGAGTTTTAATGTTTGTAAACGCACCCACTATACAGGAAAAATTCCTAGTGTGGGAAAACGTAAAAAATAAAAAATTAAATACATCGGGTGTCCGAATTCGAGTAAAGTCTTTCAACCTCCCGAATGCGGGTTAACGACCGAATGTAATCGCACCGTTACAAACGGACCTCAACATCGCCCAAATCTTGATAGCCAGTATCAAAAATATCCTAGGAACAATTCTGAATTTATTGGCTTGGAACAATCGCTTAGAGCTTCAAAGATCTAGATTTCTAGAAACTAGACTAGACAATAGGTACAAAGGAAGGAGGCTTACTCCAGTAATGCCTCTGGGTATTGTACTAAATAGCTGAATAGATTTAGATATAATAAGTGTATGATGACGCGGCGTTTTGCAAGAAACTATTTTGATCCTATTGGTTCTTGGTAATATCAGTGCGTATTAATAGGGGTCTCCATCTTGTGTCCTGATATTTTTGTTGTATTTTAAACTCAAACGCGACACCAAAAGTTTCATTTCGCGCATCATTTTCTTACTTGTTATTTATTGGGGTCGGCCTTTTTATTCTTCGATTCAACCGCCAAAATCGTTTATTATTATTTATTATACAAGGTGTTGTTTTGCATGCTCGTCAAATTCGATGAGGTAACTGTACTAATGATTCTCGTCCCGAATCAATAATAAAATAGGAAGGTATTTTTTTTTTTCTCATTTATGGAAATCGGTAAGTGTGAACCACCCGTGTTTTAAACGCGGGCCGTCTGATTCTTGCCCTATAACCGCGCTTCCACACATACAAACACTCTCAAACGTTTATTCAATAATTTCTTATTCCCTAAACCACGTTAAAGGGGTTAGTCTGAAATACTGTCAAACATAAACAACCAAAAAATTCAACGTTTATTAATAATTAACTAGGTACCGTAATTTTAATTGATTATATGTCTTATGTGACAACCTCCTGAATTTTGACGAGGATGCAAAACAACAACTTGTATAGTATATCCTTGCACAGTCTTTCCTCCTTTTCTTCGGCCTTCGTCTCCCTCTCAATCCATCCACATGGTACTCATAACCACTCTTTTAGTCGCATTTTTTTTAACTCTCTCTCGACGTCCTATAATAGGGGGTAGTTTATTGAAAAGTATTGGACACGTATTTTTTCTTTTTTCTCGTGGTCATAAAATTACGGAGATATATTGATTTGAAATGGCGCATGACGTCACATGTAGGTAAGTTTTATACCCCTAGTGACGTAGTAAGCCCCCACTCTCCAACTTTAATGAGTTTTAACTAAGTAATTTTTTGATATTTTGATAAAACAAAAAATACGTGTCTAATATTTTTGTATTACCTGTCTGACGGACAAAATAGAATGTCGTTTTCTTTACCCAGTCCGATCCCCAATTAAACATTTACCAAACTCATGTAGGTAAGCCATACTGCATCATCTTCCTGCATTATCCCATGTTTTTTGGGGTCGGCACACCATTTTTTAGGGTTCCGTACCCAAAGGATCAAACGGGACCCTAGTACTGAGACTTCGCTCTCCGTCCGTCCGCCCGGCGCCCGTCCGTCTGTCACCAGGATGTATCTCATGAACCGTGATAGGTAGCCAGTTGTTTCTACAGATTATGTATTTCTGTTGCCGCTATTACAACAAACACTAAAAACAGAATAAAATAAATATTGGAGGGGGCTCCCATAAATAATGGTATGGAACCCTCCGTGCGCGAGTCCGACTCGCACTTGGCTGGTTTTTTTTTTCTTCTATATTCTTCTGTTATTCGTCACGCTATCACTAACTCCTTTTTTCTTCATATCATTCCATCCATAATTTCTTTGGTTTTCGTCTCCCTCTCCACCCATCAACATTAATATGTATTCATCACCCTTTTAGTCACAAGGAGGAGCTTGTGGCTAAATAATAACAGCCGCTCAGGTCGAGCTTTAAGGTTAAGCCGTGCTTGCCGAGGTAAGTCCGTGGATGGGTGACCATAATTACATACCGAGTTTCCTCCGTGCCTCGGAAAGCACGTTAAGCCGTTGGTTCCGGCTGTCATTTTTTGATCTTTGGCAGTCGTTACGAGTAGTCGGAAGTCATAAATCTGGTGGTCATCCAGTCTTACTAATGGGTATCGTATTACCCAGTTACTGGGCTGTGGAGGTTAGATAGGCAGTCGCTTCATGTAAAATACTGGTACTCAGCTGCATCCGGTTAGACTGAAAACCGACCCCAAGAGAGTTTGGGAAAAAATTTGGCAAATGATGATGACTCTTTTAGTCACATGTGTTTCATCCCTTATCACATCATGCCCATATCAAGACAGACGACTCCCTTTCATCTTTTCTGTAAAAGGCTCCACTTTCAAACGTCCTTGTATATTATGCTCATTTTTAACTTTATCCATTTTAGTCACTCCACACATCCATCTTTCATAGTACTGCATACTGTTAATAAATGCGCATTTCTGCTTCAGTTTAGAAATAGGTCTCTGAGTATAAATCATGTAAGTGTGCGCCGTTCCTACGCAGCACTTATGAAGGCTTTAGTCAGAACCGTTCAGATGAGTAGAGATGAGATTAGAAGCTCACAGATAAGTATCATCGCGCTCGTAAAGTAAAAATGGATGGAGGCATTTATCTTTACGACTTTACCCGTTTTGGGGCTTGTAGACAGCTAAATGTTATGTGGAACCTATTGCTTGTGGTGGTTTATGAGTTGATATTGATATTGATAGAATATTAAGACCAAAACGCCGCGCAATCCGTTTTTGTGCAGTTTTTTGGAGCTATCTCATCATCATCATCATCAGCCTATATTGTTCCCACTGCTGGGACGCAGGCCTCCTCTTTATGAGAGGGAATGGGCTGTAATCCACCACGCGGGCCCAGTGCGGGTTGGTAGATGTCACATGTCTTCGAATTTTTAGTTCTAGGACATGCCGGTTTCCTCACGATGTTTTCCTTCACCGTTTTGAGAGCAGCGGTGATGAAATAAATTACACAAAGTAATGCGGCTGCCTGGGTTCGAACCTACGACTTACTGCTCGTAAGTCGGGGCTGCTACCACTGGGCCACCGCTGCTCCTCTTGGAGCTATCTACTTGTTGTTTAAAAAAAAAAAAAAAAGATAATATTTCTACATATTCTTGATTCCAGAAATGCACATTTTTTTTTAATGATTATATTTTTAATACATCTAACAACGAAACCCTAGAAATCAGAAATAGTGATTGATAACGTGCATCTCCTCGTAAAGTAAACATTATTTAATTTTGCTACTGACACTAATGGATAGACAATTTATTAATGAACATTTTGACACAATTTTTTTTTTCAAAAGACCAAAATTTGATTTTATGCAGATTTTATTCTAAAATATGGGCGTATTCACTGCTGTAACTCATGCGCCCCGTATCAAATTCTGGCAAAGGGGGAACAAATGCTCAAGGTTATTTAGTGAGGGTACGGCCTTAATTAATGTTTTCGATTATTTCAAAACGTCGAATGCTGAGCAAACTCCAAAGCACTGGTTATAGTATCTGCTTACTACAGATACTTTATACTCACACTTATCATCCATATTCATACTTTTATTGGTTTTACATTAGCATTTTACGAATTGTTTCATTTTTATAAATATTTTTTTAGTTTTCTTTGTTGTGACATTGTTTACATCGAACTTGTCAGCTGTCATTTGTACTACTGTACATGGTACAGTATGGACCTTTAAGAGTGCAGTTCAAGGTGATGTTGCTTGTCATGAAAATTTTCATGGATAATAAATGATTGTGAGTCACAATTACCAATCCATCAACCAATCACGGCGATCACTGCCAAGCAGTCCAGAAATTATTACCTCAAGCCTACCAAAGACCTACCCCAGTACATTCGTGTACAAAATAGTCTTTATGCGGAGTTGCTAGATGGTATCAGCAGTAAGGTTGCCTACGTGCGCCCGATAAGCACCGTGAAATATAGCGCTACTGTAGCAGGGTGGGCAGATTTGTAGGCTTCACGTAATTTTATTGCTTTCGATGTGTTACGTAGATTGATGGGTGGTGTGTGCTTATTATGGGTTATAAGATGTATTACTTGTCGAGGTAACTTTAATGTGGAATGTATGTTAAAATTCTTCGTTCGTTCGTTCGTTTGATACAGCCTGGTTCAGGTTCTTTTAAAGCTTTCGCTGCCAAGTTCAAGTAATCCATTTTTACTTGTATGCTGGAATCTACAGCTACGTATAACGACAACACGGGAGGTCGGTTGTGGGCACACGAACTAATTATTGTTCGACACATACCTATGCTGGGTGCTTTGAACCGAAAGTGTTAACTAAACAGGCAGCCTAGATGTGTTGGGAAGTTCCGACTCAAACCGCCGTCTTTCCGACCTCGCCTTCGAGGTCCGTCGCGACGTCCCGGTCCATGCCCTCCCCGACCCTCGCTCGAGCCAGCCCGCGATGCTGTGCCAGTAGTTTTAAATCAGCCCCTAAATAATGATACCATTCAGATCCAGCCTGTCCCGATACAGTCCTCCCCCAGCGACGCCCTAAGCCGAGGTACGTACCCCACAGTAGTACACCCCGCTTAGTTTGTAAGTTTTTATGCCCTGGCTGGAGGCCTTACTCTAAAGGCACCCACAGGATAGTCCGGTTAAGCAGACGACAACTTCATAGGTTGAACTGCGAGATGCCATTCAAAAAAAAAAAAAAAGATGTGTTGGAAGGAAGTTTGTTCCACCATTTCTTCTTACCAGGTAAAACTCGATGAATATGCGATCACTATGCGAAGGGCAAGCGTTTTAGGGTATTGTCTTTCGTATAAAGTTCAAAAAGTGCCTTCATAATTTTAATAAATGACTGTTTAGCGCTTAGGTGTAGAATAAGACTCCAGATGATAATAACGAGGTATTTTTATAAGGTAACAATTTATGGACAATTTGGAATGCCATTTACAAAATGTGTGCCGACTTATGCTAGGCATAATATCATGCAAGTAGTGGTTTTACAACAATAGGGGATAATAACATTTTTTTTTCTTTGTCCGTCGGGTAGTTTATTAAAAAGAATTGGACGCGTATTTTTTCTTTTTTCACGTGGTCATAAAATTACGGAGATATATTGAGTTGAAATGGCGCATGACGTCACATGTAGGTAAGTTTTATACCTACTTGTGACGTAGTGAGCCCCCACTCTCCAACTTTAACGAGTTTTAACTAAGTGTTTTGATATTTTGGTAAAACAAAAAATACGTGTCTAATATTTTTGTATTACCTGTCTGACGGACAAAATAGAATGTCGTTTTCTTTACCCAGTCCGCACCCCTATTACCAATAAGTGAACAACCAATAATAACTATTTGCTAATATAAACATCAGAATATAGTTCTGTGTCCTGTGTTCCGTCGTCGCCTAGAGGTCTAGAGCTCGATGTATTTGCACCGCACGTATAAATATTGCGAATTGCCGCGCGAGCCACAGTGAAGCTAGCGCACCGCTGACGAAAGGCCACTAGTGAAAGGTTCATGTATTGCAGCTACAACTCTTATCAACCTGTGACGTTGTATACTGTTTTGTAAATATCGCCCCCATAGCTTTAAACTCCTCCCTATCTCCCAATTTCCCACAAATGTATCTAAATCTTCACGCTAGCAACATTATCACATTTAGATCGTGTATGAGGAACTGTTGGTAAAAGTTTTAAACTGACAAGATCACTAACACTATCGTTAATACTAAAACCCTTATAAACCTTTCTATCAAAACAAATAAATATCCCGTTTCCAGTGTAAACTATAGAAGATAAGTTTCTAGGGTAGATGGTGGTACCCTTAGAACGAGACCTACTGAAGAATTTGACTACGTAACTTTGTGTTTCAGGTTTGGTGACATCTGCAACGTGATATCAAAGTTCTCCGTGAAATTATCAGACATACAGCAGCTACAAAATGACCATCGGCAAGAAGCTAAGTCTCAACACATATCTGATCGGAGGATCCTACCTTATCGACAGTTGATGAGGAACTTTCCAAATTGTGAGATTTATGCCCGATTGATGGCAATAGACTCGCCCCCTATTACATAGCCCCTAAATATAAAACCCTTTGCACTCCTGTTCGAACCCAGGCAGCCGCATTACTTTGTGTAATTTATTTCATCACCGCTGCTCTCAAAAAGGGTGAAGGAAAACATCGTGAGAAAACCGGCATGTCCTAGAACAAAAAAATCGAAGACGTGTGACATCTACCAACCTACACTGGGCCCGCGTGGTGGTATACAGCCCACTCTCATAGAAAGGAAGGCCTCCTTTCTATGAGAGTGGGCTGTATACCATCAGGCTGTATACCAGCTGTGTCCCAGCAGTGGCAACATTATAGGCTGATGATGATGATAATAAACACAACTGACAAAATGGGGGTCTACTATTGGTACACCTCTGTCTAACATTTTAAATATAACAGCCTTTTTAATTATTTTTGAAGCAAGACCATCCCTCATCTATTTCCTTACGAAGTTACCTCTGCCCGCACCACATAGCTCGAACAAAGCGCAATTCGACCTGATAAGATCTGGTTGCGCCAAATTACGCGAAGGGCTGGAAGCACGCCAACGAGCCCTGATATAACTCGGTGCGTCCACTTATAACGATAACAATCGATTTTGGAATCGCTTTTGATTTATATTAATCGGATAAGTCGGTTATTTAATTGGAATGGCTTGAGAGAGAGGTTATTGGAATTTTTTGTTATAGAAATGTGATTGTTATTTCTTCTTGTCTTCTTAAAGTCAAAGTCAAAGTCAAAGCATTTATTTCAATTAGACCATTACAGGCACTTTTGAAAGTCAACTTACTGGCATAGATTACTTCACGGATTCTCCGCAGTCACAATTTTAGCAGTGCAAGTTTCTTCATCATCTGCCTAGCCTTTTCCTAACTATAGTAGGGTCGGCTTCCAGTCTAACCCGATGCAGCTGAATATCAGTATTGAAGTGAAACTTCTAATGCGACTTCCAACAAGTTTGCGTTGAACGTTTAACGCTACCATGGAATTGGTAAAATCAACAACCTTTTCTCATTAAAATAAAGTTTGTTTTGCAATGATTGTTGATCTTGTTTTGTTTTTGAAAGTTCCACGTTCAAATTCTATTCTTTCTTTTACTTCATATTTCGTTATGGGTTTTTATTTTCATTTCCATATTACGAAGTTTCACTTCTTCCGCCCCGACTTACGAGCAGTAAGCCGTGGGTTCGAACCCAGGCAGGCGCATTACTTTGTGTAATTAATTCATCACCGCTGCCCTCAAAAACGGTGAAGGAAAACATCGTGAGGAAACCGGCATGTCCTAGAACTAAAAATTCGAAGAAATGTGACATCTACCAACCCGCACTGGGCCCGCGTGGTAAATTACAACCCACTCCCTCTCATAGAGAGGAGGCCTGTGTCCCAGCAGTGGGAACATAATAGGCTAATGATGATGATGATGATGACTTCTTCCGCACTTTCTTATTTTTTTTCATAGAGCGACTGCCTAATATGTTACCCCCATTACCCGGTTAGTACTGGGTAATACGATACCCCTTGGTGAGGCTGGTTGCCACACATTCGGGCCACTGACTACCTGTAACGACTGTCAAAGATCTACAAATGACAGCTGGGACTAACGCGGCAACGGTTTAACATGCTTTTCGAAGCACGGAAAAAACTAAGTTTAAAAGGGGTGGTAAGTTACCTACGGGCCAACCTAGACAAGCGCAACTTACCCTGAAGAGCTCCAAGTGGCTCTTTTTATTTAAGCAGTTTTTTCTAAACTTGAAAAAAAACTTTGGGGTCGTGGGGTCCGAGTGCTCGGAGAATTAAGGGAATTAAGGAAATTTAAGGAAATTTCAAAACGCCCATGTGACGCTTCCCGAGACCCAAGGGCTGGATTTTACATTGACCAGAGGTTAACTATTGCCACACAACGTGGCAATGCTGCCAGTCTCGACGCCCTTTTATAGTTTATTGTTATTTTAGTTATTTAATTTATTAGTTTGTTAATCGTTGTAATGTATATAGTAGTAATTTAAAATAAAGTGCTACGAAAATTTAACAATAGCAAAACATTGTTAAAATTTGATTTTTTTCTTTATTTAATTTATTTCATCACCACTGCTCTCAAAACTAAAGAAAACCGTCGTGGTGGAACCTTGTAAAACCCATTTTTGTAACCATATTGTCAAAGGACATCTTACTAATGTAGGTAGATCTAACAGGAGTCACCTTTCACCCTTGACCTTTGGGTAAAGTAAGGATATCTCCTTATACACTGTGGTTAGGTCTCAGGGGATCGTCGAAGCCAGTCTGTCGAGAACCCGTTTCCACTTGTAAACGTTGACGAATGACGAGTATCAAATGCTGATACTTTCAACGAGTATAATATACTTAATTTAATACATAACGACGTGTGATATTTGACGTAGTTAAGTGGGTTTCTGAAAGTTGGCAACGTCGCAAATAGCTGTCAAATATTTAGCTGTTTCAATTATTTACATAATATTACTGAATGACATTACAAAATGGTGCTTTTTGATTTTCATTCTGCATTATTCACTGGAAAGTGCAACGTCTCAACACAAAATTAATAAAAAAGTTATAATAATGAAACAAAACTAAAATTCAATCGAGACAACTTTTGATTCGAATGTTTGCAAGATATTATTTGTAGAAATTTTTTGCTGTATAGCACTATTTCATGGAGATTACTCTCCATATCAAAAACTCACCTACTCACCGTTTTTTCCACCACAGTCAAAAACAAAGGATTCATCCAAAACAGTTATTTTTTTCTGTGTTTTTGTCTGAAAAAAAAAACATTAAAGTCGGTAAGTCCTACAATTTGGACAATCAATAAAAAGGCCGACCTGTCCCGAGGGCACAGTTGACATCAATCGTCTATATTTCCCTGTCATGTGAGGTAATTGCCTATACGAGTGCAGAAATCAGTAGCTTTTTTTTTAGACGATAATATTCAAAACATGAGAGCCAGCCCCTAAGTATCATTAAAGAATTTGAGGGCACAAGTTGAGCGATCGACTGCTGAGCTGCGTATCGCTGGTTCGATCCCTGCACGGAACAAATATTTGTAAGGCCTACAGATAGTTGTTCCGGGTCTGGCTGTTTGAGTATGCCGGTTTAAATGTTTGTAAACGTACAGAAGAAGTTCATAGAGCGAGCGGGGCAAATATAAAAAAAGGCGAAGCCCACATGTCCGCTGTCATTTTAAACTTTCAATTATTCTTAACTAAAATTGCTATGATGTGGCATTGCCTAGAAGAATCTTCATAGTTTACGGTTAGTACAATGCGGCTGAACTGATCAAATACAAGTGCAGTGGCGTTACTTGCGTACCTCACTAAAAGACAAATTAATAATCGCATAGGTATTATAATTGGCTATAAGATTCAATGCATTATCCATCGAACCATTAAATCCAAATCTATTCTAACGATAACCAATTTCTCCTCTTCCTACAGCAGCACTGCACTTAACTTGCATAAGCCAATTACGTTAATAGTTTTCAATGTAGCTGATAAATATTTAGTTATTACAAAAGATAACATCTCCTATAATTAGTTCACATAATTAATAACCCCATTGGTGGTTTTATAATGCCCTCAACAGGTCTAAAAAAAACAAATAAGCTCAAAAAAAACTTAATTCTTATTCCTTTTGTCCTGATTCTTGAGAAATGGTCCTGAGGCCTGTCTGTGATTGATGACAGGCCAGGCCGTCTGCAGACAGGCCGTGGCCTCGAATGAATTATAACCGTTTCAAATAACCGATTCCCGGAGGCCTAAGTCTGTTGATAAGTTATTTTTAGAATAAGGGAAGGAACAAGGGTAAGAAAGTTAGGAATTGTGTAGCAAAACACGACTGTAATTCCCGAAAAGTGTGCCTAAAAGTACATCCATATTTCGCCAGTTTTGTTTAATAAGTCCTATGAAATAAGGGGCGAGCCTATTTCCATCAACCGGGATAAATCCAGACTCCGTGGCTGCTACTCAGAAATTCATGATGAAAAAACCCAATAACAATTTGCCCGACCCGAGAATTGAAAACCCCACCCTCCTTTCGCACACCTCACGCTGAGCAGTCACAATTGCGATCACGATCCACGAGGCAGTTATAACTGTTTATTATTAATAGTTAAAATTATCTGCTGCCCCATACAAAATGTCAATACATATTCGACCCAAATGTATGGGGCAGCTGATATTGTTTTTGCTATTACGATGTTTGTCCGATGGAGAAACATGTTCAGTTTGATGGTCTGTAGCACACCCTTAAGTATGTATATACCCTTTCCGTTACAACCTGTATAACCGATTCTCGGAGGCTTAGTTAGATCTATGTTGATAAAGTTATTCTAAAATTAAGGGAAGGAATAACAAAGGATGGCAAATACACTGTCTAAGTCTAGAATTTAAAATTATAAAGGTTTACTCGTTGCCCCCGGAGGTTCTCAAGGTGTAAATTATTCTTATTAAAAGTTATAAGAAAGGCTAACGTTTCTATAAATAGGACTTCAAGAGTTACTTGAGTAGTTCTTGTTATGTAATTCAATCACTACTTTGGCCCTCTTTAGTTGTGAAAACTAAAAAGACTAAAGGTTAAGCTGAATAAGTTAACTACAATAAAAGTGTTAGCCAGTGAGCTCGCACGTTTTTTTTGTGAATGTCATCTCGCAGTTCAACCAAGGAGGTTGTCGTCTGCTTAACCGGACTATCCTGTGGGTGCCTTAAGTGTAAGGCCTCCAGCCAGGGCATAAAAACTACTTACAAACTAAGCGACTACACGCTAAGGGCATCCCCTGTGGGATACGAGCCTTGTGATGCGTGGTACAGGTTCACTTCTGCCTAACCCTACAATTCCTGTGAATCCTTACAGGCGTGATTTTATTTTAAGCTGAAGTTTGACTAGGCAGCCATTTCCGCTGTATGCCCGACGACCTGTTGGCCAAAATAACCACGATATGGAAGCCCTAACACAGAGAGAATGCGACGCAGATCTTGCGGGAGATGGCGGCGGTGGAGCTGGACAGAACCAACGACCAGTGGTCCACACTGGCATTGGATCGAAGTATTTGGAAGTCATCTTGTGTGAAAATATAAGAATAATAATCACAACTCAAAGAACCCTTAGATAATGCTGATAATATAGGGTGACTGGTAATTAGTGACCGATACTTAAACACGTGATTGTACTCATGATTACAAACCATTTTCACAAAGAAACTTTTTTTTTTACTCATTCACTTAAAAAACAATAACACAACAGCCATATGAAATTCAGAGTTGCGAGCCAACCTGCCAGGGTTGCGGGACTGTTTGAAAGAGATACCGTGTCCCTGGAACACAAAGGGCTAAGAAGGAACATGGATGGGTTTTAGTCAGTACAAGTCTGACACTCCCTCCCGCTCCGCCCAGAGCGAGAGAAGTCATTTGATGATTTCCCATCCGAAAACAAAAAAAAAGGTTTGCGAGACATGCGGGTGCCTATCCACTGAGGCACGGAATGATAGTAATGATACACAAGCCGAAACGTGGCTAACAGCTGATAGGTCACAGCTGGACATGCGCGAGAATTTTTTTGTTATCATGAGTACAATCACGTGTTTAAGTATCGGTCACTAATTACCAGTTACCCTATAGAAGCTAATAAAGCATCAAAGAAGTCAGGATAATTTCATTTTCAATTGCTATCTGCTTCAGAGTCATAGCAACACTTCCAATTACAAAATAACTTACGTATATGATTCCTTAACAGTTCCCAAAATCTTTTCATTGTTGCCTTTCGTAAAGGTCACGGAATATTCCACAAAAAAGCTACTTCTATATAATACTTCATACCCTACCTATTATTAGAGGAACCAACCGAAAAAATAACACAATACAATGAAAATTAAACCATATGAATAACGTGCAAGGTTCGAGATTTGGTTAAACGTAACCAAAGCGTTAATACAAAACGAAATATATAAACAAAACAAGGGCCAGAGATTAATAAAAGAAGACAATGAGAGATATAAAATCTCCTTTGTTATTTTATGAAACACAATAAAAAAATTAAGGCGTTTTGAAGTTACTCGGATTCTCAAGATATTGTTTTTAAAAAGGTCTGTAGTGTTATGGGCTATGTTGATTTGATTACGAAATTGTAGCAGACTTTATTAGCTGACTGCTGTGCGTGCAGTCCTCGGTTCAATCGTCGAGTGTGACATAGTTTTAAGGTTTTAATTATGAAATTCTAGCAAAATTCTGAAGCCTGTGTATGTATATATACCCGGTAAATGCTCAACTATCTCTATATTAAGAAGGTTCCCAGGTATGGCCAGGTTACAAAAAAAATCGCAATAACGGGAAGAACAAGTGCCCCCCCGCTTCGTTACAGGAGTTTTTACACTCGATAACATAGCTCTAGAAGTGGAACTGTGTTCCAAACATTCAAATCCATGTTACATGACAGACAAAGTCAACGACACGCTGGTGCTGACACAAAGGAGGTCACACGAGGCGGCAACCGAACTCATGACAAGCAGGGTTGCGATAGTCGTGGAAAGAATCCGGCACCTGGGTCCCGAGTTAGCTGTGCACAAGTCTGAGGCCATGTGCTTTCATGGGCCTTCGAATACGCCACCGTCGGGATCCCTACTGACGGTAGCAAGGACGTCGAGCCGACGTTGAAGTACCTAGAGCTCGTCCTCGACAGCCGTCGGTCTTCGTGGAGCATTTCCGACGTTTGGTCCCCAAACTGGAACAGGCTGCCTTCAAGCAGCTCTTGCCCAATCAGAGGGACCCAAACGCCTCCCGCCAAAGGCTCTACGCGGGTGTCGTGTGGTCCTGTTGTATGTATTTATTTAATACTTTACGCACACATAATGCACAGAGGTGGACTTACAGCCAATAGCATTCTCAACCTTTGGGTGATGCAAAAACACAATTGAGAAAATGTTTTTAGTTTTTGCATTATTTTTTCTAAAGTAGAAGTAGCCTAAGTTACTCCTTATTAGATCAGCTATCTGCCAGTGAAATTCCCGTCAAAATCGGTCCAGCCGTTCCAAAGATTAGCCGAAACAAACAGACAGACAGACGGACAAAAATTGTATAAAATGTTATTTTGGTATACTCGTATGTACCGTATATTCATTCATATGCATGTAGTAAAAAGCGGATATTTTAATATTACAAACAGGCACTTCAATTTTATTGTTTTGTGTTATATGTAAAGATAACGAATACCAATCATAAACTAAAAATACTTATTAATATGGATGGGCAAATACTCAACTGAAGCTCAACTATGCCATAACAGTTTTTCTGAAAAAAACGCAATCCCGAAAAAACACTAGCGATCTCGATAAAATCCGGAGAATTGAAATAAATCTTAATTTTTCGCGAACCTAGTTTTATTTTGTTTGGCTCCGAACTTCAGAGCTGAAACCAATTCAATCATTCAGGAGAAAAAAAGTAACCTAAAGATTGTCTGGCGAAAAAATGGATTGATTGCAGTTAAAAGTAAAAACATGGATACTGGTAAAACTAGGAATGAATGAGGAGTGCTTGAAAAAAAATTACTATTAATTAACTGTGCCAGATACAATCAATATTCTGATAGATTGTTATCAAAAAGTCATGGTCATTAATTGCTAATTATCATGAAACAACCAGCTGTTGACTGCGACTTCGCTGGCGCGGTTGTTGGTGCATGCTGTTATTGGCTTGAAGCATTCATAGGTTCGCTGCGTGTTTCGTTGTTTTAAAACAGAACGCTTTTTGCTGACATTTTTTTACTGATGACAAATCATGAAATGACTGGGCTGAGCGGGAGGGAGTGTCAGACTTGTACTGACTAAAACCCATCCATGTTCCTTCTTAGCCCTTTGTGTTCCAGCCCCACCTTATCTGTTTCAAACAGTCCCGCAGCCCTGGCAGGCGTCGGCTCTCTCGAACCCCTTACGGTTTGCTGACATCTCCTTGAGGTGCGCATGGAACACGAACGCGACGTCGACGGCCTGTCGTCATAAGACGGACGAACGGTGAGCTGGCCCATTACTCACCACACGTCCACAGGCACGCGCCTGCGGTGGCCGGGGGCCACTAAACAGACTACCTGACTCATCAATTGTGATAAAAATATCTAATTGAGAGTTTATAGTTATTAGTTAAAAAAAAATAGGTTTGTTTAAAAAATTGCAGGCTTTTTTATCCGAATGGTCCAAGGTTTATAGACGAAATTGATCGCCCCCGCCTGATTATTATGTCTAATACAACCATTACTTTCTATAACATAATTTTTCGGAAAAAGTAGGCGAACCTCTTATAGTATTAACAGCGTAATTGCCACTAAAGTCTTTGATCTATTTTCGTTTGTCTTCAGACCATAGCGCAGACAGTTTTTTTTTGTAAAAAAAAACGACGATAAAACTACATGGCTAGTTATCAAACTTATAATAAAATGCAGGCAATTAATTCCATTTCACATCATATTCCAAAATTCATTGCTATTCACTCCAGTTCGAGTATACGTCAGCTAGTTTCTCGAACCCGACCAAATTGTGATGTTGTCAATTTGAATAATTTTCCCACATCTAGCATGGCGTTCAGAATTTTGCCGGTTAATACACGGTTCGAACTGAAAATTAAGCTAAGTCATACGGATGTAGAAATGCAGTTCCATTAAATATTCAAGTCGGGTTTTAGTGAGGAAAATTATGACGAGTTCCGTACATCTAATGCATTGGCTGACTTGATTTCTGTGTTTTCGTATTTCTCACTGGATGCTGTTGGCTCATTAGTATTAAGGCTGATTTAGACAGGGTAAGTAACTGACTCTAAACTTGTTACACGTCAGTGCTGACCCAATATTTACATATTGCGCAGCATACAGTCACGGTCACGTCAGTGCTGACTTCAATATTCCAGCTTGAATACTACCAGCGCTACTGACTTAGTCTAAACGGTTAAGTCAGTGCTTGGTCAGTCACTGTCGCCGCGTTGTAGGGTGACGTCACATGGTAACAAAGCAGAGCTTCTTTTTTGTATCCATTTTCGTTTCCAAACTCGTTTCTTTTTAGATGTCTCTTTTCCTAACATTTCTGTCAACTCATTCAATAGCAGAATGGAAATATTTTTTGGCAAATAATTAAATTGTAGTCATTGTGTATTGGAAAGCGGCAGTGGCCCAGTGGTGGCAGCCCCGACTTACGAGCAGTAAGCCGTGGGTTCGAACCCAGGCAGGCGCATTACTTTGTATAATTTATTTCATCACCACTGCTCTCAAAAACGGTGAAGGAAAACATCGTGAGGAAACCGGCATGTCCTAGAACAAAAAAAACCGAAGACATCTAGTGACATCTACCAACCCGCACTGTGCCCGCGTGGTGGATTACAGCCCACTCCCTCTCATCGCGAGGAGGCCTTTGTCCCAGCAGTGGGAACATTATAGGCTAATGATGATTCAATAGCAGAATGGAAATTTTGACGGCATGGTTGGCGCAGTGGTTGAGCGATCGACTGCTGCGCTGCGTGTCGCGGGTTCGATCCCCGCACGGAACAAATATTTGTATGGCCTACAGACAGTTGTTCCGGGTCTGGCTGTTTGTGTATGTGAGTTTAAATGTTTGTAAAACGCACCCACGATACAGGAGAAATTCCTAGTGTGGGGCAACGTTTTTTTAAATCAAAATCAAATCAAATATATTTTAGCAAATAATTTGATAATAGTAATTGTATTGTTCCCCACTGACTAAAGTAACGCGTGTACAATGTGAAGAAAGCCACGACCACTGACTGCATGTAAACAGTGTAGTCAGCTCTCGGTGCCAGCACTGACGCCTCTACTGACCCGTTCCCTTACCCTGTCTAAATCAGCCTTTATCATGGTGGGTGAAAACTTTCATTAAAAAATTAAATGGAGATTTCTAGGAGTGTATTAATCCTCACTACCAACCATGGGCATTCTTCGCTATAATCTGCAGGGGGTGTACCAAACCTAATCGCCAGTTATGTTAAAGTCCCACGAAAGAAATTCCGGATGGTATGGCAATTTGCCCGACCCGGGAATCCAACTCAGGACTACAAGCTCAGAAGTCCCGATTGCTTCCACTAGGCCAACGATTCAGTCATTACTTACCCTCTTTAAATAACTATAAGTTAATCGTAGTCCTAGGTACATCCATCATCATCTGCTTAGCCTTTTCCAAAACTATCTTGGGGTCGGCTTCCAGTCTAACCAGATGCAGCTGAGTACCAGTATTTTACATGAAACGACTGCCTATCTGACAACAGTAACTGGGTAATACGATACCCCTTAGTATGTCTGGATGTCAGACTTTTGGCTTCCGACTACTCATAACGACTGTCAAAGATCTACAAATGACAGCCGGGACCAACGGCTTAACGTGCTTTCCTTGGCACAAAGGAAATTCGGTATGTAATTATGGTCTCCCATCCACGGACCAACTTTGGCAAGCACAGCTTAACCTTAAAGATCGACCCGTGCGGGTGTTATTATTTAGCCACGCGCTCCTCCCCTAGGTACAAACAAAAGCACTTAAAGAAATATATCCATAATTTGTGTGTATTATGATGAAAAACTGTAAAAGCAGCTCGTTAGAGGCTCCAAGGTATTACGTAATAGAACGGTATTACTGAAAGGCGAACTAATTTTCGCATTTGCTATTAACGTCGCAATTTCGTATTTATGTAATAATATTATTTATATAAGTAGTTGTGTTATTACCTACTGCTTACCTTAATGTAATTATATTTGGCTGTAATGTTTTGTTGTTTATGCGAAACTCTTATACCATAATTAAATTAGGTATGTGATATAGAAAACTAAGAATTTTAACTCACTCACTGACTGTACACTTTTGTGACAGGTTTTTTTTTACAAACCGCCTTAAATTTAAAGCTGTTGGTTTTAGAATCACATAATTATGTAGTTGCTTGAGATGATTGAGGTTTGAGGTGTTTGAGAGCGGCGGTGGCCCAGTGGTGGCAGCCCCGACTTACGAGCAGTATTCACAGCAGCAGGTTCGAACCCAGGCAGGCGCATTACTTTGTGTAATTTATGTCATCATGGCTGCTCTCAAAAACGGTGAAGGAAAACATCGTGAGGAAACCGGCATGTCCTAGAACAAAAAATTCGAAGACATGTGACATCTACCAACCCGCACTGGGCCCGCGTGGTGGATTACAGCCCACTCCTTCTCATAGGAGAGGAGGCCTGTGTCCCAGCAGTGGGAACATTATTATAGGCTAATGATGATGACGTAGGTGCTGAATCCATGGTAAAAGCTTAGGTTTCGATGTCCCTTACACTGTTCGTAAGTCATCATCATGATTTCGGCCAATAATAACTGTTAGGTATAGACCTCCTGCCAGGGCTGCGGGTTGTTCGAAAGAGATACCGCGGCCCTGGAACACAAAGGGCGAAGAAGGAACATGGGTGGGTTTTAGTCGGTCAAGTCTGACACTCCCTCCCGCTCCGCCCAGAGCGGGAGAAGTCATTTGATGATATCCCATCCGCAAAAAAAAAAAAAAAAGGTATAGACCTCCCGTTTCTTCTGCCATTCTTCTCTGTTCTGTGCGTTCCTTATCCGTCTGTTTTCGACGATGTCGTCAACCTAACGCGCTTTTGGACGGCCTTGGTTTCTTAGGCCTAACCTTGGCCACCATTCGGTCAAAAAATATTACTCCATCGGCCATCTCCGCGTCTAGCCATTGAGAACAGCGTTTACCATTTTAGCTCAGTACTTGTTTCAGTTGATTTTATCATTCTTTCCCTTCAAATCTAGGATACTCGTAATAACGATCCCCTCGCCGTCAGTAAATGGCGACTAGACATATAAGTAAAAACTACACAAGGAAATCGTGATACTTTTTTTATTATCTTGCTGTAGTACTTTTTGTATTGCCGCTACATATCCCTGTCTATGCAATCACGTACCTGCAGAGTGCCATATTCTACCCTATGAATAAAAGATACACACCACAATTGCAGAGCACCTAAAACAACAATAGCTACCAAAACCGTAACCAAGAACTTTTCATATAAAAAATTCAACTAAGTACGAACCTAGAACCACTATTGTTGGTCTTTATTGGCCACCTTATCGATACTCTCTCAAGGCATTTTAGCTCCAATAATTTATTCAGGAACTCCGATTCAAAGGTCGCTGAAGGAAGTCCAAAGTTCTCAATTAGGGTCCCCACAGTCACTAGTAAGAGTTATCAGCGACTTTAGGTTAGTTTATTTCTAAAACATAGCGTACAAACGGAATATTTTATCCCCAGGACGGAGATCTGTGGGGTTGGTTGGTTTGACTGGATGTGGTATGAGATC
Source organism: Cerastis leucographa (assembly GCA_963082945.1). NCBI lineage: Eukaryota > Metazoa > Arthropoda > Insecta > Lepidoptera > Noctuidae > Cerastis > Cerastis leucographa. The sequence goes on from OY720366.1 coordinate 3,813,127, forward strand.
GTACCTGAGTTAATATAGGCAGTCGAGGAAACCTCAGGGTTTCCCCAAACCAAGTGCTGAAAACTGTTTAGTGCTCTAGCAAACACGTTTTAGATCATTTTGATGGTGCATGGGACACCGACGCACGAACGCTTACCACAAAGTCGGTACATCATTCCGAACGGGCCACATATAAACTTTTCATCGGTATTTTTTTTAAAGTCAGCAGCTGTTTACTTACTTACTTTTTTCATCAATATCAGTCATTTGCGTTTTGGAACGCAGTATGGTATTGCGTACATGGTCGGTTAGTTTGACGCCTAGAATGCTGGGGTCCAAAACACAAATTACTGAATTCCACAAAAGTGCAATACCTACACGGCCAAAATGTATGGAATGGCTGTTTTTTGAACATCAATGTTCCTTCTACCTTCTATACTCAATACGAAATTGACAGAAAGATGTATTTTGCGTCCAATTTTTGTTAATGTGCTAAACATCTTTTTAGCACAGAGTAGGATCAATCAATTATGTTTCTTTTACGTATTATCATCTGCCTAGCTTTTTCCCAAACTATGTTGGGGTCGGCTTCCAGTCTAACCGGATGCAGCTGAGCACCAGTACCTTACATGAAGTGACTGCCTATCTGACCTCGACAACCCACTAACTGGGTAATACGATACCCCTTGGTAAGACTGGATGTCAAACTTTTGGTTTCTGACTACTCGTTAAGACTGTCAAAGATCTACAAATGACAGCCGGGACCAACGGCTTAACGTGCTTTCAGAGGCACGGAGGAAACTCGGTATGTAATTATGGTCACCCATCCACGGGCCAACCTCTGCAAGTACGGCTAAACCTTGAAGATCGACGCGTGCGGCTGTTATTATTTAGCCACGAGCTTCATCATCATCTGCCTAGCCTTTTCCCAAACTATCTTGGGGTCGGCTTCCAGTCTAACCGGACGCAGCTGAGTACCAGTATTTTACATGAAGCGACTGCCTGTCTGACCTCCACAACCCAGTAACTAGGTAATACGATACTCCTTGGTAAGACTGGATGTCAGACGATTTAGCCACGAGCTTCCCTAACACATAATATTAGAAAATGACAATCAAAAATCTCTCGTCTCGTCTATCTCTCGTCCAAAAAATCGTCAATTTGAATATTCCACTTCACTTCCAGTATCAAAAATAAACTAACTTTTCTCCGTTCAAGTGGAAATCTAATCCCTAGTTGTCTCCGAAGTTCTTCTTTGATCTTGCGAGTGTCTAATGATGGTCCAAAGTTTTAAGTAAGAATCTTTGTTTTCCAAAAGTTGAAAAGTTTTCCGATACCCACCATCGCTCGCTCTTTTTATAAGATATCGTGTCCCCGCCACTCATGTTACGATTACTTTGGTAATTTTACCTTTATTTAGTTAATTCCAAGAAAAAGTACTGGGATATAATGTTCACGAAGTTTTTTGAAGCGTTTCTCAAGAAGATTGTGTTCAGAAACTTTATTTTTTATTGAAGTTTACGGAGAATTTTTGTGAATGCTGTAGTGATTTTATTTATATAGATAAAATGTTACATTACAGATTTACTACAAAGCATTTTTTTGTTAGGGTAAACCAGACACGATATTTCTAAACCCCTGCCACTCCTGAATACCAGAATGCACAGTGTAGGTACCTATTTTTGTGTTTCGAGGCTGTCTTAGAGGGCATGCGACATGTCTTCGATTTTTTTGTTCTAAAACTTGTCGATTTCCTCGCGGTATTTCCCTTCCGTTGAGAACCTTTCGGGTCAATCTTAAAGGTTAAGCCGTGCTTGCAGAGGTTGGTCCGTGGATGGGTGACCATAATAACATACCGAGTTTCCTCTGTGCCTCGGAAAGCACATTAATCCGTGTGTCCCGGCTGTCATTTGTAGATCTTTGACAGTCAGTCGTTAAAAGTAGTCAGAAGCCGAAAGTCAGACATCCAGACTTACCAAGGGGCTTCGTATTACCCAGCTACTAGGTTGTGGAGGGCAGATAGGCAGTCGCTTCATGTACTTAAAATACTGATACTCAGCTGCATCTGGTTAGACTGGAAGCCGACCCCAACAAAGTCTGGGAAAAGGCTAGGCATGATGATTTCCCTTTCGTTGAGGGTTGAGAAGATCTGGGTTTGAAACCATGACCTACAAGACGGAGCTATTCCTATTTACTTATTCTCTGCTCCTTATCCTCTTCTAGACACAATGAAATGGGTTTCTCAAATCCTTACTAAAACATACCATCACGTCTGTTTCCCTAAAGGTTCAGACAGAGATATCCATGGTTCACCAGTTAAAACAAACAAATCAAAAACAAAAGGTTGGCGCAGTGGTTGAGCGATCGACTGCTGCTCTGCGTGTCGCGAGTTCGATCCCCGCACGGAACAAATACTTGTATGGCCTACAGATAGTTGTTCCGGGTCTGGCTGTTTGTGTATGTGAGATTAAATGTTTGTAAACGCACCCACGATACAGGAGATATTCCTAGTGTGGAGCAACGTTTAAAAAAAAAATCCTTACTATCAATACTTACCACTTAAAACGGGATATTTAACATGATTACTATTTGTTTTGAGTTCCCAATATTTCGGCGCTGTTGCAAACGCGCCGTGATCATAAATAAACTGAAGTTATCGCATGTGGGTATTTATGAGCAGACAAAAGAAACGGTTTTTAGTGTTCTTGAAATGGTCTCTAACAGACCATTTCAGTTTAAAAACTTAAATCCTTATTATTTTCGTATTTAATCTCCACGAGTAAACTGATGGGTGGATGCTCGATCATTTTCTTTCACAAACCTTTAAACAGGCAGACATAACATTACTATTATGGCTGCGGCGGGAACCAAATAAAATAATAAAAGCACCATTTATCCCCAACGACGGTAGGTACTCCAAAAATACTCCGGTCCTCCGAGACGGCATTAATTAACGATACGCCCACTTGGCCGTTTAGCTATTTATTTAACCACGTACAGTCACTGGCACCAAATTATGTATACACTTAGCAACTTTTGAAGCGAAAAAAGTATGGACGGATTGCAGCAGGTGGTGTTCAGTAGCTATTGCCTACCTACCCTCGTGTGAAAAGGCGTATAAGAGTATGTATGTATCATCTGCCTCGCCTTTTCTCAACTATGCAGTTCAGTTACGTACGGTTGTACGCAACTGAATACCAGTATTTTACTGTATGGAGCGACTGCCTACCCGACCTCCACAACCCAGTTAGTGCTGGGTAATACGACACCCCATGGTAAGACTGGGATTTAGAATGTTCGTACGATAATATCCGAAACCACCCAAACGATTTCCATGATCGACGGTAACCTCCGATTAAACGACTACTTAGATACGGCCAATCAATATGAAAAGAGCGAAAGCCTCTAGTCTGTAATGGGTATGGCGCAGCAGGCTCTGTGAATCACACTCTTTTTGTGAGTGTATAATGGTTGGTTCTAGTTTGAAAGCTAATAGACAGATAGTTTTGATCCTCATAAAATTGGCGCCGTGTAAAGCGAGTTTCTAGTAACAAATATATGTACATATTGGTGCTTGTGACTGTACCATATAACAAGTCAAAGTCCAATCATCGAACAACCGTCTATTATTATCGAAGTATAATAATTATTAACAGAATATTAACACAGGACCTGCCCCTGAGCAAAACAATTCAACATTAATAATATGACTAAGTTTCGGCCGGCCCGATCGCGCTTGACTGACTCAACGCCTCTGTTGTTGCGGGTTTACGTGAAAAACGGGTTTTTTGATGAGTAACTGTTTTGTTAAAATGTTGGATTTGACAGGTAGTGAGCGATTTGGTTTGATTCTAAATCATTTTGGTCTTTGGATCTTACATTGCACAGAATTAGAGTGTGCGTCAGTTTAGATTTTTTTATAAACTCCTTAAACATTAGCTTCTTTTGAACCTAACGCCCTTCTCTAAAACTAGGGGATGCCTAAATTAATGCCTAAATAAAAGAGTGCTATTGAATTATCCACTGTAGAGACTTAGACGTAACGTTGAAAATCCAACACTGCAGAGTAACCCACTGTTAAATCAATCATTTATGTCACAGCTCATGACTTGTGTAAATCTATCAACCAGACTTTACCTGTCAAAAGATATCAGAAAAGTTTTTTCAGTGCAAAATGAAAAACGTACCGAAAATGACACATTTCAGAATCTATTATGTCTACGACTGAAACTATAACTCAAAAGGTCCCAACAGAATTGGCAAACGTTGGACCTCTAAGAATTTGGTGTAGGGTAACCATGTTTCGATGGTCAATTAAGTAATGGGACAAAAATATTTTTGGACCACTTTTATTAAACGCTTTTCTATCAGTATGAGACTAAAACTAATATAGATTATGAGCAGATTTGAGTGGAAAAAAAACGTAAATCTCTTTTATTGAATCCCTACATCGAACATAGGATTAACTCAGACGCCAGTGTCTGAGTTAACAAAGCGTCCTCCTCAGTAAATAATAAAGAACACGTCGACAAAAATATATATTATGTTGCTCTGTTGTTTAATTTATTTCTTGCTGAGTTACTACTACAAAGTATCCAAAATATAACAACTGCACAAAAACAACATAAGAAAAAGGGTTAGAACAACAATTTCACCCCACCTAATCTAGCCAAACAAAATCATCCCAGAATTCCCTATCACATCATGGTCACCCAAATTAACCCTTTCACGGTGACTAAACACACGCAAGTCGGGGGTCCGTGGGGTCCGGTCCTATATAATTAATCACGGGCCCTATTGACAGAGGATCATTTGGGCCTATTTGGACCCACATAAGTGGAATCTATACACCTAATACCTGACCACTGGCATTCCTGAAAGCGAGTGTTTGCTATAAGGTAAGTGTAGACGAGAGCATACCAACAAGCTATGTTACTACCTTGATTTTATAAATAAATGATCGATTTTATGTAACACTACACTTTGTCATGGGTTGGCTTGTTTTGGTGAAAAATTATCATGCAGAAACTTTTTAAGTGTAGCATAAAGGGTGTAGAACACCTCTTAACGAAGCCGAAAGGCACTGATTTTCCCTGTCATTGCGATCATTTTTTTTGTTCTACACCATGCCTGGGAACCTTATAGTTACGGAGATATTAGGGGTCAAAGTTCCAACTTTTTGACAAGTATTTTTTTAAATACAAGTTTTTAATGTAAGATTTTTACTTTAAACACCTCGACCCCCGTACTATTCCATCCGTCCATCAGCACAATGTTTTGAGTGCGTTACATTGAGTTCTACCACAAAACATAAAAAAACATGATTTTACACCCCCAAAAAAAAAGTCGTTTCCCAGCAATATTTTTTGCGTAAAGTTACTTAGTCTCATGTACAGAATGCTTGGTTGACGGCTTCGTGATGAGGTGATTGACACCGTGTATGACACTTGGAAGAATTTTCGCAATCAAATAACTAAATCCAAAGATTACCTCGTACGTCCAAACTTACAAATTTTACCTGTTTATTTTTCTATATAAGATTTCATTAAGCAAAGACGGGCAAAACATGCAACGCGGGGTGAGGTGCACGAAGCGAGATCAAACAGTTTATTAGGTACTTGTTCAAGTTTAATATGTGGGTTTTTTAATGTAACCCATCAAGTTAACTATGGTTAATTAGCTACGGTTAGCAGATGCGACCAGCTAATCCGACATTTCAACGAAGAACAAACGCATAATAGAGAGGACTTTTACAGGTAAATTGCAACTACAAAAGTAGTTGTGATGAATAGTTATACACGCACAGTATTGATTAAATCTTCCCAAAAAATTAAATTAAAAATTTAAAAAACCCCCGACACTAAAAACCTCTAAAAAAATAAAAAACCCCCAACGGAACGCTTGTATTATACAAGCGTCTCGTTGGGGGTTTTTTAAATTTTTAATTTAATTTTTATTTCACGCTTTTTAAACTTATAGTATTTTATCTTAAGCTTGACTATCCCCATCGTGGGCGTAGGCCTCCCCCATTGCTTTCATTTTCTCGGTCTTCTCTAAAATTTACGAAAACAGCTAAATTTAAAAAAATCACGATTTTTTGGGGGGTGGGTGGTGCAGCCAGCCCCCCCCTGGCGATGCCCATGTTTACATGTGACAAGATTTCAAATTTCGAATCGACCAGACCTGCGAAAGTTGTTAATTTCCCTTCAACTAGAAAAGAGGTGATGACCTTCAAACGGCTGAGCAGATTTTCTCGAAACATAGATAAGAACACTCTCGATTAAAACACCTTTTAAACGAAACCAATTTTATCAAAATCGGTTCATCCGCTTAGAAGCTACGATGCCACGGACAGACACACAGATACACAGATACACACGTCAAACTTATAACACCCCTCTTTTTTGGTCGGGGGTTAAAAATAGTTTGTATTGCGTAGATATTAAATGCGTATAGTCTGAAACAAAATGCATTTTATATCTGCGGATGTAATGGACAATATCCCATATCCGACTTTTTTTGTTTTTTTTTTTTTTTTCGGTTTTGTCATTTGAAAGCCATAAATGCGACACTCGTTCGTTTTCTTTAGTTTTCTCATTTTTACTATATAGGGTGACTAGTAATTAGTGACCGATACTTAAACACGCGATTGTACTCATGATAACAAATAACAATTTTCCCAAAAAAACATTTTTTTATACTCAGCAGCCATATGAAATTCAGAGTTGCGAACCGCACTCTGGCAACCCATTGTGATAGTAATGAGACAGAATGGCGTCACGCGACTAACAGCTGAAAGGTCACAGGCGGACGCGTGCGCGTATTTCATACGGCTGTTGTGTTATTGTGATAATTAAGTGAATGAGTACAAAAAAATGTTTCTTAGGGAAAGTTGTTTGTTATCATGACTACAATCATTTGTTTAAGTATCGGTCCCTATATACCACATAACTTGATTCCTGTATTGCCAAATTCCTTCAGTCTTAATGACATGACCTCACTGAAAGAAATTGAGTGAGGACATAAAGTTCACTCGCATACTTCAATTTACTTAACATCCAGGGCAGATTTAAGCCAAGCTATTCTCCTATTCACACGTCAGTATCTAACCAATACATCTATCCCTAAAACTCCATACATCACCGAAAATCTGACACCTAAAAAAAATACTCATTCAAAAAACCTATTACAACCTTCACAAAAAATACCACATAATTTGCCCCACAACACGATACTCCCAAAAAATAATTTGATTTTCACATCCAACCAGTTTTGGAGGAAAACAATCCTGGTAACTTATCTGCTGTGATTTCGTATTTCATTTTACGTTCGCCATTGTTGTCGGATGATAAAGGGCCGGGCCTAAGCCTCTGCCTCTAATACGATGGCTGCTTACCTGCCGGCAAAGATTATTTGATAGTCGTAATAGATATGACGGGTACTTGATAAGGAGTACCTTATGGGGAGACCCTTTTGAATATAGAGTGCTTTGTTGTGATTTTGGTGGGGTGAAAAGAATGTGTGGCTTAATTGGTTGGGCAAAAGGTATTGGAGATTTATTTCTTTATCTTGAAATAGAAAATGGGTGAAGCAGTTTTGATGTTTGATTTCTGTTGATTTATGTCAATATCTGCCTCGCCTTTTCCCAAACTATCGTAGGGTTGGTTTCCAGTCTAACCGGATGCATCTGAGTACCAGTATTTTACATGAAGCGACTGTTAGAATAACTAGTAAGTTTCTAAACGCAACCTATTACGTCACTGTCAGTGCAGTGACACCTGTCTTTTGATTTTGACACTTATCTCTGGTCTTGTCCGCCATCTACGTGATTGTGTGTTCTTTTGTCGTTCTCCATATGTAATTAAATAAATCCTGTTGAATAACCAATGCAAGTTTTCTTTTCTGTCCGAATTATCCAACAGCGACTGCCTATCTGAACTCCCCCAGTAACTGGGTAATACTTCTGACTACTCTTAACGACTGTCAAAGATCTACATAGACAGCCGGGATCGACCCGTGCGCCTTTTATTATTTTTAGCCACGAGCTCCTCTCTTGCCTCTTTTGATTTAAGTATGAAAGATAGTTCTTGGTGTTTACCCACTCCATATTGCCTATTTGGGATAACGACGCTTACCCAGCGAATATCAACAGAGTAGGTAGCCAGACAGATCCTAGCCCGATTGGCTGCCAAGCAAACATCCGTAGCTATAAGACATACGCTGCTCTCGCCCGGAATATTTGTCACTCGCTCGAAAACCTTCTACAGACGGGAACCCATCACAGCTGTACGTTATATAAATCCAAACGTCATGGCTACCGAGCCAGTACGAAGCTGGATAGAAACTGGAGGAAGCCGGGAGAGCCGCTACTCAATGTGGTGTACAACTTACAACTCCTGGTTTCTTCGCATTGTTTTTAATGAATTCAGAAACTTATATACTTATTAATTTAATAGAAGATGGGGCAATATCTCGGATATTTTTTTAATAGAAACTTTACTTGCTAGAATTGTAGTATACACGATTAGACATAAAAAAATACTTCTGCCAATCTCACCCTCCTGTCACACTAAACTCACGTAATTACTGAATGCATTTGTAAAATTTTGATTATTATATAATAAATAATGCTAACTTATAAAGTCATGCATAAATAAAACCAGTAATTTTACACAACTTAATAAATTCTTCTACAGAGTAAAAGCTGCTCTCAAAAGCACCCTGACTTTAATTTAACTTTATATCGTTATAAATCAAACCGTCGTATCTACGGCCACGTAATCAGTGGTATTTCTTAGAGAATAATGTACGCCCTGAAAGATAATACTTCGCACTGGATGAAAGAAAATTAAAATTCATAAATCTGTGAAACGGTGGGCTCAGTATTAAATATGAGAACAGCCATTTTATAATTTTTATTATTGCGAAGCAAGTGGTTAGACGCGTTATGATATTTTTTTTTTTATTACATTTGACTAAAAAGTGGGTGAGGTTTAAATTTTTGTAAAAGTAATATGGGTTTTTTTTTATTATGACTAGGTTTTCGGTAGAGATTTTCGTTATAATTATTTATGTGAGTTAAAATAGTCTCCACGAATGTCAAAAGCACTTATTATGTACCAGAACGAGCTCAAAAGATAACATATTATTTTGCAGAGAAAGCTTATACAAAGGACATTCTAACAGTGATATCGATAATGATGAAGACAAGAACTTGGATCACGAGGATGTCGACATGTGGGATGTGAACTCAGTGATAGTTTCAGCCAGTGGCTTAGTTGCCAAGAGCCTCGAATAATACCTGACGAGGCTCTCGTTAGGCAGCTGGATCATGGGCTTGATTCAGAAAGCGGTACTCCTGGACATGGCTCGTACTGTTAGGAGGTTCGTTTCTCTGTAACCCCATCCACCAGTAGCTTGGACCTTTCCTCCATCCTTCATGTTTTTACATTTTTTTAATAAATACGTAAAAATGAATAAAATAAAGTCGAGAATATGTTGTTTTGAAATAAACTTTATTACAGAAAATACGATATTCATAAGTAACAAAGTACAACAATTAAAAAAACGTTTTTTTTTATTGTTTTTAAATCACACAAAATTTATAACCCGCCAAAGGTCATCCACTTCACTAAAGGGTTCATTACACTTAACCCTTAAATGCCGCGACACGTGTATATTGTACGTTACAATAAGACCGTCATCTTAAGCTGTCATTATCAAAGCATGTCATAAGTTCATCAGGGACTGACAACGCTTACATTAGATAAGATATAGAGATAAGGGATGACGGTAGAAACCCCTTCGTTACCTATTTAACCCCTTTAGTTGAGTTTAAGAAGGGTGATAGCTTTAAGCGTTGAGGTAGTGTGCGTAGCAGTGAGCTACGCCGTAGTGGCTACGGCGTAGCACTTTGCTACGGGTTTCTATTATTCTTCTTAATCTTTCTTTTTCGTGTATTTAGTGCCTTACTTGGAGTCAGAATTTGTATGCCGCGCATAGGACTCTGAATTGGTTTTACATGCCATCGAGAAATATCTCTCAGACATGCGGGTTTGGTCTCTTCAGCCCCAATAATTTGTCCTTGGCCCCATGAATTTTTTATTTATATATATTTTTAAAAATTCTACATTTCATCTTGAAGTTGTGAGTTAAAAAAAAACACCTAAATGTTATTTGCAACCAAGTTTAAATTTGATAGAACCAGAATACGGTAGACATCAACATTTAATTTGTTTGCGGTTAGACTAATATGTTGAATTTTGTGAGTTTTGCGAAATCCGTCTAGAAACTATTTAAACACGTATCTCTCTTGCAAACCGAAACATTGTTAATTAAATAATCCCCCAACAAGTCTTAACATTAAAAATAAATCAGAGCCCTCTGGAAATTAAACAGAGTTTAAATCAAAGCTAGCAACACTGTCGCAACAAGGACAATTTCACAAAACGGGTGAAACTCCGAAACAGCCTAAAGTCGCCCAATTTCCACTCAGATTAAAACATGTCCACAATTCAGACTAAAACGTTTATAATATCAAACGGATGACTACAAAGAGTTGCGGAACGCTCCAGAAAGTACGGAACAACGAGTGTAGAAAGCAGGGCGATACGGCAATATTGGACTTATACAGGTGCTGTTTTGCATCCTCGTCAAATTCAAGGAGGTAACTATGCTAATGATTCTCGTCCCGAATCAATAATAAAATGGGTAGGTAATTTTTTTCTTTTTTCTCATTTACGGAAATCAGTAAATATGAACCACCCGTGTTTTAAACACGGCCCTTCTGATCCTCGCCCCATAGCCTCGCTTTCATTCAAACAATCTCAAACGTTTATTCTATAATTTCTTATTTCGTAAACCACGTTAAGGGGGTTACTAATTCTGAAATACTGGCCTACATAAATAACCAAAAAAATTCACGTTTATTAATAATTAACTAGGTACGTAATTTTAATTGATTATTTATGCCTTTTGTGACAACCTCCTGGATTTTGACGAGGATGCAAAACAACACCTTGTATAATCTTGGAGCTGTGCCGGTAGACATGGACTTTCCTTTTTTATGCCGCAAGCAGTTTGCGTTCAGGAGGGCTACTCTCTTTCTCCGAAACGTAACTTCGGCAACGAACGAAAATTAAACGTAGTTACGTTTGTGACCCTACTCTACATAATTTGCGGACGCACACAAGAAATTCGAATTCACAGACATCAAATGTATTGAATGTTATTGTGTGCTTCTGCAAATGATATAGAGTAGGGTCACAAACGTAACTACGTTTAATTTTCGTTCGTTGCCAAAGTTACGTTTCGGAGAAAGAGAGTAGCCCTCCTGAAACGCAGTGAGGAGTTTCTTATCTAGATAGTTATTTCTACATTCAGTATGCTCCACTTCATCATCATTCTTTATCAAGAGAAGATGGAGGGAAGCTTTGGATGGCTTCCCTGCGAATTGGCCAGAAGAAACGCATCATCGTGAGGAGTGGAAGGAATGGGGGAAGGCCTTTGCCCAAAAGTGGGACATTACGGGCGAACTAAAAAGAAATGGTATAGTGCGGCAAATATTCCGTGACTGTAGGGCCCTCTTAATACTGTGTGGGTATCCTTACTTGTATCAAAATGAACTATGTAAATATGAAAAACCGGCCAATTGCGAGTCGGTCTCGCGCACGAAGGGTTCTGTACCATTATTTTTCAAAAACAAGCAAACCAAAAAAACTTTTTTGTATGGGGGCTCCCAAACAAAAAAGTGTATTTTTGTATGGGGGCTCCCATACAAAAGTGTTTTTTTTTTTATATTAGCCTTACATATTTATGTTATTTTGTTTTTAGTATTTGTTGTTATAGCGGCAACAGAAATACATAATCTGTAGAAATTCCAACTGGCTAACTATCACGATTCATGAGATACAGCCTGGTGACAGACGGACGGACAGTGAAGTCCCAGTTTAAGGGTCCCGTTTGACCCTTTAGGTACGGAACCCAAAAAGCCCATGTTATGGTTCAAATACTAGCCATTCGGTAAGGTGCAAAGCGGTAACGGGGTTGGATGTTTAGCGTATCTCGAACGTAAAAGGTACTGCTAATAACACAATACCTATAATGTTTTTGGGTTAATGTTTTTGAAAAACTATTTGGTCGGAGTATCAAACTCACGAGACCCTGTGGGCTTTTCTTATTCATATGCAACGCTTAGTTCAATCTATAGAACTTGCCAGCACCTCAATTACATAATGATCTGTCACAACCCTGAGATAATTGAAGAAAATTCCACATGTCCATGGCCATTAACATTTGGAATTCCTGAATGTTACTGAATCATCAAAGGGTATCATTGCCCTTAAAAGTGCGTTACGCAATTTACTCGGTCAAATAGCCTATGTTCGTTACCACTGCGACGAGCTTAGCTGTACGGTTACCAATAATTTCCTCCTTATTTTCTTACACGAGTGTGAGAATGTAAACGCCCAACACTGTCTCACTAATGCCACATCCATCACAATGTCCACCTCCTTGGCATTCAGCTGACATGCGAGACTGCCTCAAGGCACATTTCTATTGTGGATAAACTTTATGCCACGAGGCAACAACACCGCTCGGCTAATGGAGACATTATGATTTTATGTCTTCAACTTTAGATTGTTTGCTCCCGTATTGTATAGTAATTATTATTTTACGATGTATGTTTGAGAAGTCGTTTCGTATTTTGTTGGTTGTGTTTTGTTACTGTCTAATTTGTTTCTTGGTTAAAAATATTCAAGTGCTTGTGTAACTTGCGACAATCTTCAAATTTAAGTGTGTTCTGTTATAACCTCTTACAGACTACTCTCTTTCTGAATACAATGATATCACAAAAGCGTTTACACGTGGTTTTAAAAGCAGTCAAAGAATAACCGGTTTTTGAAGTAAACTTCTTTTGCAGCTTCCAACAAGTTTACGTTAAACGTTTAACGCTACCATGGCGGGGGAATAGAAAGAGACAGAGCGAGAGTGAATGCGTGGCACTCCAACGCATGCGTGTAGTATTACGAAGTTTCACTTCTTCCACGCGGAGGGACTCCACGCACATATTTTTTGAAGTGAAACTTCTTATGCGACTTCCAGCAAGTTTAACGTTTTCATGGAGGGAGAATATTTTCTTTTACCCACTAAGAGATGGCGCTATTACAAGATTTGTGACTACGTAGTTCTACTAGGTACGCAAGATGGCGTGCAAACAGTCATGCATTCGACTCTTCGGTGTGACCAGCCTTCGTTCAATTTCCATAAGTAGAATAACCTCGATAAAATGTAATAAAAAGTGTACAACAATAAAACAATAAAATATTAGTTTGAAGCTCAATAAAATAACGTGAATGAATGCGTGGCACTCGAACGCATGCGTGTAGTATTACGAAGTTTCACTTCTTCCGCGCGGAGGGACTCCACGCACATTTTTTTTTTAAATATACGAGATTGTTGCATGCCTCCACATTAAGTGATGTATGTGTGATCGGCTTCCAGCCTAACCAAATGCTGCTGAAAACCAGTAGTTTACATGGAGCGATAACCTGTGTAACCTTCACAGTCCAGTAATTAGATTAAATGATATCCCTTGGCAAGACTAGTTGCCAGACATTTAAACTTCTGCCTACCCACAGCGACTGTGCAAAATCTACGAATGGCAGCCGAGGCCAGCAGCTTTATGTACTTTCTGATACACGGAAATCTCTTTCACAGCCTGGCCTTGGTAGGCGTATTTTAACCTTGATCAATCGACCCATACGACTTTTGCTCTTGACTCTAGATCAGAGATGACAGAGACAAAGTCGACGATACGAGCTTACCCAGAAGAAGCCTGTTCATTCCAAATTTGAAGAGATTAAGGTTGTAAGCGTTCGGAAACACAGACGCAGGCAGAGAGTTCCACTCCTTTGCTGTGCGCATTATGAAAGACGTTTGAAAACGCTAAGTGTGAATTGGTGGAATGGCAATAAGGTAGTAAGGTAGGGTATGTCACAAACCTCTTTTTTTGCCAGACATTTTCAAACTACACATATACCGCGCTTGTAATCCCTGGAGGATTGGGCAGAGGTGTACCAAATTATAGTACATCCATATTTCGCCAGTTATGTTTAAGTCCAATGTAATAGGCGGCGAGCCTATTTGCCAATGGACATAAATCCACCCTCATATTAATATTCATACAAAATGCTCACAGCTAAGAACAATATTATAGACCCTGTCAGGGCACAGCAGTATACATTGATGTAATGGATTCCTTGTTTATATAAACTTGAACACTGTTGTATAGAATCTGGTTCTTCTAACCTAACAGACAGATGTGTTGCTGGGGAGTTTGTTCCGCGACTTCCTCTTCCCAGCTACAACACTAGGAAGTGGCGAAGGGCGGGCGTTTTGGGGGACTGTCGCTTGTAATTTTGACGTTCAAAAAGTGCTAATTATCAGCCTAGTTTGAATAAATGTCTTTTGATTTTGATTTACATATTAAAATTAAAATAATGTTAGCAGATGATAAGTAACCATTCCTAATTCGTAAAAGCAACGTAACTCTGTCACTGCTACTGTGAAAATTCGTGAAGGAAAAACACTTTGCCCGAACCGAGAATCTAATCCAGGACCTTATGCACAGCAGTCGCTATTGTGTTCATTCGACCAAGGCAGTCCAATCAATTTTGAGCTATCGTAAGAAAGTCCTGAAACGAGAAACCCGAAGGTCACCCCAGCCGGTTAGTGCATAAGCGGTAAGTAGCAACATTCGAAGGCTCTGCATATCAATGCAGAAGTTTCGACAGGCCCCGGATAAACATGCTTTTGTACGGTTAAACTTTAAACCGACATGTTCTCGTACTCGATGCTTGAGTTATGACTGTTTCTTTAAATGTTTGGAACTTATGTGGGATAGAATACCAAATAAATTAAAGTCGCTTGAAAATACGTATTAAGTTCGACAGTTATCCGTTTTCGTTAACTTACTCTTTGGTATTCCACCTTGATGAGTTATAAAATCCAATATCTTTTATTTCAGGCAACTAAGACCCATAAATCACAATACATATTTAGGAATAATAAAAACAATAACTATAAACTAATAAATACACGGCACGGTTGGCGCTGTGGCTGAGCGATCGACTGCTGCGCTGCGTGTCGCGGGTTCGATCCCCGCACGGAACAAATATTTGTGTGGCCTACAGATAGTTGCCCGGGTCTGACTGTTTGTGTATGTGATTTTAAATGTTTGTAAACGCACCCACGAGACAGGAGAAATTCCTAGATTGGGGCAACGTTTTATTTAAAAAAATAAATTAAAGAAATAACCTAACAACTACTGCACACGTAGTGATGGCGTCGTGTTACGCTGCGAGGTGTAGCTGGTAGAAACGCCAATACAGCACACCATTCGGCGGAAACTCTTCCTTGAGGAAGGTCACCAAATGGTGAGTCGGAACGCGCACCACAAACGACTTGAAATTGGTGTTATGGTGCGCCTCCAGCTTCTCCACCCTCAAGGTCCAGTTGGTCTTCACCCGTATGTACTCTACGTGTCCTCAGTCTTCGTAGAGTGGTGCAAACGGGACACGTACAGCTGCGTCGTCGGTACTGCAGGACGTAGCAGCATGTTAGATCCTGCTGGCGCCGTCCCACACTGGTTGCGATACGTAGGCTTCCTCTTCTTTCTCTCTACCTTGATGAAGCCTTCCCCGTCGCATGTGTTCTTCGGTGGAACCTTACGGTTAGTTATCACGAACATTCGTTTTTAGTGTCACCATCATCATCTACCATTTTTAGCTGGTCGGCTTCCAGTCTAACCGAATGCAGCTGAATTGTACTAGGTAATAAGAAATCCCCTATAATTTATTTTGTATTTATATTTAATCAACAAGACAAGAAGAGCTCGTGGCTAAATATTAACAGCCGCCCGGGTCGATCTTTAAGGTTAAGCCGTGCTTGCCGAGGTTAGTCTGTGGATGGGTGACCATAATTACATACCGAGTTTCCTCCGTGCCTCGGAACACGTTAAGCCGTTGGTCCCAGCTGTCATTTGTAGATCTTTGAAAGTCGTTACGAGTAGTCCGAAGCCAAAAAGTCTGACATCCAGTCTTACCAAGGGGTATCGTATTACCCAGTTACTGGGTTGTGGAGGTCAGATAGGCAGTCGCTTCATGTAAAATACTGGTACTCAGCTGCATCCGGTTAGACTCAAAATCAAAATCAAAATCAAAAGTCATTTATTCAAACTAGGCTGATAATCAGCACTTTTTGAACGTCTAAATTACAAGAGACAGTCCCCCAAAACGCCCGCCCTTCGCCACTTCCTAGTGTTTTAGCTGGGAAGAAGAAGTGGCGGAACAAACTCCCCAGCAACACATCTGTCTGTTAGGTTAGAAGAACTAGATTCTATACAAAAGTGTTCAAGTTTATATAAACAAGGAATCCATTATATCAAATTAATGTCACATGTCAGCTAGCACACACCAATAATAAAATAAAATATTAAAAAATATACTCAAGAATAAATAAAGCCTCCAGACATAAAGGGCGTGCCCGCTTACACGTGCATACAGACGAATAAAATAAAAATAAATAATAATAAAGATAGTAGAAGAAGTAAAATAAAATAAAAATAAAAAAATCTACGCGTGAGGTTATATAATAACATAAGCTAATAAGAGAAAGAAAGAACATAAACATTGTCTTGAGTTCAACCCAGCGACCAACTATTCTTATCGTTTAAGTAGTCGTTAATGGAATAGTAGGCCTTTGAACAAAGGTTAGATTTCACTTTAGCTTTAAACACATTAAATGGCAAGTCTAAAAAGGAAGATGGTAGCTTGTTGTAAAATGTTATACCAAGCCCTACGAATGAATTATGAACCTTATGAAGCCGGTGAAAGGGAGCACGTAGTTTATGCTTATTTCGAGTGTTTATGTTGTGAATATCACTGTTTTTACAGTACAAATGGATATTTTGTCTAATATATAAAATGTTAGCTAAAATAAATTGTGAAGCCACCGTGAGAATACCAATCTCTTTAAAAAAATCTCTCAGAGATACTCGTGCACCCAGCTGGTAAATTGCACGAACCGCTCGTTTTTGAAGAACGAATATATTTTGGATATCAGCGGCTTTCAGACTGGAAGCTGACCCCAAGATAGTTTGGGAAAAGGCTAGGCAGATGATATTTGATCTGACTTTCAGCAATTATGTTCATAATTTACATAGAAAATGAGTCCCTTTTGTTTATGTAATCATTTCAAGTTGAATACTTGCTGTCTGTTTATTCAATTTGCAATCATCTTATTCATACAAAAACATGCTACCCAACATGCAGTCAAAACCGCACTCCAAATACCCTTACTATTAGAAAATTTACAACTGTTGACCCAGTTACTATTCAAATTCTAAGTATCAAAATCCTAATAAGCGCTTCAGCGGCGTATTTGGCAAGTCAGCGGCTGCAGCGCTTCACAGGCACGGGTGGTCCAACACACGGCAGCCGCTCGTTAGCTGGAGAGCGATAAAGCGCTGCACGTCAAATTGGACACTAGAGTGAGGTCCAATTTGTGCAGTCCCGCGATGGTGGTGAGGTGGGTTCTTGGTTCGGGAGATTTTTACTGGGGAGTACAGTTCTTATTTTACACAAGAATATTCAGAAATAAAACGAATTAAGAAAAAACTGTTATTTGTAACATACGGTTTTTATTTATATTTAGAATTTCTCAGTTGCACGAAATCTGGATTTGTGCTCGATCGATGTCAATAGGCTCACTATCAATTACCTACGTCAGACGTGGTAAGAAAATACAGATCCCACCAACATTTTTTGCCTATTTTGTTATTTAGGAAAAAAAACCCGGTAAGTATAATTAATCACAGTATGATTCTTTTAATACTATCAAAAGCATTTCTAGCCACAAATCTTATATTTTTGAATACTCAGACTGCCTCCATTCTGCAGATTATACAAAAAAAATATTCATTCACTTATAATATAATATAAACTGAACCCGTGACCTTTATACCGAATTTACTTATAATTTAAAGTAAATTGACCTGATCAATAATTATTATTCTTTTTGATTGTTTGTTTTACTTCACATGTGCTTGCTAATTAGCTTGCCACAACGCGAATACAAACTATTACGTAAATAAACGAAACCTCAAGCCTCAGCTAATCAACTTGTTACCACAAATGTTCAACTAATGCAATTAGCAATATTTAACAGTGTTTTATTAAACACTCATAAAGTTTTGGAGTCCTCATAAATACTTATTGACCTATACTATTGTATAGGTCAATAAGTATTTATGAGGACTCCAAAACTAAGCTAAATTTGAAAAATTGGAGCCTTTAAAACTATTATTTTGAGTCTTCTTCATCAAATGGCCTTTGTGTTAGAAAAAGTCTTACGAAAAAGCTATCAATCATAATGTGTGTGTCATCATTCATGATCCATGTAAAATGCTGGTATTCAGCTGCATCTGGTTAGACTAGAAGTGAACCCCAACGTTGGATGTTGCCCCACTGGTTGGGAAAGTGCTAGGCAGATGATAATGTTTTGTTAGGGAATGAGAATGACCTAAAACGAAAATCAATTTAAAAAATACTGTAACAATGCTGTTTTTCCCGTTCTCGTAACAAACGTATAAAAACTGTACATTTTAAACACAAACTTTTCAAACACTTTTTCTAATTTCTCTGAGGAAGGTATCGAGGTATCGAGTTAATTTTAAAATTAGCCCTTAACAGACTTAATAGAAAAGGCCGAGTCAAGATCACACCGAAAGTCTATTAAACTGTACACTTCTGAAAACCTCAATGCACTAACTCAACGTAACATCG
Source organism: Cerastis leucographa (assembly GCA_963082945.1). NCBI lineage: Eukaryota > Metazoa > Arthropoda > Insecta > Lepidoptera > Noctuidae > Cerastis > Cerastis leucographa. Next base: position 3,831,951 of record OY720366.1, read on the forward strand.
TAAACTTATGTTTGTACATTCCTAATCCTACTAATATTATAAACGCGAAAGTTTGTAAGCATGGATGGATGGATGTTTGTTACTCTTTCACATAAAAACTACTAAATGGATCAGGATGAAATACAAGCACAAGGATAGATAATAGTCTGGAATCGCACATAGGATACTTTTTATCCCGGTAGTGTGATCTCGCGGGACAATTACCGAAAAAACGCGGGTAAAGCCGTGGGCAGAATCTAGTTATCCATAAAGTGAAATAATTGACACAAGGCTGTGTTTGACAGTCTAAAAAACAAGTTGGAAGTTACACACAGGAAATTGGCAAAGTTTTTTAAACATACCAAAAGATGACGCCTGTTAAGTATAGTAGGTATGGTGCATTTCGCTAGTATTTGTTTTTTTGGTTTACGAGAAAATACTATACAAGGTGTTGTTTTGCATCCTCGTCAAATTCAAGGAGGTAACTATGCTAATGATTCTCGTCCCGAATCTATAATGAAATGAGTAGGTAATTATTATTTTTTCTTATTTACGGAAATCGGTAAGTGTGAACCTCCCGTGTCCGATTCTCGCCCTAAAACTGCGCTGCCACAAATACAGACAATCTCAAACGTTTATTTGATCATTTCTTATTCCCTAAAACACGTTAAGGGGGTTATTCTGAAATACTAACAAACATAAACAACCGAAAAAATCAGCGTTTATTAATAATTCACTAGGTACCGTATTTTTAATTGATTATTCATGTCTTGTGTGACAAGCTCCTGAATTTTGACGAGGATGCAAAACAACACCTTGTATAATGATGTTGGTTATGAAATTATCTGCTCGAAGCATTGACTGACACATTAAAATAAATTAATTTAGTGAAACATTATTCTATGTAATTTAAAATGAAGTCTGTTGGCCTACCATGACATGACATCTTAAAACAAAATTGTTTTACTCCTTTTCCAGTGTAGGAAAGAGATAGCAGTAGACATCCATAGCTCCGGCTCTTTCCCACACTGGAATCAGAGTAAAAAAATACTGCTTTATGACGTCATGGTAGGCTAGCTGGTCTAAAACCATAAAACATCATTATCTTCCTACCCTTGTCCCATATTACAAGGGGTCGGTGCAATACGCTTTATTCTTCGATTCTCCGCTATCAATCAACCGTCACGCTTTCATTTACTCCTTTTTCTTTCAAATCAGTCTTCCTCTCCCTCTCCATCCATCAAAGACTTATTGTCCGCCCTACGCTGTCCTCCCATACTTTAAAACTTACAGCGTTAGTTTTAAAGTATGGGAGGACATCGAAATATTGGTAAACAAAACGATTTTAAAAGAGTAACCATGGAGTTTCTTGCCGGTTCATCTCCATAGGAAACGATCAACGTTTTACAAGGCACTTGGCGTGAAATGAAAATATTTTGATTTGATTTGAACATTTATATTTATAACGTTTTTAATGTTTTCCTGCGATCCGCCCCTCCTAATCACATGTCAACAGCAAGACAGTCGATTCGATACCGAGAGAGACTAAAACCATAAAAATATGTTTCTAAAATTTACCGAATCGGGATCACGGTCAAACTCTATGAAACGAAATACCGAAGACGTTGGTGCACCAACACGACATAATATGGAAAATATTTTCACATTTCAACGTGGAAACCCACCGTGGCAGCACCGTCGCGCTCCGCCGCGCCGCGCGTTTCAAATGCATCTTTGCATCGGTAGCAAAGTAGCGAACCTTTTTACTAGGATATTTATATTATAAAATCAAAATATTTTATTTTACATAGGCCTACATTGCTTAAGTATTGGTTGTTTGGACATGTTCTCTGGACATTGTAGGCATTATAGATTCCTAAATCCTTGGTAACATTTTATCTTGTTCTACGTTTTGAAGTAAACAATGACTTATTGTCGACCTATTACTTAGGTAAGTACTAACGCTGTAACATAGAAAAAATGTAAAACCAAATGATTTTAAAAGAAGAAAAGAACCTTCTTCTCCATAGGAAACGACCAACCCGAACCGAGCAGCTTTTTGTCGACATTTTACAAATTCCCATGTAAGCCTATGTGAAATAAAAATATTTTGATTTTGACTCATCATCTGCCAAGTCTTTTTGCAACTATGTTGGGGTCGGCTTCCAGTCTAACCGGATTATTCCGGATTCAGTTCGAATACGCAATACCAGTATTTTACATGGAGTGACTGCCTATTTGACCTCCACGACCCAGTAAGTGCTGGGTAATACGATACTCCTTGGTAAGGCTGGTTGTCAGACTTTTGGTCCACTGACTACATGTAACAACTGTCAAAGATCTACAAATGACAGCCTGAAAACAATTCGAGGCACGAAAGAAAACTCGGTAGGCGATGGATGGTCACGATGGTGACACGTACTACAACAACCAACCGACGTTTAAAAACAATTCACCACTACATACAACATCCTCAAACAAACCACAATACATATTCACACAACAAAAGTGTCCAACAAATCTGTCTCCGCATTAAAATATCAAACCTAATCACCGCTCGGACTAATAGGACCAAATTCCTAACTCCAGCCACAGGGCAGAACAAAAAGCTCACTAATGCCCGTCCTTACACTAACAAAATTATTTCTAACATGCACCGAAAGAGGAATTGTAACATTAATTCCCCTTAATTTCTGTAGAATGTTGAGGTCAACTGCTGACATATAATATGTCGGCGTTTTGCGGCTGAAAACTGGGAGGTCATTACTCTGGGGCGAACAGACGGACGATTTGTTAGTTGGAACTGTTTAGTGACATCTGGTGGTGAATTGTGGATGTAGGTGTTGCGGTGTAGTGCTTATGATGTGGTTTTATATATCTGGTTGTATGAAAAATACAAAAATTCGATGGATGGACTGTGTGAAGGATGTTATGGTTAGAATGGAGGTGAAATGACTATTAGTAATCTGTACACCTGTCTGTACATCTGTCTGTACAAATAAATAAAATTGAAGTGTCTGTTTGTAATAGTAAAATAACCGCTTTCTACTACGTGCATATGAATGTATATACGGTACATATACTAAAAAAACATGTTTTACAATTTTTGTATGTCTGTCTGTCTGTCTGTTTGTTCCGGCTAATCTCGGGAACGGCTGGACCGATTTTGACGGGACTTTCACTGGAAGATAGTTGATGTAATAAGGAGTAACTTAGGCTTCCTAAACTCCACGCGGACGAAGTCACGGACACAGCTAGTAGAGTAATATGAAAGACGAAGACATGCTGCGCTGACCCCGAATAAAATTGGAGTAAGGGTAGGAAAATGATGATGAGAACCTCGTGGGATGATGAATCTGTAGCTTTGCGGTTTTCGCAAGCTTTGGGTTGGACGCCCTGGGGGGTTACTATGACGCTTAAAACATTATTGTTCCATTCCTATTCCAGAGTGGGAAAGAGATGGAGCTAGACGACCTGTATAGCTCCGTCTCTTTTTCACTCTGGAATAAAAATGGAACATTAATGTTTTAAGACGTCATGGTACGCCACCTGTTCATAACTGCGCTTGACTGCCATCTTAGAGAACCAAATGGAGGAAAATCGTGAGGCGAGCGGTGACAACACCTGTGATTGGTCACGATTTATCGTGTCGACATCATGAACGTTCTGTTAAGAGCACAACAAAGAAAAAAAGGGTGACAATGCTTTTTATGCCGTTTTGTGTTTTTGCAAGAACTTGAAATTACAGTTTATGTAAACTAATAAAATGTTGACTATCCCATTCTCATAGCCGCTTATAGGATCCGGATGCCGGTGGCATGCGTTGCAATGACTTTTTAGTCTTTTTTTTCAGCATATTCTTCCCTGGCTGCCAGTAGAACTGTGCCAAATATCATCAATATCAGACATTGTTTTTTATTTACACAAATACTATGCTTATCTATTTTTGCGTACAATTAAAAATAGATAAAGGCAACTTTCGTCTGAAAAAAAATTCCTCTCGAATTCGGAAACCTCATAATAGTAAGAATGGCTCGTCATCATCTTGAAAAAAACACAGACTCATCTACCAATCATATCGAATGCATAAAAAAAATATAAAATTTTTGTCAGAATATTTTTACATTTTATAGATAACTAAGTTGCGGTCAGTAAATAAGAGAGGAAATTGAAAAAGTGACTCAATTTTAAGTAAAGTGATATAAAGTTCTGATCGAGCGATCTTAACTTTGCGTCTGAAGGTCGAACTTTGTTGGGCAAGAGGAAAAATAAAGTTAATTTTATTATATCTATGTTCTTACATTCCTCGCTTTTATCGATGTTTGAAAAATAAATAAAAAATACCTACTATTACTTTGGTTCTTCAGTAAGAATAGATTTAAGTAATAAGTTGTATTTGCGATGGGTTTTTATGGGGGTTAAGAGCGGCGGTGGCAGCCCCCAATTACGAGCAGTAAGTCGTAGGTTCGAACCCAGGCAGGCGCATTACTTTGTGTAATTTATTTCATCACCGCTGCTCTCAAAACGGTGAAGGAAAACATCGTGAGGAAACCAGCATGTCCTAGAACTAAAAATTCGAAGACATGTGACATCTACCAACCCGCACTGGGCCCGCGTGGTGGATTAAAGCCCACTCCCTCTCATTCAGAGGAGGCCTGTGTCCCAGCAGTGGGAACATTATAGGCTGATGATGATGATGATGATGATGGGTTTGCTCTTGATCTTGAGAGACAAAGTCGACGATGGTACGAGCCTACCCAAAAGAAGCCTACCAGCCTCTCCTATTTAATTAATAGAAGAGCACAGGCTCTTGCAAAGCAAAGCAATTGCCAGTACAGGCTGTCAATTGCGTTGGTATCATGATATTCATGAGGTATCCAATGTTAAATTGATAAAGTCAAAGTCAAAGTCAAAGCATTTATTTCAATTAGACCATTACAGGCACTTTTGAAAGTCAAAAAAAAAACAAAATAAAACGCGAAGCTACAGTCCCAGTCACAAGGCATAATAACTTATGAAAGTACTGTAGTTGCCCATTCCGTAGCGTAGATCTCTATGGAGAAGAACGGGCAAGAAACTCCATGGACACTCTTTTAAATCAAAATAATATGTTACAAAATCTTGGTTACATCATTCATGTTAAGAATTACAAATATGTGAGAACAATGTAGAAATACGGGCATGTTAAGAGCGTCCAGAGTAAAAGATTAAATCAGTAATTAAAAATAAAGTAATTAAAATAAACCGTGGCAGCTAAGAGATGACCAGTCACAACTGACAGCGCCCGTTCACGAACATGACGCATGTATCAGCCATCATTCAACTCAACCATTTTGAAGGGAACTAAACGACCCGACACACCCGCCACCATCAGCGTGACATTTAAGTGAGCATGACATTCACTCAACCACCAGGGTAATTTCGCGTCAATGAAAGATGTAGGTACTCATTAAGTGGTGGCTTTACAGTACATAGTACTCACACATGTGCTATGCAATTATATAATACTAAGAGATTGAATCTATACAATGCAAATATATTTTTACAATCTTCTGCAGCTTTCACAATAACTTCACTTTGTAATTCAGATGATTCCGATTGCCCCTATGGTTGTGGAGCAGGACCAGCATTGAGCCAAGCATTTTTATCATCAATATAATCCCTCAATTTATAATATGCTTGCCTACATAGTGTGCGTTTTATGCAAGATTTAAATTTCGTTTCATTCAGTTGCAGAATGGGGGGAGGTATTTTATTGTAACATTTTAAACAATACCCCATGAAAGATGAGTCTACTTTAGCTAACCTGAAACCTGGCTGAACTAGTTGGTCCCTGTTTCTAGTATTATAGTGGTGCCGGTCACCTCTTCTACTAAATAAATGCAGATTTTTCCTAACGTACATGATGTTTTCATAGATGTATTGACAAGGTACCGTCATGATGTTAATTTCCTTAAACAGTTCTCTTAGAGAATCGCGCCTACGTAGATTATATATGGCTCTGATAGCTCTTTTCTGCAGAATAAATATAGACTCGATGTCTGCAGCCCGTCCCCATAGTAAAATACCGTATGACATAATACTATGAAAATAACTAAAATACACTATCCTCTCGGTATCTACATCAGTAAATTGACGGATTTTTCTGACAGCATATGCTGCTGAACTCAGCCGTCCTGCAAGAGATGTTAAATGAGGACCCCATTGTAGCCTTGAGTCGAGCGTGATCCCCAAGAAAACAGTTTCATCGACAAATTCAAGTTTCTCTTGATTCAATACTATGTCACAGTCACTACATTTGACATTTGGTAGAGAAAATCTTATGCACTTAGTTTTTTTCCCATTTAATACTAAATTATTAGCGGTAAACCATTTATGAATCTGCATAAGAGCGTTATTTACGTCGTCAAGATTTGTGGCACGTCTGCTTATCCTAAATATTAAAGAAGTATCGTCAGCAAACAACACCATTTGTGGTTGGTTTTTAAATAAATGGGGTAGGTCATTAATATATACTAAAAAGAGGAAAGGACCCAATATCGAACCTTGTGGTACACCCATTTTTACTTTTAAACCCATCGAATTTACACCATTTACTTGTACTTGCTGCTGTCTATCATTCAAATACGATCTTACTAAACTGAGCGCAAGTTTACCTAAACCGTAATGCTCAAGTTTCAAGAGCAATGTTTGGTGATTTACGCAATCAAATGCTTTCGAGAGGTCACAGAAGATTCCTATGGCATCTTGTGCCTCTTCCCACGCGGTATATATGTGTTTTAATAAAGTGACACCGGCGTCAGTCGTACAACGTCCTTTGGTGAAACCGTACTGTTTCTCATGTAAGATTTTATTGGTGTTAAAGTGGGTGAGCATTTGATTAAGCATCACCTTTTCAAACACCTTGCTGAAAACCGGCAACACGGATACGGGTCTATAGTTATTGGTATCTTTACTGTCCCCAGATTTGAAAAGTGGTATTACCTTGCTGTATTTCATTAGGTCCGGGAAGACTCCTTGGTCCACACACAAATTAAATATTAAGGCTAAGTACGGTGCTATAGTGTCAATAATAGCTTGACACACTTTAATAGACATTCCCCATAAATCTTCGGTTAATTTGACTTTGATTTCCTTAAAAGCTTTAATAACTGCTATGGGGTTTATATGCTTAAATTGAAACTCAACCGGACAGGCTGAAACGTTCGCTTTTAATAAATCAATAGAAAGCAAGGGTGAGGAATTTAAGGTTTCGGTAGTTTTCTGCGGGATATTGGTAAAGAAATCTACAAATTCTTGAGCTACTTCGTTTTTAGAGCTTAGAAGACCACGTGAAGTCTCTAGTCTGATATCATTATTACATTTTTTATTTCTATTAGTTTCATTGTTGATAATTTTCCAAACCGTCTTTATTTTGTTATCGGCGAACTTAATCTTGTTGCTAATGAATAAAGCTTTAGCTACCTTGCAAGTGTTTTTAAAGATTTTTGAATAAGTTGCAACATATTTATTAAAAGTCTCCGAGTTGATGTAAGGCTTAAGGCCGTACAACTCAAACAATCGCTCCCTACTTATCCTAATACCCTTTGTTGCCCAGTCACTGAACATAAACTTAGGGTAAATAGATTTAGTTTTCATTTTTAATGTATTATTGAACTCTATGTGAACCACCGAAAAGAATTCCTCATAAAATTTATTTGCATTATCAATAATATGGTCCGGAATGCCTAAATTACTAATTAAGTTATTATTAAATTTATTCAAATTGCTGGGTGTTATTTGTCTAGAGTTTATCTGAATTTTTTGCAAAGGTGTGTGGTACTCGAAAACAACGGTTTGACCGCTGTGATCAGAAGGGAGGTAATTAACAATGGATTTATCTAAGTAGTTACAGTTACAAAAAACATTATCAATACATGTAGCAGTATTTGTAGTAATTCGGGTTGCTTCCGAAAACACGTTTAACAAATTAAATGATTTAAAAAGATGTAAAAATCTACTACTATTTGAATTTTTGTCTAAAATATTAACATTAAAGTCACTATATACTTGAGTTTGCTTGAGATACCCCAACTAAAACGGGTAAAATAAAACTTTACACAGAAAAAGAAACCGACTTCCAAAAAAAAAGAACACGACATTGTGGAAAATAACTTTACTTTCGGAAGTCGGTAGCAAAAAAAAAACAATGAAACACACAAAAGTTACCGTTTCCACTTATAAGTGATTTTTTTTGGAAGTCGGTTTTTTTTCGCAATTTTTTTTTATTATTGTCACTGTTCATTTTTAAATGCTTTTTATTAGTTTCAATCTTTCTAGCTACATTGGCGTCACCTATAATTTCAGGTACATTTATACACAATATTGTTAAACATTTGAAAAGAGCAACGATGGAGTTCTGCTGGCGTCAAGCCCGTCTCCTTATCTACGCTGAGGTATAAATCATGGTCCACACAAAACATGTTTTTTTTTAAACTTGAATTAAAATGTTAGGGTTTGCAAAATACAACACGACAAACTGTCAAAGTCTATTAATCTTATAAACAATTGATGCCAGTGCTCAAAGGAGGTGAATGCTGAGATGATGATTGATAGAGAAGAATAGAAGAGTAAGATAGGTATGCTGCGCTGACCCCAAATGAATTGGGATAAGTGCGACTGATGATGATAATGATGATAAAAATGCCAGAAGTCCATCAAAAGTTTAATTTTACATCATAAATTAATCATCAATCAATTCATCATATATAAAATTCTCGTGTAGCCGTTATTGTTACCAAACTCCTCCGAAACAGCTGAACAGATTTGCATGAAATTTTGTGTGCATATCGGGTAGGTCTGAGAATCGGCCAACATCTATTTTACATACCCCTAAAACCCATCAAAATTTCCTCGCGAACGAATCGCGGGCAGCAACTAGTAATCTCTATAAATGAATTAGTTACACTATTAAAACTAAGCCACAACTTTACAGACTGTGTCTCTAACAAAGATATCATTATAACATCAAGACATCAAATATAATCTAATCTACTCGCTCAAATCTAAACGATAACAGCCCGTATACCACTTACATTATAGTTCCCGGAATTTCGTGGAATATCAAAATTAGTGATGACCCAGTAAACAGCTGTTTGAGCCAGTACCGTGCAGCCTGCGGGGTGGGTGGCAAGGGGGGTCACTGAAAACTGTCCACTGCTTTGACTTTGGTTGGAAATTTAATTGTTCATGTTACACTTACAGGATTGTATTATTATTGTGATTTAATGTTTAAGGGTTAATGAGTTTAGGGTCCTCATTATCTAAACAATTGTTATCATTTATTATAGTCTGTAATTGTTTCATAAGAAAGCAATGTTTTAAGTATTGGGCAGATGACCATAGGCTGAAAACGACGTTCAGGCAACGCTTCATGCTGTGTGATGCGTTGTGAAAAATATGTACAGATTTCTCTTTGATTTTGTAGATTTTCAATTAAACTAATGTTGACAGCGATGTGGACGAATTTCTTGACGCCCTGTAATTTTGATATTTGTACATATTTTATTATTATTTTAGATATATGTATTTGTAGTTTGTAAATAATGTAAATATGTAAAATAAAAAACTACCGTAACAGTTACATTTTCCAATTACGTTTAATACGTTAGACTATATTAATATCTTAAAAACTTTGCTGAAAAACCTCATAAATTGCACTATAATCCTATTGCTACGTAGTAGGTTTTCAATTTCTGTTGTTCTTTTACAGCGAAGTAAGGAACGACATTTTCTTCTAGGTATCATATAATATAAAAGTGCCATATAAAAATATTCATAAAAAAGTTTTTTTTTATTGATAATTTTAGGAGACACTTGCACACTCTTCTTAATGAAGATGACATATCGTTTTATATTATTTTTTCGGATTTTCGTTTCATTTTTAATTTTTTCTGACCATTTGGTCTATTGTATATTAATTATTTTAAAAATGGAATGTTGATTAAAATCGTTTTGAATTTGTAATTCTACATTTACTTATGTGAATTATTAATGGTTACTTTTTTATGTCATGTTTTCGATTGCAGTGTTTTATTCAACAAAATTTCTACGCAGAAAAGTTTTGGGGGACTGTCTCTTGCAATTTTATTGATTATCAGCCTAATTTGAATAAATGACTTTTGATTTTGATTCAATGCATATTGTTTCGAAATAAATGACTTATGACTAACGTGGCTCGATTTGTCTGAATTTTATATTAAAGACCGACGGCCTATTTCACTTCTACAACCAGCTAGTAACTGGTTATAACTTCATTGCTCAAATAAACAAATAACCCCAAAACTCAGAAAACCCAGCGAAATCAAAACACTCTACTTAAGACAAGGCGGCATAACCGCGCCACGTGAATAGTTCGCAGCAACATTTTCTCATCAGTCGCCTGTCGCGAAGTATTCCCGTAGCTTTCTGACAAGACATGCCTACATGAGACCATATTTACATAACCGGAACATTTACCAAGAGTAAGCATGCTGGAATCGACATGCCAAGAGATTTTTGGTGTAGTATAAAGAACGCGTTTGCAAATGCTTGACAATTTTACTTCCATGTTTAAAAGCAAACATATTATATAGGGTGACTGGTAATTATTGACCGATACATAAAAACGTGATAATACTCTGATGAAAAACAGCTTTCCCAAAAAAATTTTTTTTTCACATATTTGATTTCATCACAATAATACAACAGCGGTATGAAATTCGCGCGCGCGCACAGGTGCGCCTATCAGCTTGTGATAAAAGTGAATGAGGTTAAAAAAAAATGTTTCTTTGGGAAAGTTGTTTGTTTTCATGATAATCATGTGTTTAAGTATCGGTCACTAATTACCAGTCATCCTTATATAGAGAGAACAAAGAGATACTAGTGAAAACAATCTCTCAGCAATGATTTGCCAAGTTTGTAGCAGATATAATTGTGCAGAATTGTGTACGATAACACAGGTGCACTCTGTGTTAAGCGCACGCACGCATTTTTTACTGTCATAGTCCGGGAGGCGACAATCCGACCCGATAGGACTTAGCACACATATTAACTCGCTGACAAACGAGGCAAGGCGATAACGTTACGATTCCTATAATTAGTGTGCGTTGCAGTAGGGAGTTTCATACAAAGAATACTGTATGGCTCGAGTTGATACGTTGACGATCCCTTTCCGAGTTAATATGATTGTGTGCTGTGTCCTTTAGAGGAGTTCACATGCAGGACCGACATCTTAACGTGCTTTCCGACTTATTCAAGGCCTGTGCCTCATACCATCAACTTTAAAACTCCAGGCTGCTTCTGAAAAAACCCCTTATAGAAAACCTAAAAACACTTTCACCAACTAGGACTCCAAACCAGGACACCACACGCTCAGCAGATGAGCTTACGACCACGAGAATAACGAGGCAGCGAGCAGGCGTGACATATTCAAAATCAAAATATTTTATGTTACATGGGCCTTCGTCATGGGCACTTATAAAACGTCGACAAAAGGTGCACGGTTCGGGTTGGTCGTTTCCTTTGGAGAAGAACCGACAAGAAACTGTATGGTTACTTTAGTTTTACAATATTTGAATGTTACAGCGTTAGTACTTAAGTATGGGAGGACAGCGTAGGCCCGAGAATAAGTCGTTGCTTACTACAAAAGGCAGAACGAGACAAAGCAAAAAAAATAATAACGACGCCTGCATTGTCCTGTCATTCACAAAAAATTGGTAAATAAAAAAATATTTTATTATAGGAAGACAATTTGAAATTAAACAATTGACACAAATATTGTCACCAGTGGCTAAATAATAACAGCCACCCGGGTCGATCTTTATGGTTAAACCGTACTTGCCGAGGTTGGTGCGTGGATAGGTGACCATAATTACATACCGTAAGTTTCTTCCGTGCCTCGGAAAGCAAGTTAAGCCGTTGGTCCCGGCTGTCATTTGTAGATCTTTGACAGTCGTTACGAGTAGTCAGAAGCCAAAAAATCTGACATCCAGTCTTACGAAAGGGTATTGTATTACCCAGTTACTGGGTTGTGGAGGACAGATAGGCAGTCGCTTCATGTAAAATACTGGTACTCAGCTGCATCAAGTTAAACTGGAAGCCGATCCCAAGATAGTTTTGGAAAAGGCTAGGCAGATGATGTTGCCAGTGCTGTGTACGAGTATTACACACAATTACAACCCTAAATCCTGCCACATCCATCCCCCATACATCTACAACCGAAGTTTTACGAGCCGGTATTCCGCTGATATTTCGGACCGCTATGCACAACTCTCCCAACCCGTACCGAACAACTCGGAATTAGTTCGTACGACTCAATTCCGCGTCATATACAAATCGTACGAACAAATTAAATGTGTTACATTTCCATTATGTGACGGTTCAAATTCGATTGTTACGTTTTGTTAGCTTTGTTCTGTTGATGTGCTGTGAGTGGTGCCCTGGAAAGGTTAATATGTTTATGTTGAAGTTGTTCGATTATGAGATACCAAATCTCACAATCGAACAACCTAAAAAATCAACTAAATAATAGTTGATTTATTTTGTTTTATAATGTGTCGGTTATCGTTGTATAGACATGTGATAAGGAGGAATGAGGAAAATGTCGTGAAGAAAGTTTTAGGCTATAAGAGTAGAGGAAGACCAAAGAAACGTTGGATGGATTGTTTTGAGGTTGTGTATTTGTTTTGATTTTTATAATCTATTCTTTATTGTTATGTAAGATGTAATTTTATTGTGTAGATTTCTAATTAATGTTTTTAGAATAATTGCTTACCTTTTAACCCTTTATAAGGCAGAGGAAACTGCTAAGGATTTGGAAATAAAAAATAGATAAATATGAAAACTAGGACGTCTTTATTAAGAATTTATATATATATATTTTTTTATTTACTTGTTTACATGGTGTCCATTATTTGGACAGAGCCTTATTAGGGTTTATGGAATTCGGCAAAACATGGGACAACACACAAGGCAACTTCACAGCGTATGCATTGAATCTTAGATTTTTTGCTATTTTCTTTGCTGCTGCAAGCTCTGCATCTTCTGTAACTTTCCAGTGGACCAGGGAGATGGGATCCTACATCTGTAAGCCGCAGATCGTCTGGGAGGCCATACTTAGCCTTCTGTCGGCTATCAAGTTTTGGTTTTTTACATATAAATGATGGCAAGTCAGATACTCGCTTCTTCCTACTGCTGAAAGAACCAATCAGATTTCTTCCCAGCATTGTGCGGAACTGCAAACTATTCATAGGGTATCGCATTCTTTGAGAATATAAAATATATGCGTTGGTGATGGCAGCATCTATTATAAAATAAAATATCCTCATCCACCATCTTCGACTTCGCCTAGCCACATGATATGTGCCACGCTTTTGGTCGAAGCGGTCCACTCCCCCCATCCTCTTCGTATATTCAACTACTCCCAGTGGGCAAGGCACTTCCTGCTTGCTGCCATCTTTTTGTGTCCTTTTGCAGGACACCATTTGTTTTGGATGGTAGGCAGTACTGAGAATATTGACGATCTTGGTATCCATCCAACAAAAGAAACTAACATTTTTGTTTACCCTCCACTTATACTGCCCCTTTGTAAGTTTAAGTTTTGGGCGATTTGTTTTGGCAGTCTGCTTTTTCAGTGTCAGGGGCAAATTCGTTCTGTTAGACCGAACTGTCGCTGTTGAATATATGTTTTGTTCAAATAACCTCTGCATTAGCTCAGTAGAAGAAAAGAAATTGTCGAAAGCAACATGAATATTTTCTATCTTTTCTTCCACCAGTGCTTTGCAGAGACTATTTACTACACTGGCTCCCAATCCAAACTCTGTTTCGTTGTCCTTTTTGCCAGTATATATTTCATATTCATAAAGATAGCCAGAGTTACTATCACAACGTGCCCATATTTTGAAACCCCTCTTTACGGGCTTATTGGGCATATATTGTTTCAAAGTACTGCGCCCTTTGAATTTCACCATACACTCATCTATACTTTGTGATGAAGAGTTCCTTGCCCCATTTTTAAATGCAGTATTCATGAAGTCAACTATCGGCCGAATCTTATACAGTTTATCAAATTCTGGTTCACCCCTCTTGGGCATTTTTTGGTTATCATTTAGGTGTAAATTTCTTAGTATCATTTTGAATCTTTTGGATGTCATTACATTTGCAATTTCCGGGACGCAAAAAAGTGGATCCGTTGCCCAATAAAGATCTAGATTAGCAAGAGGATGTATACCCATTAGTATCAATAATCCAAGAAACGCCTGGATTTCTACATCAGAAACATCAACCCAATTCTTCTGCTTGTTTTGAGCTGCATAGAGATTAGTTTGCTCCACTATTATCGATAAAATTTCGTCAGAGAAAAATAATCTAAAATATGTAAGAGGACCACTTCTATTTGGAAAATTCCGCTTTGGTTGTACTGGAATGTCATCAAACTTTTCAATAGGCGCCGTATGAGGAAAAAACACTTTATTCCAATCATCATCGTCGTCTTCTTCAGTGTCTGAAATTGTTTCAGGCTCCTGACTATTGCTTCTAACAATAATACTATTATTTTGATCACCTACTGCTGATTCGCTGACATTTAGAATTTCAGGAACTCCACTTCCAGAAGGTACCGGTGAATTGACAGCAACTTGGCTTCGAGAAGACGACGGAGAATCCAAAATGTTTTCGATTTCGTCTTGACTCATACCCGTGAAAACCGCCTCATTTTCCCTCTCGCTTTCATAACCGTCTTCCGAATGCTCACCATCGGATAAGCCAAAAAGTTCTTCTAATGTTTCCTCAAGTTTATCGTATGGTATTACCTGCAACAGAAAAAAAAACAGTATTCAAATGCGCAATTGCCGGACACGCCAACGGGCTCTGTCCAATATATGGACGTCATAATTTTTCGAAGTCCAGTTAGAAAATGTGACCCTTATGACAGAAATCAATGCATGGATCCGATATTTACTATATTTAGAACATCTTGTAAAATAAAACTTACCTTTCTATTCATTTTTTACGAAGATTAGGTTGGATTAACACAGAGCACTCAAAAATCACTGAATTTTGGCAGTTACCCGAACACCTGACAAATGACGTCCATAGATATTGTTTTTTTACTGCGTTTTGTTATTGCTAACAAACTGTTAAATCACAGAGTAAAAACGTTCAATTCGCGTGACGTTTCATTCAGCCGCCAAAAATTAAACATGGTGTCCAAAATATGGACAGAGCCTTATAAAGGGTTAATAAGAATGTTGTGCATGCCTGTAAGTGACGTATTTACACAGCATATAAGACTTGTGATAACCTTGTGAAAATTATTGTAAATAGGTATGTCGTTGGTGTGCCTTGCTTAGTAAGTAAATAAATATAAATGGCTTGAAAGGATGTGACTGCTGAAAAGACGAGTCATAGAAAAGTATGGAAGAAAAAGACATGCTGCGGTGTCCCTAAAGAAATTGTGATCGCATCAATAAATGCACCCAAAATATACAAACAGTCTTGGCAATAAATAAAAGACAATCTGTCGAACTCACCACAACTTTTGACACAAACTCGAGCTTACCAATAACATATTACTTAACCTCAACTTCAAAGAAAGTGCAAAACGAACAAATCCCGCAAAAGCAACTATTCAAATAAGTAGTAGAAAATCTTTTATCGCAAGACTTGGCAACGTTTGACTTTTACTTGAAAAGAGGAAAGTTTCATTCTAATATTTAAGTTTAAGAAAAATAACTTACTTCAGTATTTAAGAAGTTACACCCTCTGTGTTGAATTTTGTCGAGAATTTGAAAAATCGAGACTTTTTAGAAGGTACTTTATTAGCCACAAATAGTTAAAAAAGAAATACGTTTTTGCGCTTCTGGCAGTTGCTGTTGGCTTGTTTTAGTTTTGACAAGCAATTGTGTCAATTTAGAATATTTTACAAGACACAATATGAATTTTCTTTCCACGCATGTGAAACCATAGCGTGTTGGCTCTTGCTAACAAAGCGTGGCCAACCTCAGTACATTAGCTACGAGCTACGCCGTAGCAAATATGCGTAGCAAAACACAGTTTGTAACATAGGCCCACATGTTTGGGCATTACAAATCATCGAATTCCTTTGGCGTTAGTAGGTAATTTGTAGTGCAAGCAGGCCTTATATTGTTACTTTTTCTCGCAAAATCTACTTATATGAATGGATGGATCTAGATGAATTTTGGCATAGGGATAGATAATAGTCTGGAAAAGTACATAAGATACTTTTTGTCCCGGAATAACGATCCCGGGGGACTAAAACTTGGACGAAGCCGTGGTCATACGCTAGTATACAAATAATTTGTTCAAACATGAAAACTCGTTTATTTCAAAAACTCTCTAAAATAAATTAACAAATTGCAATTTCTTAACCAACGATAAACTTCGTAACGTTATAAAGTGGCCACGATAAAAACGAAGGCTAATTACCAGTAAAGTGGCCTGAAAGTGCTCTGAAGCGGCTAACTTTAGGGTATTGGACGAGCTGGCGAGGCCGAGGCCGAGGCCGAGAAATCTTGTTGACAGTTCTGCAGAGATCGGCGGAGGTAATAGTTCAATTATAAATGGTTTACGAAATCCACTGAATAAGCAAATTTTGCTATTTCTGTAGCAATGCTTGAGTATTATACAAGGTGTTGTTTTGCATCCTCGTCAAAATTCAGGAGGTTGTCACAAAAGACATAAATAATCAATTTAAATTACGGTACCTAGTTAATTATTAATAAACGCTGATTTTTTTGGTTGTTTAAGTTTGTCGGTATATCAGAATAACCCCCTTAACGTGGTTTAGGGAATAACAAATTTTCGAATAAACGTTTGAGATTGTTTGTATGTGTGAAAGCGCGGTTATAGGGCAAGAATCAAAAATTTCAGCCTGGACTTGTGCCCAGTTGATGGCAATAGACTCATTACTTCAGGTGAAGCCACTGGTCCATACAAACTTACCCAATGCCCTTTGGTAGTGTAGTAGGGAACGCATATGTATGTATTTTACAAATACCCACGGTTCAGTGCCCCACACCATTTCCTGACCCATCTCACAAAGCCAAAAAAAGTCAAATGGGTCAGGTAATGCTGCTCACTGACTGTACCACTGGACCAGTAGTGTAGAAGAAAAAAAATTACCCACGACACCACCAGTAGTGCGGTTTAGTAGTATAGAAGGGAAGGACGGGGTGTAAACATAACTATGACTGTATGTACACCGCTGCCTAACACTTGTAACGAACTTGCTTATTCCTTGTGATGAAAAAGAAAGAAGCTAATTTGTACATTAAAAAAGTTAAAAAGGGGAAAATGAACATATTAATAGATGAGATGAAAAATACAAAAAATTATTTATTTATTTATTTATTACAGGTTCACCAACAGTTGTTACAGATAGTACAAAGATAAGAACATATAAGTAATTGAGTTTTAAATCTAACTGCACAACCAATTACAGGCAAACACCACATGCAATATGCTCTTTGTAATTATATAAATTTAATTTTAAAGACTTTGTACTTAAATTCTAGCTTTTTATATTAAATACTAATACTAATTACGTCTGACAAACGTTAACATTGAGTCTGCGTGGACGTCAACCAGGTCGCTGCGTTCGTTTATGAGTTTGCACATGCGGGGTATTATTATTAACCTAAATTATTAAAAACCTGCTTATCATTCACACTTAATGTCTTTAAAAGGCAAACTGTAAAAAATGAAGACCAACTCAACAGAAGAGGTGAGATCTGACAACGAACCCGATTGTCAGAACAGTATAGTGATGAGGCGAGATGAGTACTCAGGAATCAGTAGATCAGTTTCAGAAAATCCGCTGTAGTACTCAGGAACGTAGATTAGCTTTTGAAGATCCGCAATAATAGTCAGGAATGTAGATCAGTTTCTGAAGACTAGTAGTAAAGTTTCTCAGGAGTCTGTAGTGAGATCTCTTGGACAATAGTGACTCGTCAGATTCAGATTCAGACTCTCCCTAAACTCAAGCTTGACTGTCTCTAGACTCTCTCCAGTGCCATCCGAAAACTCTCTCCTTAACCCTGATCCTCCGTTTCTTTTTTTTCTTCTCGAATTTATTTCTCAGATCCAAAACTGCTGCGCTAGTAAGACGCAACCTGCCAGTATTCAAAACAGCCAGTAACAACTGGTCAAAAACCTTGCGCATAATATTTTTATAAATATAACTCAGAATATCTTTACACAGCAAATATTCGCAATTAACTATAAAATACAACTATTGAGCTCACGAATAGATGATAATCATTTTAGTAATACATAATCTAAATGAAACCTTCATAAAGAATTTGGCTGGTAACAATCAAAATTAAAAGTAAATGACAGCTGACAAATTTGATGTAAAAATGTCACAACAAAGGATATAAAGAAAATATTTATAAAAATGAAACGATTGGTAAAAAGCTAATGTAAAACCAATAAAAGTATGAATATGGATGATAAGTGTGAGTATAAAGTGTCTGTAGTAGGCAGATACTATACACTTCGGGGATTAGAGGCTTGAGCTCATTCAAATTTTATCCACTGATTTGGTATGCTAGATTGATTATAGTCAAAATTATTTCATCAATAATACTTTGGACTAGATTATGTATAACGATTCATCACATGACTAGGCACCAATTTCTTTAAACTCACAACAGCCAAGCATCCCATGAAAACCAAACTTTAGTCCTTTGCAATAAGAACCTAAATCGGTTTTTAGTATAAGGCTAAACGATCTTTACGATTCATTTAACACTTGATGCGATTTTTCATGAGAGATAGCTTTCATTTTTATATTAAATCAGTATGTTAACTGAATCGTAGTCAAGATAAAGTCGAAGCCATATGTATGAACTAGATTCTGCTGTTTCTTCTCCTGGGTGAAAAAGGGATACTTTCCTACGAGAATGTTCTACCAGGATAAAACCTAGGCCGAGTCATGGTCTACCTACAAGCCGTAAATTTAATTCTTCCTTTAACGGATAGTAAATGCCTAATCTGGTGGACCTGGTGACAGAGTTTTTATACCACTCATGGGCTTCTGACTTGGCCTTACATATCGTCGAGAAATATCTCTCAGGCATGCTGGTTTTTTCACAGTGTTTTCCATATCAAAGCAAATGATAATTATACAATATGCACATAAAGTCGAAAAATCAGAGGTACGTGTCTTGAGTTCGAACTTAAGAGCTGAAACTAAGAAGTCCGACGTGAATTTTATTGAAATTCGTTTAGCCGTTTAGTCGTTTATAGAACGAACATATACAGTTACATTCGAATTTATAATGTTAGTATGGATGTTAACCTTAACATAACTAATGTATCTTGTATCTTGAACTTTGCCTTTGAGACACTACCTATTCTAAGAAACTGAAATTTGAGTATTATATTAGTCCTTCTTTTTTAAGTGGATAAGTAGGCTTTTAGGCAGTTTGAAGTCTTTTGTAAAAAGATAATAACTTAATATGTCTAGCCTGTTTATAAGGTTGACAACGAGGCAATAGGAGGAGGTTTTTTTACGTTTTTTTTTTGTTTTATCTTTTTACTTAAAACACAAAGTATACCGAACATAGGTGTATCCATTAGTACACCCACAGTTCGCCAGTGAGATGTGTAGTTTTCAAAAACCTTGTATGTAACAGCACAACTGTACAGTATTTTATTTTTAACTCCAATATATTTAATTAAATCATATGTTTCGATATGCGCCCACAGCCCAGGTGATAAATCTGCTAAACGCCTTGATTGCTCAGGAACCGGATCTCGATGTGTTTACGAGCAGCAATAAGGCTATGCTGAATTATTCTGTAAATTTCTTTAGTTAATGTTATGTTGTTGGCTTGCTGCACGCTTTGGTGCAAACTGTAAGTGCATCGAGTACTTGTATTAATAAATAAATATTTCAATCATAATTATCATCTAATATCTATACTAATATTATAAAGCTGAAGAGTTTGTTTGTTTGCTTGCTTAAACGAGCTAATCTCAGGAACTGCATTTATTTAGTAAAAGAGGTGACCGGCACCACTATAATACTAGAAACAGGGACCAACTAGTTCAGCCAGGTTTCAGGTTAGCTAAAGTAGACTCATCTTTCATGGGGTACTAATTGAAATGTTACAATAAAATACCTCCCCCCATTCTACAACTGAATGAAACGAAATTGAAATCTTGCATAAAACGCACACTATATAGGCAAGCATATTATAAGTTGGGGGATTATATTGATGATAAAAATGCTTGGCTCAATTCTGGTCCTGCTCCACAACCATAGGGGCAATATAAGTCATCTGAATTACCAAGTGAAGTTATTGTGAAAGCTGCAGAAGATTGTAAAATAATAATAATTGCATTGTATAGATTCAATCTCTTAGTGTTATATAATTGCATAGCACATGTGTGAGTACTATGTACTGTAAAGCCACCATTTAATGAGTACCTACATCTTTCATTGACGCGAAAAAACCCTGGTGGTTGAGTGAATGTCATGCTCACTTAAATGTCACGCTGATGATGGCGGGTGTGTCGGGTCATTTAGTTCCCTTCAAAATGGTTGAGTCGAATTATGGCTGATACATGAGTCATGTTCGTGAACGGGCTCTGTCAGTTGTGACTGGTTATCCCTTAGCTGCCACGGTTTATTTTAATTACTTTATTTTTGAATTACTGATTGAATCTTTTACTATGGACGCTCTTAACTTGCCCGTATTTCTACATCGTTCACACATATTTTGTGATTCTTAACATGAATGATGTAACTAAGATTTTGTAACATATTTTGATTTAAAAGAGTGTCCATGGAGTTTGTTTCTTTTGACTTTCAAAGTGCCTGTAATGGTCTAATTGAAATAAATGATTTGAGTTTGAGTTTGCAGATCCGATTTGAAAAAATCTTTCATTGTTAGATAGCCCATTTATTGAGGAAAGCTAAGGATATATCATGCTTGCTATATGCACGCTTTAGCCAATAGGAGCGGAGCAGCAATTAAAATGTTGCGAAAACGGATAAAATGTGACGCAGACGTAGTTGCGCGGGACAGCTAGTATATCATATTTTTGACCAAGTCCACCAAAAGATTTAAGACTTTCATTTCAATAAAACGACTACACAGATAAGTATGTCATTCGCCAATCATTTGCGATACAGAGCCAACAAAAAGACAAAAAATCCCTCTCACTCGAACTCTGAACCTTTTCATACCACCATCACATTCCCCATAACACATCTACGTATGTTCCATTACATTTATTCGCGAAGAAGCACAAAAAAAAAGAATCTGTTTCGTTTGTCCTCCTACAATGCCCTTGGGAAATCTCTTGGATAAATTATTCCAATTCTCACGACACTTGCCAGAGACGGTTGTGTCAAAAGGAATATAAAAGTCGACTGATAAACCAGTTTCCGAGAAAAATGATATAAATCTTAATAATACGAATAATAAGTGTAAAACTGTCTGCTTTGTTTAGATTAATGTGGGTGAATTTTGATGAGTTGGAAGTCGTTGTATTTGCTTTGTTTTAAACTGTTCTGAGAATTTCACTGTTTTTTTTTGTGTTTTTTTAAAAGCTATTCGATGCACAGCAGCTGTTAATCAACTCACAGTCCACTGTTGGGCATTTTTCTTTTTTTTAAACGTTGCCCCACCCTCTGTTTTTTTCCTGTATCGTGTGTGCGTTAATAAACATTTAAACTCACATATACAAATAGCCAGACCCGGAACAACTATCTGTAGGATCTGTACAAATTTGTTCCGTGCGGGGAACGAACCTGCGACACGCAGTGCAGCAGTCAATCGCTCAACCACTGCGCCAACCGTGCCGTCGATGCACTACAGCTGTCAATCAACTCACAGTCTATTTTTGGGCATAGCCTTTTCGCAAGCTACGCCACAGCACCCTGTTCTCCGGCTAGCGTCCAGTCAGTCCCAGCCACCTTTCAAATGTCATTGGTCCATTTATCTGAATAGCACCACGACATACGTAAGGTTACTAATAAATACTTAATGTTATGGCCATAAAGCTTTTTGCAATCAGGTTCACCCGGGGAAATGGCACAATTATTTCTGCATTCAAGAAACAATGTTATCATTTGAATCTACAAGATCATTTTCAGTGGTATGAAAATTTTCGACTATGCTTATTTAAATTTAATTTCCACAAGCGTTTTTCATCAGCGGCGGTTAACCACAGGTGCAATGCGTCACCGTTATAACAACATGCTAGATTTTACATACATGGGCACGTAACGTTTCGGAAAATTCAGAATTCTGTGTTTCTCGACACTTGAGAATATTTAAGTTTCTGTGAATACCTTCATCATTGACCATCATCGTAGACGCATCATTGCAACATATTTATTAGGTTCCATAGTTTTTTTCTAAGACATTGTGTAAAACAAAGTTATTTCTGCGGTTATAACCAAAAATAAAAGAGCAGCGATGGCCCAGTGGTGGCAGCCCCGATTAAGAAGCAGTAAGCCGCGGGTTCGAACCCAGGCAGGCGCATTACTTTGTGTAATTTATTTCATCACCGCTGCTCTCAAAAACGGTGAAGGAAAACATCGTGAGGAAACCGTCATGCCCTAGAACTAAAAATTCGAAGATATGTGACATCTACCAACCCGAACTGGGCCCTGGTGGATTACAGCCCACTCCCTCTTAGAGAGAGGATGCCTGTGTCCTAGCAGTGGAAACATTATAGGCTGATGATGAAACAAAAATAAAACATATCTCAAGCATTAATTGACATATCTTCTTAATAAAAACTAATTTCATTGCAGGTGTTTTCTACTAAATCCAATTTTTTCAGAATATTTCTACGGCCATATTTTGCATTCTTTCTAAGAGAACAGATTTTCTGCCTAAAGAGTGACAGCCTACTGGTGTGATCGTCGAACTGCCAAGTTAAAGGTCTAAAGTTCGAACCCAAGACACGCACCTCTAATGATTCATGTACGTATTGTATAATTATCACTATCTTCGGTGAAGGAAGACATTGTGAGAAAGCCAGCACGCCTGAGAGATATTTCTCGACGGTATGTAAAGCCAAGTCAGAGGCTCATGGGCGGCATAAAAACTTTTGAGACCAGATGGCGTACCATGACGTCTTAAAACATTATTGTTCCATTCTTATTCCAGAGTGAAAAAGAGACGGAGCTATACAGGTCGTCTAGCTCCATCTCTTTCCCACTCTGGAATAGGAATGGAACAATAATGTTTTAAACGTCTTAGTAACCCCCCAGGTTGAGACTAACCAGACGATCAAGAAAAAAACCTTTTTTTTTTTTTTTGGGAAATCATCAAATGACTTCTCCCGCTCTGGGCGGAGCGGGAGGGAGTGTCAGACTTGACTGACTAAAACCCACCCATGTTCCTTCTTAGCCCTTTGTGTTCCAGGAGGTCTACTCTCTTTCTCCGAAACGTAACTTCGGCAACGAACGAAAATTAAACGTAGTTACGTTTGTGACCCTACTATATACAATTTGCGGACGCACACAAGAAGTTCGAATTCACAGACAATTAACGTGAACGAATGTATTGAATGTTATTGTGTGCGTCTGCAAATGATATAGAGTAGAGTCACAAACGTAACTACGTTTAATTTTCGTTCGTTGCCGAAGTTACGTTTCGGAGAAAGAGAGTAGGCCTCCAGGGCCGCGGTATCTCTTTCGAACAACCCGCAGCCCTGGCAGGATCAAGAAATGAACCTCAGGTCAGGAAGTCCATACATTATGTGTGCTTAAAGTATTAAATAAACAAATGAATACCTCAAGCACTACGTGACATTTCTTCTTTAAAGCTATTTTCATTGAAAGTGATTCCAACTCCAGTTTTTCAAAACATTTCTCCCCCAAACGTAACAGTTTTAGTTTTTAGCCAAAAATTACGACATAAAATCCTGTCCTTTGGCAGACAAAAACGTGTTTCATCACACTTGATACATCTAAAAGGAAAAGCTAAAATACAGCACTATAATAAACTCTCTTTGACAGTTCGCAACATTGAGCAGTTCTCTAATAAACTTGTAGTAAATGTAGTCTATCTGGTTTCTTTTGCTATCTTCCGACGCCATTTTTTGTGTAACTTGATACATTACTTTTGGTTATTCGTGTTGATGATAGTGTATTTGAACTTAAATTTGTTTTGGAGCTCTCGTCAATAACAATAGGCCGTATTCTATTTTCAAATTTCCCAAAGGATAACTAAGAACGAACATTACTCATTTTACAATGAAGATGAACGGGATCAGTACATTCAATCTGCGTTCAATAGCAGTCAATGGTCCAGAGCAATGACGATACTGAGGGCTTTTAGGTATTATATTAGAAGCATTAGCAACAGTAACTGCAACACGCTTCTATATATAGCAGGAATCTTTTTAGTGATAATAGAACATAATGATACCTACATACATTATGCACCACTGATTATATGAGCTGAGCCCGACCTTAATCATAATTGTCATCCATTCATCATAAATCTATTGTTGCTTTCGTATTTAATATACTTGGCATGCCAAGTAAAATGTGAAGTTACATGCAATCAATATTTTTGAAACAAAACAAAATCACCTTACTGTCTAGAACGTGGTTAAGTCATAAGTCATAAGTCATTTATTTCAAAACAATATGCATTGTGTAGAAATTTTGTAAATAAAACAGTACCATCAAAACATTACAATCGAAAACATTCCATAAATAAGTAGCCATTAGTTCACATAAGTATATGTAGAATAACATTTTCAAAACGATTAAATCCACATTCAATTAAAAATAATTCATATACAATAGAGCAAAAGATCACAAAAAAAAGGTAAAACGAAACCAAAATCAAATTATCATAAAACGAAATGTGACCTTGTATAAATAATGCAATAAAAATTAAAAAATAATAATAATAAAATAAACAAATCGTGTTATAAAGTTTAACAATATGTCTTCTTATTTTCTGGGATTAACAATAATAAAAATAGAATGTCATATTTAAATAAAACAAAAGAATAAAAAACAAATGGATATAAAAAGGTCAGTAATATGTCATATAAATTGTAAAAAATCATTAAAAAAAATCAAATT
The DNA here is from genome assembly GCA_963082945.1 of Cerastis leucographa. Classification (NCBI taxonomy): domain Eukaryota; kingdom Metazoa; phylum Arthropoda; class Insecta; order Lepidoptera; family Noctuidae; genus Cerastis; species Cerastis leucographa. Next base: position 3,857,038 of record OY720366.1, read on the forward strand.
AATGTCAAAGATAAAATAAATAATAATTATTGCCATAGATAAAACAACAACATTAAGTAAAAACAAAATTATGACAACGTGCTAGTTAAATATAATTCAAATCAATAACAATTAGGGTTGTCGCTTATCACCTAGGTACTCGTCGACACTGTAATAGCCCTTCCTCAATAGAAACGTCTTCAATTTGTTTTTAAATAAGTTTGCGCTATTTATGCTTTTAAATTCTAAGGGAAGCTTGTTGTATATAAATACTGATTGGTACCTAGGACTGTGATGAACCACGTTTATTTTCGGTTGGATTGTGTAAGGCAAGTTTGCACAGAAACACAAACCAAATCAAAGTCACATGTCCGAATTCTCTGTCAAGACCAAACGCGTCATCATTACCGCGTAACCGGCCTTGCGTTATTGGAATCTGAGCCGACACTCCCGACACAAATAAACTGACAATCACACCTCTCGCTCGTTTCGCTTTTAGCGCTTTTTTCGCTTTGATGTCGGCGCCAATTGTAGTAGTCGTGTAGTATGAAAATTGGAGACGATTTGTAGCCTTTGCCACGCTGTCAACGTCCTAAGAAACGGAATACTGTACTAGTGTCGTTTTTTTTGGAGGTTGGTTTACACTCGAATGTTGTAGGTCTTTTCACTCATTGAGTCGTCACTCAAAAATCGTGTATAAGTTTCTTATCGTTTTACCTGTGGCCTGGCCAGCAGGGATTACTCGGCAATGCAAAAAATGTAGTGATCGGTAGGTCTGGTTCGGACAAATTCTTTCAAATCAAAGACAAATCTTTAAAAAAAACGCTTTTTTTTACTCGCCTGCATCTTGTCCCGCTGCATAAGCCTGCCCCTATTTCTTCCATACCTCTCTATCCTGGGTGATCTCTGGCCATGTTTGCCCCGCAAATGAGATTAGATCGCAGTCCTTCCTCAGGCATACAGTGTGACGATCTTTGTCCATTCCATGTCACTTAAGCTACCAAAATTGTGCTTGTCATCAATTATAATATTACAATTTATTTTTTTGTATTCTGAACAAGTTAAATAAATAATCAACCAATATAACTCTTCTAATTAATGGTGGTTACTCTTTTAAAATTATTTTAAAAGAGTAACCATGGAGTTTCTTGCCGGTTCTTCTCCATAGGAATCGACCAAACCGAACCGTGCACCTTTTGTCGACGTTTTATAAGTGCCCATGTAGGCCTATGCAAAATAAAATATTTTGATTTTTAATTTATCGAGATTGGTTATGTATTTAAAAAAAAAAAACAACTTTTCAAGTAGAGAGATTCCAAGATTTCTTTATAAAAAAACCTTTCAAATCAACACTTTGAGTGCTAAGGGACGTTTACACTCAATACCCTCGACTCAACACCCGGGTCTGATGACGTATTCGTTTCCAATCTCAGGACTCCATCATTTCCCTTCAATACCTCCATTGAAAAACAAGAAAAACCTAAGATAAGGGGGTGAAACATAATATAAGAAATACAAAGGAAACCGTTCCTTAGTATCAAATGTAATAGATTTACGCAGTTCGTTTCCGTTCTATTGATCAGCAACGGTATTACTTTCGGTCAACTTGACATGAGGGACAAACGGTTGTTCCTATCAGTATATATGTATATTGTACATATAAATATATATTGTTTCTGTCCTTCCTTGAGGCAATTGGGCCGGAAATTTTGTATACTTACACACAATGTGATTGTAAGTTGGAATTGGTCAGATCTTAAAATAGATTTGTTTGTAGAATAAAATCCAATCTCAGTCAACTGGATACCTAAAGAAATCAATGTTCATCATCATCATCATCAGCCTATAATGTTCCCACTGTTGGGACACAGGCCTCCTCTCTACGAGAAGGAGTTGGCTGTAATCCAACACGCGGGCCCAGTGCGGGTTGGTAGATGTCACATGTCTTCGAATTTTTAGTTCTAGAACATGCCGGTTTCCTTACGATTTTTACCTTCACCGATTTTGAGGGCAGCGGAGATGAAATAAATTACACAAAGTAATGCGCCTGCCTGGGTTCGACCCCACGGCTTACTGCTCGTAAGTCAGGGCTGCCACCACTGGACCAACGCTGCTCTCTAGGAAATCAATCAAGAAGAAGAATCAATGTTGCTTCTTAGTTAAAAATATATTTTCATCAGGTTTGAAATCGGTTCACGTGACGTTCATCAGTACGATATTTAACTACAATTTTGGGATCTTGGCAGTATTACTCGTTATTTGGCCTTTTATGGTCCACCTTTATTAAGCATACTAATAATATTTCATTTGATCGTAATCAAAGTCAAAGTCAAAGCATTTATTTCAATTAGACCATTACAGGCACTTTTGAAAGTCAAAAAAACAAAATAAAACGCGAAGCTACAGTCCCAGTCACAAGGCATAATAACTTATGAAAGTACTGTAGTTGAAATTTGGCAAGGAGATACATTATATCCTGGGGAAGGACGTGGACTATCTTTTTTTTACTCACATATACACATCAATTCATCGTCTCGTTTTTTTTTTTTTTTTAAATAACAATGTTTAGGTATTTTGTTTGTATTTTGAGAAAATACACACATCAAAAGTGTCTAGGGCTCATCACATATATTTTTGCAATAACTTTTCTCCTGATTGATATTAATTAAAATTTTCTTTAAGGATTCATCAAATAAAGTGTTTTCGTTTGTCACAGTAACGATAAACCAAGTCACCTTTGCATTAATAAAGAAATTTGCCATTTTCTAATAAAGGGATTTTTGACATTTGAACCACTAACATTAAAGTTCGAAAAAAAGACTGAAATAACAGTTTTCTTTAAAATTTTATTGGGTAACTTAAACAATTAATAATCCGTGTTTCTACCGCGAACACTAACAACACAAGAACATCGGTTTGGCATACTCAAAATGAGTTCTGTGCCTCCTGTGATAAGTGATACAAGTCAAAAAACGCCATTTTACAGGACAGCAAAAACAAGTTTAAAAAAATCTAGTTCGTTAATTAAGTGGGCTATGTTATATATCAGTGCACTCTTTTGTAGAACAAAACATTTTCTTTCTCTATATAATTTAGAGTTTTTGATAGATATTTAATTTTGGAAGTAATTCATGAAAAACCTGCGACTTGTAACTTTTACTTAGTTTTTTATGTGCTAAAATTAAGTTATTAATGATACTTGTACAGTTAAATTACGTTGCACCAAGCTTGCACCAACAAATTGTCTTAGTGTAAACTGATATACATGAAGTTAAAACGTCTAATAACTCATTAGAATAATGATTCTAGCAAAATGTGCTAAAACAAAAGTTGAAGATATAACCCTTAAGATTTTTTTTTTTTTACTTATCAGTCACCTCTTGATATAATTTAGCTGAACTATATCAATTTACTAAAATCCTAGTCTTTCAGAAGATATGTTAAATGATGTAAGTCAAGATGTACCCCTCAAAAAAAAGATAGTGATATGTGTAAATAAATACAAGTTTTAGAAAAATAAAAATCAACGTTTATTAACCTAAAAATACAGTCAGTCGTTAAGGCACATTTTTATCAAAATTCTTATAAAACTAAATGGAGATCTAATCATCACAATCTGACAATACGATCCCAGAAAGAGCAACCAGGAACGGAATTCTCTGATGTGCTCATGGGTGACGGTGATGTTTCTGGAATCGTAATATTGGAGGTTTGTCTCATCAATGACGACGTAGCAGTTCTTTTTTTTTTAGCCGGTACTCTTTCATCATCAGTGGATGAACACAATTCAGCAGTATTGCAAATACACACATCAAAAGTGTCTAGGGATCAACATATATTTTTGCAATAACTTTTCTCCTGATTGATATTAATTAAAATTTTCTTTAAGGATTCATCAAATAAAGTGTTTTCGTTTGTCACAGTAACGATAAACCAAGTCACCTTTGCATTAATAAAGAAATTTGCCATTTTCTAATAAAGGGATTTTTGACATTTGAACCACTAACATTAAAAGTTCGAAAAAAAGACTGAAATAACAGTTTTCTTTAAAATTTTATTGGGTAACTTCAACAATTAATAATCCGTGTTTCTACCGCGAACACTAACAACACAAGAACATCGGTTTGGCATACTCAAAATGAGTTCATCCAAATCACGCTGTGGAATGGCCGCCCATGTTCGTTGCAACAACAAAAAAAGGTCTTCTTGCGACTGGATACCCTCCATATTCGGCAGAGCTCTTCTCTGTAGCATATCCCATGCAAGCTCAATCGGGTTCAAGTCTGGCGACTGAGCAGGCCAGGGCAGGACATTGATGTTAGCTGCGGCGAGAATCTGTCTTACAACTCTTGCGGTGTGCGGTCGTGCATTATCATGCATTAACTGAAATAAGGGACCGATTTGCACTTGTAGAGGAACGATGACGTCTGATACAATCGTCTCAGCATAAATTTGAGCGTTGAGGTTGCCTCTGATCCAAATCAACTCAGTTCTTCCGCCGATCCAAATACCCGCCCATACCATGATGGTTCCACCACTATAAGGATGGACTTCCTGGCAGGATTTTAATCGCTGTTGGCGTCCAGGGGTTCTCCAGTGTCGTATACGTCTTGTATCCGGTCTCATACCAAAACGAGACTCATCAGAAAAGCACACGAAACGCCATTGTTCTTCTGCCCAATTTCTGTGTTCAAGTGCCCATTGATATCGAATCCTACGATTGTGCATTGCTATAGGTGGTACCCGTAGCGGTCTTCGGGAATGAAGGTTCACTTCATGCAAGTGGTTTCTGACTGTTTGGTCGCTAATTAAGTTCCCTGAAGAGTGATGAAGCCTCACGGCTAACATCATGGCGGTTATTGTTGGAGCTCTTCGAGTTAAGATTTGAATGTATCGGTCTTGTCTCCGTGTGGTGCAGCGATACCGTCCTCCATGGCGCTCAGCCACGGTACCAGTGCTTCGGTAACGTGTCCAAAGTCGACTGATAACACTCTGACTTGTATTCAGAGCTAAAGCCACAGTACGTTGCCGGGAACCAGCTTCTATCATTCCCACGGCTCTGAGCATTTCTTCCCTGCTTAAATGACGTCGCCGCTCCATAATAACGTTGGTTTTAATCAGTAGTAGGGAAACAGTAGCACTAATAATGTCTTCAATGCGTTGTATGTTTTTATAGGGAAAATATTGACAGCTGATTTTCATCTTTTACTCGAATTTGATTCACAGTTCCTGATTCAAATTATGAAATGCACCAAAAAGGATCCATATAAATTTATAAAATCATAAATTTATTACAAAGCCACATCTCAATCTCAAGAAATCCGCATAAAAATGCTTGATCCCTAGACACTTTTGATGTGTGTATATTCATCACTGCTAGAAGATCCAAAATCACCATCATCAGATGATTCTGAAATTCTCAAATCATCGAGAAGATTTTTTGAAGAATTTTCTTGAGTCTTGTTCATCTTATTATTATTGAAAACTGTTTCCGCAACAATTGTAGGGTTCCGCGATTCTTCAACTGGTTCTTTTCCTTCTTGCGTCTCTATTGTTTCGTTACCTTCTTCCTGGATATCATTAGGTTTTTCTTTGTCAGTGACCGTTTCTGAAACTACTGGACCCCGGTGCCATGACCCGTTAACCATTTCGCTTGTTTCTTGCTCCTCTCTTGATTCGTAGCCATTTTCCTGGGTATCAAAATGATTTTCTTCAATATCCGATTTAGTAGCCAATTTCATCAATTCGAGATTTTAGCTGAAAAAAAAATTAAGAGTAAGAAACAATAGGCATTCTCTAAATAATATCAATCAATATAATATATAAAACTCTTCCGTTACTGAGTCACTGACAGACAAAGCACAGCCTAAACCACTAGACCTAGAGACTTGAAATTTGGCACACGTATACCTTGAGTATCCTAGAGGTGCACAAAGAAGGGATTTTCAAAATTCCCACGGGATAGGGAATAAATAGGATTTTACGTTTTATGACTTCCACGCGGACGAAGTCGTGGGCAAAAGCTAGATAAAATAAAATGTCTAGATTTATTACAACGAGAGAAAATTACTTTGACCTCCTAGTTACAAACACTACTTACAACTTAGCAACATAATTTTATTATGTCAACGCTTCGTTATTTGGTGTAAAGTGATTTAATTCAATACAATAACAAAAATCTCAATATTATTGAATTTCGTGTAAAATGATATATCTATCAACTTACGTATCGATCCATGGCGCATTCCACCACACCACACCACACTCCATTACAGTCGCAGCAACACTGCGGAGCGCACGAGCGAGCTAATACGGCTCTACGTCCCGCGCACCTCCGATTACCCCCGCAAACCCCCACCACCTGCACTTGTATCACTTGGCACATTTATTATTTTGTATCATATTTTTTTACAATTGGTTGGAGTTTTAGATACAACTACATTTATATCTGTTTACACATAAAAACAGATTTGTGTAGAATGATTTAAGTCAAGTTGTATCACTTTTCACAAAAAAAGGGCATACCTTTAACTCAGATTTGTAGATCCATGTCGATTTGTATCCTAGAGGCATATCGAAAGAATTTGTTCAAAGGGATATTACTCTAGTCACATCAAAATTCACGATAAATATACTGAAAAATAAAATGTGAATTTAAATACAATAGCATTTAAATCACGAAGCACGAAAAATAGTGTGTTAAGTGACCGGTTTTGGGGTTACAACTTGACAAATATCGATTGTCACGAATTTTTTGCCAAAATCCCTATAGTTGTATCACTTTGCACAAAATTATCTCCGAAACTATAGCAGATAGAAGAACGTGAGTTAGACCAAAATACACGTTTTTTTTTTTTGATAGTGCTCATGTGAAAATCACAAAAAGGGTACAACTCGAGTTATATCACTTAGCACAGGAGGCACAGAGTTCATCCAAATCACGCTGTGGAATGGCCGCCCATGTTCGTTGCAACAACAAAAAAAGGTCTTCTTGCGACTGGATACCCTCCATATTCGGCAGAGCTCTTCTCTGTAGCATATCCCATGCATGCTCAATCGGGTTCAAGTCTGGCGACTGAGCAGGCCAGGGCAGGACATTGATGTTAGCTGCGGCGAGAGTCTGTCTTACAACTCTTGCGGTGTGCGGTCGTGCATTATCATGCATTAACTGAAATAAGGGACCGATTTGCACTTGTAGAGGAACGATGACGTCTGATACAATCGTCTCAGCATAAATTTGAGCGTTGAGGTTGCCTCTGATCCAAATCAACTCAGTTCTTCCGCCGATCCAAATACCCGCCCATACCATGATGGTTCCACCACTATAAGGATGGACTTCCTGGCAGGATTTTAATCGCTGTTGGCGTCCAGGGGTTCTTCAGTGTCGTATACGTCTTGTATCCGGTCTCATACCAAAACGAGACTCATCAGAAAAGCACACGAAACGCCATTGTTCTTCTGCCCAATTTCTGTGTTCAAGAGCCCATTGATATCGAATCCTACGATTGTGCATTGCTATAGGTGGTACCCGTAGCGGTCTTCGGGAATGAAGGTTCACTTCATGCAAGCGGTTTCTGACTGTTTGGTCGCTAATTAAGTTCCCTGAAGAGTGATGAAGCCTCACGGCTAACATCATGGCGGTTATTGTTGGAGCTCTTCGAGTTAAGATTTGAATGTATCGGTCTTGTCTCCGTGTGGTGCAGCGATACCGTCCTCCATGGCGCTCAGCCACGGTACCAGTGCTTCGGTAACGTGTCCAAAGTCGACTGATAACACTCTGACTTGTATTCAGAGCTAAAGCCACAGTACGTTGCCGGGAACCAGCTTCTATCATTCCCACGGCTCTGAGCATTTCTTCCCTGCTTAAATGACGTCGCCGCTCCATAATAACGTTGGTTTTAATCAGTAGTAGGGAAACAGTAGCACTAATAATGTCTTCAATGCGTTGTATGTTTTTATAGGGAAAATATTGACAGCTGATTTTCATCTTTTACTCGAATTTGATTCACAGTTCCTGATTCAAATTATGAAATGCACCAAAAAGGATCCATATAAATTTATAAAATCATAAATTTATTACAAAGCCACATCTCAATCTCAAGAAATCCGCATAAAAATGCTTGATCCCTAGACACTTTTGATGTGTGTATTTCCTGGTGTAAATAACTTTTCAAACGAACAACGATCCAAACGGGTAATGACTGAAAAATTCAGCCGAAACATTTTAGCATTAAATGATAAATCCAAGGTTCCTCGAATAAACAATAATGCTTTTAAGTTAAACAGCCATTATCCGCTTAGGGTGTGCCTTAAGTTACGATTAAGTTATCATCTTCATTATGATTGGTTAGGGTAGAAAATGCAGATGATTTCATAGAACTTTATACCTACTTATGTTAAATTGGGATAATATTCCATGTTTATGCTACTACAAACGCAGGTCGACTTTGAATTCATAGAAAAATCCTTCAAGGGGTGAAGGGAATCGTGTATGGTTTAAAAATTCCCTTAACGAAGTCGAAAGGCACTTGTTGTCTCGGCTTTGCGATATTTTTTTTTGTATGCAGAAGTGACGGACATATTGGGGTTTTTTAAGGGATTAAATATAATGAGCACCAAAAAATACTTTGAGATCCTAAGCTACGTTACCCAAAAAAAAAATACTAAACACCAAAAAAATTGTATTCAAAGACCAAATATAGTAAATGATCACCAAATATAGTAAATGATCACCAAATTTTGTGGCAAGAAGAACTTAGGAAGCAAGTGCGAGCAAAGCGAGCTCGGGATATTGGGCGCCCCGATTCGGACAGGTTAGGTTCGAAGGGGATGGCGGGGTCTAGTGAGCCAGCGGAGCGAGCGAACTAAGTCCCCGACATCCCCTTCGTGTTAGGTTACTTTAAACCCTGCAGAGAGAAATAGGAGCCCCGCGTAGCGGGGCTCCGTCGACTACGCCTTAGTTCGGAGCTGTGATTTTCAGGTTTTTAATTCTGGTGATCATTTACTATTTTAGGCAGTATAAAAATGTTTTTTAAGGTTATATTTACTTTATCTGGTGTTATGTTAAACATAAGCCGTTTTTTAATACATGTTTTATGTTATAACTTTAGCTACATACCTCCATGATACCCTTACTGTCCAATGCATCCATCAACACAATGTTTTGAGTGTGTTAATTTGAGTCCTACCGTAAAACGTGATTTTTCCCAAAAAAAATATGTTATAATTATTAGCTTCTGCCCACGGCTTCGCCCGCGTTTTTTCGGTTATTATCCCGCGGGATCACTCTACAGGGATAAAAAGTATCCTATGTGCTATTCCAGACGATTATCTATCCCTGCGCCAAATTTCATCCAGAAACATTCAGTACTTTTTACGTGAAAGAGTAATAATCATCCATCCATCCATACTCAAAAACTTTCGCATCTATAATATTATTATTATTAGGATAGGATTAACGTTTGCTACAATATAATTATGACCTTAAAAAAAACCTAGGTCGTTTTCAACACACACTTAGAAGTAAATACACTTGAAGACGAAAACAAAATTGAAAGCATCATAAACAAAATACAACTGTCAACAAAGACTTCCATTCTTCGAAAAATAACCTTAAAATTCTAAACAAAAGGCTGATAAATTCCTTTAGAAAAACATTCCCCCGCTCTCCCCTTTCCCTTGGAACCACACCCCAAAGGGGAGGTCCGTACTAATTATTGTTAATGTCAGTTGTCAGCAATTAGTCAGACCATTGTATATAGGATGACGAAGCGGACGAGCTAGGGGAAACTACGAGGTGAACGTAGAATACGAGAAGGTTACATTGAGGTACACTCAGCAGTAAAAGTCGGCAGTCGTGTTTTTTTTTTTGTCTTCAATCGAACGCGTATCATGTGCTGCCTCAACTATGTATATAGATAGGCGTTGGCTTCCAGTCTGATCACATCGGATTCAGCATAGTATTTTGCATATCCTCCACAACCAGGTAATACAATACGACCCCTTGTAAACTACAACTAAGTTAACTAATTGTACGCTGACTGACTAGTCAGCGCAGCGTCTAATCATTTCGCCTGCGCTTGCTAGCCAGTAGGGATTACTTTGCAATGGAAAAAAATGAGTGATCGATAGATCCGGTGGCCTTTGGTTGGCTGTTAAAACTTATTTAGTCACGAACTTTTTTTTTGTTTTGGTATGGCACTAGTTGTACTTTGTGTCATTTTCAAGTCACATGAATAGGGGATAATAATTTTTTTTTCTTTGTCCGTCGGGTAGTTTATTGAAAAGTATTGGACACGTATTTTTTCTTTTTTCACGTGGTCATAAAATTACGGAGATATATTGAGTTGAAATTGCGCATGACGTCACATGTAGGTAAGTTTTATACCTACTTGTGACGTAGTAAGCCCCCACTCTCCAACTTTAATAAGTTATAACTAAGTAATTTTTTGATATTTTGATAAAACAAAAAATACGTGTCTAATATTTTTGTATTACCTGTCTGACGGACAAAATAGAATGTCGTTTTCTTTACCCAGTCCGATCCCCTATTGTGAATCAAAGTTCGTGACTTGAAAACGACGATAATAATGTTACCAAAATGCTCTTCAATGCGAGACAGTATTTCACACTAGGATAGGCCCTGTGGACATCATTTCGTCAAACACAATTTCGTGTGCCGAAATTCTGTTTTAGCGAAGATATCCTTTGGAACCTCGTGTTAACTGTACCGATGCAATTATTCTCACTTTGAGTGTTACATCACAGTATTGATTCGGGCGGCACTTTCCACACCTGGGGGTCTACTCTCTAAGCACGAAATCCGTAGTTTCGGCCGAAGTCACGGTCGTTTCCAACTCCTTATCACTTACGGACATATGATTCGTTAGGGGCCCGAACTAAAAATGAATGACAATACGATTGGACTGTTGTCTTTACTCCCGATGTGTTTTCAAAACTCATGAATCTCAAAATATTAGGGAGTAGGGTTCATTTCGAAGTTGACGGACTTAGAGAGTTGGCCCCCTGTATTGGGCTTTTTGGTATGCATTGTGTTGAAAGGCCTTACTCAGTGGCAGCTGTGCTAGAGTGTGCTCAAAGGAGCTAGTAGTAGAATGAACTATTTGTATATTTTTTTTGAAAACATTATTTAGTTTGTATATAAGGTTTTGTCGACACGTTTTAGACAAGATTTAAAAACTCTACGTTCAATAATATTTGGACCATACATTTAGGTGTTTCTATTTGTTAGTAAAAATGAGCATTAGTCTGGAAGGTTAGCCTTCTGGAAGGTTCATTTGATCACAAACACAATTGTCAACTACCTACATTTTACAATTATGATAAGAAGTGCGCTTGATGTGATCCATTAGATCAGTAAAATTTACGTATTATATTCCTATTTAAACCTATGGATGCATTTTCAAACATCTTTCAATAATACTTTTTAGGGTTCCGCAGCCTATGTACAACCTATGCAGTATATACATTTTTTTTCACTATCAATTATTACTATGGAACGGACACTTATGCATCTTGAAAACAATTCAAAGAGTGGTATCACGACTCCATTCTTATTCTTATCCCGCACCGCCATATTTGTTTATAAAAAGTCAGCAGTTTCAGCGCTTGATATAAGTCAAGCGTTGAAACTGCTGACTTTTGGTTTACCACTACCAGTGTATACTTTTTACTGCAATTACATGTATGCAGCGCTAAAGCGGCCAATAGCGCATTGTCAGTTAGTGAATTGACATACCTATGCGTTTAACGTTTGGGAACGTAGTGTATGAAGGAAATTTTTTTTTTTAATTTTCTACATAATAATGTTTATTTCTATCTATTTTTTTTTATAAATATTTGTAAAATGTATGTTTTTGTGTGTACTGGTACCGCTGTGCTTCAGGTATTATAACCTCAAAATCCGAAAGAACCTTAGATTTTAAACAATTTATTCTCAGAAGTGTCCGTTAATTTAATTTAATCACTGTTAATTAATAAATAAATAAATAAAATCCATTTATTTCAGGTTTCCCCATAGAAGAATTACACGTTACACAATATGCAATAAATAAAATCACGATTTAATTCTAAAATAAAGATAAAAATTTCTAAAATAATAATAAATACAGTTAACAAATCATTAAATAATGTCAATAAAATCAAAAATTAAAATGTCACATAAAAAATATTGAAAATTATATTGTTTAAAGAATAGGGATGATGACTGGGTAAAGAAAACGAAATTCTATTTTGTCCGTCAATCAGGTAATACAAAAATATTAGATAACTGAGCCGTGACGTCATGCGCCATTTCAACTCAAAATATCTCCGTAATTTTACGATTACGTGAAAAAAGAAAAAATACGTGTCAAATACTTTTTAATAATCTACCCTATAGACAAATAAAAAAAAAATGAGTCACCATCCCTATTACAAATTACATCAATTTATTCGATATAAATATACAATTAAAATAAAGTAAATAAAAAATAAACTCAGCAAATATGTTTAATGAGTCATTTACATGCCCTGGCTACATGCCTACTGCTACATTTCCTTATATAAGGGCAGTCCAATCGTCCAGCGATCATCACTAGAACGGCATTGAAGCTGGCCCGCACCCTGCGCACCAAGGACGCGCACCGCTTGCGCATGGTGGCGGTTAATGTAGTCATCGTTAAAAACATGGGAAGTAATTTCACATGACTGTTACTTGTAAAGCCTCCGTGATGGACGAGTAATAAAGCGTTTTTAGGGTTTCATTCTTCTAAAGTAAAACAGCAATTCCGATCAAACAGACAGAGACGTGTAGAGGAGCCTTTAGGGCCTAAAGGCTAAAGTTTAGGTAAACGGTGTATGGCTGCTGAACAATGTCCTTTGGAGAGTAGTGTCTTCATATAAAAATAATAAAAAAAAAACCTCTCCATACATGTTCAGTCACGGACTTTAATTGATGAATTAATCTTTTACTCTGGACGCTCTTAACTTGCCCGTATTTCTACATTGTTCTCACATATTTGTAATTCTTAACATGAATGATGTAACCAAGATTTTGTAACATATTTTGATTTAAAAGAGTGTCCATGGAGTTTCTTGCCCGTTCTTCTCCATAGAGATCTACGCTACGGAATGGGCAACTACAGTACTTTCACAAGTTATTATGCCTTGTGACTGGGACTGTAGCTTCGCGTTTTATTTTGTTTTTTTTGACTTTCAAAAGTGCCTGTAATGGTCTAATTGAAATAAATGCTTTGACTTGACTTGACTTGACTTGACTTGAGCCACTTTTAAACTTTCCTATTTTGCAGTTTTATCCATTCACGAAATTACACGATTAAATCCGAACTCAAACAGCATGCTCGAAAACAAGATGACATATTACTCATAATCGGAAATAGTCTTATCAATAGAGGTTGAAGAAAGACTATTATAAGTTGTCAATGAAAAATCCATAAAATGTTACATACGTTTATCCAATCTATTAATGACTACTGACCTCCTTTGAATTAGAGCTCATTAAATACTCTTTATTTCTGAAAACCTTGGATTGGTTTTCAGCCACTTGAAATGTCGACGTCAGAGACGATTATTTTGAATTTTGGTGAATCGAATAATTGTCCTGAACGTCATCTTGGACGACACGCGTTCAGGTTTTCCGATTTCAAAGTTACCTATCATAATTTCTCCGTACGCTAAGCGTTACTATTGCTACGCTAAAATGCATTACACGGCTAAAGGTTTCAGACACACTTTTTATGCATAAAAAATATGTCCCCCCCCCCTCTAATTTCTAAAGTAAGAGGAAAAGAAAAGGATTTTGAAAAAAAGTAAGTACATATAACGTAAAAATAATCATCAATGTTTGAATAAAATTAAGTTTTTGAGAAATGGGACTTCTTCGTCAAACTTCAGCAGTAACTTTCTTCTTCATTTTGCTATAAAATATTCAAAAAATACCCTCTTAAAATGACGTCATTATACACCAAACCTAAGTGCGTAGTCAGACCGCGCGAAAATTATGTGACATACTATCAATTAATTTCGATTAAGTACAAGTACATCCTAAATTACTAATTCAACCTCTAGTGTACCTGTCTACCTGATATCCATACACGCTGCGAATGACAAGAGATCAATTTACGTCAGACAGGCCATGACGGGGGTTACGACTAATAACTTCACTTGATTGAGATTATGGTTGAGCTATTAATTCCATATTCAACCTGGTTGTATAGTAGTACATTGTCTTTATGTTTTTTAATAGATCACTAACTTTGTCTTGAATCACTGCGGGGTAGGTAGACGTGTGCCTAATACCCCGACTTACGAGCAGCAAGCCGTTCGAACCCAGGCAGGCGCATTACTTTGTGTAATTTATTTCATCACCGCTGCCCTCAAAACGGTGAAGGAAAACATCGTGAGGAAACCGGCATGTCCTGGAAATAAAATTCCGAAGACATGTGACATCTATCAACCCGCACTGGGCCCGCGTGGTGGATCACAACCCACTCCCTCTCATAGAGAGGAGGCCTGTGTCCCAGCAGTGGGAACATTATAGACTGATAATGATGATGATGTACCTAATAGTACTGCCACATTTTACCAGCACGCGTAGCATGACCACTGTAGAAACGAGTTTTGTCTACGGAAGAATCGACTTAATGACAGATAGACAGTGATAATGTGTCAGTTTGTTGATTCTTCCGTCGACATAGTTCGTTTCTATGGCGGTCATGCTACGCGTGCAGTTATGTTTAAGTGCCATGTTAAAGAGGGCGGATTCGGATCTCTCATTGTGAATCTATACAACATAAGTAAGTAAGTAATTACTTTATTGTGCAAATATGGGTACAGTACCTGGCGATAAATTGATAACAGGTAAGTTCAGTCATAGTTTACCAACAGGCATGCAAAAGTTTGAAGCTAAAACAATAAATGCACTAGATCTTGACTTGGCTCGCGAGGTTGTCGACATGTGGGATGTTGACTCGGCGATCATTGGCCAATGGCCTAATTGCCAAGAGCCTCGACCAATATCAGATGAGGCGCTCGTTAGGCAGCTGGATCAAGGACGTACTCCTAGACACGGCTCGTATTGCTAGTAAGATCCTTTCTCTGGAGCCCTGACCGCTGGTAGCATGGACCCTGTTCCCGATACCGGTGGGTTACTTTTGTATTTTGAAATGTTTGTTAAAATATTATTTTATACAGAAATATTTAAAAATGTAAATAATATGTACAGAAACAAATAAATGAGGATAATGCACTACAAAATACATCAAGAGTTTTAAATCACTATTTAGTGGATTTTCACAATGTTTTTTTTATCAATAATCAACATCAAAATTAGCATACAGATTATAAAAAATCATTAATAAAAAAATTATTAAATCAAATAATAAAATTATTACAATTACAAACAAATAATTTGAATAAAATCACTACAAACTACACTAAAATAGGTCAGACAAAATAATAAAATCCTTAAAAAAAAAACATTAAACTAAGCAAGCGATATTTACAGAAATAATAATAATTTATAAAAGCTGGATAGTAAGTATGTGCGTGTCTAAATTCTTTCTCAGTAAGAAACTCGTTCACAGTATAATTTGCTTTATGTGTTAAAAAACTTCGGAGCCTGTGTCTTCGAGGTGATGTTAAACTGGAAATAAATATATGTAGCTTCAAGTGTTACCGTGTGTACTCACTGTTTTTCATACTAAATATTTCAACAAGTACGACGTGAAAGGGGTACAATGGCTGACAGCTCGTACTTGTCTTATCTCCATAAAAACAACAGATTCATTTACTTAGCTCCAGTATGTTTTCCAATATGTACGAGTACAAAAGTATAACAAAGAATATAGAAATATTTTGTCGCTCTGATTTAAATTATTTAAATTTTGCTGTGAAATATAAGATACCATTACATCACGCCTCTTATTAAGCAAAGAGTCAGGCAGATATAGACGTTTAGGTAATACACCATGATAAGTGCCATGTAGTCCAACATATTGCTTCCATCCAGGCACAAAGCCCGATTTCGGTCTACAACTGAGATATAAGCATCATCATTGCATCCGAAAGACGTCCACTGCTGGACATAGGCCTCCCCCAACTGTCGCCACATTGACCGGTCCCGTGGGACTCGCATCCAGCGGATCCCCGCAACCTTCACCAGGTCATCGGTCCACCTAGTGGGAGGCCTTGCAACGCATCGTCTTCTGGTTCGCGGTTGCAATTCCAGAATTTTTCGGCCCCATCGGCTATCCGTTCTGCAAGCAATGTGCCCTGCCCACTGCCACTTAAGTTTGGCAATTCTCATCATCTGCCTAGCCATTTCCCAAACTATCTGGGGGTGGCTTCCAGTATAACCGGATGCAGCTGAGTACCAGTATTTTATATGAAGAGACTGCCTATCTGACCTTCACAACCCAGTAACTGGGTAATACGATATCCCTTGGTAAGACTGGATGTTAGACTTTTTGGCTTCTGACTACTCGTAACGACTGTCAAAGATCTACAAAAGACAGCCGGGACCAACAGCTTAACGTGCTTTCCAAGGCATGAAGGAAACTCGGTCTGTAATTATGGTCACATCCACGAACCAACCTCGGCAAGCACGGCTTAACTTTGAAGATTGACCTATGCGGCTCTTATTATTTAGCCACGAGCTCCTCAAGCTTGACAATTCTGATATATAAATAATACTGAGATATTACTGATGTAAATTAGCCAAAACAACTTTGACCGCCCTGAGAATCGCACCTGCCCAACTGAAGACCACATACTCAAGATAAAACGCTTTGCAACCAAAAAACCAACAACACGCCCCGTCGCAAGAAAAATAAATAATATTATAAAATAAACAGTTTCAAAATGACTACCCTGTCGTCTGCTAGTCACCGTCTCGAACACTGAACTATAGTCGTTTCAAACTTTACAGCGTTGAGAGTTAAAAAGTATTAACTCCAATAAGTTTAGACAGTACTCGGAGATGAGTCTTCATTCCAGTGACTTTCTGCGACCGCATCTCCGTTTCAGCATCATATTGTATTATTTGATGAAGGTTTTAAGAGCATTTAAACACCTTACGGCATTCCATACAAACTTTTAAGTCCTTAGTTTCCGAAATTACAGAACCGATTTTAATGAAACTTCATACGCATAAGCAGGATACATAAGCCTAAAAAGTTACAAAAAAACATTTTCGAAATGTCTTTTAAAAAAAAAGATAATTGGTAATTTCTGTTTCTATGGATAATTTATAAACGGTCTAATTGAACTGTAACACTATATAAAAAAAAAGTCGTATTACCGAGTTACTGGGTTGTGGAGGTCAGATAGGCAGTCGCTTCATGTTAAATACTGGTACTCCGCTGCTATCTGGTTAGACTGGAAACCGACCAAAAGATAGTTTGGGAAAAAGCTTAGGCAGATGATGTGGTAACCTTTTAGATCTATGTATCCTGCTTTTGCGTATGAAGTTTCTTAAAAATCGGTTCAGTCATTCTGAAAATAAGGACTTAAAAGTTTGCATAAAATGTCGTAAGGTGTAAATGCTCAAGCTTGACAATTCTGATATATAAATAATACTGAGATATTACTGATGTAAATTATCCAAAACAACTTTGACCGCCCTGAGAATCACACCCACCCAACTCAAGACCACATGCTCAGCTAAAACGCTTTGCAACCAAAAAAACAAAAACAAGCGCCGTCGCAAGAAAAATTAATAATAATTTATTAATTGTTTCGGTATTCATTGTTGACTTTTACACAGGTTTTGCAGAGTCATTATCTTATAATAGAAAATTGTCCTGTCTTGTGATGGGTGTTAAAGTACTCTTAGTGAAACCGAAAGGCACTGCTCTCTCCGTCATTGCGATTTTTTTGTTCTAGAACATACCTGGAAACCTTCTAGTTATGGAGATATTAGGAGTCAAAGTTCCAACTTTACCACAAGTTTTTTTTTTTTAAATAAAATAACATGTTTGAAAAACAAACATCCAAATGTCTATTCTGTACCATTTTATTTGTGGTTCTCTGGCTGCTTATCAAAATTAAATTAGGTGGAGGCTTATAAAAATATTAAAAACCTCACGCCTGTAATCTTTGAAGAATTACATCCACTTACCAGCAACCTAACAAATAAAAACCGGCCAAGTGCGAGTCGGACTCGCGCACGAAGGGTTCCGTACCATTATTTATAAAAACGAGAAAAAAAACCTTTGTTTGTATGGGAGCCCCCCTTAAATATTTATTTTATTCTATTATTAGTATTTGTGTAATAGCGGCAACAGAAATACATAATCTGTAGAAATTTCAACTGGCTAACTATCACGGTTCATGAGATACAGCCTGGAGACGGACGGACAGCGAGGTCTCAGTAATAGGGCCTTTGGGTACAGAACCCTATCTAGCATAGAACTAGCACTTAACCAGCCAAAACCCAATTTCTTCCCCTAGCTAATCTTTAACTGCAGAAACATATCTTTAATTAACTCCCATACATTTTTACATAATCTGGCAGGCAATGCAGTAAGAATGAACAATCAGGGGGTGCAGTTATAAAATCAGAGGCTGCTACTCCCGCCGTGGAAGTTCTCCGCGGACCAATTGAAAAGGTGCCGTTCGCTCTAATTATATTGAAACTTGGGTGACGGGTAGTAAGGAGTTGGCAGAAGTATAGGCTGGGGTTATAAAAGGTGTAGTTTTGCATCCTCGTCTAAATTCAGGATGTAGTCACGAAATACATAAATAATCAATATAATTTACGGTACCCTGTTAATTATAAAAAACACTGTTTTTTTTTTGTTATTTAAATTTGTCAGTATTTAGGGATTCAGAAATTATCGAATAAACGTTTGAGATTGTTTGTATTAATGAAAGCGTGGTTATAGGGCGAGGATCAGACGGGTCGCGATTTAAACACGGGTGGTGCACACTTAGTGATTTTCGAAAATAAGAATACAAAAAAAAAATA
The DNA here is from genome assembly GCA_963082945.1 of Cerastis leucographa. NCBI lineage: Eukaryota > Metazoa > Arthropoda > Insecta > Lepidoptera > Noctuidae > Cerastis > Cerastis leucographa. The sequence continues at coordinate 3,876,005 of OY720366.1, forward strand.
CCTACCGATTTTACTATTGATTCGGGACGAGAATCATTAGCATAGTCACCTTCTTGAATTTGACGAGGATACAATACAAGACCTTGTATAAGCACCTAGTCATACCAAACTACAAAAAGGAACTTGACGTATAAAAAATACTAACTACTAAAAAAATTGAGTATAAGTGTTTGTAAAAACCCTTCTACAAAAAAAAAAAAACATTTATAACGGGAGTTACATAACTCAAAACTCATAATAAATATAAAACACGAAAACATGTAATTGAAAAAAATCATTAGTGCTTCCACACAAACAAAAAATCTTAAACGTTTATTCGATAATTTCTTTTTTCCTAAACCACGTTAAGGGGGTTATTCTGTCATACTGACAAACTTTAACAACCAAAAAAATCAGCGTTTATTAATAACTAGCGGTCCCGCGCAACTTCGTCTGCGTCGCGCAACATTTTTCATTGCTGCTCCGCTCCTATTGGTTGTAGCGTGATGATATGTAGCCTATGTCCTTCCTCAGGTTAAAATCTATCTTCTTGCCAAATTTCATTAAGATCCGATCAGCCGTTTAGTTGTGAAAAGGTAACAAACAAACATACAAACAAACAAACAGAGTGACTTTCGCATTTATAATATTAGTATGGGTTACTATGGAAGTATGGATTAACTAGGTACCGTAATTTTAATTGATTATGTTACTCTTGTGACAACCTCCTGAATTTTGACGAGGATACAAAACAACACCTTGTATAAAGATCTGTCGTCAGATGACAACAAATAGGTACTAGTAGAGGAAGGAAAAAAGTCTGTATTTATTTGTAATATCGCTGACAATGGTTACTTGGACTTCTTTCGAATTGAATGGGCAATTGTGTTCTGGCTCACATAACCAGTTAGGAATATGTAGGTAATCTTATCTAAATACTTGATAAGGTAATAATGATACCTACATACATATCTGTAAAACAGGATAATTTCTTTTTCACCACTCCCGCACGAAAGAAGTGTCTTTCCTCTACGAAAACAGTGAGGAAAGTTGGATTTTCCTCACTATTTGAACAGTGAGGAAAGTAATGACCCCGTTCAGAAACTAACCTTGCCTGATTTTTTTATGTTAAGTTTTAAAGATATTCAAAAAAATAAATAATTTTATGCTTAGAATAGAAATATTTATAAGTTAAGATTAATGTTTTTTACCTATGATGACTGAATACTTTCTTGCTGGGAGTGGTGAAAAGATTTGTATGCAACATGTGAGCAAGTTCATTTGCTATTCGTTTTGTTGAGTCTTTCGCTTACTCAGGATTGAAATTTATAATCACTCACTGCGCTCGTGATTCTATTTTTCAATCCTTCGTTCGCTCAAGACTCAAAATCAAAACTTATAGGAAAAACGAACGTTCCTCACATGTTGGATAAATAATTATTCCTCAAGCGTGCTGAGAAACATCGTGTGAGAGGTTTAGCATAAACTATCTTGGGGTCGGCTTCCAGTCTTACCGGGTGCAGCTGAGTACCAGTATTTCACATGAAGCGACTGCTTATCTGACCTCCACAACCCAGAAACTGGGTAATACGATACCCCTTGGTAAGACTGGATGTCAGACTTTTGGCTTCTGACTAATCGTAACGACTGTCAAAGATCTACAAATGACAGCCGGGACCAACGGTTTAACGTGCTTTTCGAGGCACGGAGGAAACTCGGTATGTAATTATAGTCACCCATCCACGGACCAACCTCGGCAAGCACGGCTTAACCTTAAAGATCAAACCGTCGGCTGTTATTATTTAGCCACGAGCTCCTCCAATTAGGAATATGTAACCTTATGTAAATACTTAGTAAGCTACTAATGATACTTAGGTACATACATAGCTGTAGAACAGGATGATTTAGTTTCCTCAACCTTGCTGGGAAACAAGAGGTTCGGCGTAAGCACTCTGACATCAGTGGCACTAGTTTCAATTAGTCATTATGTAGAACTCTCTTCTCTTCCTTATAGTGTGGTTGGAGCCTAACCAGGGGGTCTACTCTCTAAGCACGAAGTCCGTAGTTTCGGCCGAAGTTAGGTCGTTTCCTACTCCTTATACTTACGGACATAGGATTTGTTAGGGACTCGAACTGAAAATGATTGACAATACGATTGGACAGTTGACCTTACTCGCGTTGTGTTTTGAAAACTCATAAATCTGATAATATTTGAAAATAGGGTTAATTTCGAAGTATAAAACTAGTTACGGACGGACCCGTACTTTCGTTGACGGACTTAGAGAGTAGGCCCCCTGATGTCAGAGTTTTTATGCCGCTCATGGGCCTGTGACTTGGCTTTACAGGCCGTCGAGAAATATCTCTCATGCATGCTGGTTTCCTCACGATGTTTTCCTTCACCGAAGCAAGTGAACGTTCAATAAGAAAAAGAAAAGAAAGAAAAATGAAAGGAGGAATGAGAGGAATTGAAGTGAGTGAGTGTAGAACTTAATGTATGACTTATTTGGAATAAGCCAAAAGAATACAAACAAACGAGTCGGACTCGCTCACGAAGGGTTCCTTACCATTATTTGTAAAAACGCTTCCCATTTTTGTATGGGCCCCCTTAAATATTTATTTTATTCTGTTTTAGTATTTGTTATAGCGGCAACAGAAATACATAATCTGTAGAAATTTCAACTGGCAACTAATTATCACAGTTCATGAGATACAGCCTGGTGACAGACGGACGAATGGACGGACGGATGGACGGACGGACAGCGAAGTCTCAGTAATAGGGTCCCGTTTGACCCTTTGGGTACGGTACCCTAAAAACGAACTAAAAATATTTTCAATGACAACACAGAGTTATTCCTCTCCCATCTCCCTGCTCCATGGCGGTAACGTTTTCATTCCTCTCCGCGTCTCCGTAGCGCCGTGGTAGAATACTGAACAGTTTTTGTGGTCCCCAAGACTTTCGCTGTGGTTTTATTTTCAAGATATTTCCAACAGCATTATACTTTCCTATTATTATGTCTACGGCTGCCTGGATAATGTTTTTATTCTCTATTTTTGCGAAGCTGTAAGAGGTTTGGCTGCGCTAATATTAGTTGGTGAAAATCGATGGATTTTTGCTGTTGTAATTTTTTACTTAAGCTGTCCTAGCACCTTTCTTTTAAAAACTCTTACCTAGTTGTTGCAAAATTATAACATTTTTTTAGTTGTTGCGAATATTTGTATTTTGACTTTTTGCAAAATTAAATGCGTTCATTTTGTCTTTTTGCAAAGACTTGATATTTATAAGCCTTTCTGCAACTTCGTTTCTGTATCAATAATTTCTCATTCTACTATCAGCGATATCTGTATCTGTGTATAATCAGACCTTAATTTCCCAAAGCCAGGTGCCAACTTAGGTGCCGTATATCCCCCCCCTCCCTCTCAAACCCAACATGTGGGTCGAAAAATAATTCGTTCGTGTGCGTTCAACGCGCCTCCCGACTCTTCTTTATACGTTGCTAGATGATTTGCCCATACAATTAAAAATAAATTATTTGAACTAAGCACCGAAACTTTTAATTGTAAAGCCTACGCTAAATTCTTTTCATAAATAAGTATCAAGTCCAAAACCCAGAAAAAAAAACCAGCATAAATTGTCAACATAAAGGCGAGCTCTAACCACGTGCGTCCCTGGACAGCACGTGACAAATGACGTCGCCGCGCGTAAATCCGCCGTGATGTGTTGCACCTTATCACTGTCCCCTGTATTGTATGCACGGATATGTTTCAGCCAATGTGTGGACGTTGGCGGAGTTGACGAGTAGATTGGCTCAGAGAATCCATACTAATATTATAAATGCGAATGTCACTCTGTTTGTTTGTTTGTTTGTATGTTTGTTTGTTTGTTACCTTTTGACGACTAAACGGCTGATCGGATCTGAATGAAATTTGGCAAGAAGATAGATTTCAACCTAGGGAAGGAAATAGGCTATATATCATTACGCTACACGCCAATAGGAGCGGAGCAGCAATGAAAAATGTTGCGAAAACGGGGAAAATGTGTCGCAGACGAAGTTGCGCGGGACAGCTAGTTATAAATAAGTGTTGCGATCTCTTTGCCACTGTCTATACGTGAGAACATGCATTTTTATGCTTAAGTAAATATGTAGTCAGGTAGGTAGGTAGGTAGATGGATAAATAGCTAGCTAGCTAGTTAGTCGAGTTGTTATAGATATGTATAATGTACTAGATGCTGCCCGCGACTTCGTTCGCGGGTTTTTTTTTTTTGGTATGAAAAATAGATGTTGGCCGATCATACTCAGACCTACCCAATATACACACAAATTGGTTCAGCCGTTTCGGAGGAGTATGGTAACGAACATTGTGACACGAGAATTTTATATATAAGAAGATATACTTTCTTCTTTCCTGGAATCATGCAGTCATGTAGGCAAGAAAAATTATGTTCTAAACGAGCGCGTGCATTGCAGGTAGGCACTGCCTACCTCATAAGATACAATTAAACTATCTAACTCACTAATAAATATGGGTAATGAGTGATGCCTATTTTTTTTTATGTACACGCCTGTAAGCGCGAAGAGTTAGGCAGAGGTGTTCTCAATAGTAAACCCACATTTTACCAATTATGTTTGTGTCCCATATAATAGGGGTTGAGCCTATTGCCATCAACGCCGCGCAAAAATGCAGACTCCGTGGCTGCTCCTGAGAAATTCCTGATGGAAAGTCCAATGACACTTTGCCAGTTTTGAATCGAACCCAGTACCTCATGCTCGGCATGCACCCTCATATAGTCAGGTCAATAACCAACAACGTAACACCATCATCATCATCTGGCTAGCCTTTTCCCAAACTATCTCAAGGTCGGCTTCCATTCTAACCGGATGCAGTTGAGTACCAGTATTTTACATGAAGCGACTGCCTATCTGACCTCCACAACCCAGTAACTGGGTAATACGATACCCCTTGTTAAGACTGGATGTCAGACTTTTTGGCTTCTGACTACTCGTAACGACTGTCAAAGATCTACAAATGACAGCCGGGACCAACGACTTAACGTGCTTTCCGAGGCACGGAGGAAACTCGGTATGTAATTATGGTCACCCATGCACGGATCAACCTCGGCAAGCACGGCTTAATCTTAAATATCGACCCGGGTGGCTGTTATTTTTTAGCCACGAGCCCCTCTAGTTACAACGCAACACAAAACAAAAAAAGAAAACTATTTTAAAAAAATGCAACAAACAAAACTAAACACCGTAATTTCTATTCAGGCAGGGTAAACGCACCAATAAATGTACGTAACAAAATACTTTTTCCGGCCAACTGTATAACAGGACTCGCGAACTGTTTATCACTGCAACGTGCACTGCGCTCTGACCACAACGAGCAACTTCACCCTATTCGACGGAATAAATCGTCCATTTTGTGTTAAAAGAGGCGAAAATATAGTGATATGGTTATTTTCATTAGGTTTTTTCGTCTTTGTAGAACCTTTATGGGTTATTTTATGTGCTGGTCTGTTCTGACTTTGAAAACAATAATGCTTTGTTATGAATAAATGGCGTGAATTTGTGAGCGTTTTGGTTGGGACATTTTTTAAATCAACTGGAAATATATTTTTGTCTTTATTATAATCCAGCTTTTGGGAACAGGAATTTTTGAATAGCTTCTGGAATGTGTTCTGCGATACGATTTTAATTGTGTAGTTCAGTAAATGTATAAAGTGATAACTGCCAAAAGTTAGAATTCTTCTTAGGCGGTTCTTCTAAATTCAAATTCTTGTCTATTGCATAAACATGTTAGCATAAGTAATAACTCAAAGTCAGGTAGAGTGAAAGTCAAGGAATTACTTTAACTTGACTAGATCATCATCTGCCTAGCCTTTTCCCAAACTATCTTGGGTCGGCTTCTAGTCTAACCGGATGCAGCTGAGTACCAGTATTTTACATAAAGCGACTGCCTATCTGACCTCTACAACCCAGTAACTGGGTAATACGATACCCCTTGGTAAGACTGGATGTCAGACTTTTGGCTTCTTAACGACTGTCAAAGATCTACAAATCACAGCCGGGACCAATGGCTTAACGTGCTTTCCGAGGCACGGAGGAAACTCGGTATGTAGTTATAGTCACCCATCCACGGACCAACGTCGGCAAGCAAGGCTTAAGCTTAAAGATAAACCCGTGCGGCTGTTATTATTTAACCACGAGCTCCTTGTTTAACTTGACTAGATACGGGTGTAAATATCGAGAGTTTACTTATTACTGACTGAAAGCTGAAAGCCACATGCCTTTCCTATTCCGTAATGCGTACTTCCAGCGCTTTTCGCAAGCGTCTTCCCCTCATGTGAGTTATGATCCATGCTGAGGAACTATTTCAACTGCTCACGAATATTTTATTCCAAGCCACCTTTATGGTGAAACTTTTAGATGGCGCAGTTAAGAATGTGTGTCTTTTTGAATGCACGTTTATTTATGTTGTTTGATATTTTAGGTAGTATTTACATTGTTTGAATTTACTTTGTAATGCTTATTTACAGTGGTAGGTTAAGGAAATGATTGATAATCAGGAGGTAATTTTCAATAGCAGTCAAATCCATTATATGCAAAATTGAGAAAAGTGAACTTTTGTATGACGTCATGATGTACGCTGTTGTGACGCTTTGGATGATAAGTATTGATTACTATGGAGTTCAGGATTATTAAAAAATAACAGAAATAAAGTAAATGCTTCTATTTACAGAGAAAACTGTGATTGAAAAACGTACTTGAATTCTTTTGTTTCCAAGTAGTGGATTTGACTAATTTTGTTAAAAAGCTGTCAGGATTTGACTAATTTTGTTAGGAAGCTGTCAGGATTTGACTAATTTTGTTAAAAAGCTGTCAGGATTTGACTAATTTTGTTAGGAAGCTGTCAGGATTTCAGTCCTTTTGAACAATCCAACTAAATGATTCCAATGAACCCAGCTATTTCGGAAAAGGGCAGACAAGAGAAGATATAAGATCCTCTTCCAAGAAAGAACAAAATGGAAAAATATCATTGCGAAGTCTCATGCCTGTGTTTCCCAAAGGCACACTCACATATTTACCTAGTTACAGGGCATAGAGTCAATAGGGGTGCGGACTGGGTAAAGAAAACGACATTCTATTTTGTCCGTCAGACAGGTAATACAAAAATATTAGACACATATTTTTTGTTTTATGAAAATATCAAAAAATTACTTAGTCAAAACTCATTAAAGTTGGAGAGTGGGGGCTCACTACGTCACAAGTAGGTATAAAACTTACCTACATGTGACGTCATGCGCCATTTCAACTCAATATATCTCCGTAATTTTATGACCACGTGAAAAAAGAAAAAATACGTGTCCAATACTTTTCAATAAACTAGCCGACGGACAAAGGAAACAAAATGTGATCATCCCCTATCATAATGCTGATTTCAAACAACCGCAAACCTAAAACGTAGTACTATTGAGAACAAAAATACCATTACTTTAAAGTAGAGTATTGTAATAGAACAGGTAGAAGTAATGGGATTTTTTTTTCCCACTAGTTATACGATTTTGAACCACTAATCGTAGGACTAGTGGGAAAAGATATTCTCATTACTTCTACCGTAGAACTGTTTAGTAGAACTAGTGGGATCGAAGATCTAGTCTCCGAACTCGGAACCATTGACACTTTTCCCGAACTGGATATCAAACCAAGAAATTTGCGCAAAAAGTTACTCATACAAAAATTAAACCAGTCTATTAAAATATCAACCTACCAATTCAAAACCGTTTAAAAATCGATTTCACCATCAAAACATGACGCCAAGAAACCATAAACCCATTCAAAACGTCAAGCAAGTTATAAAACGTGATAAATGTATGAGTAGGCTATGATCTCGGTCACCCCACGGCACTGGGGTTGATGTATAATGCATAGCATTTCGCACTTAACGCGGGGTGTCCCAAGTTTTTGAATTGTGAGTGTATTATTAATTCTTATTGTCCCCTGTGGATGCGTTTTTGGTACTTACGCTTGATAAGTTGGGGAAGGAGTTCTTGTTACTTTAGTAGACTGGTTTCTGAAATTTTCTGGTTATTAGTTCTGAGATTAATTTGCCCGGTTGATGGTAACAGGCAGCGGGCCTGTGGACGGTGAGTAATGGGCTAGGTCACCGTCCGTCCGTCTTATGACGACAGGCCGTGCCGACGGCGCATTTGTGTTCCACGCGCGCCTCAAGGAGATGTCAGCAAATCGGAAGGGGTCCGAGAGGGCCGATGCCTGCCAGGGCTGCGGGTTGTTCGAAATAGATACCGTGGCCCTGGAACACAAAGGGCTAAGAAGGAACATGGATGGGTCAGTACAAGTCTGACACTCCCTCCCACTCCGCCCAGAGCGGGAGAAGTCATTTGATGATTTCCCATCCTTAAAAAAAAAAATCTAGCGAAGTACTGAGGTTATCTTCTGCTTAATCTTTGGAGATTACAGGGGTTATGATATGAGCTTTCCGAGGCTCGAAACGGCCTTGGATAATCCACGGACCGGCTTCAGCAAGAGATGCTTTACCTTAAAAATCGTCTCGAGCAGTTGTTATATTTTTTTTCTTAGTTCAATAGTTGGTCTGCGTGTTCTGACAAATACATATTTTATCCTTCTTGAGATCGCATCCGGAACCAGGGGATCCGAGAGAGAACCAGAGTGGACGATGTAGCGCACAGAATAGGTAAGCTGAAGTTTAGCCGTAGAACCGATGACCGTTGAGGTAGACGTGTTCTTAAGTGGAGACCACGATTCGACGATTTACGATCGGCAAGCGTAAGGTAGGACACTCTGGCTCGGTGGAGCGACGATCTTCGCAGGATGCTGGTAGCAACTGAATGAGAGTTGCCGAGAATCGAGTTAAGTGGCGTGCGATTGGAGAAGCCTATGTCAAGCGGTGGACTGTTGAATGCTGATGATACTTCTTGCTATATTTACAACTAGCTGTGTCCGCGACCTCGTCCAACAAAAAAGTTATTTAATTTATTTATTATTTATAGCATAAGAGATTCCTAATTACATCAGCTATCTGCCAGTGAAAGTCCCGTCAAAATCGGTCCAGCCGTTCCAGAGATTAGCCGGAACAAAAAGACAGACAGACAGACAAGAATTGTAAAAAATATTATCTTTGTATATGTACCGTATAAACATTCATGCATGTAGTAAAAAACAGTTATTTTAATAGCTTATGTTTAACATAACACCAGATAAAGTAAATATAACCTTAAAAAACATTTTTATACTGCCTAAAGTAGTAAATGATCACCAGAAATAGTAAATGATCACCAGAATTAAAAACCTGAAAATCACAGCTCCGAACTAAGGCGTAGTCGACGGAGCCCCGCTACGCGGGGCTCCTATTTCTCTCTGCAGGGTTTAAAGTAACCTCAAAGTCGGGGTGCCCAATGGGAGCTCGCTTTGCTCGCACTTGCTTCCTAAGTTCTTCTTGCCACAAAATTTGGTGATCATTTACTATATTTGGTCTTTGAATACAATTTTTTTGGTGTTTAGTATTTTTTTTTGGGTAACGTAGCTTAGGATCTCAAAGTATTTTTTGGTGCTCATTATATTTAATCCCTATTTTAATATTACGAAGAGACACTTCAATTTTATTGATTTGCATAGATATTTTGATCAGGTGATCTATAAAAAGCAACGGGAATCACCTTAATAAAACTATTGATTATAATTTTTAACTATTTGCCTATTACTTACAGGAAATAGGTAATCAATTCGCTATAATCATGCTACAATTAAGAACGTTTTAGTTTTGTTTATATTTGAATTTGGTTCACCTAAATAAATTCATTAATATCAAATATGTTCAGGGACGTTAGCTATTGGTTATTTTGATGTAGGTCATACCAATTAAGGTAAACATAATTATGATTATGCCAAAATACTGATACATTTACCGCAAAATAACATGTTAGCCATTCACTCGTTCAATGTATTGCAACTTCGTTATTTCTACTGAAATTAGTTTTGCCAGTCTTACCAGATGCAGCTCAATACCAGTATTTTACAGCAACTGCCAATCTGAGCTTCACAACCCAGTTAGTACTGGGTAATAATGTATTCCATTTTCTCTTTTTCTTCCACGCAACGGCTAAATCTCTTTTTAGGGTTTCGTACCCAAAGGGTCAAACGGGACCCTATTACTGAGACTTCGCTGTCCGTCATTCCATCTGTCACCAGGCTGTATCTCACGAACCGTGATAGTTAGCCAGTTGAAATTTCTGCAGATTATGGATTTTTGTTGCCGCTTTAACAACAAATTAAAAGGTATAAACACAAAAAGTGATTTTTTTGCACGTTTTTATAAATAACGGTACAGAATCCTTCCAAGCGCGAATTCGACTCGCACTTGGCCGGTTTTTTTGTATCTCCTTTCGCAGCTATGCTAGAAAAGATTTCTTTACAAATAAGCATTACCGTTGTACCTATTTTTCTGTTCCTTTCTTCTTTTATTTATTTATCATCTATGAACTTTGGAGTTTAGTAATACAGTCCTGCCTATAGCCTTTTCCCAAATGTTTGGGTCCGCTTCTATCCTAGCCAGATGCAGCTGAATACGAGTTTTTCACATCGAGAGACTGCCTATCTGACCTCCACAACCCAGTTAGTATTAAGTAATATGTTTCCTCTTTGTAAGACTGGTTGTCAGACTTTCGGGCCACTGACTACATGTAACTGTTGTGACCATCTTCTCTTCTTTGAGGGCGTGGGTTCGAATCCCACTTCTGACACCATGTTTTGGTTCACTCCTGACACCATGTCATGTTTGGATGTTGGAATGAAAGATACCGTTGGGTATACTTAGTTTAATTATCACAGGACACAGGTTTAAATATATACAGACAGTGCGTAGTATCGCAGACGGGTTGAGATCAAGTTATGGCGACCGGACGGATGTAGATAATAGACCATCACTAGAGCTTGACACATAGTAACATACTAAATAGTGATGTCACAACAGTAACGACTGTCAAATACCTACGAATGACAGCCGGGATCAACGGCTAAATGTTTTTTTTCCGAAGTACAAAGGAAACTGGGTATGTAATGGGTCCCACCATAGACCAACCCAGGTAAACGCAGCTTAACTTAACTGAAGATTGACAAAAGTGGCTGTCATTATTTGGCCACTAGCTCCTCCGAGTTATACAAGGTGTTGTTTTGCATCCTCGTCAGATAGGGCATGTTCACCTTTTTTTTTCTTTGTGTGTTGGGTAGATTTTTGAAAAATATTGGACACGTATTTTTCTTTTTTCACGTGGTCATAAAATAACGGAGATATATTGAGTTGAAATGGCGCATGACGTCACATGTAGGTAATTTTTATACCTACTTGTGACGTAGTGAGCCGGACTCTCCAACTTTAATGAGTTTTAACTAAGTAATTTTTTTGATATTTTGATACAACAAAAAATACGTGTCTAATATTTTTGTATTAGCTGTCTGACGGACAAAATAGAATGTCGTTTTCTTTACCCAGTCTTCACCCCTATTCAAGGAGGTAACTATGGTAATGATTCTCGTCCCGAATCAATAATAAAATGGGTAGGTAATTTTTATTCTTATTTACGGAAATCGGCTAGTGTGAACCACCCGTGTTTTAAACGTAACCCGTCTGATCCTCGTCCTATAACCGCGCTTTCACATTTAAAAACAATCTCAAATCTAAACTTATAATATATAATAATAATAATATATAATATAATATTATAAAGAGGAAAGATTTGATTGTTTGTTTGTTTGTTTGTTTGCATTGAATAGGCTCCGAAACTACTGAACCGATTTGAAAAATTCTTTCACTGTTGGAAAGCTACACTATCCCCGGGTGACATAGGCTATATAATATTTTCAAAAAAATTAGGGATCCTTACTAAAACTCCAATAATGTAACCAAAGGGGTACAAAAATTACCTAAAATATTCTTTATATGGCGTGCGCTGCGAAAACTATTGATGATAGAATATAGTAATGTTCCACGACTTTGCAGAACACATTATTATTTATAAAAAGTGTCGAAACAGCAGATGTCTAACTATCTTAGTTATGCCACAATAAGTGTTCTTTTATTTAAAAAAATATTTTTAAGGCCGCCGCCAGAAAAGGCTCTGTATTTGTGTCTTGGCATTAATCCATATCAAAATAAATAACTTTATATTCAAGACTACCTCAATACCTCAATATAACTTTTTGAATTATTCAATTCGGACATTCCATTCGAAAGATATCACGAGTTTAAAAATGTAAGTATTAGAAAAAAGTTGCGCGGTCGCCGCTCACCCTGCTCAGCTAGCTAGCTAGACTACCTTATGCGATGTAGCTTAGGCGTCACTGAGGTACGGGCCGTACGGGAGGCGAGTCAATGTTAAGAAATGAAATGCCTCGCGGCTCACTCGCGCGCGCGGTCGGCTCGCATTTTTGTATTTATCGAATAAACTTAAAAACTACTGGACCGATTTCATTTTTGCCGTTAGAAAGCTACATTATCACTGAGTAACATAGCTATATTTATTACTAGAAAAAAATATAGATCCTTAGAAATCCCTACTAAAACCAACCCAAGGTGTAAAAAAATGAGCCATAAAATGTCTTTCATCGCATGCGTTGCGGAAAGTATTGATGATAGAACAAAAAAATGTTCTACAATATTATAGAACATATCAATATCAACAAAAAACTTCGCGAGACCATATCTCCAACTATTGTAGTTATGTCACTATAACTACTTTTTTACATTTTAAAAGTTGATATAAATGCCGATCGAAATCAAACCATGTTATCCATAACTTTGTATTAATTCTTATCCAAATAAACTATTTCGTATTCAAGACAGTTTCAATACCTGTTAATTACTTTTTAAATTATTGAAATCGGATATTCCATTCAAAAGATATTACGAAATTAAAAATATCTATATAAAAAAAAATTACACACTAACGCGCCGTTGTCGCTCCACGCAGCGCAGCGAGCAACGCGGAGAGAGAGATGGCACCGAAGTGTGGGAGAGGGGTGTTCGCATAGTAGCTCCATTATGCTATTGAGAAATTTAGCCCTCCCAGTATGTGTAATGGACAACACAGGACAATACAAGACTTTTGATAAAGGAATTAAGAGACAATGTGATTGTAGCAACTATCATCACGGGCCCCGCGGCCGGTCAACTCGCTCACATTCCGCGGATCCCGATGATACCGATGAATTTGCCTATAATTTTTAAAAGGTTACAATTTCCTGTAAAGATATGGTTTGTCCTTACAATAAATAAATCCCAGGGACAAACTTTCTCGATGGTTGGCATCAACCTAAGGAAAGAGTGGTCTCATGGGCAATTGTATGTTGCTCTTGCTCAAGTAGGATCTCCTGAAAATCAATGTTTTGTTAGCACCTACAAATACCACTGCCAACATAGTGTACAGTGAAGCTTTAAGGTAAACAATTAAAAAATAAAAACGTAACAACTTAAAATAAATATAAAAAAGAAATAAAAAAATTACATGAGTTAAAAAATTACATCCCCTAAAAAAAAATTATTAAAAACAAAAAAAAAATAAGTTTTGGTTTATTTTGAACATTTGGAAAAATTGAGTCATGTACGTTTTAACTAGCATATTAATTATGAGTTAAATTATCTTTATTTATCCCATTATGTTTAAAAAAAATGTCCACCCGTGCGAAGCCGGGACGGGCCGCTAGTATTCGATAATTTCTTATTCCCTAAACCACGTTAACCTCTTAACGTGGTTTAGGGAATAAGAAATTATATTCTGAAATACTGACAAGCTTAAAACAACCAAAAATATTAGCGTTTCTTAATAATTAACTAGGTACCACAATTTTAATTGATTATTTATGTTTTTTGTGACAACCTCCTGAATTTTGACGAGGATGCAAACACCTAGTATAAATAAAGATAATAGTTGCACCAAACCAATCAATTTACATCAAAAACACCGCACATTGGTGAAAACCAATTCTAACCCTTCCAATTCATTCAAATACCAGCACTCCTTTGATTCAGAACGAACTAATCTAAATTCATTAGTGGCCGGCCGTGTTGTCTAAATATTTGAATAATTTGATTTAGCTTTGTCGTATAACTGTGGCTAAATTAAAGGGTTGGAGGGGCATGATTAGGAAGGACAGTGAAGGGACAAGGGTTTGCCGAGGAACGAAAGGTTATAATTTTAATGAAGTTGAAACGGGTTGGCAGAACGCTTTCATGGAGTCGTTTAGATGGAAGGATTAACTGAGTGTGTTAATTCAGTTAGTATTTAAGATTTTCTAGAGTAAAACAACAAACAATATTTATTCGTTCAAGACTTAAACCTATTTAAAAAAAAAGTTTTAACCTTGAATTGGATTAAGTAAGGTGCAACTGGGCTTAAAGTAGGAATATTCCTGTGCTATCTGTGCTATAAGGACCAGTTGCTTTCGTCACCACCGTGCTCGAGCAGCCATTTTACAAATAGGGGATAATCCAATTTTTTTTTTTTTGTCCGTCGGGTAGTTTATTGAAAAGTATTGGACACGTAATTTTTCTTTTTTCACGTGGTCATAAAATTACGGAGATATATTGCGTTGAAATGGCGCATGACGTCACATGTAGGTAAGTTTTATACCTACTTGTGACGTAGTAAGCTCCCACTCTACAACTTTAATGAGTTCTAACTAAGTAATGTTTTGATATTTTGATAAAACAAAAAATACGTGTCTAATATTTTTGTATTACCTGTCTGACGGACAAAATATAATATCGTTTTCTTTACCCAGTCCGATCCCCTATTATGGTGCGGTGCAAGGTGAGTATGGATATTTTCATTTAATCAATGGTAAATCTCTGTGTGCATGCATGAGTGTGTGTGTGTTTGTGTGAATATATGTTTGTGAGTATGTTTATGTGTGGTGTGTTTATGTGTTTCTTTTGCGGGTGGTCATAGCCGTATATTTTCAGTGCTTCATCATTTTGTAAGAAAAGGAAGTTGTCTATGGTAATTTTTAGTGTTTTTATAGGTAAGATATGTGACTGTATTTTATTTTTGTAGTTTGTTAGTGTGAGCCATAATTTTATTACTGTAAAAATCAAATGGAACTCAATTTTTACTGCGTAGTAATTAATAAGAGGGGGTGGACAGAATGGTAAATTATGCATATTTCTCACAATAGCGTAGGGTAGATCATTTGTAAACTACGTAGATTTCAACAAGTAGCTTGGATTATCCATTTGTTTCCAAGGTTATGGCCACTGGCCACTTCGATGTTCATCGAACGCTCATGATTAAGAGTGGACGAAGGAAAGAGAAAGAAAGAAAACATATTTATTTGGATACTAGCTATCCCGCGCAACTTCGTCTGCTCCGATCCTATTCGTCGTAGCGTGATGATATATAGCCTATGTCCTTCCCCAGGTAGAAATCTATCTTATTGCTAAATTTCATTAAGATCCGATCAGCCGTTTAGTCGTGAAAAGTTAACATACAAACAAACAGAGTGCATGACTTTCGCATTTATAATATTAGTATGGATTACAGGTGGACCATGACGATAAAGATAAATAAAGATAAATGAAGGTAGATAAAGAGGATATATGCCACAGGAATATATTCCTGTGGCATAATTTCCGACATCCTCGCAGGCGAAGTTGCAGGGGCAATATATTATAGGGACAATATAGATTGACTATAAATCCAGTTATTAATAGTAACAAAATGCCTTCTACGACAATTCGTAGCTTGATTAAAACAATGTCAACGGACCGCGAAACTTTACTTGTTGATAGAATGTCCCAGGTTTCGACCCAAACAAAATACAGTACTTAAATAAAATGTTTAATTTCCACCCGTTTAGCTAACTTTAACTTATCCTGATTAAATATATTTGAACCAGGTAGTATTTATATTGGATGTACTAAAAACTTTTTTTTTTTTCATACATCATCATCTGCCTAGCCTTTTTCGTTGGGGTCGGCTTCCAGTCTAACCAGATGCCGCTGAGTACCAGTATTTTACATGAAGCGAATTTTTAAGGTATCTCGTAAAATAAAAAGAGATACTTAGTTTATTTTTTCCAAGGTCTTTTTCTCCACAACAAGATCTCAACAACTCGGAAAAGGTTAAACTGTGCAAAGTATATCGGTCTATTTGACCGTTCGGTAATGATGGCCAATCTCCACGGAGAACAAACATTGACGCGACGCAGGAAATACATACTATAGTCCACGAGTTTTTGTGCAACCCCTTGGTAAGTCTGACAACCAGTCTTACCAAGGGGTATCGTATTACCCAGTGATAGCTGGGCTGTGGACGTCAGATAGGCAGTCAATCCATGTAACATACTGGTTCTCACATGCATCCAGTTAGACTGGAAGTCGACCCCAACATAGAAGGAAAATGTGTGCGCAGACACAGGTGCACAGTCACTTTCGAAAAAAGAGTAAATAACTAAATAACCACTAAATTATCGTGTTAAGATTAAATACAACACAATTGCCTAATTTAATTAGATATTTCAATCAGTCATTCTCGATCAAAAACAAAATAATAAGAACGCACAACAAATCAAGTCCAGGATCTTTGGCAGCTCGACGAACGCTGACAGAGCACCTTTGGTAAACAAATGTAAAATAGTATTAAAATAAAAAGGGTGCTGTTAGTTCCAATGCTAGCCACGCGCCAATAGATCCATGTACAACTATGCAGGGATGATGTAACCCAATACCAATCAAGGCGCTATCTTATTTTCTCACCAACAACGCTCTCCTATCAATGTTATGCAAACGCTAGAAGATCCCGTAACAGCTATAGTTACACCCAATCCAAGAGCCACACATCCTAAACAGCTTCTCCTCAGTCTTCAAGCATATACACACTGATACAGCTGATCCTTCAAAGCCATAACAGCCTCTTCCGTATGCCTTCGACCCTTGGACGTGCAGGAAGTCAGTCTTTCACAAGATTGTTCGTTATGTCTTCTGGCGTTTGTCAAGCTCAGGTCCAACTCGTAGCCCAGAACCACTGCAGCTTTGGATAGTTCTTCGAGGCAGGATGAGACGTCAGCCCTGGGCAAAAACATTAATGATACGATCATACATTTTTCTGTACAGTATGTAAAGCAGTTTTGATTGCAAGTGACTAAAAAAAAAGTGTGCCGGCCGAAGGGAAAACCTCAATAACAGATGTCATAAAGTTCTAACTCCTTCGTAACGTAATGTCAATCCATCTTACGAATTTTCGATCACGTGTCCTGACGAGTTTAACATTTTTACACGGTAAAAAATGTTAAACTCGCGTCAGGACGCGACGCGCCTGTGCCGATTAAACATTCTGAAAGTAGTTTGTTTATTTTATTATTTCATCAGCATCATCTGACCTGCAAAGGTGTTCCTAACTCTGTGGCTGCTACTGACAAATTCCTGAAGGAAAAACTGAATAGCACTTTTCCTAACCTGAGAATCGAACCCAAGACCTGATGCTCAGCAGTCCCAATGTATCCAGATAAATTGGGACTGCTGAGCATTTTTTAACAAGGACCCCAGGGTCGGTTAATTTAAATTATAAACTGACTTCGGTAACAGCCGCACGGGTGGATCTTTAGCTTAAGCCGTACTTGCCGAGGTTGGTCCGTGGATGGGTGACCATAATTACATACCGAGTTTCCTCCATGTCTCGGAAAGCACGTTAAGCCGTTGGGTCTCGGCTGTCATTTGTAGATCTTTGACAGTCGTTACGACTAGTCAGAAGCCCAAAGTCTGACATCCAGTCTTACCAAGGGGTATCGTATTACCCAGTTACTGGGTTGTGTACGTCAGATAGGCAGTCGCTTCATGTAAAATACTGGTATTCAGCTGCATCCGGTTAGACTGGAAGCCGACCCCAAGATAGTTCGGGAAAAGGCAAGGCAGATGATGGAAACTTACTTCGGCAACACGGCACTCCTCTGAGCACCAGAGCCCCTAACTTCAAAAGCCCTCGTAGCCTCAACCAGGGTCGCCTGCATATGGTTCCTGGTGATGCCTATCATCTCTTCAGCATACTTCCCCATCTTGGCAATGGAACCGCGAGCCTCTTCGGTACAGGCGTAGATGGTGGACACATGTCGACTGGCCACGGTTCGAGCTGCTCGCTTTTCTTCGTCACACATGTCTGGGGAAAGAAAAAGGTGCAATTAACCACAAAATGTCTTACACAGTATGGCTTTACATACGGACTTAAACGCCTTTTGATGTGAATCATCTAAAAGCACGTCGTAGCAGTAAAACCGATTCGTATGCCGTGACGGGAAACGGCATGACGCTGTCATGATGTGATGCCACCTCGACTCTCTTTTAAAAACCACTTGTTGATCCATTGTCAACATTGGTGTCGTCTTCTTGGT
The DNA here is from genome assembly GCA_963082945.1 of Cerastis leucographa. Classification (NCBI taxonomy): domain Eukaryota; kingdom Metazoa; phylum Arthropoda; class Insecta; order Lepidoptera; family Noctuidae; genus Cerastis; species Cerastis leucographa. The sequence continues at coordinate 3,894,397 of OY720366.1, forward strand.
TTTCGGGGTCGGTGATAAAGAAAATTATATTAAAAATTTAAAAAACCCCTGACAGAAAAACTTCTAAAAACCAAAAATAAATTAATATTTATTTTTTCTTAGCCTTGACTGTCACAATTCTGGGCATAGGTCTCCTTCCATTCCTTCCACTTTTCTCGGCTTTGCGCCTCTTCTCGCTAATCAACGAAAACAAGGAAAGTAATAAATAAATTAAAAAATGATTTTTAGAGGGGAAGGTGTTGTTATAAAATACGTGATGACCATCAAACGGCGGAGCAGATTTTCTCGAAACATAGCTAAGAACACTCTCGATTAATACATCTTTCAAACAAAACCAATTTTATCAAAATCAGTTCATCCGTTTGGGAGCTACGATTGGAATCGAACAGACACACAGATACACTCGACAAACTTATAACACCCCCCTTTTTTGGACGGGAGTTAAAAATTAAGTCTAAATGAAAAACCAAGATGGCTTCGAGGAAAGTTTTCGGTTTTTTACGAAACTCAATTTTTATTTTACTTTTTATTAAATAGTTGAGCCCGAGTCAATGACCATTTAACGACAGACAATTCCGCAAAACAGAAAAACGTCCTATGAATATCGTATAAAGAATAATGGGAGTGTTAATTCCGAAAATAGCCCGGGAACGTATCATGTAGGCGTGAGCAATTAAATTTGCATCGGAGTCCATCATAAATTGAACGTCAGACTCGCTCGATATTACTTTGTAATTCTCATAACACTGAAATAAACCGACGTAAATCGAGCGGTTTAATGTCGTAAATACAATCGTAGACTTTGAAGTTATTCTATATCTGACAGACTCCAAGTCTCCAAGGTATAGGTTTATTTTTTTGGGTTAAAACTAATGTGACAAAACCTTCTCACAAGGTTTAGGCAGAGTATTATTGTTTTTTTTTTGTGATTGCAATCAGAAACACTTGGTAGTTGCTTGGCCATTTTCGTATTTTTTCTCGAGAGGTCTTCGAGAAATCTTCAATGGATGTCCTACTCGTTCGTGCCATAATCGTAGTACTCGTACTGACAGACTTACTTGCGTAGTGGGATCTAACGCGACTTCCGCTGGTGCTGGTGTCCTCCCCGCATGGGACGAGGCTTGGTCGTCAGGGGCTTTGTACCGTTCGGGGGGGGTGAGTTATAAAACTTTCTACCCCGTTACATAGTGTGATGGGGGTGCCGGATGGCCTTGAATCCGTCGCCCGTGGACCTGTTTAGGAGGGCTGGAAGAAAGCCTTGTCTGCACTTTGCCAACGCCCAGTGCGTCTGTTACGGGATGAGCAGGAGCTCGACATCTCCCTCTCCCTTTCCATGCTTCCTTCTGCGTGATGACAGTTTTGCAGAAGGACATCACCCGCATCCTAGGATTCTGCGCTTCTGAATATTGTAGTATACTATATATTGTGACATCAATGAATAATTTAACTATGATATAAATCAATAATTTAATTTGTATGACATCAGTAAATAATTTAATTTGTAATGACATCGATGAATAATTTAATTTGTATGACATCTATGAATAATTAAATCTGAATGAAACGATTAATAATTTAATTTGATTGAAATCAGTGTATTATTTTATATGTCTAAAGCTGACTATGTGAATGAAACTTATATTAATACATGATAATTGGTGGACGTTTAAATTACTGACGATAATTGGTAAACAAATATTAACCAGCATTTAATATTGTACACCTCATGGGTATGTTAAAGCGAGCCTTTATGTAATAATAATAAGAACCTAATTTCACCCGTGACAAACAATAAATGAATTTGAATTTGTTGTTCATAGTGAACTAAGGTCAGCGGCAAACAGGTCATCTCCCACATGAGGTCACAGTGCGGCTCATTCCACGCGGCACACGTATCGGGGCTTCTCGCTTCCAGGCACCACGGTGGGGTATTCTTGATATTCTAGCATGTACTAGGTATGACAACAAGATGTGCATTATATATGGTTCGAAAGATGTTCCCTTAACTTAGCGTGACACGTGAACTTTCAACGTTGCGTCGTATGAATATTGTATGTAGCTTGTTGGTTGAACTTGGTGGTTGTTGGTTTCTGCTTATTTTTGGGTTCAGCGTCCACGAGAGAAAATAACTTATAAATTACATTCGAAGCACGACGGACATACCCACCCTATTTTGGTGATGTTCTTCAGAAAGGTTAGGTACTTAGTACCAGCCACGGACGAGCGTGTATGACTAGTATATAAGTATAAACAGGTACCGGACAGTTACAGACGCTCAATGCACCATTGGAAAACGATCTTGTAACCGACTTACCAAGGAGCATAAACTTAACCTAAGCGATACGAGAAAAAAGATTGAACTGTACCTACCTGGAACTTTTAATTCATCGGCCAATTGCGTCAATTCCGTGTAAATCTGCTGTTTCTTCTGAATAGCAGCATTGATCTCATCTTTTATTCTCCGTAAAATCTTTCCTGTTAACTGTTGGTATGAATTCTGGATGTTTCTGTGGTAGGTGTCTAAGAATGGAGCTAACACTGTGTCCATGTAACGAGATATTTCACTGTAAAATTATTTCGTATTAAACACTCAACATAATCAGCGTATAAAGTAAAGGAAAGGGAGTAGGCCGTAACAACAGATATAGATTATACCTAGATAACACAAGTATAACGATCCGTTTGAAAACCAAGCGTGCCTTTTTTTGACTGCGCACTATGACGTCAAAACCACTATTTCGTTACTATACAAACAAGTTAGTATACAAAAGAAGCTACATTTTGGTTCTATATATGTCAAGAATTTTGCTTTGTAACGTTGTTGTTTTATTCAATTTAGCTACCTACTACCGTGCGAGTTCGTGGAATTGGTATAAGGTGATGTCGAGCTACAGTTTGTCACACAAGCGTGCATTCGACCTATAGTGAGTCGCAGTACAGTTTTGTCGCACAAGCGTTAATCGCGCTTCCGTGTGTCGACCTCACGTTATACACTCAATTTTAATGACCGCCTCAAAAAACTACTTGAAAGTTTGCTATTAAAACAAATATCTAGAGACTAACAACTTTTTGTTTTTGTTTTAAACTACGATTTCTAAGTTCTTTTGTAGTTAATTCGAACTTAATCGATTATTTGTTATTTATTAATCACAACCGCTAATTTGTAGACAAAATAAATTGATTGGGCTTTAAAATACAAATGACGCTTCAAATACCTATTAGCTAAAGCCAGTTGTGACCTCAGTTGTCTTCGCGAGTCAGTGTCGTTCCACCTGGCTCTCAGACTGACGAGGTGTTCCTCTAATACAACTGGCTGGTGCTGCCAGGGCGGGATCTCGAAGCAAAGCCCTCCGTCTTGACGGAGGTGGTTGCTGCGGTACTGCAATAAAGGGTGATAGTTATATTGCTGTTGAACGGACACGGTCGAGGAAATCTTTCACAAGATGCAACTAGATAGTCGTTTTCATTGTGTGTCGTTTAAAGCAAACGAAAAACTTGTATGACGCCAATGTAATAATTGTGAGAAATAGGTATTTTTTTTCAGTCATGTGAAACTATGCAAAGCAAACATTTAATAATTTCAGTTAGTTTATTTAAATCAGATCATGTGATGAGGAGAGACACATCGCATGTGACAAAAATAGTGATGAATATTAATGTTGATGGATGAAGAGGGAGAGGAAGACCAAGGAAACGCTGGATGAATTGTGTGAAGAATGATATGAAAGAAAAAGAAATAAATGATAGCCAATAATAAATAGATCACGGTTGACAGAGGAGAATGAAAGAAAAAAACTTGCAGGTTAACTACTAAACATAGAATATTATCACGACATGCCAATGATCCTTGCTGAGATAGAAGCCTTTTGGCCTCGTACAGGACCAGTTAAATTTGTCTTTTTTTTTTGTTGACTTTTTTTTTTAAATCTTGTTTTTTGTTAATTTTAGAGTTTTCCATTTTTTAGGGTTCCGTACCCAAAGGGTCAAACGGGACCCTATTACTGAGACTTTGCTGTCCGTCCATCAGTCCGTCCGTCTGTCACCAGGCTGTATCTTATGAACTGTGCTAGCTAGCCAGTTGAAATTTCTACAGATTATTTATTTCTGTTGATACAATAACAACAAATACTAAAAACATATCAAAATAAATATTTAAGGGGGCTCCCATACAAAAAAGTTATTTTTTTTGCTGGTTTTTATAAATAATGGTATGGAAACCTTCGTGCGCGAGTCCGACTCGCACTTGGCCGGTTTTTTTGACCCACGTGAGCCAAAAAAAAATTTCATTCATTCTTTCTTTCTAATGATATAACTTACCCTACAGCTAATAACAGGTTCAGCCGCATAATTCAAACCAAACAAGTAGAAACCGAAAATAATATTAGCTACCATTATTTCAAGACTGATTTCCAACTGACTTCGTGCATGTACTTATGTTGACGTGCACCGTTTACGACAATAAAACAATTATAAGCTTCAGTGGAACGTGACGATTTGGTTGATTTGTTATTTTATTGCTTGTAAAATAATACCGAAAGGCACAGCGTGGGAAGGCCTCCGACAAAGTGGACGAAGACCTTGTACATCATCTGGTTAGTCTTTTCCTAACTCTGTTAGGGTCGGCTTCCAGTCTAACCGGATGCAGCTGAGTATCTGTATTTTACATGGAGCGACTGCCAATCGGACCTCCGCAACCCAGTTAGTTAGATTTAAGGCCACCTACTACCTGTTAAGATCTACAAATGACACCCGGGACCAACGGCTTACGAGGAGGCACGGACGAAACTCGGTATGTAATGGGTGGTCCCCCATCCACGGACCAACCTATTGCTTATAACTACATAACCACCATGTTGCACCAAATGGGAGTCCAGCTCAGCATGTGTCAGGCATGCACCTGACGCTGATATTCTGCTAGATCCCTGTAGATCCTAATGGGAATACTGTTTCCGCTAGTCTCAATTTTTATTTTTTATTTATGAATGACATCTCGCAGTTCAACCTATGAGGTTGTCGTCTGCTTAACCGGACGCTAGTCTCACGATTTTAGGTGTTTCAGAATCCCAGAACTACTGGGTACAACCCATCCGTACCGGTTTAACGGCTGAATAGGTTTCGATTAAATCTTACACGTTGGTTGATAGATAGAATAATTTATATCCCTAGAGATATAACCAATCATTTCTTATCAAGGTAGTATACTTTCACAAGGGATAATTTCCAAGCAAACAAATTCCAACAAAACTTATTCAGCTTACAGACTCCAGTTGTGCCCCTCCAATATCAAGTATCATTCCTCTTAATTCCTTTAATGCCCGTAACGCAATTATCTTGCCCCGGTAGCAAAATTTGCTTCGCTTAATTTAAGGCCGTACTCTCACTGTATTTTTTAGTACTAAGTGCTAGCAAGCTTTCCGGAGACGTTACCTGAATTAATTATGTAGATAATTCATTAATATTTTTTTACGGAGACAATACGGACATTGGATACTGGTGTGAGGGAATTGTTTGATTGTTTCTTTGCTCTTACACTCATTAGCCCTAATATTTATAAACGAGCTGTGCCCGCGACTTTGTCAGATTTTTTCTGCTCATGCGGCTTCTCTGGTAGCTCATAAACGACACAAATGTGTAATGTTTCTAACTATTCCCAATTTTATTTTTCCATTATTTTATTCAGATGTTTTACAATAGTTTTCAAATCATTGCACCATTCATTGTTCAGAAGCATTACAGCACTGATGATAACATCTGTGTCAATTGTTTAATTTAGTGCTCGTATATTGTTTTATTTTTACTTTTGTATAGATTCTTTTTATTTACCTAATTTTTGTGAATGTGTGGACATTGTGGGCTTTGTTAATTCGTATTTTTTTATGGTTTATTATAACCACGACTTAGTGTCGGTACGTAACCTACGCTGTCCTCCCAAAAGGAAGTACTAACGCTGTAACATTTAAATATTGTAAAACCAAATGATTTAAAAAGAGTAACCTTGGAGTTTCATGCTGGTTCATATCCATATGAAACGACCAACCCAAACCGTGCACCTTTTGTCGACGTTTTGTAAGTGCCCATGAAAACATAAAATCAAAATATTTTATTTTAAATAGACCTATCTATTTAAAATAAAAATTTTGATTTTATTGTTTTAAAGTCTATTAATGCGTTTCTGTTAAAATTTGTCTGAAATAAAGCAGTGACATCTGACTACCTTCGATGGAATAAAAGCGTCATTTAATAAACATTTAATACTCAATTATTTTGTGGTAATAATTTTTGTGTTCAGATCATAACAGATCCCGTCTTTGCGTTTCTGAAAATGCTACTTGATTATTAATCAGGTCGAACACTGCAGAAAACAATTCTCTTTAGTTGAAATTTATGATCATTTAAGTCCCTATTATACTTCACCCCAACATTTAGAAATTTAGAATTAAACTTTTAAGTCCTAAAAGCGCATTCAAATTCAAATGGTCCCTGTTCACAATTTGCCATTTTATTGGATATACTTTGGTATCCATTATAAGATTACTCATCGTCATGATGAGTCACTTGAGTATAAACAGAGCAATGGATTTGCATAATAACATAACCTCAGGCCTGTCAGGCCTGTCTGTGCAGGTACAGGTGGCCTACCATGACGTATTAGGGCCTTTTCATTGTCATGCGTGTTTGCGCCCGCGTGCGGGCCAGGCGGCCATGCTTGGCGGGCCGCCCGCAGAGCAGATTATTTTAGCCACGCCCGGCGCGCGTGTGGCGCGAATGACAATAAAAACATGTATGATACGATAGGTTGCAGGCAGAACGCATGCGTGCCAGGCCCGCACGCGGGCGGAAACACGCATGACTGAAAAGGCCCTTAAAACATTATTGTTTTACTGTTTTTCCAGTCTGGGATAGAGATGGCGCTAGACATCCTGTATAGCTCCGTCTCTTTCCCACACTGGAATAAGAGGGAAAACAAAACTGCTATAAGATGTCATGGCCAGCATGAGTACCTAACAGTACACTTTGTGTGTAAACTCACTTTTTGCCAGTTTTGTTTAGTTCCCAAGTAACAGGGGACGTGCCTATTGCCAACAACTGCACAAATCTAGACTCTATGGCTGGTACAAACAAAGTCGTGATGAAAAAACCCAATATCACTTTCCCAGACCAACGAATTAGACCCAGGTCCTCATCTCTAAATCAACGAGGCAGTCGAATACAAAAATGTTAAAAGGCAGCTTAAGCCAAAATAAATAGTCGTCTTGATTTTACAGAAACACGACTCATCATCATCTGCCTAGCCTTTTCCAAAACTATCTTGGGGTCGGCTTCCAGTCTAACCCGATGCAGCTGTGTACCAGTATTTTACATGAAGCGACTGCCTATCTGACCTCCTCAACCCAGTAACTGGGTAATACGATACCCCTTAATAAGACTGGATGTCAGACTTTTAGCTGCTGACTACTCGTAACAACTGTCAAAGATCTACAAATGACAAACGGGACCAACGGCTTAACTAGCTTTCCGAGGCATGGGGGAAACTCGGTATGTAATTATGGTTACCCATCCACGGACCAACCTCGACAAGCACGGCTTAACCTTAAAGATTGACCCGGGCGGCTTTTGTTATTCAGACAGACGTCTTTTATCACCAAAAACATAACTCAGTATGTACAAAAACCATAAAATAGTATACGGAACTCTTACAACAACACGTATATGCCTTGTATATGTCCCAGTTTTAATGAAATCTCGCTCCACGTATTCTGAGCCTCTGTGACAATCAGGCTCGCTCGTTTCTTTTAAAATTAGCATATGAATCTAGTGAGGAAACGACGCTAGGTAGTCCTACCGGCATTCCTAGCGGGTAATGTTCTTAGGGGTTACAAGTTTCGGTTAAGTAGATTTCTTAGTGCGAAGTTCATCTACAACATATTTTTTCTTTTATCCATACTTCCATACTATTATTATAAATGCGAAAGTCACTCTGTTTGTTTGTATGTTTGTTTGTTACCTTTTCACGACTAAACGGCGGATCGGATCTTAATGAAATTTGGCATGAAGATAGATTTCAACCTGGGGAAGGACATAGGCTATATATCATCACGCTACGACCAATAGGACTGGAGCAGCAATGAAAAATGTTGCGAAAACAGGGAAAATGTGTCGCAGACGAAGTTGCGCGGGACAGCTAGTATCTCATATATCTAAAAAAAAACTCGAAGTAAATCCCATAACTCTCGGGTAATATTCTGTAAGTAAAATAATACAAAAAGTCCTAGAATAGGTGGCCTAAAAATGCATAGTTTCGAAGATATTATAAATCTAACACTAGACTCTCGATATTTTAGTTTCATTGATAAATAAGAATCGGTAATTCATTTTTATTAAAACCTCTCATTCACATTTAAAGCTAAGAAAATACGATGCCATTAATTGTGACTTTGTCGAATGATTTTGGATGAAAAATGAAAACAAAAATAAAATTGAAAAATTATTCATATGCCAGTTGATTCTTTGGTTTGGTCTCATTCATAGTTACGGTAAATAAAAACAAACACGTTGTATAAACTAAACGCAATCAGTGCATTTAAACCGCATTAAATTGCTGCCGTACTGTTATGGCAGCAATTAAATGCACCAGCATACTGATACAAACGTCGCCATGGACGAGTTTTCTGATATACGTATCAAACCAACAAAGATATGTCCATTATCGTCATCATCTTGCTGCCCTTGTACCATGTTACTTCCCGTCTGCCCCCACCGGTCTGTCCCCACTGGTGGCAGTTGTAACTATTTTTCGCATCTACCACCACAGGTGATGGTTGCGTCTGACTCAGTCGCATTTGCTCCTACCTCCACCACCACAGGATCGGCGCAACACGTTTACGTCAAAAATAATAATATGAGTTATTTGTTTATTTTATTTATTTATTTAACAATGTATGTACACACTTAATACAGAGAAGAAGAAAGGTACAGAAAATTGGTACAAAGGTGATGCTTATTTCTAAAGAAATCTCTATAATATGTTATATTTTTTTTGGGTTATAAACATTGACATATACACATTAACATATATATACACATAACATATTTGACATATACATTTACATATCTTAATATATGTTCACTGTTTATTTGTTTATTATGGAAAAATAATGAATTAAATGGAATGGAAAATTCATTACATTTAATTCATTTTGTTTTTTTTCCAGTAATTGGATTTTCTTTCTATCTTTTAGTGAAGTTTCAAATATATGAATAAAGATACTAAGTAGGCTAATGACCAAGTTTGATTCAATAACAGAGTGAACTAATTAACAGTATTATCTTCAACTTTTCTACTTCTTATTAGACGGTTTTTTGCTAATTAAAAGTCAATAGTTGCTGGTCCGAAATACAATGGAATCAGAGCTTTAGCGATTAATCTTGAAACACTTCGAAAGTTTTTAATTTAAGGTTTCTTTTCAATGATTCCCGAGCGATGAAATCAAGAGATCTTGGAAAGTTTTACTCCAGTACTCCTTGGACGCAGATAATGAGAAATTAGCACTATGAACTTTGACTGAGTTCAATCGTTTGGCAAGAGTGTTTTTTTAGGGATCCGAACGTCTTAGACCGATATGACTGGGACTGTAGCGTTTTTGGATTCTTTGAGTTTAAGTTCCAAAAAAAATCGAACGCATAAAGGATAACTTGTGTATCTGTCTGTCCGTCTGTTACAGCCTATTGCTTCGAATCTGCTGAATAAATAAGGCTAAATTAATTATTAATTACAAAACTAAAATGTATCGTTAACAAATTAATTTTGAATATGAAACGGTTTTTTTTTGCAAACGGTACCGTCTCTTTTATGGCACCATCAAGAATTAAAAAATTGAGTTATTCCATGTTAAAGTGACCATGGATGTTCTGCCACCAACTCTCACGTCGCGACACTTTTAAATCCTCGTTTTTAGACATTCCTCAGTCAGGTTACATTAAAGAAAGAAACTTGATTGTGTTTATTGGCAATAAAATTAAAAAGTAAACTATTAATGATAAAAGGGTCTTAGCTCAGCATAATGCTAGATGGTAACACAAGGTATACTACCTGACCCTGATTTTCCGCTGCAGCCCAAGAGTATAGAAGAAAGAAAGAAAGAAAAAATATTTATTTGTCGCAGAGACATGGCGTGCATACAAAAAAAAAACAGTGCGTGGAGTCCCTCCGCGCGGAAGAAGTGAAACTTCGTAATACTACACGCATGCGTTCGAGTGCCACGCATTCACTCTCGTTATTTTATCGAGCTTCTAAATAATATTTTGTTGTTTTCTTGTTGTATTATTTTTATTACATAAGTTTATCGAGGTTATTCTACTCATGGAAATTGAGCGAAGGCTGGTCACACCGAAGAGTCGAATGCATGACTGTTTGCACGCCATCTTGCATACCAAGTAGAACTACGTAGTCACAAATCTTGTAATACTGCCATCTCTTAGTAAGTTTTAGAAAATATTCCCCCTGCATGGTAGCGTTAAACTTGTTGGAAGTCGCATAAGAAGTTTCACTTCAATAAAAATGAAAACAATAAACATACAAAGCATAACAAACATTTAAATAAGTACAATAAGATAAAATATACAACAATAAGATTGAAAAATAACAAAAATAAAATAAGTAAAAAAGTTGTCAGCTTGTACGTCGTGACTGCGACAATAAAGGGTGTAAAACACCTCTTAACGAAGCCGAAAGGCACTGGTTCTCCCTGTCATTAAGATCATTTTTTTGTTCTACACCATACCTGGGAACCTTCTAGTTACGGAGTCACGGGTCAAAGTTCCAACTTTTTGACAAGTATTTTTTTAAATACAAGTTTTTAATGTAATATTTTTGGTACTCCCTTTCTTCTCCTAAAATTGTTTGTCCGAAAATCATTATCCATAACACGTTTGCTATAAACTTCAGTAACCATAATGTTCAAAATCCCGAAAGGAGACGGGCGAGACTACATGTATTTTGGGACCCACTCTTAGAGGTAGCATTCATCATAACAACTTATACGTAGTTGTAAAACGACTAAAGACTATCAGAAAAGTAAATGGAAAGTAAGACGGAAAAGTTGGGAGAAAAGAGATATACGTCTATTCACAAGATAACCTAAAAATCTTACGATTAAGGTTTTTAACAGTGGAATGACACCGTAATTAAGATGAATCAAAATATAATAATATTTAAGACGACTCATAAAAGAAAATTCGAATAAACTACTGTATTTCCCTCGCAGTTTTAGTTCTGACTTTACGTGTTTTGCTTCTCGTCATAAGCCAAAACCAGAATTTTTACTTCACTGCCTGTACCTAATTGATGAATCATAAAACTGCTAGACTGCAGCTAGAGACTAAACTGATTACCAACCCTGTAATTAGTTCGATCACTATAAAAACTGTTGTTACGATTTTGATCCATAAGCGAATTATAGTCAAGTAAAACGATTCTTATTACGCTGAGAGTAGATAATATTGTTTTACATAAATTATAACAGCCAGAGCTGACTAGCTATGTACAGCTATTGAAAAGCAGGGTTTGTTGAATAAAAAAACGATGAGTAAAAAATCTTATTTTTTGGTATTTTTACATAGTTTTTATTTTATGCAACACAGACGTTACGATGGCCAAGTTGCTGTCGGGTTTCATTTTCAGGGTCGCAGCTTATCAGCCCCCAAAATGAGTGACAAAGGTAGTTGTCTCCTGTTATCTGGAATTAATTAATTATGTTAAAATAAATAAATTCACCTTTAGTGTAATAAACATAAAGAGTTCCATGTATAAGTAACAAAAGTGCCTGACTCGCAGAGTGTATCCAGGTCCCCACGAAAAGAAAAACAGAAATGTAGTTTGATATAAAAGATAATATGACCTCTGATACCTGTGGAGCGGTATACAAATATTTCAAGACAAAATGCAACAGCCACCCATCTTCCATTTTGATGACTGAAACATCTGAGTAAAATACACTACTTCTACACTACCTCGGCTAGTCTTTTACTGTATACTGTTTTCGTCCGATAAAGTATTGGGCAACAGTAAGAATGAGCCTACTATAAGATTACAACAGTATGTATTTATGCATATATAAAAGCTAAACGAATCTTAGTTTGTTGTTCAGACAGATATCCTAAATAAGTTATTTACTTATGATATAAATACATGTTCTTTTACGAATATACTTACATCACGTGGATACACCCGTCTCTGAACTTTTTCAAAGCTCTGAGCACCTTCATCAGAGAGACGACGCCTCCGTAAGAGCGCAAGTCGCAAGAGAAGAAGAAATTAACGCAACGCATGTTTGTGGTTAAAATCAAAGTCCAAATCAAAAGCAACTAATTGTCCAATGTCCAGAGAAGAATGCGGTAGTCTAAGACAGGGTGCATTATCTACATTTCAAGATGTAAAGGCCAAGTCGTCGAGAATCTACAAAATCGCAATGATAAACATAAAATCCCAGACAAAAATACAAACATAACGATGGACTAGATCATCACAGATCTGACAGTGACAGTAGTGACGGGACTCAATGGATCATCATTGATAACGTTCCTTTATTAGAAATACTATAAAATCGCCACAGTACCATTTTTATTAGATGCTTTCGCATTGTTAGTTGGCGTTTTAATATCAGGTTTGCATGTTATTTTTTATGAATTTTTGACATAATTGAATGTATAAAAACTAAGAGAAAGATCCATTTGTGGTAATAAACCCATGAACAAAAACACATGTCATTGGATTGGAACGTAATCGGAAAAATGTTGCGTTTTGTAAATGCACGATTACTTAATTTTAGTACATTGAAAATTATTTATAACTTTTGATTCCCGAGTCCTAAAAAATCAATATTTAATAAATAAATGTCTCATAAAATTTTAGTTATAATTATTTTATATTTACACTGGAACGGAGTTTAGTTAATTTTCAGATTCTTTGGGTCCATTTTCGCCAGCCTTCTTTTGTTTAACATAATTATCTTTAGTTCTAAAAGTATTCTGTCATAATATTGAGTACTATAATTATTGAATCTCCTAATTTTACAAGACCTAAAGTCACATGTCCTAAGTATTGTGTTAAATAATATGTATTATTCCGAATGTTCATTTATAATATATTTTTTTAGTCCTAAAACATATGCTAAAAATTAGGTTTTAGTGACAGTAACGAATCGCTGTAAATCCGACTCCACGCAGTCTTGTCTGCCCTACCCCTACAGTGTAATTTAAAAACGCGTAGGCGCGGAGTGGCGAGGCGGCCCGCGAGTTGAGGAGCAGGTGGTTGTAACACTCGCCGCCGCGGCTGAGGCTGGCCGGCTATGCCGGCCAGCAAGCCGAAGCTGCGGTGGTGAGCGTTAAACCCATCTGCGACGATAAACTCGCAAAGGGACCGCCAGAGCGCCGCAGCGCCGGAGCCGTGACAGAAACCATGCCTGCTGCATGTTGCATGCTTGCTTGCATGCTGCATGCTGCGTGCTTGCTTGCATGCTGCATGTTGCGTGCCTGCTTGCATGCTGCATGCTTGCTTGCTTTACAAAAACCACATGTTCACAATCAACTGCTTTATTGAGTACAAAAAAATATCAAATTTGTTCTAAGAATATTATTATTATAAATAAACATTATGTAATTTGAATTTAGGATTTTCACTTTTATAGAAAACATTTTTATGACTTTTGTATATTATTGATTGTAATATTTATGACAAGCGGATTTAGGACATATTATATTTAGGGATTTCAATTTTATGGCATGTGATATTATGTGATGTTAAGTTCGGTTGAATTATCAGTCGGACAAATGATGATTAGGACAAAAAAAGTTATGGCACTTTAAATTATGGATAAAAAAGTTAGGTGACACAATAGAGAACCAATATTTTTACTTTAATCACCTCCACGACCCCCGTACTATTCAATTACATTGAGTTCTACCATAAAACATGTTTTTACACCCCCCAAAAAAAAGTCGTTTCCCAGCAATAATTTTTGCGTAAAGTTACTTAGTTTCATGTGCAGAATGCTTGGTTGACGGCTTCGTGATGAGGTGATTTACACGGTGTATAGATAGTATAGATCATTGGAAGCGGATAGTTAAATTTAGATCAGCTGATCCATATCTTAATTAGTGAAACTTATTTGAGTTGTCTAGTCTAGCCCGATTTGTAAAACTTTGCTCCAGCGGGTTTTAATTTATTAAAGATTAGACCAGCTGCCTTGGGAACTAACTTCGACTTGTACATTTAAGACTTAGGTTAACGTCTGATATTTATATCTGTTTTGCCCAAAGGGATAAGTAGAAGTGTAGGTATAGCGTTTTCAGAGAGTTTTTTACCAATAACCGGGACCGGGAGAGCAGCGGTGGCCCAGTGGTGGCAGCCCCGACTGACGAGCAGTAAGCCGTGGGTTCGAACCCAAGCAGGCGCATTACTTTGTGTAATTTATTTCATCACCGCTGCCCTCAAAAACGGTGAAGGAAAACATCGTGAGGAAGCCGGCATGCCCTAGAACTAAAAATTCGAAGACATGTGACATCTACCAACCCGCACTGGGCCCGCGTGGTGGATTACAGCCCACTCCCTCTCATAGAGAGGAGGCCTGTGTCCCAGCAGTGGGAACATAATAGGCTAATGATGATGATGATGAACCGGGACAATCCACACGGTTGCCGAGAAAAAATCGATTAACATTTTTCCAACCAGCTCAAACCTTAGAACTCACACGTATAAGGCACGTTTGCGACTATTTAACGAAAGGAGGCTGCTTCTGAGAATTTCCCAATGCAAAAATCTTATAACTCTTGGCAAAATTAAATTCAGACCATAATTCTACGTTTGTAAGTCAGTTCGACCAATAACCATACAGACAGAAAATGTTCTTTAGAAAAAATAAAGTCATTCAAAGTGGAGGGACATGACGGGCCTGTGGACGGTGAGTAATGGGCTAGCTCACCGTCCGTCCGTCTCATAAGACAGACATCGTCGTCTGTAGTCATAACGACAGGCCGTGTCGACGGCGCATTCATGTTCCACGCCCGCCTCAAGGAGATGTCAGCAAATCGGAAGGAGTCCGAAAAGGCCGATGCCTGCCAGGGCTGCGGGACTGTTCGAAAGAGATACCAAGGCCCTGGAACATAAAGGGCTAAGAAGGAACATGGATGGGTTTTAGTCAGTATAAATTTGACACTCCCTTCCGCTCCGCCTAGAGCAGGAGGGGGGTCATTTGAATATTTCCCATAAAAAAAAGGTGGAAGGCACACCGACGCTAAAACGGTTAACACGTTTTCAGTATGTTCATCATTCTGAACCCACAGAATTATGAACACTGTAATTTTTCATCGTATTTTTTTTCAATCTCCTTTCCTTACATTTTGACTGTGACTTAAAATTTCTATGTGGGGCGTATTCATTCCAAAGAATGATGTACTGAATCCCCCCCCACATAAAAATTACGATACTGGATACGAAGTTACCGTTTTAGCGCCGGTGTCTCTTCCATTCTGTATAACATCACTAGCTGCTGCCCGTGACTTCGTTCGCGTGCAAATTTTGATGGGTTTTAGGGGTATGAAAAAAAGATGTTGGCCGATTCTCAGACCTACCCGATTTGCACACAAAATTTCATAGGAATCGGTTCAGCCGTTTCGGAGGAGTTTGGTAACAATCACTGTGACACGAGAATTTTATATAATAGAAGAAGATTTTAACACCTGTTTTTCCAAAACGGTAAATCTCGTGGTTGCGCCATAGTACAAAAAACAAAAGTCATTTTACAAAATTCTCAAAATACTTTGCATCGTTGTATAACCATGAAATATATACTTGTTATATCCAATTATAGGATCATCATCACCGGGCATTTAAGGTCCACAAAACCCATTAAAAGCATTATAGTTTTACTTACGAATTTATTACGGGGTAAGATTTATAATAGAAGTGACCCTTACGGATTAGCCCAACGCTTATTTGTCTTTATTTAGAGCGAGCTTAAATGCAAAGGTATGCCCAGCACTGGCTCACTCGGTCATGTTTTTTTTTTATCAACTTCTATGTTTAGAAAATATTTTTAAAGAGACGTCAAGTCTTATGAAAAATGCATTTAAGCGACCTTAAAATTCTGAGAACGCCCGGTGGCCGAAGCTGGTAAAAATGTTACCGAAGAATATTAATAGCTACTACATATTTACACATAACCTATGAGAATAAATACTTAAAAAGAAACTAAGCAGTTAACAATGATAAAATAGGACACATTTAGAAGTAAAAGATACCACAAGATTTTCTCGTTTATATTCTTATTCTTTATTGCACACCAAATTAAAAAGAAATATACAAACAGATTGCAATATAAGTTTTTAAACTGACATGGTCACTAACACTATTAATAACACTTGCAACGGGATATTTACCATGTGTATTATTTGTTTCGAGTCCCCGATATTTCGGCACTGTTGCAAACGCCATGATCACGGATAAACCGTGTAACCGTGTTTATCCGTGATCATGACGTTTAATAACGGGATATTTACCATGTGTATAATTAATAATACACATGGTAAATATCCCGTTGCAAGTGTTATTATTAGTGTTAGTGACCATGTCAGTTTAAAAACTTATATTGCAATCTGTTTGTATATTTCTTTTTAATTTGGTGTGCAATAAAGAATAAGAATATAAACGAGAAAATCTTGTGGTATCTTTTACTTCTAAATGTGTCCTATTTTATCATTGTTAACTGCTTAGTTTCTTTTTAAGTATTTATTCTCATAGGTTATGTGTAAATATGTAGTAGCTATTAATATTCTTCGGTAACATTTTTACCAGCTTCGGCCACCGGGCGTTCTCAGAATTTTAAGGTCGCTTAAATGCATTTTTCATAAGACTTGACGTCTCTTTAAAAATATTTTCTAAACATAGAAGTTGATAAAAAAAAACATGACCAGAAACAAACGAAACATACGAACATCGAAACAGATTGCAATATAAAAAATTATGTACAACGGCGAGCTTAACCCAGAATTGGGTTTTGTTACAGCAAACCATTTTTCGATTGCGAGATTTGCAAAAGAGGATAAACTTAAGAGCATGTGCAAAAACAGTACATTCAAAACTTAAATTACCTGCTACATACGTAATACATACAATACATATATAAATAAACATACATATAAAATACTACATACATACTATTAACATATTGACAGGAAATGTTCTCTTATTCCTTTCCTGAACACGTCTAACGACGGGCTATCCCGCAAGGAGTGTGGAAGTGAATTCCAAAGGTGCACAGCGCGAACGGTAAATGATCCATCATATCGACTTGAGGAGTGGGGAGGAAAACGAAGGAGAAGAGATGATGATGAGCGACAGGGTTTACCTCTAGGTACAAGATTTTCAAAGCGTTCCCGAAGGTACGAAGGAGCTTTAGGGTCTTTAGGGCCGTTAGAAGCCTAGAAAACGTTGGCGTAACGACTTAGAGGCGTTTATGTGAGATTGGCCGGACAACACTGCAAGGAGAGAAGAGTAGAAGGCTATGTGGGAGGTCTTTGCCTAGCAGTGGGACAATACAGACTAATAAAACATATGTTATTGTGACGATAACGTTATATTCCATTTATACAAGGTGTTGTTTTGCATCCTCGTCAAAATTTAGGAGGTTGTCACAAAAACAAATAAAATTACGGTATCTAGTTAATTATTAATTAACACAGATTTTTTTGGTTGTTTATGTTTGTCAGTATTTCAGAATAACCCCCTTAGCGTGGTTTAGGGAATTAGAAATGATTGAATAAACGTTTGAGATTGTTTGTATGTGTGTAAGCGAGGTTATTGGGCGAGAATCAGACGGCCCGCGTTTAAAACACGGGTGGTTCACATTTACCGATTTCCGTAAATAAGAAAAAAAATAAAAATTACCTGCCCATTTTATTATTGATTCGGGACGAGAATCATTGGCATAGTTACCTCCTTGAATTTGACGAGGATGCAAAACAACACCTTGTATTGAAGAATCTATACATCACACAAATAAATAAAATTGAAGTGTCTATTTGTAATATTAAAATAACCGCTTCTTACTACATACATATGAATGTATATACGGTACATATACCAAAATATTTTTTTTTACAATTTTTGTCTATCTGTCTGACGGTCTGTTTGTTCCGGCTAATAGAATTTTACGGGACTTTCACTGGCAGATAGCTGATGTCATAAGGAGTAACTTAAGCTACTTCTATTTTAGAAAAATTCTAATTCCACGCGGACGCAGTCGCGGGCACAGCTAGTGATGTAATAAGACGCGTTGCGGTTTAATTAAGTTGACATAATAAATAAAAGGTGACTAACAAGGAAACGCCGGGAGGGGGCGCCGGGTGATGTTCTTCAATAAGGTCAGCTGCGTAGCAGTCACAACCGGCGTGCGTGTAAGACTATATGAATGAACGTGGACGAAGGAAAATACGTAAGAATCGTAGAAGATGGCATAGTTTCTGCCTGCCCCCCAAAGAAAAAATCTATAAGTTTATGTATGGACTAGCTTTCCCCGCAGCTTCGCACACGTGACCACGTATACTTTTGGCATTATTAGGGAACACTACATGGGAACGTGAAGTTGTAGCATGCTCCTAACATCCTCTACAAAAAATATGCTAATAAACAGACTTACTGTTAATTTAAAACTAAAACCTCGCTAGTTAGTACGTCTTTGTTTTAAGTATTAAAAGATCTCGTGGTCAATTTTTGAGGGGAATATAGATTGCTATCAGTACGCTGAGAAGAAGCTTATAACGCATGGATGTACATCAAATTCTATCCCTCATTAGTTTCTTTATCTTTTTGTGTATTCTGATTTACTATTGACGTACCTGTAAATTTAATATTTGTTAAGATAATATTTTTAATTATTTTTTTACGTGTTCAGGCCATATTGTTTAATTTACGTGTCGAAATACTACATTGATGAAATGTGAATTTATTATTTTTAAATTGTATTTTATCTATGAAATTCAATTTATTTAATTTATTTTAGTGTATGTTCTGTAATTGTGTAATATTTGTGTTTAAATTCAGATACAAATGACTTGTTAATGAATAAATGACTATGACTATCTCAAACCTCCGCTAGAGGCGCTAAAGTGAATCTCATCTCATTTGTGCACGACTTCAATAAAGAAACCTTCACAGCAATCTCAAAGATAAGATAAAATAATGCCAATTGTCCCCACGCTCCAACCTCGTTCATATTACGATTTTATTGGGTAAACATGCCAAAAGACTTGCTTTAATTAAGGTAATTTTGTCTCTGATAAGTTTTCTTCCAACAAAATGAGGAAAAAGGTACAAAAAGAATATCAGTAGTAGGTGGGAGTTCGCCTGGGAAAGGTAAAAATGGAAGGGATGAGGGGTATGGTATGACTCGACACTGATTGTTGCTAGGAATGTCTGTGAAAGCCAAAAAAAATATCCAAACATACATACTACATACATACATGTAATACATACATATACATACAAACAAATAAATAAAATTAAAGTATCTCTTTGTAATATTAAAATAACCGCTTTTTACTACATGCATATGAATGTATATACGGTACATATGCCAAAATAACATTTTTTACAATTTTTGTCTGTCTGACTGTCTGTTTGTTCCGGCTAATCTCTGAAACGGCTGGACCGATTTTGACGGGACTGGCAGATAGCTGATGTAATAAGGAGTAACTTAAGCTACTTTTATTTTAGAAATTTCTAAAATCATAATTAAAATAAAACTGCAAAATCGAAAAAAAATATAGTGCGTAGAGTCCCTCCGCGCGGAAGAAGTGAAACTTCATAATACCTACTACACGCATGCGTTGGAGTGCCACGCATTCACACTCGCTCTGTCTCTTTCTATTCCCCCTCCATGGTAGCGTTAAACGTTTAACGCAATCTTGTTGGAAGTCGCATAAGAAGTTTCACTTCAATAACTAAATAAACTAAATTACTTTTTTGTTAAATTCCACGCGGACGAAGTCGCGGGCACAGCTAGTAAATCAATATAAAACTTAGAAGTAGTCCTCAACTTTGCTATATATTAATCATAAATAAGGATGAATAACCCGTAAGGCAACTTCCTGGGTTCGTAGACGCGCATCTGTTAGTGTCACCTACCAGATATTTGTGATATTTGTGACAGAGAATGCCAAAATCACAATTTTAAACAGCTTTCCATGCAGCCAGACACATAAACAAAGCAAACCACATAATCCTAATTACAATAACAATACTCCATCTCCACAATTCCGAAACTCCGCAAAGCGAAATACTTGAACAGCACAAGCTTAACAAAAACCATCTTTATTTCTATACACATAACGACGTAGGTACACCAATTATATGAATCTTTGTTTTCCACATTTCTTGTTACGAAAACTATTTCTTAACTGTAACATTCTTTGGCGGAGTTAGGGCTCACGACGGAAGACTGAAACGCAATGAAAACATTTTCTGTACCTTGAAATTCGCAAGGAAAAGTCGGAATATGAATGAAAGTATGCTCTATGTTTGATTGTGGAAGGGATATTTTACGTTGTTTTGTGTTTAATGCTTTTGCATCGAGTGTGGATATAAATATGGGGTAAGACATTATATGGGTAACTATATTTTTTGAAGACGTCTCAAGTCTTTTCCAAGTTAACTGTATAAGTATTAAAAGTTTTTCTTCATTTGGCAACATTCTCATTCCAAAATCAAACACAAACGACGTTTTTTTAAAGTCATTGATCTAAGATGGTTTAGTTTCTGGATGCGGCTAAAACTAACCAACATTTTTCATTTTCAGCGTTTTTGCAACGGCTTCTAAGTAAGGTTTTGTAAATCTCTTGCACCCCTGCCGACTAATTTAACGATGCTTCTATTAAAGTAAAGTATGGATGGCACTGATGGTGCTGGTTGCAAACAATTTAACTAAAATGCTACAGGATTAAAGTATTTTAGATTTAATAATCGACGTATTTACGTTGCGTGTACATGCTAGGGCCCGGGTCCGACGGTATAACGTAGATACATTCCAAGTCACGTAGCGTCACTGAGTAGCAGTCGTAATGTGCGTTCATACACCTCGTTGATTCGACTCATCTTATTGTTAGCAACGAGCCACTCTATATACAGGGTTGCGAATTGGTCACCGGCAATCGTCAATATACCCGTTAAACTACTTCTAGTTATGGAGATATCAAACATAAATTCAAAGTTCAAACTGTTTCACAAGTTTTTTTAACTACTCTATTTTTTAAGGTTATTACTTTACTTTAAATATCTCCATGACCCGTTTATTATTCAATGCATTCTACAGCACAGTGATTTGACTTTGAGTTTTAGACCGTAAAATGTGAATTTTCGCCCCAAAAAAAGTCCAAGCAATAATTTTTGCGCCGGGTTACTTAGTTTGATGCTCAAAATAATTGTTTGATAGATTCGTGAAGGGTCTACCATTCGTAAAAAAAACTTTTGATAAGTACAGGCATCGAAATAGTCTGTCTATTAATGTACTTATAAAGTTGAATTTCTTTTTCACGAATCGATTTGAGTTTCATAGAAAAAAATGTTGTTAAGATAGGTAGAATATATCCCAATGACGATTGCCGGTGACCATCCTAAACCAAAAGAATTTTTTTTTTTAACTCATTTACTTTTATCACAATAACACAACAGCCGAATGAAATTCGCGCGCGCGCGTCTGTTACTTTCCACTTGTTAGCCGCGTGACGCGGTTCTGTCTCATAACTATTTTATCGTGCAAGAGTAGGTAGGCCGACACACGGGTCGCAAACACCAAATTTCATATGGCTTCAAAAAAAAAACTTTTGGGAGTTGCTTGTTATCATGAGAACAATCACGTGTTTAAGTATCGGTCACTAAGTATGGGTCATCCTATATTTATAGCTGCAACAACAATACATTTTTACATCAAAGTTACCCATGAGTTCACGAAAGCGAAACGCTACAAGAAACACTCAGACGGGGAGGGACGCACCTGTGCTGTGTTTTCGTGCCGCTGGGAAATAAAATATCTAGAAAATAACTGCTTCACATAATGCTGGATGACAAAACTGGACTGTCTCAATTGATGAGGGCTTTTATTTCGAGCCGTTGTCCCCAAAAACAAAGTCAGGTAATGCAATAAATAACACAAAAGGAAAAGGCCTGGCTGGGTTCGAACCTGCATGACTTTCGGTGAGGGGGGTAGGTGTGTAGTACTCTATATTTTGTATAATATACCTACTGCAAGAAAATTCAGCTAGAACTACGACAGAATTTTCTACTTTTGCGACAAAATTCGCCTGAAGTCTCCTTAGTACACGTCTAAACGTGCATTTAACATTTTTCTCCACAAAATCCAAGTAAATGTTGTGTTATAAAATCCTTTCCAACTCCAGTGCAGCACCGCAATCGTTTTACACAATTCCTGGGTTCCAAGGTGATATTTCTATACAAGGTAAGCTTTTTGGAGGTTTTTGTGTCGTTTTTCTTACGATTTGCGTAAAGCTTTAGTTTATTTTCGTCGATGCTTCTGTATTTTATCCTCACTTCTTTATTCATTCTCGAGCTAGTGGCTAAATAATAACAGCCGTAACTTTTTAAAAAATTTAAAAGGTTAAATCGCGCTTGCCAAGGTCGGTCAGTGGATGGGTGACCACCCCTTACACACCGAGTTTCCTCTGAACCTCAGCAAGCACGTTAAACTGTTGATCCCGGCTGTCAATTGTAGATCTTTGACAGTCGTTAAGTTGTAAGTGGCCGGAGAGTCTGACAACTTGTCTCACCGAGGGGTATCGTATGACCAAGTACTAACTGAGCCGTGAAGGTCAGATAGGCAGGCCGCTTCATGTAAAATACTGACATAGTTGGGGACAGGCTAGACAGATGATGATGTCTTCTTTATTATCAATTATCACCGATGTCTAAAAATCAAGAACTCCTGCTTCCTATCAGCACACATAGCATGACCGCCGTAGAAACGGGCTATGTCGACGGAAGAATCGACAAACTGACACTTTGTCATTGTCTATCTGTCATTATGTCGATTCTTCCATAGACAAAACTCGTTTCTACAGTGTTCATGCTACGCATGCAGTTGTAACTGCAGATCATGCTAATGCTAACGTATATATGTAATGTGTGATTCATTCGAAATCAAATCTTAGTTGCAGTTGCGTTCAAATAAAATAGCAATGCTTAGCGTTTTCGCCGACTTTTGAACATAAAATGCGTAATTTTTAACCACAGACTAAGAGGCATTCAGTTTCAAAGTTCTAAGGTAAAATTAAACTAAAATCCTAACTTTTAAAACTATTCGCACAGATGTTGGACCACCTTAATTAATTAAGAAATAATTAGAAGTTGAATCAGTGATTAAGTCGTTTGAAATTAAGATAGACTTATGTAAGATTTGCGAAGTTTATTAATTTTAGTATTCTAATTCAAATCTTAAATAAAATTTTTAGTAAAGTTAAAAATTATAAGAAAATATTCCATTAAGGTTAAAACATTTATTTGTTGAAAGCAGGCCAGCACCCATGAGTCGCAATAAAATCTTTTTTTTTTCATAAAATAATCCGAAGTCAACCATCGGAAAAGCGAAAGAAAAAAAAAAATTTGGGTATGATGTCTCAGTAGCAGCCACGGAGCCTGGATTTGTGCCCAGTTGATGGTAATAGGCTTGCCCCCTATTACTTGAGATTTTATTTATTATTAGGCTTCACTGTTACATAATACTTTGCAAATTGTAAACTTAAGTCTAAGCGCCTCATCACTTACAGAAAAGCACCGCATGCACACTACATTATGCGCACAATACACAATTGAATAAATATATCAAGAAATACACTTTTTGAAAAACTTTTGAAAGCTACAGTGTACTATTGTTAACTGTGATTATACTGAGTTACATTAAATTAAATAACATAGATTAAATTAGATTAGATTAGATTAAAATAAATCAGATTAAATTAAAATTGATTCAGTTATTTTTAGATAAGGTTAAGGACTTAAACATCACTGGTGAAATGTGGGTGTTCTTTAGACACACCTCAGCCTAACCCTTTCGGGGATTACACAGTATGTACTGTAATGTATCTTCTTGAACTTATATTAATTCTAGCCATTCTTCACATCCACATCACTTCAGAGGACAACACAGGTGGCGCCTGACACCAACCAACCATAAATTACGCTCCAAACAGTATATTTTTCATCTTAAGCCTTCACCGTAAAAATAAAAGGTTGCAACTATAAAAAATATAATTGAGGAAGGATGGCAACATTCTCGTACATGGCCGTAGGGAGTGATCATAAAAACCCTTGTGACTGTGTAGTTCAAGAAACCCGAAATAATAAACATTGTGATGAGACATGGGCTGCGGGTGTTCCAGAGAATTTTTCCTGTGTTTTATTTTATTACGCTTTTGATTTTATTTTGAAGTTTTGCTGATGTAAACTCTAGAACTCGTTTACGGAGACGCGGTGCGTTGCGCGTCGCGTGCTGCGAGGCGTCTAGCTTCGTATAACACGTTTTTTTTCTATATGTAGAGGCGGTGCGTTCAGCGACCCGGGTTATCAGCCGCGCAAACACAAACATTTTGACAATGTACGATCTTGACTAAAGAGATGCGGGGCGGGAAGCGGCGACACCACGAGCTCCGTCGCGGCCATCTCTACGTTTTACACGCCGCTTCTCCTAGTATTAAAGGAAGTGACTGGCCACTGGCCACATAGCTGCGTGCGCCGACGCGTTGAGCGCCGCGTGATTCGTTGCGATATCATCTGCAGACTCCACCGCAAGTAACACTGCTTTTCAAATAAACGCGTGTAAAATTGCTACTCCATAAACGCTGTCATACCTCGCCATATCTTTAAATTTATTTCGTACCACACCATGAGACATGCTGCGTCTTATTTATTAAAGGCAAATTATTCAATAACTCAAGATGTACTTATTTAATGTGTGAGAACAAGGGGTCATCTAAAACATCTGAGGCTTGAAGTCTCGCTTATCAGATTTCCCCTGACAAAAACCCCTCTACATCAAACGAAGTGTATTGTGTTGTGAATGTGCTATTACACGTTGCACCGTATATTCGAGCACTAGTACCGAAAAAGCTTCTAAGCTCTCAACAGTTTTGTGGTTTCTTTTTCGGTTTCACATCCCATTATTCAATAACTTTGGACAAGCTCACTGAAGTATCTACTACATTATTAATAAATATGAACGAATAAGAACCCATTTAATTGCATAACTAGTGATGCTAGCAAAAAAGAGATACAAGCAAAACGTAGCATAATAAATCATCACGCCTATAAAATTGAAAGGGTTTTTGGTAGAGGTGAATCTATGTAGAGTAGAGCACATTTCACTAACGATGTTTAAGTCCCAAGCACTGAGCCGCTTCGAATTAAATTTATGACTGCCTCGTGACTTTTGTAGTCGCATAAGCTACTGGTGAGCATGAAGTATTGAGTTCGATTCCCACATTGGTCAAGGTATTTCTGGGATTTTCCATCAGGATCGAATCATCAAAATCAAACTGCCGACAAATTGCTTTGCAGTTTGGCAGTGGTGTTATGTAAAATCCTACTAATATTTTAAATGCGAAAGTTTGTGAGGATGGATGGATGGATGTTTGTTACTCTTTCACGCAAAAACTACTGAATGGATTTGGATGAAATTTGGCACACGGGTAGTTTATAACCTGGATTAACACATAGAATACTTTTTATCCCGATAGTATGTTCCCGTGGGACAATTATCGAACTCCATGCGGGCGACGCCGCGGGCATAAGCTAGTGTAAAAATAAAACTCTGTATCATTTTCGACTAAATAAAATAAAAAGTAATAATAGGTATTTGACCTGGGCCTACATAAATCGTCGAGAAAAGGTGCGCGGTTCGGGTTGGTCGTTTCCTTTGGAGGAGAACCGTCGAGAAACTTAATAGTTACTATTTCAAAATTACTTGGTTTTTACAATATTATCATGTTACAAGATTAGTTCTTAAGTATGGGGTATAGCGTAGGACCGACGATATTATGTCGTTGATGACTTCACAAAAAACAATGTTGACATTTCATTAATTAATGTCGTTCAAACATCAGTTAAACCCGTAAAACTGAATCCTTATCTTCGCATATTATGAAGATACTTTCTAGTGCATCATATCGAATCCCTTATATTAGGTATACAAGGATAATATAATTTCCTTTTGCCCCCAGATCACCGTGAAAGTTACGAGTATTTCCTTTTCCTTTGAAGGAGGTTCAAGCGTTGCCAATAAAAGGTGCATTAGACCTCCTTAAACTTACGTTTGGGCGCCATGTTAGATTTTAAAAACTGCAGTGTATATTTAATGGGTGCTGGTTTTCTATTGGTTTTGAACAATTGTGAATAGGTGTAGGTGGCAGGTGATTTTTATTCACTGCCAGTGTACATTTATGCTAGATTTTTTAAAAGAATAATCTTCTTATCCGCCTCGTAATAAAGTGGACAAAGAAGAAGTTAATGGTTACGAGCAGCAGTAAAGCTATGCTTACTGATTGCTTAAAGTTATTTAGCTATTGATAAATTGTTGGCTTGCG
This sequence comes from Cerastis leucographa, assembly GCA_963082945.1. Lineage (NCBI taxonomy): Eukaryota > Metazoa > Arthropoda > Insecta > Lepidoptera > Noctuidae > Cerastis > Cerastis leucographa. The sequence continues at coordinate 3,921,037 of OY720366.1, forward strand.
GCACGCTTTTATACCAACTGTAAGTGCATCTGTATATATCTGTATAAAAATAATATAAAGCAAAAAGGATGGATTTAGGGATGGTTGCAGGTGGCGTTCTGTAAATTCTGCCTAATCTGATGAGAACAAGGCATAGGTTAATAAATTAAGTTTGCGTTAACCACAAACAAATTCATTTATACACCTCATAACTTTTCATTGAAGAAGGAGGAGCTCGTGGCTTAATAATAACAGCCACCCGGGTCGATCTTTAAGGTTAAGCCGTGCTTGCCGAGGTTGGTCCGTGGATGGGTTCCCATAATTACATACCGAGTTTACTCCGTGCCTCGGAAAGCACGTTAAGCCGTTGGTCCCGGCTGTCATTTGTAGATCTTTGACAGTCGTTACGAGTAGTCAGAAGCCAAAAAGTCTGACATGCAGTCTTACTAAGGGGTGTCGTATTACCCAATTACTTGGTTGTGGAGGTCAGATAGGCAGTCGCTTCATGTAAAATACTGGTACTCAGCTGCATCCAGTTAGACTGGAAGCCGACACCAAGATAGTTTGGGAAAAAGCTAGGTAGATGATGAACTTTTCGTTGAAGTTTTTAAAACAAAAACGTTTTCCTCAAAATATATTTCGGTCCCTACCTGCATTATTTATACCAACCCCATCTCGAAGAAAACGCAGCGAACAACAAACACGTAAACCCATCGTCTTGCGAACCGTTGCAGCGGTGAATGATGTGGAAGATTCGTGAGAAATGAGTCGGAAACGCCATCTGGTGGTCCTTCCCGATACCTCCCGATACCTAGCCTCATTTGCACACGCCAGAGGAAAAACAAGAGGACCCGGGAGTTCGGAAAATCGATGCAAGTTTCAAGATGTGATGGTTTATTTTGTCATTGGGCTTCTATGAGGTAAGTTTCTATGGGAAAATAGTACGTCTTTACCTAGAAGAGTTTTTCAATTTCCGTATTCAGGTTGGAAGCAGGTACTTAAATGATTTTGAAGGGTCCCCGTTATTCCCAATTATGGATTTGGACAGACAAATTTACTACTTATGTCACTTGGTTTATGTTACACGAGCTGTGCCCGCGACTTCGTCCTAGATAGACAGCTGATCAAGTTCCAGCTACATCCAATCCCGAATCTTCCATGGTTCATTGATAAAATATTCCTCTCAGGAAAAATCAATCGACGTTTCAACGACTCATTTAACCCTCGCGCAGCCAACCAAAGACAATCAGACAAAAAAAAACTCGAAACTAACCCCAAAAAGTTTGCTCCAATCCCCGGATCTTTCAAGCAGAGTTTTTGATAGGATATAATAAATTACCAGAGCCAACTGTAGTTGTTCCATAAATATCATTCAGACTGAATCGAGCCATAAATTCAATAGAAGCAAAGAAAGGGCAGAAAGCAATTTCCCCGAACGTTATCACATAAATTGCTTCCATCGTATGGAAAAATCTTGTTGAAGGACATTCCCAATAAAATTGGAATTATTATTTCCCCCTTGACGGCCCCTTTATAGTTAGGTGGGCTAAAGAAATATTTAGATATATTTTTTTCCTCCTCAGATCCTTTGTTAAACTGGCGACTTACCTTCCGAATGTAAAAAGGAAAAGGTTTTTATTGTATTCATATCGTAGACGGAGATGTGACGCCCCCGCGGCATTGCCGCCGAAACCTGATAGCAGCTATACGACACTTTTATTCTTTACGAAAATATACGTGGGTCAATGATCTTTCTTACTTTCTCTTAAAAGGTAGTGACAAAAGAACAAACAACTTTATACAGTACATGGCTTTTATTATATGGCTTTATGAAAAAATCACGTGTCGAACAGTTTTACGTCAATCCCTTTTGTGTACACTAGGTCTATCAAACGTGACATTAATCCGTCACTGCGGACTATTCAACATGAGTCACCCTGTACAGGCACTAAGTAATATTCTAATCTATTTCCCGGACTTTTTCAGTCCGTATGAGCAAACAGGTTTCGAATTCCTGCATTCGCTTCATAAATAAGAAACAAAATGTACTTTGAGAACAGAAAATAAATCGCATTACAACTCAAGGAACGATTTATTGTAGCAAAATGTGAATTTAACCCAACCTCGTTTGCCATTTGTACGACAACCTTTTATTTTTACTTAAAAAAATGGTCAATATGCAACCTAGACGTGCATTCCCATCAACGAATCCACCAAAAATGGAAATCCATCGCATACAAAACACATAGTACCATTTAAAAAATAACCACAAAATTTTTTCTCGAAAAGCTCGCCAATACAGCGCGTAGTGTTGTCTATGGAAAAAAACGAAGTAAGGCAACGACCACTGGCGGTACAGCCTATATTTCATTCGAAAGCCAGTACAAACCCACAGCCACAGAGCCGATAAATCCAGAGATTTCTATTACAGATAACGCCTTGATTCTTTCCGGATATTTAATTTTATATCCTGGTTTTAGAACGGGATTCTTATTTTGGACTTTTTGAATTATTTGAGTTAGCGTTCGATGACAGTTGTGGCTGGATGGCGTTTACTGTAAATATGGTTAGATTGTAACACAACTTTAACTTGATTTAAAATTAATAATAATAATCTACTTATCTACTCCCATCTGGTTATACAGGCTGACTTTGAATAAATGCGACAAAAAGAAATGGGAGCTTCAGTTACAGTAACATAGTAATTATAAACTGTTTTTTCTACAATCTAAATCGTTAAAAAAAATTACGTGATTATCGGTACTCCAGCAAAATAAATTAATATGCAAAATAAATAAGAAAAATTAAAGTATCAAAAAATCTCGTCCTACTCATCGCAGTGCACAATAATCCCGTTGCCGTTCATAGCGGTCATTTACCTAATTTTGCCTATTTTCTAGTATCGCGCGACGTTGCCACACCTCGCATGAGCGCCAGCGCCGACATCCCTTTCCCTTCCCGGCGACCGCCCCGCCCGCCCACCCTTCCTAAGTTCATTAGTCGTCCTAAAACGTTTGTAGGTCACGGTCGCGCGCGCATTCCGCAAATCCCACTTTACGTATTGCGAATAATTTGTATTTTTGTCTTGTGTTTGTCATAACAATGCCTAGGACGAGACGAAATAGTTGTGAACCGTTAACAAACGTACAGTATCTTGATATTGTTGTGTGGTACAACACCGTAAGAAATCTACGTGAAACACAGCGAAGATTTCGGCTAAAATATCCTAATGTCCCACCTTCATTGGGAAGAATTCTAAGAATCACTCAAAACATGCTGGACAGACGAGCTAAAAAACAAAAAATCAGGAGTGCATTCGAAACTGTAAAATCACAAACTTTTAATTAATAAAACTTAAGGACAATTTGCGGCGCCGTGCTCAATTATTGTGTTTACAAAACTGAGGTGGACATTTTGAACAATTATTAAAATACACGTAAGTATACTGATTTGATTTAGTGTAAATACTTACTAATTATTGTAAATACTGTGATTCCAACTTTTTAAATACGCCAAAAATACAATAATTGATTTGTTGTTGTAACAAACATTATTCAGATTATACCTCTTACTAAAACATTGTTTTACTATTTACTTTTATTGTATTTTTGATCGTCCTCAGCCGACAAAAGTATGAAGGGAAAGGTTTACAAAATTTTTATTAATCGTGCGCGCGGGAAAGAGATGCGCGGGCGGCTGGGCGGACGGGGGCGGCGCGATTCATTCATAGCGAGAATGTATACCTAAATCGTGCCCACTACGCGAAAACGGCAGTACGCGAAATTCTTTGATACTTTAATTATTTTAACGTTTTTCGTAACACTGTTAGATTCTTTTTTAATTTTACATTTGATATGTTCTAAATTTTGTTGACAACACGTATTATTGTATATTTAAATTTGTCGCATCTGTTCAATTTCACCCTGTATAATATTCATAAGTAGGTAGTAAAATTATTGTAAGTTTAATTGGCTTTGCAATTAGTCGGAAGTAAATACTGACAGATCGGTCAGTAGAAGTTATTATTATTATTAAGTAGAGTCAAACTGGAACTGAATATTTGTATATATATATAAGGATGCTGTTCATTAATTTGGAGTAAGAATAATTACTGGTTTGATCTGTTTTCAATAATATTTTAAAACTGCAACTTTACGTTTAAAATCTTCTTCGTTTTTTTAAAAGATAAGCGCCAAAGTAAATTACAGTACTGCGTGGTACTTTTACTCTCGAATGATAAGAGAGTCATTTTAATAATAATAAAATAAAATCCATTTATTTCAGGTTTCCCCATAGAAAAATTACACGTTACACAATATGCAATAAATAAAATCACGATTAAATTCTAAAATAAAGATAAAAATTTCTAAGATAATAATAAATACAGTTAACAAATCACAAAATAATGTCAATAAAATCAAAAATTAAATGTCACATAAAAATTATTGAAAATTACATTGTTTACAGAATTACAAATTACATATAAATTTATTCGATATTTAAAATTTACAATTAAAAAAAAAAAAAAAAAAACTTTATAAACTTGTTTGTAATTGTTTGCGGAAATCGTATTGAAAAATCAAGATGGCTGTGTTAGCTCTGATAAAACCCCCCTGCCAAAAGATCTGTATACATCGTGATTTTCTATGTTTTATTTTTTATTTTATTTCATGTTACCGCTTTTCAATAGCACTATGAACGCAGCCTTAACCCAAGCCATGGCCCGTTCTCATACAAATAAATTCAGCACAGTAACTGAACATTTTATAAAAATATAAATTTTATTCTCTTATACATATTTAGATAATGTCTCTACTCGGTTTACTGTAGAAGGTAAAATTGTATTATTTGCTATCATTTTGTTTTAGTACAGTCTGCATCGAAAACAAAGTTATAAGTACTTATTCTAGTTTTGGTAAATAAGTGAGCTAAGTAAATATCGCACCGTCTGTATTCCCCGAAAGGGTAAGCAGAGGCGTATTTGTACACTCACATTTCACCAGTCCTGAACTATATCTATTTTTTTGTGTCATGGAATATAATAAAAAATGTAAAAATAAGTTACGCTTGAAAAACACTGGCTTGTTAGTCTATAAATAAATCTAAGGATGAAACTACACTCAAAACAGTTTAAAAACAGTTACATAAAAAAAAACGCATTCAATTTATATTTCTTTACATTAAATTAGTATTATTGTGGACGCACGTCCACAATAATAAATATTAATTCAACAATCTTTAATTAATTAACTAACCATTTATAATATTCATTTAGAGATCAATTAATTATTTGAGTTAGAGCATTATAATTATTTTGTTTGATTCAATTTTGAAATATTTTATCATAATAATGTATTATTTATTTGTGTATGTTTGTGGCATAAGATGTGTTACTGTTTGTTGAATTTTATGTTCATGTGCGATTGAAATAAATGATTCTATTCTATTCTATTTTCGAAAAATAAGATGCGAGATCTATATATTCTACTCAGTAAAGAATCTGTCAACTCTGTCACTTCCAAATAAAACAAATTCAATGAGAACATCCTAGTTACACGATATTTCTCATCCGTCTGTACTAGACGAAACATGAGACAATATTGTTCCTACCCACAAAACAAACAAGGCCCCACTGTGTGCCGCTATCACATATTGACTTTTAGCTACTTCGTTTATTAAAGCATGGCAATATTATTCTTCTTTTTTGGTTGTCATCGAATTTCGAGCAAGTTTTATCTGTGGTTTGAAATGCAAACTGCTTGATTTAATTACATAATACTATACAGTGTTGTTTTGCATCCTCGTCAAAATTTAGGAGGTTGTCACAAAAGACACAAGTTATAAATTTAAATTACGGTAGGTAGCTACTTAATCCTACTAATATTATAAACGCGAAAGTTTGTAAGTACGAAGGAATGGATGTTTGTTACTCTTTCACTTAAAAACTACTGAATGGATCTGGATGAAATTTGGCACAGGGATAGATAATAATCTGGAAAGCACATAGGATACTTTTATCCCTGTAGTGTGATCCCACGGGCCAATTACCGAAAAAACGCGGGCGAAGCCGTGGGCAGAAGCTAGTTATTAATAAACGCTGATTTGTTTGGTTGTTTATGTTTGTCAGTATGAATAACCCCCTTAACGTGGTTTAGGGAATAATAAATTATCGAATAAACGTTTTAGATTGTTTGCATGTGTGAAAGTGCGGTTATTGGACGAGGATCAGACGGGCCGCGTTTAAAACACGGTCGGTTCAGACTTACCGACTTCAGTAAATAAAAAATAAAAAAACAATCCATTTTATTATTGATTTTGGTCGAGAAACATTAGCATAGTTACCTCCTCGAATTTGACAAGGTTGTAAAACAACACCTTGTATGGAGCAGTAATAGGTATTGCAATGGATACCTTCAAACGTATGCGTGGCAGGAAATGAAGAGGCAGACTATCTCACTAGACAAGCCCTATCTGATGGTATCCCCATGATTGGGTTACAGTATTATCATCATCATCATCATCATCATATCAGCCGTAGGACGTCCACTGCTGGACATAGGCCTCCCCCATGGATTTCCAACAGGACCGGTTGGAAGCGGCCTGCGCCCAGCGTCTTCCGGCTACCTTGACTAGGTCGTCGGTCCACCTAGCCGGTGGACGTCCTACGCTGCGCTTGCCGGTCCGCGGTCCTGCGCACTATGTGGCCAGCCCACTGCCATTTCAACTTGCCAATCCGCTGGACTATGTCGGTTGCTCTCGTTCGTCTACGGACCTCCTCATTTCTGATTCGATCTCGTAGAGAAATCCCAAGCATAGCCCTCTCCATGGCTCGTTGCGCGACTACAGTATTATACCAACGTTTTTTACAAAATTAAGATTAAATGTAGAAACATTTGGGTTGAATATTTTGACTAGCGTGCTCTAATAAAAGGAATTTGGTATAAAACTGTCCAACACAAGTTGTCCCGTCCACTTGGTTTGCTAATAAAGATAAAGTTAATAAATAATTGATTCAGATGACAGTACTCCTCAGTACGGCCCGCATTGTGAGGAGGTTCCTGTCTCTGCAGCCCTAACCACCGGTAGCTTGGACCCTGCTCCCGACATAGGCCGACACCTGTTTTGTTTTAATTTCTTTTAAGTTTTTTTTTTTTAAATTAAGATGATAAGATAAATGAAAGAGATAAATAAAGGTAATTTTTTAGTATAAATTGTTAAAAATAAATTATCTTTATTATCAAATCATCTGCCTAGCATTTTCCCAAACATTGTTGGGGTCGGCTTCCAGTCTAACCGGATGCAGCTGAGTATCAGTATTTTACATTAAGCGACTGCCTATCCGTGCCGTTGGTTAGATTGGATGTCGGACTTTCGGCTTTTGACTACTTGTAACGACTGTCAAAGATCTACAAATGACAGCCGGGACCAACGGCTTAGCGTGCTTTCCGAGGCACGGAGAAAACTCGGTATGTAATTATGGTCACCCATCCACGAACCGACCTCGGCAAGCACGGCTTAACCTTAAAGATTGAACCTTGCGGCTGTTATTATTTAGCCACGAGCTCCTCGTCAGTCAATCTTTATAAGCAAACCAAGTAGAAGTTAATCAGATTTATCTATACACACCATAGTAACTGCTATGAGGCTGCGTTCCGGACACATCCCACTGAATAGCTTTGCGTACCTAATAGACCAAGTTAGTACCAAGACGACACGGAATGTGATTTGATTGAAGACGTTTATCATATTTTAGTGGAATGTGTCCGAATCGAGGCTGAGAGGATTTTTTTTGGGATTGCTTACAGAATTAGCTTACACGACTCCGTTGTATGTTATACTATTCTTGCTACCCCCTTATCAGAGGAAGTGAGATTTTTATACAAAATGGTTTACTGTGCGTTAAAACTTAGATAAGATTATTACGTAAAATGTGAATATTTAAGTTAAGATGTCTGCACCGAATTTACCTGTGTAGGCACCATACTTCTAATAGTTACTCAAACTGCCCTGCCTTCACAACAATGCAGTGGCTTGCGCGCATCATAGCTCTGAAATGCAACCGTAAAAGTGTTTATGAAAATAGGTTTTTATAAACACTTTTACTGGTCGCCTTTTTGTAGGGTTCCGTACCCGAAGGGTCAAACGGGACCCTATTACTGAGACTTCGCTGTCCGTCCGTCCGTCTGTCACGAGGCTCTCATGAACCGTGATAGTTAGCCACTTGAAATTTCTACAAATTATGTATTTCTGTTGCCGCTATAACAACAAATACAAAAAAGAAACAGAACAAAATAAATAATTAAAAAAGTGATTTTTTGCTCGTTTTTATAAATAATGGTACGGAACCCTTCGTGCGCGAGTCCACCTCGCACTTGGCCGGTTTTTGAACTAGATAAGGCCGAGGTTTCATACCTGACTACTCTGAGAAGAAACAACCGAAACAAACTTAGAGGTCACAGTCTCTCTTAAGGTCCAGACATAATCTTGGTGAACTCACATGAAGACTATGCAGATCTGAGATGTGTGTGATCTGAAGTCTGAGATGGTCTTTTGGAGAAAAAACCACACATATTTGAGTGGACCTGTCCAGCCTGCAAGCATTTGTCAGTTATCGTGTAGCTCGACTCAAAACTCATGGAGCTCAACGAGACAACGAACAATACCAAAGAACGTACATTTATGTAGGTTGTTCATGGTACTTGAGTACCATAAACAACCTACGTAAACGTACTTCGCTGCCAGGTGCAGGTTGCTGCCAGGTGGCCTACCATGACGTCTTAATACATTATTGTTCCAGTCTTATTCCAGAGTGGGAAAGAGACGGAGCTATACAAGTCGTCTAGCACCATCTCTTTCCCACTCTGGAATAAGAATGAAACAATAATGTTTTAAGACGTCATAGTAACCTCCCAGATGTAGCTAGTAGCAATGTTTATCAGGTAAACTTTGATTAGACAAGGAATCAGTAATTTAATGCAACCATGTCACAGCACCAAAATCAAAATATTTTATTTTACATAGGCCTACATGGGCACTTATAAAACGTCAACAAAAGGTGCACGGTTCGGTTTGGTCGTTTCCTATGGAGAAGAACCGGCAAGAAACTCCGTGGTTACTCTTTTAAAATCATGTGGTATTACAATATTTCAATGTTACAGCGTTAGTACTTAAGTATGGGTGGACAGCGTAGGCCCGACAATAAATCGTTGCTTACTACAAAAGGTAGAACAAGATAAAAAATATACAACGCCTACACTGTCCACACATTCACAAAAAAAAATAGGTAAATAAAAGACTATTAGTCTATACAAAAGTAAAAATAAAACAATATAAGAGCACTAAATTAAACAATTGACACAGATGTTATCATCAGTGCTGTAATTCTCCTAAACAATGAACGAATGGTGCTATGATTTGAAAACTATTGTAAAACATTTGCAAATCATCATCAAAACATTTAAGTTTTTAAAAGATAAACAGTTTGTAATAAAAAGCAACAATTAAGAGCAACTATTCAGACGGAAAAATGTGCCGAAAAAAAGGGACGAGCGGTCCAAATAGTCGGGTTCTGCACATATTTTATTCTATTATTTGGCGATCAAAAACTCGAAACACAGTTAAATGGAGGCTTTCAATTTAATAGATATACCAGCTTCCATACAATACGCATAAGTCACCGTCGACATTTTGATTTTTCTGTAAAGTTGCACACTTCGTACAAAGAACCGCACAGGTTTCAGAGCTGAATAACAAAAGAGCATGACATGTTGAAGAAATTGTTGTTGTATTATTGTTGTACCTTAGCTATATGCAGGATGGAAGGGGTCCGAGAGGGCCGATGCCTGCCAGGGCTGCGGGACTGTTCGAAAGAGATACCGTGGCCCTGGAACACAAAGGGCTAAGAAGGAACATGGATGGGTTTTAGTTAGTACAAGTCTGACTCCCTTCCGCGAAAGCCAAGAGCGAAAGGAGTCATTTGATGATTTCCCATCCGAAAAAAAATAAAATAAAAAAAGGCTATATTCAAGATACATCACGCTTTGTAAACCCCGAAGAGTTAGGCAGAGGTTAAGCTAACAAGCACACCCACATTTCGCCAGTAATGTTTAAGTACCATGTATTAGGGCGAGCCTATTGCCATCAACCGGGCACAAATCCAAACTCCGTGACTTAAACGTGAAATGACTTCTCCCGCTCTGGGCGGAGCGGGAGGGAGTGTCAGACTTGTACTGACTAAAACCCACCCATGTTCCTACTTCGCCCTTTGTGTTCCAGGGCCGCGGTATCTCTTTCGAACAACCCGCAGCCCTGGCAGGCATCGGCCCTTTCGGACCCCTTCCGGTTTGCTGACATCTCCTTGAGGCGCGCGTGGAACACGTACGCGCCGTCGACACGTCGGCCTGTCGTCATGAGACGGATGGACGGTGAGCTAGCCCATTACTCACCGTCCACAGGCTCGCGCCTACGGTGGCCGGGGGCTACTGGTTGCCCCCCGACGCCCGGGGCGTCTCCCGCGGCGGCTGGGACGTGAGGTTCTCTCCCTCTCACGTTCCGCCACCTCCTTCGCTAGCATGACTGCTTCGCAGAAGGAGGCGACGGCTTCCCATTCCCTCTCGCTCCGGACCATGGATTGAACCAGGGCCGGACGCGAGAGGTCACCGCCGCCAATCGCCGCTACGAGGACACGGCGATGCTCAGCCCAAGCGGGGCAGAGCTCCACGGTGTGCTCCACCGTGTCCTCCGGCCGATCCTCGCAATGGTAACACCCGGGCGTTTCCTCCCGCCCGATTCGGTGCAGGAACCTCCCGAAACAACCGTGTCCGGTGAGGACTTGCGTCAGGCGGAAGGTGAGGGCGCCGTGCCGCCTCTCTAGCCACTTCTCAAAGAGGGGACTTATCGCCACTATTGTGGCGTGCCCTGCACGTGGTTGCGACAGTCGCTGTCTCCATGTCGCCATGAGATCGTGCCGGAGGTCTGTCCGCTGAGCGACAATTTGCCGCGGCAGCGGAGTTTCCCCCCGGCGTAGTGCCTCCGCGCGCCATTCGTGCAGGCGCGCGAGGACTATCGCCTCCAGATCCCATGGCGGCAATCCGGCCAAGAGGCTCGCCGCTTCGCCGGAGATCGTGCGGTACCCCCGGATCAGCCTTACGGCTACCACCTTCTGGGGCGCGTTCAGGTAATGGGCGGCTCGCCACCTCAAAGAACGCGCCCACACCGGGGCCCCATAAAGGGCCATGGATCGCACGACCCCCGCACAGAGCCTCCGGCAGGAGGCATTTGGACCCCCTAGGTTGGGCAAGAGCCACTTATATGCAGCCCCTGCCCGTTCGAGTTTTGGGGCCAAACGTCGGAAGTGCTCCACGAAGTTCCACCGGCGTCGACTCGACGCCGATGGGAACCCCTCCTACCGTCAGTATGGATCCCGACGGTGGCGCATTCCGAGGCCTATGAAAGCACATGGCCTCGGACTTGTGCAATGCCACCTCGAGACCCAGTTGCCGGATTCTCTCCACGACTATCGCAACCCCGCGTGTCATTAATTCGGCCGCCGCCTCGTGCGACCTCCCCTGTGCCAGCACCAGCGTGTCGTCAGCCTAGCAAACTACGCTACACCACTAGGGAGGTCAGCGCGCAGCACCCAGTCGTAGCCGATGTTCCACAAGGGCGGCCCCAGAACCGATCCCTGTGGAACACCGCACGACACCTCTCGCCGATTCCATTCTCCGGTGCGACCGGGGTAGATGACGGCCCTATCCGTCAGGTAGTCCCCGACCACACGACGAAGGTAGGTCGGCACCCGATGATACCGAAGTGCCTCCCTTATGCAGCTCCAGGGCATGGTGTTGAAGGCGTTGGCGATGTCAAGAGACACCGCCAAGACGACCCCACCCCGAGACACTGCATCCCCCGTCGTGAGAGCCCTCACGCGCATGATGGCGTCCACCGTCGAGCGCCCCCTGCGGAAACCAAATTGGTGTTCCGCAAGGTCCGGCCCCATCCCCACAAGGTGCCCGGCGAGGCGGTTCGCAATGACTCTTTCAAAGAGCTTGCCCACCTCGTCGAGACATGCGGACGGAGAGTCCGCAGGGCGCCCCGGCTTCCGGAAGAGGACCAGCTTCCCCGTCTTCCAACGAAGCGGGAACTGGCCTCTCTCCATGCATGCACTTAAGAGCCCCTCCAGTCGGGGCCCGGCGTCAGCGGGGGGGCCCAGGTGCGGAGTTTGTCCCGCACCATCTTGTAAGGGCGCCCCCACGGATCTCTGTCGAGAGTCTCCAGCATCTCCTCGCGGCCCAGGTCCCTGGCCCGCTGGACAGCCTCTTGGAGGGCGGTCTTCGCTGCTCTGTATCCCTCGTACAGCTCCGCCTCAATAGCTGCCGCATCCGTAGGGCGGATGCGGAGCCTGCGATGCCTGGCGTACAGGTGCCGCGCGGCGACGCACGCCTCGCGCAGAGACTTCAGCTCTCGCGACCACCAGTACACCTGACGCCGGGCGCATCCTGGCCGAACTCGGGGCATTGCCACGTCGCATATGTCGGACATGGCCTCCTGGAACCACCCTGCCTCGTTGTTGATGTCGGCAGGCCTGTTCGGTGATGTCACCCAGGCCTGCACTATCGAGGCTTCCAGGAGGAGCTCCCGGTCCAGCTGCTTCAGCACCCAACGCGGACCACTCGGGGCCTGTTTGACCGGCGCGCTTGAGTCCTGAGAGATGAGACATCAAACCGGATGTACCGGTGGTCGGAATAGGTCTCCATCCCCTCCATAACGCGCCAGTCAACGACAAGCGGTGACAGAGCGGGGCTAGCGAACGAAATGTTCCACCACCGACTCGCCCCGCATCCGCACACACGTGGGGACAGAACCCCGATTTAGGACGACCAGGCCCACCTCCAGAGCCCAGTCCTCCACCATCCTACCCCGCACATCTGTGCAACGAGAACCCCAAGCCAAGTTTTTGGCATTGAAGTCCCCGAGCACAAGCACGGGGAGGGAATAGCTTCGGATGACGACACTCAACTCCATGAGGGAGTTGTGGAACTCGGCGAGAGTTCGGCTCGGGGAGAAGTAGACTCCCGCTACGACGATCTCCCCGAACCGTGCTGCTACGCAACCCTGACCCTTCCTGACACTCTCAAGGGTCGGGGTACCGGCGGCGGCCGGTGAAATTATGGCCACTGAGCCGCTCAGGTCCTCCACCCAGTCTTCCCTGGGCGGGACAAAGTACGGCTCAGTGACCACGGCGACGTTAATCAACCATTCCGCCATGCTCTGGAGCAACAGATCCTGAGCACAGCGGCAGAGGTTGATGTTCGCCTGGAGGAGGCGTAATGGGGCCATTATTGGCACTCCATTTCAGCCCCCTCCCGGGCCCCCTGTGAGGGCCCCGCGACAGATGTGGTTGCGGCGGCAGTACTGGCGGCAGTGGCGGGAGCGACAGTGGCGGCAGCTGCTGCGGCGGTGGCGACGGTGGTGGCGGTGGCTGAGGGCCTTCCCTTGCCCCTGGTCCCGGTGGGTGGTGGGCAGGCCCTGCCCCCCGCCCGGCGATCGGCCGGTTTGCCCACTGCCGCACATGCAGTGCAGTGCGGTGGGGCAGAGCAGGCCGCGGCCATATGACCGGGCTGACCGCAACGGAAGCAGACGTCGCTGCGGTCCACCTCCGTGGCTGCCACTGAGAAATTCCTGAAGAAAAACTCAATAGAAGTTTACCCGACCCGGGAGTCGAAGGATCCCAGGGTCCCAGGACCTCATGCTCAGCAGTCGCGCTTGCAACCACTAAACCAACGAGGCAAATAAAGATATGAATATATGAAAAACTAGCTGTCCCGCGCAACTTCGTCTGCGTCACATTTTCCCCGTTTTCGCAACATTTTTCATTGCTGCTCTGCTCCTATTGGTTGTAGCGTAATGATATATAGCCTATGTCCTTCCCCAGGTTGAATTTTATCTTCTTGCCAAATTTCATTAAGATCCGATCAGCCATTTAGTCGTGAAAAGGTAACAAACAAACATACAAACAAACAAACAGAGTGACATTCGCATTTATAATATTAGTATGGAAGTATGGATATAATTCAATTTACGAACACACAAAAACGTTTCAAACTCAAAGCGTTTATTACAATTAGACCATTACAGGCAGTTTTAAAAGTCAAAAAACAAAAAAAAACGCGAAGCTACAGTCCCAGTCAAATGGCATAATAACTTGTGAAAGTACTGTGGTTGCCCATTCCAAAGCGTAGATCTCTATGGAGAAGAATGGGCAAGAAACTCCGTGGACACTATTTTAAATCAAAATATGTTACAAAATCTTGGTTACATCATTCATGTTGAGAATAACAAATATGTGAGAATATGTAGAAATACGGGCAAGTTAAGAGCGTCCAGAGTAAATGATTAAATCCGTAATTCAAAAACAAAGTAATCAAAAATAAACCGTGGCAGCTAAAAGATGACCAGTCAAGACCGTTTTAGAAAAAAAAACCCTCACTATTGAATAAAACCCTATTTAAAGCACATCACATACAACTACTTATCTACCGCTAAACGAGAAAGGGCAAAGAAAAACTAAATCAAAATTACATGACTGTGGGAGACGAAAGAAAAACAAATGCAGCTGCTGTACCTCCCACGGTTCGAGGGTCGGAGGTCAGAGGACGGTGCCCCAATCTATTTTAAGTGCAGTCTTTTCAGGCATTCTTTTAGTTTTTTTTTGTTCCTTTTTATTGTATTTGGTACTAGCTGTGCCCGCGACTTCGTCCGCGTGGAATTAGAATTTCTCTAAAATACTTCTATTTTAATAATACGTTAGCCTAATACGTTTGGGTTCAACTTTCCAGGTCGGGCAAATTATTATTGAGTTGCTTCATCTTCAATATCTTAGCTATATCCCAGGGTCTGGATTTGGACCTGGTTGAGGACAACAGGATCGCCTCCTAATACATTGGAGTAACACGTAACTGACGGAGAGCAGCGGTGGCCCAGTGGTGGCAGCCCCGACTTACCAAGGCAGGCGCATTACTTTGTGTAAATTATTTCATCACCGCTGCCCTCAAAAACGGTGAAGGAAAACATCATGAGGAAACCGGCATGTCCTAGAACTAAAAATTCGAAGACATGTGACATCTACTAACCCGCACTGGGTCCGCGTGGTGGATTACAGCCCACTCCCTCTCTTAGAGAGGAGGCCTGTGTCCCAGCAGTGGGAACATTATAGGCTGATGATGATGATGAAAAAGATGCATAAGATCAATGTGTGGTCTAAGAACAACGGATAGCTGCACTCCTCATTTAAAAAAATTAAAAATATTAACCTTGCCATCTCTGTACATAATGGAAACTGCATTATTTGTCAAATCAAATCAACATTTGTTTAAAAAATATTCATCGGTTAAAAGAACTCCAATTCGTGCCCAATATGAGAATTTGTTGTGTCCGATCAAGTGCAAAACTGCACTATTGACGAAGAGCTTATTTGGTGTTGCTCCCAAAATTTATAATCATCTACCAGACAGAATTAAATGTATGCCTTTAAATAGATTTAAAAAGTCCCTACAGGGGATACTACTAGACAAATGTTACTACAGTGTGGATGAATATTTAAATGATAATTTCTTTGTATGAATTATTCTGATTTCTGATTTTGCGATTATTGGTTTATATTTGTATTCTTTTTATAATTTATAAATTTATTGGCATTTTATTATTTTATTGACATTTCGTTTTTGTGATTTTACAATTTTTTTAATTTTTTTTAATTTCATTTTATTTTTAAATTATTTTATTTTTAGTTTTAATTAACATTTAGTTTCTGTGATTTTTAAATTTTATTTTTAATTGAATTTTATATTTGTAATCTTATATTTTAGTTGACTTTTTATTTGTAATCTCAATTCATTTTTTTTTTCTCTGTTCAAATTTGTATGTCTACAACGACAAAACATAGCAAGAGCTTTTACTATCTATAAGATCCTTAATGTTTATACCTATGTTTAACAAATAAATGATTCTGATTCTGATTCTGATTCTGAACACGTACCTAACTGACTAGCTGTGGATGTGCAGTAATGATTAAACTTACGGGAAATACTGGCTTGATCATCATCTTCCAGCCTTTTACATGAAGCGACTGCCTATCTGACCTCCAAATACCAGTCAGTACTGGGTTTTACTATACTCCTTGTTAAGACTAGTTGTCAAACTTTCAGGCCACTGACTGTTTATAACGACTGTCAAAGCGTCATAAAATTTCTCATTTTCATTTAATAAATATGAGTATTTCATTTGACATTTATTCTAATTTGAAACTAATTTTAATTTGACAGTTATTGTAATTTGACATTTATTCTAATTTGACATTTATTTTTAATTTTACTTTCTACTTTTTAATTAAATTCAATAATGTACCTAATTTACCTTTGAAATGTAGAATATCAAGCCGACCAATAATTTATGTTTGTGTGTGAATAATTTATGTGTTTGGATTTTTATTTATTTTTGTTTTATATGGGTCACGGACCTGAAATAAATTATTATTATTATTATAAAAAAGTTTCATCGCGTTCAAATCTACGGTACCCAAAAACTCCGGTCCATCTGGATAAGTTCCAATTTTTCTCATCAACAATTTTTAAAGAGATGCCGTTAAATTAATTGGGGAACTGAATGACTCGTCCCCGTAATGGAAAAGGGAGCTTTGAGATAATTAATATTAGTATTCCGCTGCGTTTATGTACCTACCAATTACGAGGGCAGGTACTGTTGGACAAAGTTTGGATGATACCTTATTAATGAGGGCACGGGTTCTGTACGATCAAAAACTCCTAGAAACTCTGCAAATATTTAACTATGGGTCTTAATTAATTGTTGTTACAAGAAGAACAAGTGATCGTATAGGTTAAAAAAAACCTATACAATCACTTGTTTGACCGACTGTCGTTCACTGTCATTGGGAAACTTATTTGGTACTCTTCCTAACTGCTTTTTCAATAATTACACGCTCAAATGACACGAATGTTGCTATAACGACATCAGTGAAATCAAGTGGAAGAAATTGTACCTAATTATAACTTTCTACAGGTATACAAAAAAAACTCGATTATCTTTTCCAAACTTTTTAATGCTGGCCTCAAAAGTATAAATCAAAAAAAAAAAACAATAAATATATGTAGGTACTTGTCACATGAGAGCACAATCATAAACAAGCGGCACACCATAACTGTCAATCACCCAATGGTGCGTATAACCTCTAGATGATTGCTAGTAAAAATCACACGCGCTCGAACCTAAATTATTAGAGTAATCTAGGCTATAATTGCTGATTCAGCAGTGCTACTTGAAGGAGAAAAATACGCCGTTGAGACGAAAGGCAATGGATAAAGTTCAATTTACTAATTATGCCACATACCTTTGAACAGCGATTCCCAGGTAGAAGCAGCCGGAAGGCACGTTCGGGAAGTTCAGCTCACAGACTCGATACACTAGGCTGGCCAGCGGTACACAAACACAGTAGGTCTAGGTAATACAGATAACACTTTCATGTAGGTTCAATTAAGAGGTTTGGGCGAGATGATGCGTGATGATGGACGTGCGCGCACCCAACCGTGGTTAAGACGACTCGACTAGGCCGGCGGCCAATGGTCTGGCGGCGGCGTGTTGATGGTGGCGCCACCGCGCGGGATATCACCAAACCAACGATATGTGACACTTATTTAATAAAATGAAACTATTAAACCAATGCCTCTCAATCGCCCTATGGTGATGCAATAAAATATAAAAACTATAAATTAGGAAGCGTAACCATTTTCCCCGGCTTGAAAGTTCCCACTTTCGAAACACAAAGGAGAAGTCAATAAAGGTGCAGATCATCACAACTCTACCAACGGTTATGAGAACTCTAAAGTTGCGACTCTCTATTACAAATAAGGATATTTAACTAACTATTCTACGCAGTAACTAAATCTAATACTGCACATTGGTGCACGGTGAAATTTAATATAAATGTAACGAAACTTATTGCGTTGGCAAAGGGCACAACTTTACTACCGGGCGACTCTGAAGGATTCCGCTTTTAGTCTTTACGGATGCGACTCTACAAACTCCGTTTTTATCTGGAAATATTTCTGTGATTACTCCTAACGGCCAATGCAGAGGCATCACATTGTCCTGCATGGAGACGACAACCATACCGACCCGTATTGGATTGGCCGGAGTGTTCCATTTCTGTTTGGATTGTAGGGTGTGCAAGTACTCTTGGCGCCACCGCTTCCAAAAAGATTGGACCATTTTGTCAGTTAATTCATACCGCGAAATAAGATGTAACCGCGTTTCATTGACTTCGCGGGCGGGGAAAAATAAAAGAGGTTTCGTATGCAAGAAGTGCGCCGGCGATAATGAAGTGGGCTCTGACGGATCCGAACTGATCGCATACAGAGGCCTAGAGTTTAATAAAGCTTCTATTTGAGTTAGTATAGTGTTAAGCTCATCGAAACTAAAAATTTGCTGACCGATGACCTTGCAGAGATGCGTTTTGACACTCTTTATTTCACTTTCCCAACAACCACCAAAATGTGGAGCTCTACAGGGGATGTTTTTAAGTGTTATTCGATGCTCTGCAAGTTCTCTTTCCCATAAAGGGTGATACTCTTTAGCCAAAAATTGGTAGAGATCTCGTAGATAGGATTTGGCTCCAATAAAATTGGTAGCGTTATCTGTGTAAAGACACTGAACCGGCCCTCTACGCGCCAGGAAGCGTTTAAAAGCGGACAGAAAGCTCGCAGTGCTAAGATCTGAGGCAATCTCAAGATGCAGAGCACGAGTTGTCAGGCATGTAAAAAGGCAGATATACGCTTTCCTCGATTTTTGGCCTCTAGCACGTATCGACGTGATCAAGAAAGGTCCCGCGTAGTCGCAACCTGTTTGAGAGAAAGCCTTAGGAGCCGACTCAACACGAAAACGTGGCAAATCCGCCATTATAGGAAAGGTAGGTCGCGGCTTTGCTCGAAAACAAAGGTTACAATTAAAGGTAATGTGACGTGCAATACGTCGCGCGGACAGGATCCAATACTTTTGTCGTAAAAGAGATACGAGCAAGGTTGGTCCTGTGTGGAAATTTTTCACATGATAGTGGGAAACTAAAAGTTCCACTATATGATCTTGACGCGGAAGAAGGATCTGATGACGCGAGTCAAAATCTAGCTCAGAGTTTGCTAGGCGACCTCCAACGTGGATAAGTCCTTCGTGGAGGAAAGGACTTAGACGTTGTACTGACTTAGAGCACAACTCATTGCGGGCTAAGCGATCAAGATCAGCTTCAAAATGAATCCTCTGCACAGATCGCCACACAATAAATTCAGCGAACTCTAGATCAGACGCGGTAACGGGCCCTCTGGGGAGTCGTTTAATAAACTTATAAACGAAGCAAATGGTTTTTAAATATTTCAACCAGGACGAAAATCTAGTAGACCGCGTGTATAAAATGTTGTCGGAAGGAGGACTTCTGTCCGAGCATTCGTGCGAGAGCACAGGTAAAGCCACTGGCTTCATTTCGGGAAGCTCTTGCGACTCGCCTGATACGAATGGTTTTATCGGCCATTCAGCGCGCGGAAGTTTAAGCCACGGCGGTCCATTTAGCCACAACGGATGATGAACTAATTGGACAGGCGTTAAACCGCGAGAGAGGCAATCACTAGGATTTTCAGACCCTTTCACATGGAAGAAGTGATCTGCCGAAAGATTCTCATGAATCTTAGCGATACGATTGGCTACGAAGGTGTGCCATCGATGCGGTGCGGAATGAATCCAACTCAAGGTTACAGTTGAATCCGAGAAAGCTACGACTGCCTCAATGGCGTGCCGAGCTGCGAAAAGATTAGATACTCGCTTTATTACAGTTGATAAGAGGAGTGCGGCGCATAACTCAAGACGAGCTAGCGAAACTACTTTCAGTGGCGCGACTTTAGATTTCGCACACACCAGCGAAACAACGATACTACCGTCGGGTCTAACAACGTGGGCGTAAACCGAACCACCGTAAGCTTTCTCACTAGCGTCGGCAAAACCGACGAGTGAGAGCCTACAGCGTTCTACGACGCCAACATGTCGCAAAAATCTCAATTCAGAGATGATTGGCAGTTCAGCGTGAAATTGTTCCCACAGACGAACAATGCGAGGTGGTGGGACGTCATCCCATCCAAGTTTGACAAGCCAAAGCTCTTTGATAAGAAGCTTGGCGTATAAAATTATCGGTGCCACGAGGCCTAAAACGTCGAAAAGACGTGCAATGGAAGAAAGAATATTCCGTTTCGTGCAAGGACGAACATTAGGGTTAACCTGGAATACGAAACAATCCTCATCAGGGAACCAACGAAGTCCCAGTATTTTCTGTGTCGGATCTTTACTTAGGTCCACGCTCTGTGAAAGTCGTAATGACTCTGGAATATTCCGAAGAACATCGACACTATTGCTAGACCATTTCGTCAGCTGAAAATCACCGAGAGAGAATATTTTTATTAGTTCATGAGCCGAGTCTATAGCCAGTGCAGTGCTAGGTACAGAACTAACTATGTCATCCATGTAAATATCTCGCTGCAAAATGTCCCTGGCGAGAGGTAACTGCGTTCCTTCATCCTGACATAACTGTTGGATAGTGCGAATAGCTATAAAAGGACTACACTTTAATCCAAAGGGAAGCACTGAAAACTGGTAAATTTGAAGTTCTTCGTCCTCATTAAACCGATATAGGATACGTTGAAGCGAACGATCTTGTGGGCGTATACCTATACGTAGGTACATAGATTTGACATCTGCGGAAATAGCGACACTAAAAAGCCTAAAATTTAACAAGATGTTAAAAAGGTCAGCCTGAAGGACTGGACCTGCGTACAGGATATCATTGAGCGAGGTACCGTTATCTGTACATGCACTGGCATCTAGGACCACGCGCAGCTTAGTGGTCACTTTATCCTCTCTAATAATAGCATGGTGAGGAATATAGTATTCCATTTCTCGCTCCTTACAATTTCGTTTGGGCAACCCACTTTCAGGTACGATATTCTGCACCAAAGAAATATAATTGTTCTGCAGATAATCCCGTATGACGTCATCATAAAGAAGCTTGACGTTAGGAAGCGATTTAAGTTTACGTTCGAGGCTATGAAATCTCTTGCGAGCTATATCAAAAGAATTTCCCAACGCTGACGCGTCTGTTTTCAGTGGTAAAGCTGCGACATACTTGCCATTTGGAGCGCGGGTAATTGTGCTACAATAAAACTCTTCACAGTGTTTATCATCCACACTCCCAATGGACGAAGCAGTAACATCTTCAATCTCCCAAAACTTACGAAGATCGAAGTTATCAAAAGAACTCGCAAAGAAAGACAGAGTGTCAGTTGGAGGTTCGATAATAGATGCTTCTCCTAGAAGTATGTAGCCGAGCGTAGTCTCCAATGCATCGGGGCAACCGGGTGCGCTAGTCACGTGACCTGGTCGCAATAACTTAGCGAACAGCGTGACTCCAAGTAACATGTCAATATTACCTGGCACCCCCCAGCTGTCATCAGCGAGTAGTTTAAGATCAATATGCTTCAATTCGGCAGTATCTATAGAACCCAGAGGAAGCTGCCCGGTTATCTGATCCAAGACTAAAGCGTCAATTTCATACCTAGGCTGCGAGCAAAACCGTGAGCTGAACGTAATATTCACCGAGCCGCGAACGGGCTGCGACGTGCCACCAATACCACGAACGGTAGTTATTGAGTCCGTATGTATAGTTAGACCGAGCATACGGCAGCAACGCGATGTCATATAATTCTTTTGCGACCCAGGGTCCAAAAGACATCTAACCACAACGCCCTTACCCTTCCTACCAGCCACTAACACCTTGGCAGTAGCCAGCACTTCGGTACTACGTGTGGCCTGGACTTGAGAAGAAGAATGCGTACACAACGCCACACGATCAGAAGTAGCTGGGTCGGCCGCAGAAACGGAGGCTGGGCCGCTAGCGGGCGCCAGCGCAGGGGCTTGCGTCGATTGCTCAAAATGCAATAAGGAATGATGCTTACCGTTGCATTTTCTACATGTTGACTTAGATAGGCACTTAGAGACGGTATGTTGGCTACTTAGGCAGTTACCACATCTGTTATTGTCTTTTACAAACTTAAATCTGTTTTCCGCGCTCAACTTTTGAAACGCTTTGCACGTAAACAAGTGTTTATGCGTGGATTGACAAAGCGAACATTTAGATTCAGTAGCCACAAACACCTGCGAGACCTTAGATGAGGTGCTGGGTCTACCCGCGGGGGCGGGCTTAGTTGCCGCAGAAGAGGAGCGATATAATATTTTTACTTGTTCACGAACAAACTTTACGAAATAATCATAATCCAACTCTTGTTGATTACGAAGCGACATTTCAAAATGTTTTGCCGTATCTGAGTCTATTAACTTAAGACCCCAATGAATAAATATAAAATCATCCAAGTTAGGTATTTTCAATTGTTTGAGTCCTGCAACCGTAGAAGTTAATTTATCGAAACCTTGTTCAATATTAGCGGGTGTCGGTCCGAATGACTTCAATGAGAACAGCTGATTTAGATAATTAGTGGCGAGCGCGCGAGTATCCAGGTACTTGGCGATAAGCGCATCCCAGACAACGCGGTAATTATCGCCAGAAGGTACAATACCTACTGCCACATTCCTAGCCTTTCCTTTTAAACAACTCAACAGATAATGAATGCGATCAGAATCTGATAAATCTGCGTTCGTATGTATAATACGTTTGAAAGTCTCATAAAAGAACGGAAAGCTCTGAATATCACCGTCAAAGGTAGGCAGCTCAATTTTAGGTACCTTTATATGATGAGCATTAGGGCTCGCTGTCAGGCTAGGTTCCTTGGAAACATTTGATTCCGTTAATGAAGCTAAAGTAATTTTTATTTCGCCGACCAACTCATCAAATGAATGGAAGGCATTATAGCTTACTTCGCACTTGGGATCAACTGTCAATTTTAACATATTTATCTCGTCCATTATCTCATTGAACTCGCTACGTAATCCGTCAATTTGTTTGGCCTGAGCAATAAAGGACTTACGTAATCTTTCAGTTGTTAAAGATTCTGTTGAATCCAAAATCTTTTGAACCCGCGCGAAATACGCGTCGCGTTTACTTTCCAACAATCTAAGTTTAACCTTGTCAGTCATGGTGAACAGAAGTTAAAATATGGAAACAAAAAAGAAACAACAAATCTTTATCTTTTACGGAACCCACGTAAATGAAATTAGTGGTCCAAACACGCCGATAACTCAACGAATGATTTTATAACTAAATAATAGTACGGAACGATCCGTACACGCGAACCCCAACAATAATAAATTGTAAGGTGAAAAAAAAAAAATACAAAGCGTACAAAGTTTGAACCGCGTGCAAGTAACAAAGTCTAATACAAATAAATAGTAAGCACGCCTAATATCTTGAGAACGTACCCATCTATAACATATATTTATGATTAGCTTAGAGATACCTACAACGCAATAATTAGCATTTATGTCGGATGCTAAGCGATAATATTTTTTTTCTTTTGTACTAAGTAAGTACTTCTATTTATATGAGAATAACTTACTCAATACATAGAATATGTACAGATTCTTAACCAACAATAAGTTAAGTGTGAAACTTAGAAACAAGTATGGTACTTATTTCCGTAAGCGATGCGATTGTGTTCAAAACGAAATACCTTCGTAAAAAACAATAAAATCCTAACAAGTAAATACGCAGATAACCGTTCGAAGTAAGTTATCTAGTAAGTACTACGTTTACAAAGTTAGGTGCGGGGGTGATATGTATAAATATATACGGCTGTTTCCTATGAGGAGAACTAAACGCGTAAAGTTTATACAAATCTGTTATTTTACCTGAAGGTTCCTATCAAAAGATCAAGTTACCTTACAAAATAAAATAACAAGCGACGCAATGATAATCTGGTTAATTGCAATAATTAATCAAATGCGGTTGAGTCTCGAATTATAACAACTACCTACTCGTGCAATACGATTATAGTAGGCATTTACCTAACGAACCAACAGTAGTAGTGTATCATACAATAACGATTAATGTCATTCATTCAGCAAATCTCTATTAGAAAAATATATATAAAAATTTCTAATGCGTAAATAAAAATTAGCTGTACGATAACAAAGGACTGGAATATTCCAAAGTCACGTAGGCCAACTTGACGAATGTTTTACCAGACTACCCACGATTTTCATACACGAACAGAAAAAATAAGTAATTACGCCGAAGATTAACTGATTTATTGAATAAACTTATTTAGCGATATGAATCAACGTTGATATCCAATTAAATGTATTTTTCAGAGTTTTAATTAGTGAAATTAAAGATTTAAGTTAACAATTAATTTGCCGGTAGAAACTACTATACGCACGGTAGCCAGCCTTATTGCAAAGGTAATAGAGACGAGAATTGTGTGATGATCTGCAATTAATATGGAAATTTCCCAAACTGTTTGATTTAAATTAGACTTTTAGAACTTAAAAATAGGCTGTCAATAGGCCCAAATTTAATTTATCCGGCTCGAAGGACCAAAATGGTGCGTATAACCTCTAGATGATTGCTAGTAAAAATCACACGCGCTCGAACCTAAATTATTAGAGTAATCTAGGCTATAATTGCTGATTCAGCAGTGCTACTTGAAGGAGAAAAATACGCCGTTGAGACGAAAGGCAATGGATAAAGTTCAATTTACTAATTATGCCACATACCTTTGAACAGCGATTCCCAGGTAGAAGCAGCCGGAAGGCACGTTCGGGAAGTTCAGCTCACAGACTCGATACACTAGGCTGGCCAGCGGTACACAAACACAGTAGGTCTAGGTAATACAGATAACACTTTCATGTAGGTTCAATTAAGAGGTTTGGGCGAGATGATGCGTGATGATGGACGTGCGCGCACCCAACCGTGGTTAAGACGACTCGACTAGGCCGGCGGCCAATGGTCTGGCGGCGGCGTGTTGATGGTGGCGCCACCGCGCGGGATATCACCAAACCAACGATATGTGACACTTATTTAATAAAATGAAACTATTAAACCAATGCCTCTCAATCGCCCTATGGTGATGCAATAAAATATAAAAACTATAAATTAGGAAGCGTAACCAAAGAAGTTATCTAATACAGTCACGATGATCGAAATCAGCTTAATTTTAGGTTGTGGTAACTCAACTTATTGAGCCTACCAACATCACAAGATCACAAATTAACCTTCAATTCCCAAACCATAAACTCAAACCACAGACCTAACAAACATAATAACTCCATCAAACGATTTTCTTTGTCAAAAGCCAGGTCTAATTATAAGAAACATGAAACGCTACTACGGTCCCCATTCTCATCGGGCGACTAACGAACCTCGAGCGCTCGTGATTGGCCCAATATCAGTTTAGTCACGAACGTTCGAAAGTCACTATTTAATGACATTCACGTTTGTAAAGTGAGTTCTCGTAGTGACTGACGTATGATGTATAGGCTGTTGTTGAGATGCTTTTGTTTCTTTTTGGTTCTGTTTTGAAACAGTATTTTTTCTTTTCTTTTTAGAGCTGTAAAAACATGGGGTAGGAAGAAATTTTGTGTTGTTTTTGTTTTAACATTTATCAAGAGCTATATAGGTTTATATGGTCTATCAGCAAAATACTCCTAAAAACTAATCTGTTATTTGGACGAATTAAGTTTTCGCATTTTTACCTAACCAACACAAATGGACTTTTAGTTTTTATAATAGCTAGCAATTAAAGTTCTATTTTATTCGGTTGTCAATTTATAATTTAAAAAAATAGACCTTTTTTAATTTAAGTTCTAAAATACAACTGGGTCCAATCTAAAACTAACAGTCCATCAAAGCATTTTATAGTGTAAATATTTGAATTTAAAAGTAAAATGAGAATTTTTAAATAGAAAAAAGGTTTTTTGTTGATAAAAGACAATGAGAATATACAAGCTTCGCAGTCACCCTTATCCATGGATTACAGAAATATCAAACTACACATCAGTCTAGACTCACAGAATTAAAAATAATCCTATTTTTAGCTCTATTGGTTACGTTACCAGTTTAAGGCTTATAGTTAAAAATAGCAAATAATTAAAACCGGTCAAGTGTGAGTCGGACTCGCGCACGAAGGGTTCCGTACCATTATTTATAAAAACGAGCAAAAATTTGTTGTTATAGCATCAACAGAAATACATAATCTGTAGAAATTTCAACTGGCTACCTATCACGGTTCATGAGATACAGCCTGGTGACATACGGACAGTGAAGTCTCAGTAATAGGGTCCCGTTTGACCCTTTGGGTACGGAACCCTAAAAACAATCATTTAACCAAATGAGAACTCAGTCGATCCGTTGATTAGGACAGGCTTTTTAAAATTTCTAACAGTCATTTCCGCACAAAATGACCACAGCCTGTATATAAACTTTTGAATTCGACAAGGGGTCGATCTGCGTCACAGTCGAACTGCCAACAACAAAATGGTACCCTTACGGTGCCTATTTAAGAGGGGAAATGTCAGAGGACCCATTATAATATACCGTTGAAGGTGTCCGTAATTTCAATTTTTTCCCCTCTGTGATAAAAAGAATCACTTCTTTGTCCCTGAAACCAACCTTCGAAAGGTTCACGGGTCAGCGAATCTTTTATCTCAACATAATTTATTTGAAGAAATATTTTCTTGTACCCAATAAAATTGGTAAGATTGTGTTTATTCAATTTATCGGGGAGTGTATCTTCATAAATCATGATATGCTTAGATAGATATGTAATTCGATATTACGAATGTCGAGTGCGTAAAGTGAGATCTAGGTCATAAGTCGCTATCGTTCGCCTGTTGAATTATTTATTGGCCTAGTTATAGCATAGAATTATTATTCCATCTGGGACGAAAGGCATAAAAGCATCAGGTGCCAGTTCTACAAATGCGTCGTAATTTTTCGAGAAAAATTGCTGGCCGTATGGTAGGTAAATAGTTTTTTTTTTTTTTCTAATATTTTCTCATCATATTTGTTTATTGATGTACTTCGACATTTTGATTACGAATACTAACAAATGTTCGATATTTTTTCATTTCAGTGACTTGATGTTTTGAATTATGAGTTAAGTTATTTTTATATAAATTGTGTTACGAATTCGTGTTGACATTTTTTATATGGGCGCCAAATAATCATGTTATCTCTTTTTGTACTTTTTTAGCTTATAACATAAACAAAATATCATGCCTGAAACCTCCGAAGGGCTAGGCAGAGGTGGCTTACTAGTTCACCCACATTTTTCCAGTTATGGTTTTAAGTGCCATGTAACAAGGGGCGAAGGTATTGCAATCAACCGGGCACAAATTCAAACTCCGTGGTTACTAGTGCTTAGCAGTAACGCTTTTGACCAGTATACGCATGAGGCAGTCAGCTTTAATGTAGTACAAATAGATAAATGTGCATACTAAGTAAACTTAGCAATCTGTTCATTTACAGAACCACTGCCCATTTCACAAATTATGAAAATCAAACCTTCTTCAAGAAAACCGAACAAACAATTCCCTCAGACCAAAAAAAAATCTAATTTCAAACACAAAAAGCGCAAGAACACAACTACATTATTTTTCCTTTTCTGTTCCTTTTTCAAATGATGTAATTACTAATGTACTACAGTTATCAAGGAGTGCACAAAGATAGTCAACAGACAAAGAGGTTTTAATTAAACTGGGGACGGGAGAGGCCAGTACCAGCCCGGCGCCGACCCGGGACGGACGCCTTAAGATTTTACATTTAAATTAACCGAACCATGACTATATAAATGTCACAAAGTCCGTTCCCTAGAAATATCTTGAAACTGGTATTCATAATAAGAAAAAGATTGAGTTTATAATTTTAGTATTTTCAAGCTGTACTGGAGCTGGGATGTTTGTATAGAAAGTAATAAAAGCGTGTTTAACAAAGAATGAGATAGTTATCTCTTTTCTTGGGTATCGTAAAAGAAAACTAAAGATTGAAAGATAGAGGCTCTCATTTATTCTGCGCTGTACTTTTTGTATAATTATCTAAAAGTGCTTTTAAACGGGCAATATGTTTAATGCAACATGAAGCTACATTGTGGCAACTATAGTCGTACCTATCACTAAAACATTTTGATGCAGACTTTGTATTCCAGCAATATTTCTGAAATGTATGGCTCATTATGTTTGTCATGTACACGACCTACAAAAATCGGCAACAATGGCAGACGAAATCATACGACAGAACATTGCTGCTGTCTCACTCACGGCAACCTTCATACCACTTAAGAAAGGGATGTACTTGTTCTACCAATCTACGAAACAACAATAGGCCGGGGACTAGCGCCATATTTTTAGTTCCCATTCGATCGGCCTGCAACCTGCCGACAACACATAAAATACCTACCAAATGGTTAGCTATATGGCCCGATAGTATCCTACTTCCTACTATCATTATAAACGCGAAAGTTTGTAAGTATGGATGGATGGATGGATGTTTGTTACTCTTTCACGCGAAAACTACTGAACAGATTTGAATGAAATTTGGCCCACGGGTAGTTTATAACCTAGATTAACACAGGATATTTATCCCTATAGTACAATCCCGTGGGACAGTGATTGAAATCCATGCGGGCGAAGCCGCGGGCATATGCTAGTTTAAAATAAATGAGCATGTGATGAGGAGGGACGAATCGCATGTGACTAAAAGAGTGACGAATTAAATTTGGATGGATGTAGAGGAAGGGGAAAGCCAAGGAAACGATGGATGGATTGTGTGAAGAATGACATAAAAGAAAAAGAGTAAATGGTGGCTACGTGACGGTTGACAGAGGAGAATAGAAGAAGAAAACGTGTGGCGCCTACCCCAAGTAACCTGGGACAGCCGCAAAAGGGCAGCACACGTAGCATGATGCCGTAAAAGCGGGCTATGACGACGGAAGAATCGACAAATTGTCGTTGTCTACCTTTCATTATGTAGATTCTTCCGTAGACAAAACTCGTTTCTACAGTGGTCATGCTACGCGTGCAGAAAGATGATGACATAGGCCTGCATGGGCACTTAAAAAACACCAAGACAAGGTACACGGTTCGGGTTGGTCGTTGTCTTTGGAGAAGAACCAGCAAGAAATTCCTTTGTTCCATGGTTACTCTTTTAAAATGAGACAGTGATGAGTAAATGTTGCCGGCAACTATATTGTTATAAAAAGAATTGCCCGTTTGGAAGGACCTTCACTACTTAGGTCTGTACCTACCGTCTACTCCACTCTGTGATTTTCCCTCAAATACCTTTAAATAAATCTACATTTTCAGTTCAGAAACTCGTAAAACTAAACTACAATGCAGCCTAGTTAAATCTTAATTAGTCGATGTTCTTAACTCTGGCAACACTTAATCCGTTGTGTTGCCACTTCACATTAATTAATTAGTGAAATGCATGTTTTCTAGAAATTGCGGCGCCTTTCGCCAATTGTTTTGTTGTTAATTACTTTCAACAATTTTCACGTTAAAACTGGGAAATGTGTGAAGGTTAAATGCGAAACGAGTTGGAGTTGAGTTTAGTTAGTCGTTTTCTCTTTAAAAAGTTGTTTTAAGGTAGAAGTCTTAGAGTGCAATTTGTGGCTATGCATGAAGTGCAAGCTGTCAACTTTTTTTGTGCCGTCCTGTTGTACTTATAAATATTTGCTTTGCGTTGTATTTTTTGTTTTTTGTTTTTGTATTCTCAATTTTTTGAGTGCACGTAATGTCCCTGAGACATTTTTTTTCTTTTTTGTTTATTGTGTAGGTTATTGGCGCTTGAATAAGGCCCCTCGCCAACGGTGACTTTTTGTAGCGATGCTGTCGCGCGTTAGTCGCTTTTGCAACGTGCGACAGAAACGTTGCAAACGCGCGACTGTATCGATACACATACGCGACAGCATCGCGGCTATATCGATAGACATGCGCAACAGCATTGCTACAAAAAGTCGCCGTGGGCGAGGCCCCTAACAACCGCAAGGATCGATCGTTGAGATTAAGCAGCGCTTGCCAAGGTTGTTCTGTGGATGGGTCGGAAAGCTCATTTAAGCCCTTCGCCTGGCTGTCAATTAGTAGATTGTTGACATTCGTTACCGGTAGTCAGTGGTCTGAAAGTCCGACAGCCGTTCTTACCTATTCACTTCATGTAAAATACTAATATTCAACTGCATCCGGTTAGATATTTCCAGAACATACTCATAATATTATTAAATACCTAATCCATTCGCACAGTTCCAGCAAACAAAAGCTAATTTCAAGGAAGACAGACTCACTGGGACCTCTGAAAACCAGCGCTGTGCTGTGGGTCCCTCTGGCACAGCATCATGCTGAGTGGTAGCGTGCTTGTCGCAGTCACGATGTGCAAGCTGTCAATTTTTTTATATCGTCCTGTTGTACTTCTAAAGCCGTATACAGACATTGCGAGGCATGCGCCGCGAACAACGCGCAGCGAATGCCTCGCAAGGTGTGTAAGTACCTTTATATTCGTGGCGAGGCATGTGCTACGCACGTGCGAGGGCGCCGGGCGAGCCAACGTATGGCCGAGGCATTCGTTGTGCGCCGTTCGTGGCGCATGCCTCGCAAAGTCTGTATCCACCTTAATATTTGCTTTACGTTGTAAGTTTAATGTTTTTTTTTATCATTTTGTATTCACGCTAAGTCCCTGCGACAAATAAATATTTTCTCTTTCTTCTTTCTTTCTAAGTGAGTTCTTATCATTTACTCGTAAATCCTTCACTCGCTCTGACAAATGAGGTGTTATTGGATTCAACTAAGTCGCGAGAATATGACCGTGTGATCTAATGAAATATATGGAACTTATTTCGGCGCACATTCCTGATAAAGAGCAAGATATTTCATCGGGACTCAGTATTATTACTATTTGGAAAGGTATATTAAATACGGCGAGTTTTTTATTCAGAACTAGTTAGGGTTCCGTATACTAAGAAAGGATGCCAACGGAACCTTACTACTCAGGCTCTGCTGTCTGCCCGTCATGAGTCACAGGGTTTATCTTTATAGACAACATTTAAAATTTTCACCGTGTGTAAAAAACTAGGCCATTAAAACAACAAATTATATAAAAATAAAGGTATAAGAACTGTTTTTTTTTTCCGTAGCTTCCAATTCGATTTTTCTGTAAATATATCCAGCCAGTTATTTATACAGTAGTTAAAGTCAAATAAAACAACCACGTGTATCTTTTTAATCAAATTGAAGAATAAAATGCTTTTATTTAACAGTAAAACACATATTTCTCACCGCAGTGTCGAAAATTGAACCATTTTTAAAGTTAATGTATAAATTAATTATGCTTCAGAACGTATTCTTGTAGTGTGTCATCGTAGAACATGGACTTACTAAAATTAAATTAAAAATTTAAAAAACCCCTGACACTAAAAACCTCTAAAAAACCTAAAATAAAATATTCCAAGCGTCTTAGCGTCGGGGGTCCGCTTTGTTTTGTGCTTGTACTAAGCGGTCTACTTAGCGGTTTCCCGACGCTAAGACGCTTGGAATATTTTATTTTAGGTTAGGTTAGGAGGTTTTTCGTGTCGGGGGTTTTTTAAATTTTTAATTTAATTTTATTTCATGCTTTTTAAACTTAACGAAAACAAACAAAGTTATAAATTTAAAAAAAAAACCGAACTTTTAGGGGGGAGCGGAACGGTGCAGCCCCCCCCCCCCAGCGATGCCCATAGTGACTAGTAACATGATTTCAAATTTCGAATCGACCAGACCTGGCAAAGTTGTTTATTTCCCTTCAACTAGAAAAGTGGTGATCACCTTCAAACGGCTGGGCAGATTTTCTCGAAACATAGTTAAGAACACTCTCGATTAAAACACCTTTCAAACGAAACCAATTTTATCAAAATCGGTTCATCCGTTTAGGAGCTACGATGCCACAGACAGACACACAGATACACAGATACACAGATACACAGATACACAGATACACAGACACACAGATACACAGATACACACGTCAAACTTATAACACCCCTCTTTTTTGGTCGGGGGTTAAAAATATGGAAAATTGTGTGATCATGTCTTCGAGCTCGTGATTTTGATGGAAAGAAAAACGTTGCGTCATGTTTGACACCTAGTCCACATTAGATACCTGGGCCATATTTTGACACCTAAGCCACATATTATGACACCTAGGCCACATATGACACCTGGACCCTATTTGACACCTGGACCCTATTTGACATCAAGGCCATATTTGACATCAAGGCCATATTTGACACCTAGGCCACACTTGACACATGGACCACATACGACATCTGGGCCATATTCGACAACTGGTACATTTTTGACACCTGGGCCACTGTTGACACCTAGGCTATATTTAACTCCTACGCCAGTAATGACACCTAGGCTACATATAACACCTGGGCCATATCTGACACCTAGGTCTTATTTGACATCTGGGCCAAAGGAGACGGGCGAAAGTGGACCCAAAGAATCTATTAATTAACGAAGCTCCGTTCCAGTGTAAATATAGAATAATTGTAACTACAATTATATTAGATATTTATTTTAAAAATATTGCATTTTTAGGACACGGTAATCAAAAGTTAAAAATAATTTCAATTTTCTCAAATTAAGTAATCGTGCAATTACTAAACGCAACTTTTTTCCGATTACGTTCCAATGCAATGACATGTGTTTTTGCTCAAGGGTTTTGTTACCATAAATGGCTCTTTCTCTTAATTTTTATAGATTCAATAATGTCAATAATGTGTGTATAAAAACAATATGCAAACCTGATATTAAAACGCCAATTAACAATGCAAAAGCATCTAATAAAAATGGAACTATGGCGATTTTGTAGTATACCTTAAAAAGGAACGTTATATATGGTGATCGATTGAGGCCCGTCACTACTGTCACTGTCAGATGATCTGTGATGATCTAGTCCATCGTTACGTTTGTATTTTTGTCTGGGATTTTATGTTTATCTTTGCGATTTTGTAGATTCTCGACGACTTGGCCTTGATATCTTCAACTAAACATACTGAACCCTGTCTTAGACTACCGCATTCTTCTCTAGACAATGAGTTGCTTTTGATTTGGACTGTGATTTTAACCACAAACGTGCGTTGCGTTAATTTCCACTTACAACATGCGCTCTTACGGAGGCGTCGTCTTTCTGATGAAGGTGCTTAAAGATTTGAAAAAGTTCAAAGATGGGGGTATGCACGTGATGTAAGTATATTCGTAAAAAAACATATATTTATACTATACGTTAAGAACTTATTTAGGATATCTACCTTAACAACAAACAGATTCGTTCAGCTTTTATATGTATAAATACATACTATTGTAATCTTATTTTAGGCTCATTGTTACTGTTGCCTTAAAGTTTATCTGATTAAAACAGTATGCAGTTAAAGACTGGCCGAGGTAGCAGTAGAATATAATATTTTACAGAGATCTTTCAGTCATCAAAATGGAAGATACCCATCTTCGATTTGGATTTGCTGAGTGTGGCTGTCGCATTTTGTCTTGAAATATTTATAGACCCCTCTCAAGGTATCAGAGGTCATATTCTCTTTCATATCAAACGGTATTTCTGTTTTTGGGGACCTGGAGACCTGCGAGTCAGGCACTTTTGTTACCTATACATGTAACTCTTTATATTTATTACACTAAAGGTGAATTTATTTATTTTAAAATAATTAATTAATTCCAGTAATCAGGAGACGACTACATTTGTTCCACATGTTGGGGGCTAATAAGCTGCGACCCTGAAAATGAAACCCGACAGCAACTTGGCCATTGTAACGTCTGTGTTGCATAAAATAAAAACTATGTGAAAATACCAATAAATAAGATTTATTACTTATACTTTTTTTATTCAACAAACCCTGCCTTTCAACAGCTGTACATAGCTAGTCAAATTTGGTTGTTTTAATTTATGTAAAACAATATTATCTTCTCTCAGCGTAATAAGAATCGTTTTACTTTACTATCATTCGCTTATAGATCAAAATCGTAACGACATAGTTTTAATAGTGATTGAACTAATTACTGGGTTGGTAATCAGTTTAGTCTCTAGCTGCAGTCTAGCATTTTTATGATTCATCAATTAGGTACAGGCAATGAAGTAAAAATTCGGGGTTTGGCTTTTGACGAGAAGCAAAACATGTAAACTCAGAACTAAAACTGCGAGGGAAATACATTTGATTAATCTTATCTACCTTTACGAGTCGTCATAAATATTATTGTATTTTGATTCATCTTAATTACAAAGACATTCCACTGTTAAATACTTTAATCGTAAGATTTTTAGGTTATCTTGTATATAGACGTATATCTCTTTTCTCCCAACTTTTCCGTCTTACTTTCCATTTACTTTTCTGATAGTCTTTAGTCGTTTTACAACTATGTACAAGTTGCTAAAATGAATGCTACCTCTAAGAGTGGGTCCCAAAATACATGTAATCTCGCCCGTCTCCTTTGACATCTGGGCCACATATGACAACTGGGCCATATTTGACAACTGGGCCATATTTTATACCCAGGCCACATTTGACATCTAGGCTCGATAATCAAAACCAATCTGGTCTATCTTTAAGTAAAGCCGCGCTTGCTTAGGCTGGTCCAGTGATGTGTGATCACCGACATACATACCGAGTTTCCTCCGTGCCTCGGAAAGCATGTTAAGCCGTTGGTACCGACTGTCATTTGTAGATCTTTGACAGCCGTTACAGGTAGTCGGTGGCCCGGAAATCTGATAACCAGTCTTACCAACAGGCATCTTATTACCTAGGTGCTTATTTGACCTCCAAAACCTGGGTTTTGGAGGTCAAATAAGCAGTTGCTCCATGAAAAATATTGGTCGACCCCAAGAAAGTTTGGGAAAAGGCTAGGCAGATATTACTTGTACATACATACAAATAAATAAAATGGAAGTGTTTTTTTGTAATTTTAAAATAAACCTTTATTTCTGAATTCATATGAAAGCAAAAAAATGTTTTTTTAAATAACGTATCGTAACTTAATTAAAAAAAAAAAAACATTTTTTTGACTGTCTGTTTGTTGTTAATCTACGAAACGGCTGGACCAATTTTGGCGGCGCTTCTACTGGCAGATAGCTGATCTAATAAGTAGTAACAACGGAGTCGGCAACTTTAATTTTACAGAAAGATTTTGGGCTCCGTGCAAAAACCCGTGAAATAAAAAAAAAAACAATTGAAATAGGAAAGCAATTTTTTATAATAGTTTTACGTTTGCACAGAAGTCATGAACAACAGCTAGTTTAAATATAGTTGCAAGGACATATCCCCTTTATTTCTACGACCTGAGTTCCACTGTGCACTCCATGCGCGCTCTTTTATTCTATCTCGAATAGATTTATGTTGCTGATATTGTTAGGAGAGGAACCCAGCTTCCCGACTTGTATGAGAAAGATATCTGAATGCATTATATTAGTAGTTGAGCTCGTATTATGGTTTAATGTTTAGATTTTTAGTGTGAAAAGATCTTCGTAAAATATTAGGCATCAAAATCTTTCGAGGATACAAAAAAAACGTTTCTTCTATCAGTACTATTCTCAAGAGGTGAGTCATCTTCTTATTGCCTAGACTTTTCCCCAGGTATGTTGAGATTGGCATCCAGTCTAACTGGATGCAGCTGAAAACCGTGTGTTTCATGATGTAAAGATCGACCCAAGTGGCTGTTATTACTTAGCCACGATCTGTTGTCCTGAAGACGTGACTGAATGTCCTTAAGAGCGTTTACACCTTACGGTATTTCATACAAACTTTCAAGTTCTTATTTTCCGAAATTACTGAACCGATTTTAATTAAACTTAATACGCATAAGCAGGATACATAGGTTTAAAAAGTTACTGTTATACAAGGTGTTATTTTGCATCCTCGTCAAATTTCAGGAGGTGGTCACAAAAGACATATATAATCAATTATAATTACGATACCTAGTTAATTATTAATAAACGCAGATTTTTTTGGTTGTTTAAGTTTGTCAATATTTCAGAATAATCCCCTGAACGTGGTTTAGGGAATAAGAAATTTTCGAATAAACGTTTGAGATTGTTTGTATGTGTGTAAGCGAGGTTATATGGCAAGAACCAGATGGGCCGCGTTTAAAACACGGGTGATTCACACTTACCGATTTCCGTAAATAAGAAAAAAAATAAAAATTACTTACCCATTTTATTATTGATTCGGGACGAGAATCATTAGCATGGTTACCTCCTTGAATTTGACGAGGATGCAAACAACACCTTGTATATTTTTTTTACAAACATTTTCGGAAATGTCTTTAAAAAAAAAAAAGAAGAAAATTGGATATTACTGTTTCTATGAATAATTTATAATCGGTCTAATTTAGCTGCAGCACTATTTTTCGAAAATGTTTTCAGTAACTTTTTAGACCTATGTATCCTGCGCGTATGAAGTTTCATTAAAATCGGTTTAGCCATTTCTGAAAATAAAGGCTTGTATGAAATGTCGTAAACCGTAAACGCTCAAAAATGCAAATGTAGCGATTCCATTTATTTCCTGCTTGTGTGTGTGTTGACTAATTCTACGAACTTATGTCTTGCTCTCTCCCTTGCATGCTTGCTCTCAGCATTTAATCTTTTAACAACTCCAATTCGGCAAGGTTCAGTTGGTTGGTTTTTGTGTACCCATATATTCAATCAGCAAACAACGGATCAAAAACTGTCCGAGAAAAAAAAATTGAAGACTATGACATTGATTAAAGTGCGTGATGGGTTACACTCGTTCGCTCTCAAAACGCTGAAGGAAAACATCGTCAGGAAACCGGCATATCCTAGAACTAAAAATTCGATGACATGTGACATCGACCAACCCGCTCTTGACCCGCGTGTTAGATTAAAGCCCACTCTTGAGGCCCGTGTCCCAGCAGTGGGAACATTCATCACCATCTGCCTAGCTTTTCACCAAATTATGCTATACTTATGCTCTTTCGGATATAGAAGTGGCTTTAACCCCAAAATAAACTGTTTATGTACAGAATTGGCATAACAATATCCATATTTTTAGTCCAATATACGCACAAAAACTATGTCCCGCCAATATTTCTGCAGAATCTTCCTCGGAGGTTTATTTACCGATCATCAATCTCCAAGTTTGCCAAACTTCGTGCGACCTATACGAGGGAAATGAAAAGTTTTCGGCCATTAGAATGTCGTATGGGAAATAGCCTTGTAATGTTCTGGACAGAATTGATGAAGTCATTCATGGTCATTCTTATAGAAGGTTCTTTATGATCACGCCATGGTGTACACAAACATCAAATTTCTTTAATAGATTTTCAACTTTATTATTAAAGAAAGAGTGTTTACCTTACGGCATTTTATACAAACTTTAAAGTCCATATTTTCCAAAAATGAATTGATTTTAACAAAAAAAAAAATTATTTAAATGAAACATCATACGCATAGGCAAGAAAGGGACATAGGTCTAAAAAGTAACTAAAAAAAAAAGAAAAAAAAAGACGTTACAGAAACAGAAATTGACAATTTTTTTTTTTAAAGATATTTCGAAAATGATTTTTAGTAACTTTTTAGACATAGGTCTAAAAAGCTTAACATCTTAAAGGTTGATTGCGTCTGTACCTAATCACTAAAAGGTTTTGGTACAGACGCAAAGGGGTGAATTAAAAAATTATAAATATAAGTTATAATTTATAACACACCATAATAAAACACCACTACCGTAGAGAGGCTATAAGAACCGTTTTTCAAGGACAAACAACTCATCAGCATAAATTTACAATTTAGCCAAGTTAACGCGTCATTTGTCACGTAAGCGGTAAGTTTCAGTGTGACTTATAGATACGTGAAGCGGGTAGGTAGGTACCTACTTGATTTATTTTAGTCACTTGTGCGCTTTTATGGGAGAGCGAAAATCTATACGTACAAATAAATAAAATTGAAGTGTCTATTTGTAATATTAAATAAATTAACCGCTTTTTACTACATGCATTTTGGTATATACGGTACATATACCAAAATAACTTTTTTTAAAATTTTTGTCTGTCTGTCTGCTGACAGACAGACAAAAATTAAAAAAAAAGTTATTTCAAACAGCAATTAAAAAAAAAGTTATTACAAAAATGTTCGAAGATTAGCTGGAACAAACATGTTCCAGCTAATCTCCGGAACGGCTGGACGGATTTTGACGGGACTTTCACTGGCAGATAGCTGATGTAATAAGGAGTAACTTAGGCTACTTGTTCAATTCCACGCGGACGAAGTCGCGGGCACAGCTAGTATTCTACTAAATGTAGGGAGAGATGATATGAGACATAACTTTCGTAGCCTGGGGTTCAAGCCTGGGGTACTATGACGTCTTAAAACATTATTGTTTTACTCCTTTTCCAGTGTGGGACAGAGATGACGCATCATTTATAGCTCCGTCTCTTTCCCACACTAGAATAAGAGTAAAACAATACTGCTTTAAGACGTCATGGTAGGGCAACTGGATTCCCAAGTCGGGTAAAGTGTTATTGATTTTACCCATAAGTAATTTCTCGGTACCAGTCACGGAGTCTGGACTTGTGCCCAGTTCATTGTTACTAGGAACTCAAACTTATCTGGCGAAATGTACCATATCAGGAACACCTTTTTTTTTGGATGGGAAATCATCAAATGACTCCTCCCGCTCTGGGCGGACCAGAAGGGAGTGACTAAAATCCATCCATGTTCCTTCTTAGCCCTTTGTGTTCTAGGGCCACGGTATCTCTTTCGAACATTCCCGCAGCCCTGGCAATCATCGGCCCTCTCGGACCCTTTTCCCTAACAACCTAAATTAAAGTAAATGTTAGCTATTGTTAAAATAGATTGACCAGAATAACCAGTCACAAGGGGTTTTGACTTATTAAAAATGTTGACTGCTACCCTAAAACCCGAGCGTATGAGGCAGTGAAAATGTTTATCGAAATAGCGTCTTTCACGACTACTTTATTCGAGTTCATGAGCTTTCGAACCTGTGAGGCAGTGGAAAAATAATTCGCAACAGCGTGTGTCGCAACAGCGGCGTTCGAAACAAAATAGGGGACCCGCTGAAAACAAAGAAAATGAATATTTCTGCTTTTTTTAATTTAATATTTAGCACCAGTAATTTATTTTCAAGGTTAGGCTAAGTTGTAAGATATCTGGAACACCTCAGCCTAACCTTTTGTTATGTAGACTGCAGTGTAAAATGAACTTACTTTTTATTGACAGGACATAATTATTACTGCTATTATAAGATAAATAAGCTATTATAGGTATAAATTATTATTTTAAATGAATCTAATTATATTTGGGAGAGCAGCGGTGGCCCAGTGGTGGCAGCCCCGACTTACGAGCAGTAAGCCATGGGTTCGAACCCAGGCAGGCGCATTACTTTGTGTAATTTATTTCATCACCGCTGCCCTCAAAAACGGTGAAGGAAAACATCGTGAGGAAACCGGCATGTCCTAGAACTAAAAATTCGAAGACATGTGACATCTACCAACCCGCACTGGGCCCGCGTGGTGGATTACAGCTCACTCCCTCTCATAGAGAGGAGGCCTGTGTCCCAGCAGTGGGAACATAATAGGCTAATGATGATGATGAATTATATTTTATTTTATTAATTGCTTTGTATAACTATTTTTTTTGTTATTGTAAGTGTTACTAAATGTGTACTGCATGCTGCATGCTAATAATATTCCAAGAGGTAAAATTTTAAAATTTGTATGGCTGAAATGCCGAATATTCTTGCAATTATATGTATCATTAATTAGATATTGCTGATTATATTAGATATTGTTATGTAGGACTAGTTTATTTTTATAAGTTTTTTCATGGTTTTATATTGTTAATATTATTTCTGAGACCGAGCTATCGCATTAGGGACATACCTGTAATGATAGTTGTAAGGGAGATTTTAATAAATAAATAAAATAAAAAATAAATACTTTTACTACCACATAAAATCACTTTTAAAATATCATCTATTCTGTGAAAAGCACGACACCATGCTTCACTTATTCCACACGTTAATATCACATTGCTTTGACAAGTTTATGCTTTCTGCAAGTATTATAGTGACGTCACATTTGAAGGCTTTTTTGCACTATATTAATTAAGACTTGTCTTTTCACGCGGCTTTCTCCACGTGAATGTCCGAAATTATCCCACGGGAACATCCTACGGCAGTCATGGTGTTGCGGGCCGAAAGTTACAATTATTTAGGTGTAAATAAAAATCGTAATTCAAAGTTAACGATTTTTGATGGTTTACAATAAATTTATAACTCCAGGTGGGCCAATCACAAGGGCTCGTTGGGCTGCATGTGGCCCGCGGGCCGCAGTTTTAATAGCTGTCTTACGGGAGAAAAAAAGTATCTTATTTCTTAATACAGGTCATGGTCTACCTGTGTGGCAAGTTTCATAGAAGCCGTTCAGCCAGTCAAGACAAGACAAGACATTTATTTGTGGAAACATGAGTATACATACAAGGCATGCAGGTTGTTCATAAACAAAAAAGATCCATCATGTTCGGTCATCATCATCTTTCTTGTTTTTGTCTCATTCTACTTGGAAACGGCGCAACACGTTTTTTTCTTCTATTCAGGTTTGTCAGCAGCCCGAAAGTCTGACAACCACTCTTACCAAGGGGTATCGTATTACTCAGTACTAACTGAGTTGTCGAGATCCTACTGGGTTGTCGAGATCCTACTGGGTTGTCGAGATCCTACTGGGTTGTCGAGATCCTACTGGGTTGTCGAGTTCCTACTGGGTTGTCGAGATCAGATAGGCAGTCGCTCCATGTAAAAAACTGGTATTTAGCTGCAGCCGTTTAGCCTGGAAGCCGACCCCAACACAGTTGGAAAAAGGCTAGGTAAATGATGGAAGCATTGTCGTAACTAAACAAAACGGACGCCAAAATAGTTCCCCTTTCAAGCCATCAAAACCTACTTATACTTAACTCACAAAACGTTCATGAAAGGTGGATCAATTTCTTATCTGCCCTTAATTTACTTTAGGAAAACGTTTCCGATCTAGAAATAATAGAAAAACATTATACTACCTTGGCAACATCATACTCGAGATGATTGAAACAAAACACTGTCAGTACTGCCTAATATCCTTTCTCACTACCCATAGTGAGGAAGGATATTAGGCAACCTTTCCATTGAAGCGAGTAGTAACAGAAGGAAAACATTGTGAAGAAGCCAGCATGACCTGGAACTGAAAATTGAAAGACTGGTGACATTCATACGCACTAAGGTCGTGTGGTGGAGTGGTATTTTCGTACAAGCCTTAAAACTTGGCTTGCTAGAGAAACCCTCATCATGAAGATGTTAGGGTTTCTGAACAGTCAAAACTGCTTGCTTGTTATGGGTATGCCGTATTGTTGGTTGGTGACTTTCCACCTTTTCGAACACAAGACTGAGAGAGATGGAGTAGGCTGTAATCCACCACGCGGGCCCAGTGCTGGTATATGTCACATGTCTTCGCTTTTTTATTTCTAGTACATCGTTTTCTCACGAAGTTTTTTTTCATCGTTTTTGAGGGCAACCTTCCTTGTGTCTCTTAACTCTTAGAAACAGTTTACCAAAAAGTACAATGTACGAAATTACTCCAAAGTACCAATTCCCCAAAAAATCATTCAAAATTCATAGTTAAACAAAATATTAGATTACAAACATGAATTCTGTTGGGCCCACTTAATGACTTGTAAATAGGGGGAGGGCGTGCTGTCATTAATAACCGAGGGAGGGCTGTCTTCCGCAGCTCCTTCGAGCAATTACCCCGTCGCCGTGACACTGTGGGACTTGAGGAGTAGGTCATGTAAGAACAGGAGTTGTTCTTAGAATGGTAACATAGCATAATCATAGAACTGGACGCATAAAAAGTCCTTTCTTCTGGGCTCAGCATGGATTCATGGATGTTTGAAAAAGGCAGTTTTCCTTGTGTCGTTAAGTCGCCATAATGCAGCTAGGTTACCAGTTTTGTAGTAACGAATAACAATAAAGGTTAACAGTATTTTTTATGAATCTGTTTAATAATATGGGTCGCATAAGTATTTTCCGTTTGGGACGCAAAATTACGGAAGAATCCATTTTTTCCAATGTGACTATGATTTTTATTTGTGTAAGAAAGGAATTGCGAGTTGCTTGCAAGTTTTCTCAAGATGTACTTTTTTTTTTTGTAAGCCTTGAGTTTCCTACTGTAAGGCACACAGTCCTCCTTTTCTCCTTCCAAACCTCTCTATCCTTTGCTGTAAGGTGTCGGTACAAGTTATGAAAACCAAATAAAAGTGCGTTAAAACAGTTTCTGGTGATAGGTACTTATAATAAGGTCCGAGTCTGCATGTGACATGGCTCCGAGTCACCTGGCTGACTGTCAATTGTTTCCTACGGCATGAGCTTTTCCACTTCACTACATAGTATAAAACATAGTCGCTTTTTCTGTCCCTATATCCCTATGTATGCTTAAATCTTTAAAACTATGCAACGGATTTTGATGCGGTTTTTTTTAAGTACATAGAGTGATTGAAGAGGAAGGTAAAATCCATTGAATAGTGGAGAAATACTGTTATTTTTGAGGTTTCTAATGTGATGTCGTAAATAATTACATTTTTTCCGCTTACATTGCAAACGCAGGCTGAACCCTAAGAGATTTATCAAAATCATGAACTAAGTATTGTACACATTGAAGAGGTCTACAGAAAACTCCGCGATGGTTTATGTCTATCTCTTATGGATATCCCCCAATAAAATTTTTTTCATTTATTTTTTACGACCAATAATGGCTAATTATCAGCATTGCACCCGTGCGAAGCCGGGGCGGGTCGCTAGTTATCCATAATACGAGGGAAGAATAAGTTGCACTACTGTAACTCTTCCACTGTGACATAGGTACTTTGATAACTCTGTATTTGTGTGCCTTACTTATGCATACAAAATATCATCTCCACATAACAGAAAGGGAACGTCATTATGTCTGCACAGACCTATAACCTTGAAATACTCAATTATGTAGAACTTTAGTACATAATATATCAATGTCTGAACCGTTGTGTGGAGAAGGGTCTATCTGAGAGACAGAGATCTTGTATCTTTATTTGATTTATAAATATAACACGTAACACAACATTGAGCTTGTTTATCCTGAAGGGGTAGGCAGAGGGTACTAACGCTGTAACATTCAAATATTGTAAAACCAAATGATTTTAAAAAAGTAACCATGGAGTTTCTTGCCGGTTCTTCTCCATAGGAAACAACCAGCACCTTTTGTCGACGTTTTATAAGTGCCCATGTAGGCCTATTTAAAATAAAAATATTTTGATTTTTACAATTTGCTATACACAGAAACGTGAAAAAACCGCTGCAAAAAC
The DNA here is from genome assembly GCA_963082945.1 of Cerastis leucographa. Taxonomy (NCBI): domain Eukaryota; kingdom Metazoa; phylum Arthropoda; class Insecta; order Lepidoptera; family Noctuidae; genus Cerastis; species Cerastis leucographa. Next base: position 3,964,445 of record OY720366.1, read on the forward strand.
CAGCTCTCATTTACCTACTGATAAAAACACTCCAAATAAAAGTTCCCCTCTGCGTGCAACGAAACGCAACACAAATCCACTATAAGTAGACGTAATCAGCGCACAAACGCGTAAATCGGCGAATAAAACCGCGCGGCAACTTTTTAATTTTACGTGTTTACGCATAATTGCGCTCCGTTACGCGTAAAAGCCCGTAAATCTGTCCGATTCGTTATTTATTTGCTATTTGCCGCCTGTGAAATATAAGCAAGCAGTAAGTGTTTGTGGTTCAAGCTGATTTACTTTATACGACTTTTAGGGGGGAAAGAAATTACAGTTTTATGCATCAACGAAATAATCTTTACTAGGTTCACTAATATTATAAAGCTGAAGAGTTTGTTTGTTTGGTCGGTTGAACGCACTAATCTCGGGAACTACTGGTTCGAATTGGAAAACATATTTTAGTGTTGGATAGCCTATTTCTGGAGAAAGGCTATAGGCTATAGACCATCACGCTACGACGAATTTTGTGTTGGTCACTCTTTTTTAATCACCAAACAATGAGTTTACACATAACTTCACGCCAGCACACATAGCATGACCGCCGTAGAAACGGGCTATGTCGACGGAAGAATCGACAAACTGACACATTATCTATCTGTCATTATGTCGATTCTTCTGTAGACAAAACTCGTTTCTACACTGGTCATGCTACGAGTACTAGAATCCGGGTTAAAGAAATGTGTACCTTAAATGCACTTACATTTCACTCTTATGTCTCTCTCTCTGTCAAGTCTTATGTTATTTTAACAGAGTAACCATGGAGTTTCTTGCCGGTTCTTCTCCATAGGAAACGACCAACCCGAACCGAGCACCTTTGTCGACGTTTTATAAGTGCCCATGTAGGCCTTTGTGAAATAAAATGTTTTGATTTGATTTGGTTGTAGAAGGCATTGGGAAGGTATTGGGAAATTCCCAATGGGGAAACCAAATATTTATCTCTTTGCCCGAACCAGGATTCGTACCCTTGACCTCAAGCTCAGCATTAGCACTTGTAGACCAACGAGTACAACAAATCTATAGAAAATCATGGTTTGTACTATACAATCTTTTATTAAACTTGCAATGTTTGTTTGTTTAGGTCAAACAATTAAATTGCATTGTAAAATAGTTATCTCTTACCGTTTGAGCTGTGCATATGGATGCCTTGGTTCTAAAAGTCATTAAATCCATTTTATTTGTTTTGAGATAAGGTCATTTAAAGTGCAATTTTTTTTTTTAAGAAAATGGTGCCTTATAAATATATTTTGAAAAAAAAAAAAAAAAACAAATAGTTTATTGGGTAGGCTTTAATATGGCGTTCTTAAAAAAATATTATTATAATGATCATTATTAATGCTTAACATACGGGACTTGATCTTATCTCAAAACAAAGAAAATGGATGTAGTGACTTTTAGAACTAAGGCATCCATATACGTTTAGTTTGGATGATAAATGATAATGCATGGTTACCTAAGTGACGTCATTATAAATCTTGTTATTTTAATGTTTTTCTAACATTGTTTCAATATCTATCTTTTTTTTGTGAATGGCGTCTCGCAGTTCAAATTGTCGTCTGCTTAACCGGACTATCCTTTGGATGCCTTGCGTGTAAGGCCACCAGATAGGGCTTAAAACTACTTACAAACTACGCGACTACACGCTAAGGGCACCCCCTGTGGAGTACGAGCCTCGGCTTAAGGCGTCGCTGTAAGAGGACAGCATGGTGACAGGCTGGATCTGAATGATATCATTATTTAGAGACTGATTTAAAACTACTGGCACAGCATCGCGGGCTGGCTTGAGCGATGGTCTGGGAGGGCTCAATATCTTTCGATTTCCACACACCCTGTTTAATAGACATTTAATAATTAAATTACATCCCCATCGAATACTATCGTATAGCAATTACATGGACCCGAGTAAACAACGATAAGTTATAAATAAATAGTACTTATTTTGATATTACTTATCGGAGGAGACGTGACGCGAAATATTGAATGGTGCGCAAAATGTATACGTGATTAGCTTGAATTAATGGCCTCCTTCCCTTCTACACTACGAAACCGCACCACTGGTGGTGTTGTGGGTAATTTTTTTTTCCTTCTAAACTTCTGGTTCAGTGGTACCGTGGGTATTTGTAAAATACATATATATGCGTTCCCTACTACACTACCAAATTTATTTTCGTTACTAGATACAGTTAAGTAAAAAACACAATTCCTATGAGTTTATCTACCAGGCCTCGGAACCTATCCTTCTGCAGCGAGGTGTGAGACAGGGAGACGTCATATCTCCGAAACTGTTATAGCAATTTTCGTGAGGGCAATATTTTTTTGAGAGGCTGATGGCTGTAAATAGATCGGTGTTCTGAGTTTTACCTACCGGAGGTAATGAAATACGTTCACTGACTTAACATAACATCGCGCCTGTAATCCGCGAATGGTTAGGCAGAAGTTCACACCCACATTTCGCCAGTTATGTTCAAGCCCCATGTGATAGGGAGCGAGCCTAATGGCCATCAACTGGGCAGCACTTATCCAGAGACCGTGGCTACTACTGAAGAGTTCCTGATGGAAAAACCTAATTACACTTTGCCCGGCCTGGGTATCGAATCCAGGACGTCATACTCAGCAGTCACGTTTGCGACTAATAGACCAATGAAGCAGTCAATTCGTTAAGTTAATTGGTGATTATCTTGGCCGGTGGCGATGTACAAACCTGGACTAAGCAGAAGGAGTGTAAAAATCGTAGCATAAGGCGGGCTGAATGTAGTTTCTGCTTATACCCAAGAAAAATAATAATAATATGTATGAATTTATGTACAGACGCTAGCACATCAAGCTGCAACAGTCTGTCAATAGATTTTCAACCTTATCGTTAAAGAATACGGTTCAAAGTTGACTTGCAGGCGTCTGTACATATGTATTGCCAGGAGAAACAACGCAATAATAATATTAGTCGGTCAAATGCTGTCAGTAACTCTTTGCGCAAAGATTTTTCCCACCGAGGAGGCGCATTATTCAATAAAAATAAATAAAATCCTTAATATAGCGAATTGTCGTAAAATTTCATGCAAAAACAAAATATTAAAATGTTTACTAAATCGAAGCTAAGCTGAAACGGAAAAAGTCCTTGAGATAGTAAAGTAATAAGGTATATTTATTATAAATGTAATAATTTTAATACATTATTATAATATTGTATAAACAATAAATGTAGGCATACATACGCACACACACTCATACACATACATACACCCGCACACATATACACTCTGATACACGCCATCAATCACTTGTAATAGTACCACGTTGACAAACCTTACTATGTGATATAATGGGGGGCCTGGTGTTCTAAAATACAGGCCTAGGCTTAGTTTAGACTCCAGATCTCCGACAAATGACAAAATGTTGTCAAAATACCTGTCAACTTAATTTATATAAGAATGTAATTTGTGGCGATATAGACATTTTTTTTTGTTGCAGCTAACATCTCATCTCTCTCGAAGTATTACAGGAAAAACTGCCTCTAAGAGAGTTTTACAAAGTGATTAAATAAGGGTTCAGATTCTTGTAAATTCTGCTACCCGTAAGTACCTAACGATCATTCTTAAATAACATTCCCCTTGACAAACTTTTCATGATTTGAATTCACTTCTAATGAATTAACCAATAAATTAGGAACCATGGATGCCACAAAAAACAAAGGTTATTTACACAACAAAAAAAAGCAAACAATAAATCCGCTAAACGAATTACAAAATCAAATAAAAAAACTGCAAACAATAAATGTTCAATTGTCAATAAATCCTATTCACTAGAAATTCATCATTCGCGTTGTAAATAATTTTAATACAAATACATACTATGTTTCATTTTTCATGCATACTACAATACACAATCAAATTGTGTGTTGTGTGTCATCATCTGCCTAGCCTTTTTCCCGAACTATCTTGGGGTCGGCTTCCAGTCTAACCGAATGCAGCTGAGTACCAGTATTTTACATGAACCGACTGCCTTAGATAGGCAGTCGGTTCATGTAAAATACTGTCCACAACCCAGTAACTGAGTAATACGATACCCCTTTGTTAAGACTGGAAATCTGGTTTTTGGCTTCAGAGTACTCGTAACGACTGTCAATGATTTACAAATGACAGCCGGGAACAGCGGCTTAACGTGCTTTCCGAGGCACGGATCTGATCGCGGCGGAGTCAAGACGTCCCGGAACTGTACACCGATTCATGGTGCCTAGTGTCGATTGTGTTGGATTGTAATTTCAAGTAATTTGTTTATTAGATAAAAAAAAACTGTGTAAAACATAGCACGAAACCCATATTCTGCCCACATGATAACCGAGTTTATCGGAATAAATCATCACAATACTCCGTTTATGAAGTTTTGACAAAAAGAAACAAAAACTACTGTATAATACTGCTTTAAGACGTCATGGTAATCCCCCAGGCCAGCTATTGTCCTCATTAAAACAAGATCGCCTCCTCCTTCCCCCACTTCATTAAAAAATAGCAAATCAAAACAGAGAAATCGAACAATAAAAGTATTTAGCTTTACAAAAGCGTCGCGGACAAATGTTATTAAGACCGGGTCCCACTCGTAAGTCTCATTTAGCTCAGTAAACACTAGACTGGGACAATATCTCCTTGTTGTGCTCTCGAGCTCGATGGAGGTGACTTTGGTGCTTTCATACACAGACGTCAGTCCACATGGAGGCTTTATAGTAGATTTTTACTTTGTACACTGTACATTCAATAAAAAAACCGCGCACGAAAGGTTCCCTAACATTATTTATAAAAACGAGCAAAAAAATCACTGTTTTGTATGGGAGACCCTTAAAATATTTTTTTTTGTTTTTAGTATTTTTTGTTATAGCGGCAACAGAAATACATAATCTGTAGAAATTTCAACTGGCTAACTATCACGGTTCATGAGATACAGCCTGGTGACAGACGGACGGACGGACAGCGAAGGCTCAGTAATAGGGTTCCGCTTGACCCTTTGGGTACTAAAAATGAAAGACTGCCTCATTGGTCGAGTGGTCGCAAGCGCGACTTCTGAGCATGAGGTCATGGGTTCGATTCCCACGTCAAGCAAAGTGTTATTGGGTTTTTCTCAGCACATATCCAGAGTCCGTTTTTGGTACTAGGTAGTCTGAATTAATGCTCGGTTGATGGCAATAGGGTTGCCCCCTATTACATGAGACTAACTCATAATTGGCAAAATGTTGGTGTTCTATTAGGTACAGCTCTGCCAAACTCTTCTGGGATTATAGGTGCGGTGGTATGTATGTGTGTATTTAAAGAAAATTGTATCTTCCCATGTCTAGTTTTTGACTTGGGAAACTTTTACGATCTTGGAGCCCTATTAAAGTTCAACCTAATTATTACTATTTAAGCCATAGACAAGATATAGTGATATAATTTTTTAAACTGACATGTTTACTAACACTATTAATAACACTTGCAACGGGATATTTACTATGTTTATAATTTGTTTCGAGCTCATCCGTGATCATGGCGTTTGCAACAGCGCCGAAATATCGGGAACTCGAAACAAATAATAAACATGGCAAATATCCCGTTGCAAGTGTTATTAATATTATATAGTGAGTCATCAATCAGTACATCTAACTATTTAACTGTGTTCAAGAGCTGTCAACGTCATCATTGCTGTTGAATATTGACAGTGACAGCTGATAAACGCGGCTTAGATGTGCTGGATCACGTTCAGCTTTAAAATACGTTGGGAGAAAATCATAGGAATATGAGCTACATCATGCTGCCGCGGTAATCAAATGCGCAGTAAGTTAAAAAGGCGGGCTCAAGAAAATGTATGATAATAGTATATTTTACCGTCCTTACTTGTCTTTATCAAACAAGAAATTAAATTTCTAATAGTGGCATGGAACCCAGATAGGAAAAAAAAATCTTTTGACGAAGATTCCATTTGTGGAATAATTTTCACAATTATAAATCTAGATTACTGCCGTCTCGATGACCACAACAGCATGTATACTGCTAGAGGAATCCAGATCAACACTAAAAACAAAATAATTCTACCATCAAAAAGTAGCGTTAAAAAAAAACCTTCACGACCTTTCAATACTCAAATCCAGTCCCACATGCTTAGCAGTCCTCTCCAAACTGACGTAATACACAGTATGTTGCCAGCTTAACGGTTAAAGACAAAGCGCCACTAGTGCCCTCTACGGCTAGATTGTGAAACAAAACTGCAGCACAGAAACGACACAGCGGACATTATCATACGTGGTGATAAAATAAAGTGGAATTAGCAAGCACTCTCTGTTTACACAGAGCAAGATAAACTGAATTCGTGCTGTTTTTAGAAAAGTGAGTTTAAATAGTGTGGCGTTGAGTTTTGTAGTGTATTTGTTGGTTAATGGGTTTTGACTTATACAAAAACCAATCCTACGGAACACCTTTCTCGTGTCCCTAAATGTAAAAGGTGTTGGCAAAGATGTGATTAGAATAAACTGTCATTTCTTAAGTTTGCCCAATGTATATAAAAGGTGTTGTTTCGCATCCTCGTCAAAATTCAGGAGGTTGTCGCAAAAGACATAAATAATCAATTAAAATTACGGTACCTAGTTAATTATTAATAAACGCAGATTTTTTTGGTTGTATATGTGTGTCAGTATTTCAGAATAGCCCCGATAACGTGGTTTAGGGAATAAGAAATTATTATCGAACAAACGATTGAGATTGTTTGTATGTGTGGAACCGCGGTTATAGGGCGAGAGTCAGACAGCCCGCGTTTAAAACACGGTTGGGTCACGTTTAAAAAAAAAAAAAAACCTTCCCATTTTATTATTGATTGGGGACCACAATCATTAGCATAGTTACCGCCTTGAATTTGACTAGGATGCAAAACAACACTTTGTATAATAACGTGATTATAAGGCAAGGCATGTTGCCATTAAACAGGCACAACTCCGGACTTCTTTATTGTGTAGTTAGTCTAACCTGGTGTCAGAGTTTTTATGCCACCCATGGGCCTCTACTTGACTTGACATGCCGTCGAAAAATATCTCTCCGGCATGCTGGTTTCCTCACAATGAGTTCCTTCAAGCAAGTGATAATTATACAATACGCACATGAATCCGAAAAATCAGAGGTGCGGTCTCTTAAGTTCGAACTAGAGACCTATAATTTGGCAGTTCGAAGGTCACACCACTAGGCTATCACTCCGTCTCCCACGTTCCCAGTTTCAGAAGCAATCACGTGCAATCATCACTGGACAACAAGACTGTCACAGTCACACAACATCTAAAATTGCGGCGAAACCGACCGAACCAGACTTTGACAAATAATGTATTGATAGTTTAGAGGTACGAGGAACAGGGTGTAAAGTTCCACGATTGTCCTTAGTAAAGGGAGGACCCTCCGACCAGACAGGTGTTATGTCTGGTGGGCAACTGCCCGACAGTTGTTGTCGAGTTTCTCTATATAGTATTAAGTCGATGTAAACTTTGTTTGCGAGATGTAGGAAATTGATGTTAGTTATTCCGTCGTGTCATAGATGGCGCTGTAGTGCTTTTTGTAGTAAGTTGCTTTTTGTACGTCGCTACAGTAGAATCTGTCCAAGTCCAGTGTCCACAGCAAATACGCAGATCCATCTGGTTGGCTCGCTCTGATCGCCGCACCCATACTCTTTCCTTAAAACCTCCATTCCCGAAACGTAATCTCCTAGATCCAAAGCACGAAAAAACTTTAAAAAAAATGGGTGTTTTTTTTTTATCTCTAGTCACATTTATTTAAACCGCGTGTCCACACGTCGCGAGACGTGACCGGAATACTTTTGACACAGCCTGTATAACTCAACGTGAATTCAAAACAAATTATGTCAGCAACTAATTTGCGAGCAATGGATTTGTGTAATTACATTATGTTTGTTGGGAAATTTACAGGAATTGTGACGTCATAATAATATTGTAAAAATTACGCGGGAGAGTGGTGGAAAATTCTGTCATTATGAGTTTTAATTACTATCGACAATGTATCATGAGTTGTGATAAACAGGGGTTTATTTTTGTTATTGAACCTTCGTATTTTTTTTTAAACAAAGGAATCTTTTTTAACAGTGGTAACCTCGATTTGTGATTGCCTCGTTTATTTAGTGGTCGCAACAGCGTTACTGTTGAACATGTGGGCTGGTTCCTAAGGCGACCAAAGTGCACTACACGACACAGCAAAATAACCTAGTGCGGCGCAAATATTAATAAAAATGGTTTTCAATTAAAAATTCGGCATTAAAAACCAGCAGCCTGGAGTCGCGTAGCACTTTAGATCGGTTGCTCGGTTGCGGTTGCTGATAAGCTCGCTCCTTCTACATGAGACTTAAACATAATTGACAAGAATTTGCGGTACTTTCATGGAAGCCTGGCTTGCCCTTATAACCTACTACTCTTCATGATGTTACAGCTTCTTACTAGTCGGCTTGCCTTATGGGCTTGCCGTATTGCTGGCTCCTAGGCATGCTACTATTGGTGTAATAGTCTCACACAGTGGCCACAGTTAATATCTACGTTATATTATTACTTAGTTATTTAATATCTGTTTATGATTGTGTTGTTCTAAGAACATTATAGATTTAGTAATTACTTTTCTTTTTTTTCTTTTTCTCAATTTTATAATTTTGTTTTCATGTAAGTAGTTCTATTTTTAACCTATCTGTAATCCATGTTAAATTATAATACTGAAATATGTAAGAGCTGTGCACACCTGTAAGTGACAAATTCACTCTAGATTTTAAGTTAATTTGTAACAGTACCCCAAAGGTTGAATTAGTGAATAAGTCGTTGGAGTGCCCTAATTAAATAAATAAATAAATAGTCTCCTCAACTCTCTTCAACAAACCGAGAGTTGAAAATTCAAAAGCGCACTTTAAATAGGCATTCATTTTAGAGTTAGTGAAAACGGATACTAAGCTCGTATTGTGTCAACAACGAATGAATTTTCCATAGGTCTGTCGGTGATCTGTGTGAAACAGCCACAGCTAACTGGAGGTCACAGAAATGTTTAATCATTCTAACACAGAAATCAATTGCCTACCCGTACTATGTGAATGCCGTGTTGTCAAACCTTTGATCGTTAATTGGCAAATTATAATAATTGGTAATTTATAATGGATAAACAAAGTCCTATATCCCTTTATGGCGAAGCAACATGTCTTCAAAGTGAATAACTCTCGATATGGGACCGAGATGGAGAGATGAGAGCAGCGGTGGCCCAGTGGTGGCAGCCCCGACTTACGAACAGTAAGTCGTGGGTTCGAATCCAGGCAGGCGCATTACTTTGTGTAATTTATTTCATCACCACTGCTCTCAAAAACGGTGAAGGAAAACATCGTGAGGAAACCGGCATGTCCTAGAACTAAAAATTCGAAGACATGTGACATCTACCAACCCGCACTGGGCCCGCGTGGTGGATTAAAGCCCACTCCCTCTCATAGAGAGGAGGCCTGTTTCCAAGAAGTGGGAACATTATAGGCTGATGATGATGGGACCGATGACGCAAAAATATACAAAGGTAATGTCAATACTCATAGTAAGACCTGTTGGTATTAGAGAAGTCTATACAATATGTTAAAAAAAACCTTGATAGATCCAAAAGGGGCATATAGGTATGCCGATGACATTACCTAAAAAAACATCAAGAATTCGTGAACATATTAATGAATTTTAAAGCCATCTAACCGAAATTAGCACCATTTCCCTAAAATCTATCAAAGTATTAAAAAGGGGAAACAACGTCTTCGGCATTAGTAGGTAAGAGCGTCAGTTGTTTGCTTATGACGTCACTACCTGAGAAGCGACCGGAGTGTTGTCCTGTGTTGCTATGTAAGTTTCCTCATTTTACTACATTTTATTAAATTTTTGTCAGGGTTATTTTTTACTTGTTAAGTATCTAAAATGGACTACATACATCTAATTTCGATACCTCATAAGACCCACAAAGATGGGACAAGTTTTTTTTTAATATATTGTAGATGCAGGTAACACTTCCTACTACCAAAAAGTTAAAAACTCTAAAATTTTCTTCATATTCGTTTCAAAGGAAAGACGAACTGAAAAAAATAGATATGGTTAAAAATGAGAAATTCAGTTTTTTTTTTTTTAATCCTAGCATAAAAGGAGTCGAATTATCTCGTTCATGCAAGTTGTAAGTCATCTCAAAGAAAGTGCGCTTTCATACCCATGTAAAAAGGTTAGGTTAGTACCTACATGCTACTAATTCTGGTCTGCAGTGTAATTTGCTTTTTTAGAGTTCTGTGCTAAAATTGTTGGAATGAAAGCCTTTTCAAATCACATAAAATAATGCTTGTAATCCCCGAAGGGTTACGTGGTGTATCTAATAGAACACCCACATTTCGCCAGTTATGTTTTTTATGTCCTATGTATTATTACATAGCACAGGACCCCTATGGGCGAGCCTATTGCCATCATCCGGGCGCAAATCCAGACTACGTGGCTGCTATTGAGAAATTTCTGATGGAAAAACCCAATAACGCTTTGCCCGACCTGGGAATCGCACATGGGACCACTCGGACACCACGTTTGCGACCACTAGTCCAACAAGGAAGTCACTAAAAATGTTTCCTGTTCATCACGAAACACGTTTACAATTTCTAAATTTTTCTTTGACATGCATCGTAGTTTAAAGTAGTCATAGCTAGGCAAGTAGATAAAAAATAGTTATCCTGTATACAAGGTAATGAAAGACTATTAACATTACCATTAACATTTAATAACACTTATTAACATGTATTAACATGTATTAACATGTATTAACATGTATTAACATGTATTAACATGTATTAACATGTATTAACATGTATTAACATGTATTAACATGTATTAACATGTATTAACATGTATTAACATGTATTAACATGTATTAACATGTATTAACATGTATTAACATATATTAACATTTATTAACATGTATAAACATTTATTAACATTTATTATTAATTATCGAGCCGAATATTTATTTTATTTGATCGAAATTGAAATAGAAGTACAATTCACAAAATTTTAAATTAATTTTTTACATTAATTATATATTTAGCTACCTATCAAAAGAAAGGTTGAAACGCTATTTATCAAATTACTCTGGGTCAAATTGTGGACTATATGAGCAATTTCAAAACTTAAAACGAATCATCCTTGAAAACATTCTAGGCGGACATTTGTTATCTATACGGTACATATGCCAAAATAAGATTTTTTACAGTTTTTCTCTGTCTGTCTTTTTGTTCTGGCTTATCTCTGGAACGGCTATACTGATTTTGACGGGACGGGGCTTTCAATGGCAGATAGCTGATGTAATAAGGAGTTACTTAACTACCAGTATTTTAGAAAAATAATTAAACTAAAAACTTTTTTGTTAAATTCTACACGAACGAAGTCGCGGGCACAGCTAGTTATTTATAAAAGTATGCTACGTGTATACAGAACCTAATTCATACAAAGCCGGCTCACTGTCCGGCTTTAAAAGCTAACTGTAAGTTAGCATATTTAAACGTATGCTCTGAAGGTGGAGTTAGAACTAGTTACGAGTGTTCCAAATTGTCCGGAATTTATGCGAAGAATTATCTTTTAAAAAGCTACTTAGTTTTTAGGCGGGAGGCGAGCACAGGGTTAAATTGTGTTTCTTTCGAATTTTGTTTTTTAATTCGAATAATCTGCTAGTTACATTTATGGTTTAGTCCAATCTCATCCCCTTCCCACCTCATCCCCCATGTCGATTCGCAAAACAAATGACATCTGTTTAAAAAAAGTTCACTCTTGACCTGGAGGTTGGTCAAGTATACAGGGTGTAACGGAACGGGTATATACATACTTAAGGGTGTGCTTCAGACCATCAAACTGAGCATGTTTCTCCATCGAACAAACATCGTAATAGCAAAAAATTATCTGCTGCTCCATACAAAATTTCAATACCTATTCGACCCAAATGTCTGTGGTCTGTGTATATACCCTTGCCGTTACACCCTATACACTTAAAACAAAAAATGATATGCTTTTAGTCGCTCCGTATCAGAAGAACAATAATAGTAAAATGCCCTTGTGGGATATATGACGTTAAAGTAAAAATAAAACATATTTATTTTACACAAATTATAAAATTATTCTAACAGAGAAACAATAAGGCTATTAGCAAACTAATAAAAAATATTAAATATGACCCACCAAAAGGGGTTTGGGTAAAAGTGGCATGATTTTTTTAAGTCTGCGGTCATTAATATTTTATTTTGGTGTAAACGCTTGCGGAGGAGATGGGACTAAAGTATCTCTTATTAACTAAGAAACTAACTCTCGTCTTATCAGTAACTAAAACGGTTCACTTTTTGTTTTATGTGTACTTACCGCACCTCCAGGTCAAGCATAAACTTTTTTAAAACAGATGTCATTTGTTTTGGCGAATCGACATGGGGATGCGATGGGAAGGGAATGAGATGGGAATTAAAAACAAATCAAAATAATAAATCGCTAGAAAATAAATTCTTCGTTATTGTGTTAGTTTCTAACCAAGTCTCAAAATTTTAAGCCACCCATGGTCCTCTGACTTAGCTCCAAATGCCGTTGAGAAATTTCAAATCAAATAAAAATCATTTATTTCAAGTAGGCCAGTCACAGGCACTTTTGAATAGTCGAAAAACAATAAAAAATTAAGCTACAGTCCCAGTCACAAGACATAATAACTGTAAAAGTACTGAAGTTGCCCATTCCAAAGCGTAGATCTCTATGGATAAGAATGGGCTAGAAACTCCATGGAAACTCTTTTAAATATCACTCGGGCAAGCTCCTCACGATGTTTTCTTTCACCGAAGCAAGTGATAATTATACAATACGCTCATGAATCAGAGGTGCGTGCCTTGGTTACGAACTTTAGACCGCACATTATCACGCTGCGACCAATAAGAGCGGAGCAGAAATGAAAAATGTTGCGAAAACGAGGAAAATGTTACGCAGACAAAGTTGCGCGGGACATCACCATCTGCCTAGCCTTTTCACAAACTATCTTGGGGTCGGCTTCCAGTCTAACCGGACGCAGCTGAGTACCAGTATTTTACATGAAGCGACTGTCTATCTGACCTCCACAACCCAGTAACTAGGTAATACGATACCCCTTGGTAAGACTGGATGTCAGACTTTTTGGCTTCTGACTACTCGTAACGACTGTCAAAGATCTACAAATGACAGCCGGGACCAACGGCTTAACGTGCTTTCCGAGGCAGGGAGGAAACTCGGTATGTAATTATGGTCACCCATCCACGGACCAACCTCGGCAAGCCTTAAAGATCGACCCGGGCGGCTGTTATTATTTAGCCACGTGCTCCTGGTGCAAGTTGCGCGGGACAGCTAGTAAGTAAATATTCCATATGTTAATCTACATCAGATCAGCCTCTGAACCCGTTACATCAACCTATCAGTCAAGATTCCAGAACCTTCGACACCAATCATAGAAACACTTGATTAATAGTGTACCCATTCACACATCACGCGCAAGGCCGAGTAATCAATCATACAGAATTCTGATTTATATTCCAAAGGGACACGGTTCTATTCCGTCCCATTGATTTTTTTGTCAAGTTGGCATGACGGGAGCACGATGTCAGGTGAATTTGCGTCGAGATTTTCGTTTTTAGGTTGGCAGAATTGGATGAGAATTTTGTATAGGATTTCAGAGTGATCAATGGATGACCTAATCGGTGTTGATGGAACAGATATTGAGCTCAGTGATTGTTTGATTGATGGGATATTAATGGGGTGTAGATGTATTTGTGATGTGGATATTGGTGACCGGGATATTGGCAAATTGATAGTTTGGTGGATTAGGGTGCACTGAGAGGGATCTCATAGAGAGGACACCTATGTCCAGCAGCAGTAAGAGTTAGCAGTAGAAACTTTTTTTTTTTTTTGCGGATGGGAAATCATCAAATGACTTCTCCCGGTCTGGGCGGAGCGGGAGGGAGTGTCAGACTTGTACTGACTAAAACCCACCCATGTTCCTTCTTCGCCCTTTGTGTTCCAGGGCCGCGGTATCTCTTTCGAACAACCCGCAGCCCTGGCAGGCATCGGCCCTCTCGGGCCCCTTCCGGTTTGCTGACATCTCCTTGAGGCGCGCGTGGAACACGTACGCGCCGTCGACACGGCCTGTCGTCATAAGACGGACGGACGGTGAGCTAGCCCATAACTCACCGTCCACAGGCTCGCGCCTACTGTGGCCGGGGGCCACTGGTTGCCCCCCGACGCCCGGGGCGTCTCCCGCGGCGGCTGGGACGTGAGGTTCTCTCCCTCTCACGTTCCGCCACCTCCTTCGCTAGCATGACTGCTTCGCAGAAGGAGGCGACGGCTTCCCATTTCCTCTCGCTCCGGACCATGGATTGAACCAGGGCCAGACTCGAGAGGTCGCCGCCGCCAATCGCCGCTACGAGGACACGGAAGTGGAAACTTCATAGACAGATTTATAATAAGATACAATAAACAGAATAAAATGTCTGTGTTGTCGTAGTTTATTATAATCTGGATCTCTTTAAAATTCGAGGGAATTGGGTTCTTATAGGCAAGCGTACTCCAACCTAGGCCACATCATCTCTTTGCATCAGGCGAGTTGCAGCAAAACGCAATCCTATTTAATGTTAAAAAAAGTGTAATGTAATGCATTACAATCCCATGTGGCCGTAATGTCATAAGCTTTAAATCTATTACAAAATATTATTATTATTTAGAGGCAGTCCCGTCTTGGTTTTACTTCGTTGAAGGAATTTTGTCAACAAAAGATTTTATTGCTCTATTGATGTTAAGCAATGGCTTAGTGCAGCGGTGGCCCAGTGGTGGTAGCCCCGACTTACGAGCAGTAAGCTGTGGGTTCGAACCCAGGCAGGCGCATTACTTTGTGTAATTTATTTCATCACCGCTGCTCTCAAAAACGGTGAAGGAAAATATCGTGAGGAAACCGGCATGTCCTAGATCTAAAAATTCGAAGACATGTGTCATCAACCAACCCGCACTGGGCCCGCGTGGTGGATTACAGCCCACTCCCTCTCATAGAGAGGAGGCCTGTGTCCCAGCAGTGGGAACAATATAGGCTGATGATGAATGAATGAAATGGCTTAGTCCCGTTTGGTCCCGGCTGTCATGTGTAGATCTTTGACAGTCGTTACGAGTAGTCAGAAGCTAAAAAAGTCTGACATCCAGTCTTACCGAGGGGTATCGGTTGTGGAGGTCAGATAGGCAGTCGCTTCATGTAGGTACTTAGCTGCATCCGGTTAGACTGGAAGCCGACTCAAAGATAGTTTGGGAAAAAGCGACGCAGACGATGATGCTGTGAGAGCAATAACTTCTTCAGTTATTTTTGAATACATATCAAATAAAACAAGTTAGATAATCTTGTCTCTTCATAAAATGTCCAACTAAATTTAAATAATTATAAACCATTGTGTCCTAAAACTTAATACCTACCTAATTCTACATTGTTCAAAAGACAATACTCCATCACGAGTAAGACATAACTGGCAACAAACAATTTAGCATTGTACCCACAGGCAGAATTTATAGCCTAGACCGAAGTTAAAACGTAGGAAATAAATCTAGGATGAAACCTGACCTAGTCAGAAAAGTAGGCTCTTAAGTGTGGACTACCTTTATGTGGCCATTTTGTAAAGGCACTGAATTGAGGTAGGGGTCTTTATTTGGGACAAGGTTAGTAAAAGGAGAACTTAACATTACGACGGTATTCCTCACGAGGGTCTACAGAGGTGTAAAGTTAACCCACATGTCGTCTGTTTTATAAGTCCCACGTGATAACGCGCTGTCTCATTGCTGTGAATCCAAAAATGTTTGAATGACTGACGAGTTTGAAGGTTTTTAATTTAACTAATTACATAGTATAACTAGGACAGCACTAGTTAGGAATAAATGGTGTGGAAAAATCAGTGGTGTGACAAACTAGAAAAAAAATCCTGTTTGTCATACTGGTGTGATAATCTGGTGTGACTACGAGTCGGCAATGCTTTACATCTCTGTTGACGAAACTCTATCGGTGTTTTGTTCAGTCGTTCGTTACTGAACCGTGGTGCAAATGATTCGTTTGACAACATCAGTTTGTTTATTTAAATAAGAGAAACTGAGGCCCTAGCTCGAGCGCGCGGTATAAAACTAACGTAAATGCGTCGACTTTAAAATTTAAAATACACCGCATACAATATTTTCATAATTTTAAGAATTTATTAATACTAATGGATGATACTGACTGTGCTTGTTGCAAACAGTTTAACCAAAATGCTATAGGATAATTGATTATTTCGTTAAAAAATCGTCGTATTTCATTGACGTATTTACGTTATGTTCACACCACGCGATCGTGCTAGGGCGTCTGATGACATTTAAATTTTGGTTTCTACCGAAAAAAAACCCGGTACATTATAGCAAGTACGCCTTATAAGCTCAATACCATCCTATTAAAACGCAAACGCACCATAACCTTTACCAACTCCCATAATCTTTTATACAACTACCCTCTTTAAACATCAACAAAAAAACCCAACGAACACTACATGAGCAGCCCTCTTTAACCCACTTAGCCGAAATCCGGTTCACACGTGTACTACCCTCCGAAAAGGCATATAATCCCGAATCGATATCACTCGATACCGAAGGCGCGTCGCTCACTAGTAAGAATGAAGCCACACGGACGTTGCTGGTGCGTTGCGTCTTCGCTATGCTCTGATTTTAACGCGATGAGTGCCACACAAGCAAGGTAGAAGCCTCATTACTGCACTGCGTTGCGTTGCGTCAGCGCTGACCCGTCACATTATGCGTTGCGTCGTAACACGCGACGATTCAACGTATTGATGGACGAGAGACGACGCAGAGGGAGGGTGATGCGCTGCACTGTCGAGGCTCCGGTGCGACGACCCGAAGGCTGCTGTTAGAGGGGCAAACTAGCACAGAATAAATAGTACAAGTATACTGTATAGTACATTTTCAGTATACTAATTCTTATTAATCTCCTAAACGCGTTTACCGTTATATGATTCAAACAGATAAAATGGTTTTAGACCTAGACCTTTCATTTGACATCAAAATCGTTAAGATATCTCGACAAACAAAAAATCACATTTTCAAGTTGCTCTCATAATTATCAAACATGTATGAAACGCGTAACAATTCTTTTCAAAACTATCTTTTTAAACGTTAAATTTATTTTAAAGTGGGTTTAATTCAATAAAAAGGAATATAATTTTATTTGTGAACAACACGATAGTCTAAAATATTTATTATTACCACCACTCGAAAGTGTAGGCATTTATCGCTGAAAGTGTGGCCGAGTGAAGTAGGCCTGAAACTAGTGCGCTGTGATTGCGTGCATTCGCCCTCTTGCGTGACGACATCAAGCGTCCCCAAGTCGTAAGACACCCATAAACACTGATTACCTAACATCAGCTGTTAGTTAGCCTAGAATGTACAAGTATCAAAATTACAGAGCGTCCAAAAACTAGTCCACATCACTGTAACAATAATTGCCTGTAACAACTAGTAAATAAGTTATGGGTGCTGTGGGTTGCGCGGTGGAGGGAGTGCGCAGCGACGCGACGCACTTCTGTCTTGGCCGATCAGGCCCTTATTCACTAACACTTCAATCTTGTCTTGTCATTACTAAAGCGAGCGAGATGGACATACGACTTTCCGAATCGAAATCGAATCCGAGCGTTTGTGAATACGGGGGCTGAAAAGCAAACCTAAGCCCAAGACGTTACGTTGTCATCCGCAAAAAAAAATCTAGATGTGTCTATTGGCCGCTTACACGCCACGCCACGACGCTGCCTTAACCTTGGATCGTGTGTACGACGGGCCTTATCAAGATCGAGTTTGGTGCGATTCGTGACATTTAAGGCGGCGCGTGACTCCATTTACGGACGATACAAAAGGACTGGGATCAAAGGAACAGCTGAGTTAAAGACTAGTGCTGTTGTGAGAAAATCGAGATATAATCGAGTTGGTTTTTGGGGGAATTTTTACTTTAATATTATAAAGCTGAAGAGTTTTGTTTGGTTGAACGCGCTAATCTCAGGAACTACTGGTTAGAATTGAAAAAAAGTTGTTGGATGTGTTGGATAGCACATTTATCGAGAAAGGCTTTATTAAGTTTATATAACATCATGCGACGAATACGGAGCGGAGCGAGGAGCGTGATTGAAAAATGTTAAAAATAAAACGTGTAAAATAAGACGCAGATGAAGTTGTGTGGGTCAGCTAGTTATGAATATACGTGTTGTTTTGGGGATTATTATTTTATATCGAATTTATATTCGCTAACTATCAAACTACAAGAAGATCGAGTGAGATGGTCACATGCCACGTGCTTAGTAACGCTTATTTAATCTTTTCTTAATCTTAAGCCACAAAAAAGACTGATATACCATAAAGCTTGATAGTCTAGTGTACTAGTGAACACAACAGTTGTAGGTAAAAACGTAACATGAAATAAATGCCGTCCAAAAGTTGAAGTGCCAATGCCCATAATTTGGAAAAAAAAATGTCATTCATTTAAATGTCGAATTGAAATAAATTATACAGCTTGAATTTACAAAGGAACTATTTAAAATGGAAACTTACCAAAAATCCTCGCTGCATTCGTAATTAAATTTTAATAATGTCAGTTTCATTACGTATCAGCCGTCTCCGCGTGATTCGCTTTTATTTTATGAAGATAATTTTATTCGAAAATAATACTTGCAACTGTCAAATTAATGAACAATAGGCCCAAATAGGATCCAATAATTGACGCTCAATTGACCTAATTTAAAGTAATAAAGGTGTTAAAAATTTCTCTACGAAATACCTACAATAATAGTAAGAAAGAAAATAAACGAAAGAATGCCAAGGGCTTAATTGCCAAGAGCCTCGACCATTATTACAATTTGACGGCACGGTTGGCGCAGAGGTTGAGCGATCGACTGCTGCGCTACACGTCGCGGGTTCGATCCCCGCACGGAACAAATATTTGTATGGCCTACAGATAGTTGTTCCGGGTCTGGCTGTTTGTGTATGTGAGTTTAAATGTTTGTAAACGCACCCACGATACAGGAGAAATTCCTAGTGTGGGGCCTGCATGACTTTAAAAAAAAAAAAAATATCTTTGAAAGCTCTCGTTTTTAAGGCGTTCGGTTCGTGGCGCGAGTACCAACTTGTTATACTCCTGTACCTCGCCTAGGAGGTTCCTTTCTCTGGAGCTCTGACCGCCGGTAATTTGGACCCTGTTCCCGATTCTGATGGTTATCGGGAACAGGGTCCAAGCTACAATTTTTAATTTTTGATATGTTTTTATTTATTTTTCTAAGGAATATCGAAAAATGTATTAAATTTATATAGAAATAAATAAAGGACCTAACCATACTAAAAATTAATAACTATTTAAATTAAAAAAGATAGAAATAGGTAAGAGATACACTGGATTTACTGGATTTATTTAGATATTATTGCCTAATAAAGTAAGTGTGACAGTCAAAACGTCACATTTTAGCGGGAAAACAGCATGCACCGTAGACAAAAGCCGTTCGGCTCCTCATTTCGATTTGAATTGAGAACAACAATTGTTTTCACGATTCTTTTTGCCCCAACACTACAAAAGAGTTCTTCCTTTGTGCGGCCAGGATGTTTTTGAAATGTTAAATGTTCCAAATTGTTTGCCAGCCGTTTGTAGCAACGGTTTTTTAGACAACCTCGGCTGTAATAGGACTGTTCCTAACGGGGTCCTACTTCTGAGAGCGGTGGGCAAGATTGGTGGGCAAGTTTTTTATTGAAAGGGCTCTAATGGATATTGTTTTATTATGTTTCAATGGTCTATCGTTTCTAAAAATTCCAAGATTTGTTTTCTGTGGTGGAAATGGAAAATATAGAAAATGATAAAGAAGTATTTGTGTGTATAACCAAATAGGTCATGAATATTTAGTTGCAATATGAACAAATAGTGCACATGAAGAGTTAGTTATGGTCACAAACAACGTCTTCCACCTTAACAGAATTGTAGATACGACTCCAAAATCATTTAAAACTTTTCTTAAAAATTACTTTGCAGTTTCATCTTGAAAACAAGCTCAAAGAAAACTCAACATATTTGATAAATATTTAATCTCCTATTTTCACTACACAGAATTAAATATGATTTGCTTGATTAATTTTACGTGGGTGGAACTAACTGCTCAGACTAAGAAATTAAATAAAAAAGTAACTTAATATAGCCTAGGTCCAGCTTAGATCTAATTTCTTATGAAATGTATTCATGAAGCTTTTTATTATATACATGATATTTTATACAAAGCGAAATAAATTTGTGGCAGTCGCAGTTACTACATTTTCATGAAATGTACCTATTGAACGTATATTTTTGGCTTTACGTAATGACTGCAGTATAAATAAAGTAAGAAAATGTATTTATTAGTCCCGCACAAGACAAAAAAAAATGGTTAAATCTAAAAATATAAAAAAGTAAAACAAGAAAAATCCAATCCTTTCTCAACATGATGCTTTCATTTCTAAATAAATGGTAAATTAAAAAGGGTAAACAAAAAACTGACAAAGAATTTATTTCCCTGTTGGCCCATAATATTAACTAGACGTATTACATTGTAATTCGTAGGTAGGATAATTCGCAAACCCTGTCTTATAGTTTGGCTTAAAATAGGAGAAACACAAGTTCTCAATCTCATATTAATCCAAATGGGAAATCATCAAAATGACCCGTCCTGCTCTAGGTGGAGCCGAAGGGAGTGTCAGACTTGTACTGACTAACACCCATCCATGTTCCTTCTTAGCCCTTTGTGTTCCAAGGCCACAGCATCCCTTTCGAACAGTCCCGCAGCCCTAGCAAGCATCGGCCCTCTCGGACCCGGCCTATGGACGGTGAGCTAGCCCATTACTCATCATCCATAAGCCCGCGGGCAACTCCACGCCTAAAGCGCGTATTTCGATTGGACCCACATATTACACTACTAACAAACAAGGCAAGTTAAACAAAAGTTTGTAATAAATATATTGGACTTCTACCACGGTCTAGATATTAAATAATTGATCAGTTTCTGAATATTGAAGCCATGTTGTAAGTAGCATAGCTGTACCGTCAGGTATCACATGTAGGTCATAAAATGATATAATTATATAACAGGTAACGAGTTGGACTCGCACGCGAAGAATTCCGTACCATTCTTTACTTTTTTTGTATGCATATTTTGTATGGGAGTCCCCCTTAAATATTTATTTTATTCTGATTTTAGTATTTGTTGTTATAGCGGCTACAGAAATACATAATCTGTAGAAATTTCAACTGGCTAACTATCACGGTTCATGTGATACAGCCTGGTGACAGACGGACGGACAGCGAAGTCTCAGTAATAGGGTCCCGTTTGACCCTTTGGGTACGGAACCCTAAAAAGGGGTGTAAGGGTACAACTACGCACAAAGGACTACCACGTATTCAATACATCTCTCCGAAACGCCCCAAATAAAAATTGATCATCGGTAATTATAAAATACAAACAACCTGAAACGTTTATTCGATATTTTTGTATTCCCTAAACCACGATAAGGAGGTTATTGTGATATGCAGACCAAAAAAATCTGCGTTTATTAAGAACTAGCTGTCCCGCGCAACTTCGTCTGCGTCACATTTTCCCTGTTTTCACAACATTTTTCATTGCTGCTCCGCTCATATTGGTCGTAGTGTGATGATATATAGCCTATGTCCTTCCCCAGGTTGAAGTCTATCTTCTTGCCAAATTTCATTACGATCCGATCAGCCGTTTAGTTGTGAAAAGGTAACAAACAAACAAACAGAGTGACATTCGCATTTATAATATTAGTATGGATTTACTGGGTACTTACCGTAATTTTATTACTTATTCATGATTATTTTATGTCTTTTGTGACCTCCTCCTGAATTTTGACGAGGATGCAAAACAACACCTTGTATAAGACAAGAATATATTCATTGGATATTCTTGTCAAAAGTGGCGAAGATATAACAAGGTCTGCTATAGAGCTCCGTCTATACACGTTTTCTCACACTCATGAGACGTGACATGTGACAAAGAAAGCCGAAATCGAGATGTGTCGTCATGTATCCGATGCGAACAATTGTGTTACACAAACATATCTTTACAATTTATCACTTACTTCAAAAGGGGGAAAGTAAATACAGACGGTATAGAATTGTTACGTTTGTACCTACATACTTACATATAAAGATTTTGTTACTTGTGCCGTCATGACCTTTAAAAAAGTATTGCCAAGAAAAAAATACAGAGTAATAACTCAGAAAAAAAAACTTTTTAGAACACAATCAACAAGACCCGAAAAAACTAGCAGTAAACCTTTTTTTTCTGTTGGGAAATCATCAAATGACTCCTCCCGCTCTGGGCGGAGCGGAAGGGAGTGTCAGACTTGTACTGACTAAATCCCATCCATGTTCCTTCTTAGCCGTTTGTGTTCCAGGGCCTCGGTATCTCTTTCGAACAAACCGCAGCACTAGCAGTAAACCTTATGGATATTTTTATCAATCATAGACAAACATAGCAGAGTAGCTTGTCACACTGCCAATGCCATATCGTCTAATAACATAATATCACGTTTGTAATCCCAGAAGGGATAGGCAGCGGTGCACCTAAATAGTACACCGACACACTTACGTCATTTATGTTTAAGTTTTTTTTTTTTTATACAAGCTTTGCCCCACACTAAGAATTTCTCCTGTATCGTGGGTGCGTTTTACAAACATTTAAACTGACATACACAAACAGCCAGACCAGGTACAACTATCTGTGGGCCTTACAAATATTTGTTCCGTGCGGGGATCGAACCTGCGACACGCAGCGCAGCAGTCGATCGCTCAACCTCTGCGCCAACCGTGCCGTAAGTCCTATGTTATAAGGGGCGAGTTATTGCCATCAATTTAGGCGCAAATTCAGACACCATCGTGGCTACTACAGAGAAATTCCTGATAGAAGAAGCAAAAACAATTTGCCAGACTAGGGGGGTTACTATGACGTCTTAAAATATTATTGTTTCATTCCTATTCCAGAGTGGGAAAGAGATGGAGCTAGACGACTTGAATAGCTCCGTCTCTTTCCCACTCTGCAATAAGAATGAAACAATAATGTTTAAGACGTCATGGTTGACCTCTTGGAAATCCAACCTAGAACCTCAAGCTCTGGAATATCAGTTGAGACCACTAACCCTGCAAGGTATTAAAAATATTCACTATTATTTATATCCAGACAAAAAAGAACTTTACGAAATACGACATCATCAAAAAGTACCAACCACATTAGCCTAGTTATTTATCACATATAAAATAAAGAACCTTACCCAATAAACCGCAAGAGATGATAAAAGGAATCCGCGGTACTAGAGGAGTCAATTACATGGGGAGCGAACATATACAACTCATTACGGAGACTATACACAGAGGTATAACCCCGCAGTGGGGTTAGGAAAACAGCGGATGAAGAAGCGGAGATGAAGATTGAAAAATATTGGGAATTTTGAAGAGGATTTTTATATCCTGCCTACCCATTAAGGTGTTGTTTTGCATCCTCGTCAAAATTCAGGAAGTTGTCACAAAAGACATAAACAATCAATTAAAATTACGGTACCAAGTTAATTATTAATAAGCGCTGATTTTTTGGTTGTGTATGTTTGTCAGCATTTGAGAATAAACCCCTTAACGTGGTTTGGGGGATATGAAATTATCGAATAAACGTTTGAGATTGTTTGTATGTGTGGAAGCGCGGTTATAGGGCAAGAATCAGACGGCCCGCGTTTAAAACACGGGTGGTTCACACTAACCGATTTACATCATTTTATTATTGACTAGCTTATGCCCGCGGCGTCGCCCGCGTTGAGTTCGATAATTGTCCCACGGGAACATACTATCGGGATAAAAAGTATCCTATGTGTTAATCCAGGTTATAAACTACCCGTGTGTCAAATTTCATCCAAATCCATTTTGTAGTTTTTGCGTGAAAGAGTAACAAACATCCATCCTCACAAACTTTCGCATTTATAATATTAGTAGGATTTGGGACGAGAATCATTAGCATTGTTACCTCCTTGAATGACGAGGATGCAAAACAATACCTTGTAATTAAATCAATAAGTCTTACAAACCTAGCATTAGCTTCCACAATAAGCATTCCACCTCACTTTCATATACAACCAGCTCAGGTTTATGTATTCTAGCTATGTGATACAGCTTCCGTAATTTACCGTCACACTTGCATGCTATGCAAGTTGATAAACTGCGCTTACTATCGTCTTGAGCTATTACTTGCATTTGCAACTGTAATGCTTTCAGATTTACCGTTAAATATATGGGTTTTCGACGAAATATTGCAAGCTGTTCAGGTAAAGTAGGAGTCAATCTGATCCGTTTTTGAGAAGGGTTGGATATCGGCACTCACACATGGTCAGTCGTTCAGAAGTTACTGGTGGCAGGCCCTATTTTTGAAGTGAAAACTTCTTTAGCAGCGTTGTGCACATTTGTGATGGGTAAAAATGTTAAACTCGCGTCAGATCGTCAGATCGAAAATTCGTAAGACGGATCGACATTAGGTTACGAAGGAATTTGAACTTTATGACATCTGTCATTGAGTTTGGGTTTCCAAAACGGGATAATTATCTTATGCACAAACAAAACCTTCGGTTTCTCCAAAGAGGTAGAATTCGTAAGACGGATTGTAATAGTTCTGAAGTGTTAAATTTTTAATGTAATATAAATTGCCACGTTTATGTACGATAGCGCAATAAATGAATATTGTATTTTACCACATAAATGATAGTACTTTTATACTGATAATTAAAGCAATTCGTCCAAAATTATTCCCTAACTATTCCGAAATATCAAAAATGCACAACGTTAACATTCAAGTTTTCACTTCTGCCGGCACTCCCGGAGTAAGGAACCCGTTTTTTTTTTTTAAATCATTTTGTTAGTGCCTAACCTGATGTCTGAGTTTTTAGGCCCCATAGGCCTCTGACTTGGCTTTACATGCCGTCGAGAAATATCTCTTAAGCATGCTGGTTTCCTCACGATGTTCACCTGTTTTTTTTAGGTTTCATCTACAGGAATATAATTTGAACAGAATAATCGCAAGACCTTTCGTGTGGTCGCTCAGACCATGACTCTGAGCTTTGGTTTTTTTTTTTTTTAGTTTTACCGTACTTAATGATCAGCTGATCGTATTAGAACGAAAGTTAACAACAACAAGCGAATGGCTAGTTTTAAAATCAGACGTTCGTAGCAACTCTGACCCGAAAAAGTCTAAGATTACCCTGATCATTTTAATCTCTTACGGTTAATTACTCTCCTAAAGACATTCTTGTGTCATTAATGGGTATAGAAATTCAAATTCCCAATTCAATTTAAATTACTATTCTAATGACAAAATTCTAGAATAACTAGGCCTTTTGATCTTGAATTTAAAATTCATCTATTATTTTAGAATTAGTGCGCAGAGTACCTCAGTTTCAGATTCTCAATTTTCTTTGAATTCTTCATGTTTGATAGTCTTGCATTTCAACTTTTATCAATAAAATCATGACAGAAATTCTTTAGACCGCTTCAGCTTATTCTCAGAATCTGTCATCGAAAGTTCTAGAGCCCAATCCACAGACACATTTCGCGCCGTACACACTTTTAAAGGCTCTCACTTGACGTTTATTTCCTTTTTTATCCTTTGTAATCTACGAATTTAATATAGCCGCCATAAAAATATGGCGTCTGAAAAAAAAATGACGGGCCTGTTTAATTTGAACGCGAGGGAAACAGGAATGGAACGCTTATTTAAATTTCGAACTTGCTGTCGGCATGTGTTATTCGGTATACATGGAAGTTCCTCGATTCGATTTTAAAAGTAAAAATCTTTTTTCATCGAATTAATTTTAAATACATTATTTGCATTTAACTCTCGGTATCAAATTAGGTATGTGTTTATCCAATTTACCATTCAATGAACTGAAAAGTGTTTCCCGAGGAGTACAATGTATTAGGTCCGGGCAGGTACTTACCGGATCCATTGAGTACCTACCTTTTGTAAAGAGTAGTTCCTCAGAGTTACCTACCTCACAATGAACAGTCCTTTCCTTTGTATTTCCAGCCATTACCAGCACTCTCATAAGGTTAAGGTCGATTCAATACCTATTCCGAACTTTAACGACGAAAATCGACGTTCCGTTCCACACGTTTCGACATAGCAACGTTATTTCAACCAGAAATGTCGAATACCACTTTTAAAATATCATCCACGTTTACCTACGGTATTTGCTTGTTTATCATTCAATCGAAATTGTACCTTATGCGGCGAGTATAGCTATCATTTTCGAATATGACCAGCTGTGAATTTATCGTGTCATTCACAGAGCGTCAAACGTCAACCGACTGTCATCGCGGTTGGAAAGACCAGTTTACTCTGATCCGTTTGATGTTTTACCTGTCGTGATATTCGAGTTCAGGTTACGTTGGTGTTGCAGGATTATAATTTTTGATCCTGCGAGTGCACTAAAGCATACACGTGGCTCATTAGGTCTTGATCTCGCGTTTAACGAGGCGTGCCTAATTGCGGAGCGCGGCCCCTCTCCGCAAAAATGGCGGGTGGTGGAATACATTACGGTAATTTAAAATTTATGTTTCACACTCTTTAAACTTTTTTATGGCGGAGTAGCTGAGGATGTTTACTTTGGTGTTGCCAGATTTTTGTGTTTATTTATGTTTTATAAGAAGTTCCGTAATGAGGTTAAAGTTTTTTAGTTTTATGAGAAGTTATTTTAATTTAATTGATGTGATTAAGCTTGATGTTCAAGCTTTAAAGCGGTCATTGAAAGGAGAAGAGCTTATGATCAACTTGCTTTTGTCCGCGGCATTGACCGCGTGAATATCAGAAAGGACAATGCCAGATCCTGCCCTAACTTTCATTAGCCTACAAGAAATGTAAATTAATCAAAATTATGCAATGAAAATAGGACCCTTGGTTATCAAACTGTTATTCTGTTACACTTGCGGATAAAAAGTTAGTAATAAAAGGAATTTAAAAAACCGAAGTCCTATTTCCTGTTTTTATCGCGAACATCTGCGTTACTTAGTACGCATACACGCGGAACAAAACTAGTTATTTGGTAAAAAAAATTACATCTACGTAAGTACGTATTACGTACGGATTTTAATATGTATTCGGAATAAATACACATTACTTAATGAAAATAATGTTTTTTAACATATATTTTTATAAATGTATATTCTAATAATTATTTCGCAATTGAGCGATAGTGATTAGGTGATTAAGGGTAACGGACCGTCATTGACGCGCTAATTGTCATGTCAAAAAGTCATTCATTGACATTCAATGTAATTTCAATGTAATAATTGTTCTTAGTTTTAAACAGAAACCGCAAGTTGTAAAAGCATTTAAACATGTTATTACTTATCACTAATAAAGCAGCAATAGAATGCTACATTTGGCATGCCTGTAGACCAACTTTTATTTGATAGGTCATAGCTCTATAGAGGTTCTGGCATTGTCCTTTGACCAAAGGGAGCACACTACTAGGATAAAAAGTATACTATAACCCAGGTCACTGTCTATTTGTTTGTTTTTTGTCAAATTGTAATGGGACTCAAACATAGCACACTTTGTCTACATCTCTTTTTTTTATTATCTCCTTTCGCAGGTATGCTGGAAGAGATTTCTTTAGAAATAAGCATTACCTTTGTACCTATTTTCTTTTCCTTTCTTCTCTTCTGTATTTAGTGTGTACATAAATTGTTAAATAAAATAAAGAAATGTGGGTGTAAGGACAGAGTTGATACAAGTAACCCGTCAATGACATTCATCATCTGCCTAGCCTTTTAGCCGAACTAACTTGGGGTCGGCTTCCAGTCTAACTGGATGCAGCTGAGTACCAGTATTTTACATGAAGCGACTGCCTATCTGACCCCCATAACCTAGTAACTGGGTAATACGATACCCCTTGGTAAGACTGGATGTCAGACTTTTGGTTTCTGACTACTCGTAACGACTGTCAAAGATCTACAAATGACAGCCGGGACCAACGGCTTAACGTGCTTTCCGAGGCATGGAGGAAACTCGGTATGTTATTGTGGTCACCCAGCCAAGGACCAACCTCGGCAAGCACGGCTTAACCTTAAAGATCGACCCGTGCGGCTGTTATTATTTAGCCACCAAAAAATTGGTGATAACATAACTAAAATTAAAATAGAAATTAAATACAACAGAATTAAATAAACTCCTTAAATTATGAATTTACTTCAGCTTACTAAAAATAAAATTAGCGTTTGATTGGCAGTGATTGCCTCGTTGGTCGAGTGGTCGCAAGCAGGACTGTTGAGCATGAGGTCCTACGTTCGATTCCCGCGTCGGGCAAAGTGCAATTAAATTTTTCCATGAGTAATTTCTAACAGGGACTTAAAAACACCTTAATAAAGGTTACAGAATTATAAGTGTTACATGTTGAATTGGTAACAGAATCAAATATGTAACACTTTTAAATGTGTGAATGTCAACCGTAACATATCTGTAACAGATATAAAAGTATTAACAGTGTTAATAAGTGTAACAGGTAAACGCAGCGTACTAAAGCTATAATTGATTATTTCAGTTACACATATTAACACTTATTAACACATAAAAGGTTACAGTTGGATTCGGTAACATTATTGTATCTGTTACAGTGTTTTAAAAAACAGTGTTAAAAACACTTATTATGGTTACAGTTCGAGTCTCTGATTTCTAAGTAGCAGTCACGAAGGCTGTATTCGTGCCCGATTGATGGCAATAGGCTCGCCCCCTATTACATGGGACTTAAACATAAATGGCGAAATGGGGGTATTCTATTAGGTACACCTCTGCCTAACCCTAAAGGTTATAGACGTGATGTTATGATGATGATTAGTAGCAATACGGTGTTGCAATTTACGGGTGCGTGTTTTTTTTTCACAGTTTTATTTTTTATTTTTCTAAACTAGAGTAGTTTTCTAGTGGAAGTACACATCACCAAAAAAACTGGGTTGCACTGCGGGAGTGCCGGCAGAAGTGAAAACTTGAATATTAACATTGTGCATTTTTGATATTTTGGAATGGTTAGGGAATAATTTTGCACGAATTGCTTTAATTATCAGTATAAAAGTACTATCATTTATGTGGTAAAATACAATATTATTCATTTATTGCGCTATCGTACACAAACATAACAATTTATATTACTTTAAAAATTTTATACTTCAAAACTATTACAATCCGTCTTACGAATATTACCTCTTCGGAGAAACCGAAGGTTTTGTTTGTGCATAAGATAATTATCCAGTTTTGGAAACCCAGACTCAATGGCAGATGTCATAAAGTTCAAATTCCTTCGTAACCTAATGTCAATCCGTCTTACGAATTTTCCAGTTTTGGAAACCCAAACTCAATGACAGATGCCATAAAGTTCAAATTCCTTCGTAATAATAATCATCTGACGGTCACGTGTCCTGACGCGAGTTTAACATGTTTTACCCATCAAAAAAGTGCTCAAAGTCGCTAAAGAAGTTTTCACTTCAAAAAACAACTGACTATGACACCAATCTATAACAATCGATTAATAATCACACAAGTAATGATTTTAGTAACACGAGAAGTATAGACAAGTAACCGTATAAAAACACCATTTGTTTGTGGAACACGGGTGATTATAGTTTCCGTCTCATTGAGTCCTAGCCACCGACCACACGGACTGGAAAAGATGGACTGTCCCTTTCTAACTTACTGGATTATGTTGCGTTGTCCCTCTTCATTATTCTACGTTTTGCTTTAACTGTCAGGTTGTGTCATCTATTCATTGTTTTCAAGTAGACGTTTCTTTGTTGTAATAGGAAGAACTAGGTCGTGTGACAACCAGGCTTATCAAAAAGTATCGTTTTACTCAGTAAACTGGATTGCTTATCTCAAAAGATGGTTTCTGTTTTCAGATCAGACTTGCGGTTGCTCGTGACCTTAGTCCGCGTGAAATTATTGAAGTGAAAACTTCTTTAGCGGTGTTGTGCGCTTTTGTGATGGGTAAAAATATTTAAGTCGCGTCAGGACACGTGACCGTCAGATTATTATTATTACGAAGGAATTTGAACTTTATGACTATATGAAAGTGGATCATTATCTTATGCACAAACAAAACCTTCGAAGGATAAATTCGTAAAGACGGATAGTAATAGTTCTCAAGTGTTAAATTTTTAATGTAATATAAATTGTTGTGTTTGTGTACGATAGCGCAAATGAATTGATAGTACTTTTATACCAATAATTAAAGCAATTCATACAAAATTATTCCCTAACCACTTTCAATTTTTTTGTATAGATTATCCCCGAAAGGACATCTACCACCAGAGGCTTCAAACCCATTTTATTTTCAGAACATTGACCTCTACCGTCAATATATACGTGCCAGTAGCTTCGTGTTACAACGAACCAACTCTGTCTATGCCTTCGGGAAATAAAGGCATCTGCAACATTCAATTGTTTGTCGATCTCTTTTGAGATAAACTTTTCGACTGGTAACAAAACTTTTGGCTAACGTGAAATTAAAGATCCTTTTCCGGATTTCCCTTAAGTTTTCTATTATGGTCCACCCTAGGCCGCATCATCGCTTCACATCAGGAGAGTTGTGGAAAAACGCATGCTAAAAGAAAAAAAAAATTGTGTGATAAAACGTTCCAAATAAATTATTCAAGAATAAATTTTAGTAGTCAAAGCTTATGTCTCATTACCGAAAGCTTGATGGATTCTGTAATGAAAGACAAACTATACAAAAGAAGTTAATGTTTAATCTAATTATTTGTGTCTTACGACAGTGTGGCTACAGATGCAATGCTACGAGATTAGTCTCACGAGATTAATGCAACGCGACTAGTGCTACGAGACTAGTGCTACGTGTCTAGTGCTACGAGACTAGTACTACGAGACTAGAGCTACGAGTATAGTGTTACAAGACTAGTGCTACGAGATAAGTGCTACGAGATAAAAGCTAAGAGACTGGTGCTACGAACTTCGATAATCAGACTACGAGGTTCTTTCGAATAAGGCTACGGACTCAGTACTAAGCAGTAGGCAATATCTTTGCGCTACTAGCTACGAAAAAAGGAATTAGTTCTACGAAAAAAGTGTGACCAATCACGACGATTGCTAAAGACTTTCAAACAAAAGAAACAAACTTCAAAGTAACTTCTAACAAACATTTACTAACAGCAGTTTCTCCTATGTTACAGAACAAACTATCCCTCTCATAACAAAATATTTGGCTATAACATAACCTACACAAAGTCGATACTTGTGCTACGCGTGACCATTTATCCGTTATGTCATCCATTTGTCCACCATTGTTAATGATAGAGAACATTTTTGGGGTTCCGTACGCGTGATAAAAACGGATTTCAATGGATTTTCCATTAGTGATGTTACGCCCGCATCGCGCTGTTAATGGAAATCAGTTTGATAACTGTACTGTTCGGTTTTGGAGGGAATTGTTTGGGTGTTATATTGTTTATTTAACGATTTTGTAGTAAAATAGCTTTTGCACTTCAATAACGAGAGTGAATGCGTGGCACTCGAACGCATGCGTGTAGTATTACGAAGTTTCACTTCTTACGCGCGGAGGTACTCCACGCACTATTTTTTTTTAGCCTGTGCTGTCGCACTGCTGGACAATGGTCTACCGCAATTGTTTCGGGAGGGAGGAAACGCCACTGGAGCACACAGTGGAGCTCTGCCCCGCTGGGTCTGTGTACCGTCGTTTCCTAGTAGTGGCGATTGGCAGCGGCGATCTCTCGCGCCTGGCTCTGGTTCAATCCATGGACCGATGCGAAAGGGAATGGGAAGCCGTCGCGTTCTTCTGCAAAGCAGTCATGCTAGCGAAGGAGGTGGCGGAACGTAAGAGGGAGAGAGCCTCACGTCCCAGCCACCGTGGCAGACGCCCCAGTCAGCGTACGCGTGGACCTGTAGACGGTGAGTAATACGACCGTCTTACGACGACAGACCGTGTCGACGACGCGTTCATGTTCCACGCGCGCCTCAAGGAGATGTCAGCAAATCGGAAGGGCTCCGAGAGGGCCGATGCCTGCCAGGCTGCGGGACTGTTCGAAAGAGATACCGTGGTCCTGGAACACAAAGAGATAAGAAGGAACATGGATGGGTTTTAGTCAGTACAAGTCTGACACTCCATTCCACCGCATCCAGAGCGTGAGGATTCGATGATTTCCCACCCGTAAAAAAAAATGTCTACCTAAATTCCTTCCATG
This sequence comes from Cerastis leucographa, assembly GCA_963082945.1. Taxonomy (NCBI): domain Eukaryota; kingdom Metazoa; phylum Arthropoda; class Insecta; order Lepidoptera; family Noctuidae; genus Cerastis; species Cerastis leucographa. The sequence goes on from OY720366.1 coordinate 3,996,844, forward strand.
AGCTCTTTTCCCGGTTCTCCTCGAACCAACCCACGAGGTACGCGTCCAGATCGTCTCGCCACCTCTTTCTGGGCCGGCCTCGGCGAGCCAACCGATAACGTGTTACCGAAATAAAAAACTATTATATGACCTATGATGACCTGGCCATGCGCCGCCAAACCACCTTCGCCACAGCCTACCTCGACTGCGATGACCAGTGAGTGACAATCTGTCCCATCTCTCCGGGTGATTTCACAAGATGTGGCCAGCCTTGGCTGTAATTTTTCTGTCATCCCTAACTTGAATTGTGGAGCTCGGGGTACCTGTTAAGTTTATCATCTGCCTAGCCTTTTCCCAGATTTATAGGGGTCGGCATCCAGTCTCACCGGGGCAGCCGAATACTAATATTTTACATGGAGCGACTGCCTATCTGACCTTCACATCCCAGTTCGTACTTTGACCACGGTACCCCTTGGTAAGACTGGTTGTAAGACTTTACCGCTTAAGTAAAAACCGACAGGGTCCATATTGATTTTTTACTGTTATACATGGCTATGAAAAACATATGGAATGCAATAACGAATTGAGTATGTTATCGCTACCAAATTACATCAGTCAACTAAATCACACATATCACATTACAATTTTTTTTAGCCTGGACTGTCCTGTCTGAGTAAAGGTCTCCCCCCATTTAGAAGGTTACTTAAAAATACAAGGTTATTCGACACGAGAACTATTTCAAAACGGACCAAACAAAAATCCGCCTCGAACACTAACCAGTACGTAGTATAAAGATCACGTAATAACAAATTCTATTTACCTTATTCGCTTATAGCAGACTAAAGGCAATCTTGGAGGCTGAGGTAACTAGGGCTAAGCACCTACATAATATGCTCATATTATGTTAGCCCAGCAAAATTGCATTCACTAAGCGATTTTGGGGGGAGCGCTCAGTGGGTCACGGAGCTTAATATTTTTTTTGTGGTAAGATAAGATAAGATAATTTTTATTTTTCCAAAACATGAGTATACGAGTATACTCAGCTAAATATGAGTATACGAGTATACTCTGCACACGCATGGCATGCAAGACGTTAAATCAAATTATGTCACAGTCATGTTTTGGGATTACAGGCGTGATGATATGTTATGAAATACAAAATGAGTATATAGCTTCGGCTTTCAGTCTAACCGGATGAAGCTGAATAGCAGTATTTTACATGGAGTGACTGCCTATCTGACCTCAACAACCCAGTAACTGGGTAATACGATACCCCTTGGAATGCCTGACTGTCTGACTTTTTGGTCTCTAGCTACCAATAACAACTGTCAAAAAAACTACAAATGACAGCCGAGACCACAGGCTTAACGTGCCAGTGGCCGAAGCACCTGTAGCCGACGCCCCGATTCGTTTTTTTTTTCAAAACAAAAAAAACCTACGTCTAGCCGTCCAATATATCCACTTATCAAAACCAAGACGCTCTCTATCCGCCGCTCCTAACAGTCTATTATGTTCTGGCATTAGTATTCCACTCCGTCCGAATGTTTCCCTTTATATTCCGCGCGTGATTCCAACAATTCGCACGATATCGGCCGACGGACACGATTCGCAGCCCTGAAGCCTATTTGTATATAATCGGGAAATCGGTTTAGAATGAGTATGGCAAGCCTTAATACGTCTTATATTATCGTGGGATCTTCGATTATTAGATGAAGGGTTGCTGGAGTGGTGTGTTTTTAATGGTAACAGGCTGGTTGATACTTTTATCAGTGTTTTCTACATTTAAAAAAAACGGGCCAAGTGCGAGTCTTACTCGCACACAGGGTTCCATAGCCCCAAACAATATAACAACAATGTTTTGAACGGTCATTCATTATTAAACCTTCACTCAACCGCAGAACTAAATTTGTTTATTATAGTAAGTTAATGAAAAACAAAGTTACTGCTGCAGTTTGGTGAAAAAGTCCCATATCTCAAAAACTACATATCAAATCTTATTCAAACCAATTTTCTTTGAAAGTTTTTTTTTACGGTCTACATCCCCATATTTTTTTCAAATTTTTTCTCCTGTTACTTTAGAACTCGTTTTACCACTTTGGAAGTGTCTATCTTTCAAACACTTGACTTTGAAAAAAAATGGTTTCAGGAACCTCAATGTCATTTTTAAAGACCTATCTATAGACACCCCACACGTATAGGTTTGATAGTTTTTTTTTTTTAGTTTCAATTTCATGTATGGGGGGATATCCTTATCTATATTTTTTTTTTAATTTTGTACAAAAATCATAATGCGGTTCACAGAATACATCTACCTTCCAAGTTTCAGCTGTGTAGTCCTAATAGTTTCGGAATAAAGTGGCTGTGATACGGACGGACAGACAGACAGACATGACGAATCTATAAGGGTTCCGTTTTTTGCCATTCGGCTACGGAACCCTAAAAACGCTGACGGTAGTTCGTGCATCACACTGCGGCGCTGTGTTTTGCTACGGACTGACGATGGTGTGTGTGAAACTACCTGATCCCGGTTTTATAAAAGTTTTTTTTTAAATTTTTAACATTATCTTACTTTATTTTCATAAAACACTACATAATGTTATCATATCGTACTCAATATTTATTTAATTACTGTATTTACTGACATCCGTAGTCTCACCATTTAGGTTCAGTTGAAAACCAGCGTCGGGCACTAGTTGTCCGGCAGTATGCTGAACTGGGCCTATTTCGCGCTGCCGTGAGTCACACAGTATTTCTTGTTTAGTTTAAGTTTTTTGTATGTTTTTTTTTATATATATATTGTTCATATGAGTACATGGTAGTCCCATGGAGAAATTTGTTCAGTTTGATGCTCGGAATCAGTCCCTGAAATATGATTACACCATTCTTGTACACGCTAACAGAAATAAACTTTTATTGACGATGTTTTATAGTGGGTCATAGTCACAGCCTCTTTGTAGCATAGGCATAACCACCTTATAGCGTTCCCACATCTGGGGAACACCACCACCTCTCTGTGAGAGGTAGTGGGCCGTAATCTACCACGAGGGCTAGAGGGGTTTTCATTAACTGAATTGAATAATTTACAAGAAGTGTATGTATAGGGTTCAAAGTCATGTTCTACGTCATTTAGCAGGTGCTCATTTGACGTAGAACATGTGTTAAATCATCAAACCCGATTTATTTGGGGTCGGCGCAGCATGTCCTCTTCTTTCATACTTCTCTATTACTTGTCATCTCATCAGACACTTCTTTTGTTGCCTTATAATCCTTCACACAGTTCATCAATAGAACATGGGTTAAATACTGAATAATATCCACAAACAATAAAATCCCTCGAACAAACTCCACGCAAACAAACACGAAGAAACTTGACTGACATAATTCACCAGTAACTCAGCAGTAAAACTTAATTACGACAAGTAAAATCACGAGTTAGTACAAACTTCTTTGTCAAAATGTTGTAAAAAAAAAACGTTATTTGCTGAGAAAAAGAACGTCTCCGGTCGTTAGGTGATTCTTATTAATTTGTACTTTTGTCAGTGACGACGTTGATGTCGGCTCCCTAAATGTGACAGGAATATGTTTACGAATGTTTTTAAATAAGAATATTGTAGGCCTTTGATCTTATGTGTAAAGTAGGCTTGAATAAAGTATGTACTACGTCTTTTAAATTTAGCCACAGGAAGCATCGGTTTTGGTTTCGGTCGAGTTTCGGCAAAAAAACGAGTTTCGGTTAAGTTTCGGTTTCGGCGGTAAACCTGCCGAAACTACGATCGAAACCGAAACTGCATTCGGGAGTTCTCGTGCTGCGATCGGTCATGTTCGGTGCGTTGAGTCAAGATAAAAGATATTTATTTTGTTTTGTTTTTGGTTATTACTTAAATATTAAGTACCTATACCGAAGACTGCATAGCCATGTGATAAAAAAATATGTGTGTGAGATAAAAAAATAACGACTGACTGATTATAATAGCGTTTTCTTCATTTTTCCCTCAAAACTGCATGATCCTTGTAGGGAAGTTTCGGTTTCGGCTGAAACTGAGACCGTTGCCGAAATTCGGTTTCGGTTTCGGTCGTAAAAACCAGTTTCGGTCGGACACTACCTAATAGTACAACCACATTTTGCTCAGCGGCTTCTACTGATAAATTCCTGATGAAAACGCTTAATAGTAATTTTTCCGACCCGGGAATCAAACCTAGCACCTCATGATCAGCAGCCACGATTGCTGCAAGCTAGGAAGATCAATTTTTGAATAATTATTTTTATTAGAAAAACAAATTAGGTATTATTTGAAGCATGTACGCTTGACTTCGTAAGGCACTTGGCTCTAATGATCTTTTCAAATACAAAGCGGACAAATGGGTTAGTACTTTAATTTGGAAAACTGTTTATACAGGGTGTAACGGAAAGGGTATATACATCCTTAAGAGTGTGCTAAGAACCATCAAACTGAACATGTTTCTCAACATAAAAAAAAAAAATTGCAGCAAAAAAAAATATCAGCTGCCTATACATTTGGGTCGAATAGGTATTGTAATTTTCTATGGGGCAGCAGATATTTTTGCTGAAAAACATGTTTTATGTTGAGAAACATGTTCAGTTTGATGGTCTGTAGCACACCCTTAAGGATGTATATACCCTTTCCGTTACACCCTGTAGATATGGCCCAGAAGTGAGGTCAATCGTTTTATTTTTAGCAGAATATTTGGATTTTTTTAAAATAATGATCTTCGAACACATTTAATCAATTTAATTGTTTTTTTTAAGAGTTGCACCATTTAACAATCCTATTTTCTCATTCATTTAACCTTTAAAGTAAATCTTACAAAAACTCAACAAAATCACATTTCAAATACAAAGACATTCTAATATTTTAAATTCAACACCATTTCTCACAGCACCTGACGTTACCCACAAAACAAAACATTTTCCGCCAGTGTTGCCCCATCTATCAAAACGACATCTTTGAGGGACCCCTTTAATTTCCCCGGGAACAGTGGATTAACGACGACTTTCTTTTGAACCGTCTCTAATTAAAAACCTTAAATGAAAACCACGGTTTTACGACAACACCTCCTTCTTTTTTTTTGTTTTTAAACTGCTGTGCTTTGGGTGGATTACATTTTGACAAATGATTTTGTTTTGAGACTTCTTTGTGAAGCGAATAACAGTTGGCTAAATAGGTCTGAGTGTTATGGTTTATGGATTTATTTTTCATTCGTCCTGAAGTTTTGTCCGACATTCGAAAAAAAAATTAGTTTGTCCCATATCACTATTGAAGTCCTGCTTCGTCTCAAATTACAAGTACATCAAAAGTACAGTCAATGAAAAAATATTGTAATTATTTAAAACATGAATTCAATAGTAAACGCATAATGATTAAAGTAATAAACCATAATAAATAACTCCTAACGGTGTAGTACCAATTTTTTGCGTAATTTCGATACTTTTTAGTTTACAAATTCTCCTAGGGTTGAAGGTAAATATTAATGTTTTGTACTAAGGCGTATTCAATGTAGCACCGCTGCGCGGGGCTCCTATTTCGGTTTGAAGGGTTTAAAGTAACCTAACACGAAGAGGATGGCGGGGTCTCAGTTCACTCGGGTATTAGTAAAATGATGAAATTACCAATAATGTTTTTGGCAATCTTTGCTGGTCAAACGAAATTTTGAAAATTAATTTTCGGTGTTATGACGGGATGCCGTTCGTATTGTATATCGGGCTGGTGTCCAGAACTCAACGTCCGAAGCGCGTATTTTGCGGATGTAAATTGGCATTCGACTTGATAATCCCTACCAGGGCACCAGAAGTAGCTAGGGATATATTTTTATATTTATGGCTTGCGATTTATTAGACGAATATACAGAGTGTAACTGAAAGGGTATATACATACTTAAAAGTGTGCTACAGACCATCAAACTGAACATGTTTCTCCATCGGACAAACATCGTAATAGCAAAAAAAATATCTGCTGCCCCATACAAAATTTCAATACCTCATCATCTGCCTAGCCTTTTCCCAAACTATCTTGGGGTCGGCTTCCAGTCTAACCGGATGCAGCTGAGTACCAGTATTTGACATGAAGCGACTGCCTATCTGACCTCCACAACCCAGTAACTGGGTAATACGATACCCCTTGGTACTGGATGTCAGACTTTTTGGCTTCTGACTCGTAACAACTGTCAAAGATCTACAAATGACAGCCAGGACCAATGGCTTAACGTGCTTTCCGAGGCACGGAGGAAACTCGGTATGTAATTATGGTCACCCATCCACGGACCAACCTCGACAAGCACGGCTTAACCTTAAAGATCGACCCGGGCGGCTGTTATTATTTAGCCACAAGCTCCTCCAAAAATTTCAATACCTATTCGACCCAAATGTATGGGAAAGCAGTTTTTTTTTTTTGCTATTACGATGTTTGTCCGTTTACACCATAAACGTAACGCAAATACGTCGAATAGTCTTCTTTTTTATATCGTAGACGAGGTCGCGTGCCACTGCTAGTCTCATAATATTTACTTTTGAAATGTTTTACGTTGTTTATAGGTGTACAGTCAGCACCAAAAGTCGGTTAACACTTATGAATATCACTCCAAGTTTTGTGCTGGTTAGTGTGATCTGATGTTATATTGTTTTGCGAATTTGTGTAACCATTGATGAAAATATTGTTATGTCTTTTACTCCAGTTTGTTAATATGGATCGTTCTAAAACTAAGACGTCTTATAATTTTGGTAATGTAAAGCGACTTTTGCTGCTGACCGTACTACATACCTACATAAGATTTAAAAATAAATAAATCTACCGTAATTTGCTCGTAACTGGAAAACAACTGGGTATGAAGGTCAAAATAAAGGTTACGAGGTCACATTCTAGCAATTATAAAGAAAGAAAATACGTTCACTTGGTAGAAGCCACAAGTACACACAGCATTAAAAAAAAAATACTTTAACCTCAACAGAAAAAAGCAAAAAGATATTTTATTATATTGCTATTATATTTTCAATTCCGAGAATTCTTAAGAAAATAGAATTCTTGAAAATAAATGTTATTATAAACGTTACTATTAAATAACATACAATGAAAACAGAACAAGTGGCTGGTTTTTAAATAATATACTTCAGCGCAGGTTAAGGTACGCGTGCGGAGGTCGAAACGTAGATGGAAAATCATCTATTACATAATTGAGACTCCTCACGCACTTTAAATCGTTGGGCCCGCTGTCAATTGAAGTCGAAGTATGTTAACCAGACTTGCCCAGGGGTATCGTATTACCCAGTCTTTCTTTCTTTTTCGTATGGTTGGTGGCTAGCCTGGGGGTCTATTCTCTAAGTCCGTCAACGACTTCAAAATGAACCCTACTCCCTAATCTTTTCGGATTCATGGGTTTTGAAAACACATCGGGAGTAATGAACACTATCCAATCGTGTTTTCGTTAATTTTTAGTTGGGGGTCCTAACGAGTTTTATGTCCGTAAGTGATGCGGAGTAGGAAACGTCCGTAACTTCGGCCGAAACTACGGATTTCGTGCTTCGAAAGTGGTGTCAAAGTTTTTATGCCGCCTATGGGCCTCTGACTTGGTTTCACATAAAGTCGAGAAATATCTCTCTGGCATGCTGGTTTGGTTTCTTCACGATGTTTTCCTTCAGCGAAACATAATGATATTTACACAATACAATCTCATGAATCTCAAAAATCTCAGGTATTTGGGGTTCGAACTCGGTACTGACTGAGTTGGCAGTCCAACGGTGACACTACTCGGCTATCACTGCTTGTGCTAAGTAACCAGTAACTGGGAAAAAAGCTAGGCAGTCTCTGATATAACAGCTGTTTAAATACAATACTGACCCCACCATCAACCCAGATAGCGACATGCCAGTTTTCTTTTGCCACCAAAAACAAAACCTCACAAAAGAAACACTATCTTCTCCAGCCAAACATTAAAACCTTTCTCACGAAGTTACCCAAAGAGGTACGCAAAAACTTTTTTCCCCCAAATAAACGTAACGTAAACACACAACAGTAAACGCTACACGAAACAAAATAAACCCAAGTTATATCCAATTTTCAATTAATCCAAGTGTACAGAAATATAACACTAACATTATAAAGCTCGGTGCACATGTGCGAGAAGAATATAAATAATAAACCTCCAAAGAGAATAAATGAAACTTTTTGGCACTTACTGGCTCAACATAACATCACATAATGGATTCTTCTGAGGAGGAGGGCAGAGAAGTATATTAATGTGCTCCAATTGTTAATATTCAAATGTATTCCCCAGCGGGCCTATACGTAGCACGTGGCGTTATATGAGCTCTAATGACGAAGGAAATTACACCCACAAACAATATAACCGACTTCGAAAAAACTACTTTACTTTCGGAAGTCGGTGACTTTGTTTGTTTCATTGAGTTTTTTACCACCGACTTCCAAAAGTAAAGTTATTTTCTACTTCTTTTAATCACGGAGAAATTGGTGACCATACAAGAAAAAAAGAAACTGGCGGAATACATAATACTTCTCCTTTTTTAGAAGTCGTATTCATTTGTATTGCATTGACATTAGCGCATCGATCCTTTCCAATCGGAATACGAAAGCATTTGCAATTTGTCTTGATGCGCAGGCCTTGTTTATTTGACCATCACTATTACTAAGTATTTTTAGTACGATAACCTTAACTTTTTATCAAACCTAGTCTCACGGCAGATTCGCCTAAACAATACGCGTGCAATCCCCGAAAGTTTAGGCAGAGGAACACCAACAACCACACACACACCCACAGAACCCCCACAGTGAGTACACGCATATTTCAACAGTTATGTTTAAGAGGGGACTCTAATCCCGAGGAATTTGAAGAAAAGGTATTTGAAGAAACTATTGCAGACGCGCTGCGGCCGACCAAGCCCCCGTAAAGTGCGAAAAGGACAACTGCAGCTCAGGCTGATTTTACCTACAAAAATCTTGACCAAAAAACGTTTTGTATTTCGCTGTTTTCTTCTTCAAAACTAAACTGATCTAAATAATTCTTACATCAAAATTTAAAGGAAAACTATATCCATGCTTCTATTATTTTCTTTTTTGTTAAAAACTTATCTAATTTGTCTGATAGTCGTCGGGTTTTTTTTCGGGTTTTTGAATTGTCATAATTATTTTAGTGATTGTGTTTTGAAAAATGGAAATGATAGAGCATGTATTAATAAGACCTAGATTTTTTGTGAAAAAAACATTGCTCTAGACGCATTATCCACGAAGCAAACAGCGGAATACGTTTGTATGAAGGCTCACTAGAGATCCCTCTTAAGTCCCATGTAAGAGGGGGCGAGCGCATTGCCATCAACCGGGCAGTTATCCAGCCTCCGTTGCTGCTACTAAGAAATTCGTGATGGACAAAACCCATTTGCAATTGTATGCAACTCAGACACAAATCTTACGTCTACTACACTTGGAACTGTCTGTGTGTCAGCTATGCAAATATTAGTTCCCCTTAGAATCATAAACAAGATTCGTACGCTAAGACAAATCACTTGGCACTTGCTCAGTCGACATGCGCAGTCACTCAGTATGAAATACTGACAAAGCCACATGCAACATAAATCCGGTGTCCCCGAAGTTAGGTACACTCCCCTCGGGTATAACAAGCCTAATTTCATGTTAGTTTCAATTAATGCTGTACACAGGAACATAACGGTAACACTATAAAGTTAGCTGCACAGTGGACCATAGACTAAGATGTTTGTAGATGAGTAACTCTTACTCTGGTTCTGCCACGAATCAGTTTGAAAGTGTAAAATGCCTTCAGTACAGACAATGGATGTAGTATGACCGGTTATATCTATAATTTACGAAGAATATATATATATATATATATATACATATATATATATATCAATCAAGTGGCATTTATTCCGAATTACCATTCAGAAACTACAGACGTAGTATTAAAAGAAATATGTTTTTGTCCCAAAAGCAGTTACATAGATTATAAATGAGACATCCCGAGTAAGTAATTAATAATACTTGTGTTAGGGGTATCTCGCTCTTTTCCTTAATTATTAACAATATTGAGACTATTGCCCAAATTATTACAAAAGGTGACTAAAAATTAAATTTAGGAAGAAAAATTAACAGTTAACGACTTATAAGCTAATTAGCAGCTCTTTGTGTAAATGTAGTTGTATGCCTTTTGCGAAATTATGTGTGCGTCTTGCTTTAAACAGGGTTTGTATTGTTGTGTGTGTGTGTCCGTGTATGTGTATTTCTTCTCTGAATTGCCTTCTTTGGAGATTATTCTCGGATTATTATATATTAAGTTATTTTCAATGAGCCAATGATTTTTTTGTTGTATGTCTTTTGTTTATACAGTGACCATGCAGAATAGTATCGACGTTGACAAAATTGATTATCGCAACATAAACGATCATTTCGACAGTGCACCGAGCAAGTGTATTTACTGGTCTCACACGCCACAACGCTCCTTCGACGCTTCCCCCGTCCAGCTGCCCTCATAGGAAGTTCCAATCTTATAGATATATTCATCCCCATCGGTCATCAGTTCTACAAGCAATAGGGATGATGACTGGGTAAAAAAAACGAAATTCTATTTTGTCCGTCAATCAGGTAATACAAAAATATTAGATACGTATTTTTTGTTTTATCAAGTTAACAAAAAAATACTTAGTTAAAACGCATTAAAGTTGGAGAGTGGGGGCTCACTACGTCACAACTAGGTATAAAATGTACTGAGCCGTGACGTCATGCGCCATTTCAACTGAAAATATCTCCGTAATTTTACGATTACGTGGAAAAAGAAAAAATACGTGTCAAATACTTTTTAATAATCTAACCGATGGACAAATAAAAAAAATGAGTCACCATCCCTATTCTGTTCTCTACGATATACTTAATCTATGGCAATACCAAGTCAAACTCGCTTAGCAATCTTCCACAAGATTAAGTCGACGGGGTGGTAAACAAAAGTTGAGCGTCTGCGCCGCAGCGTCCGCTTAATGTACGTACCTCTTCTCTACCTGGACTAGGTATTAAGGAGTTTCATAATTTATTATCAGCTGAGATTTTGTTGAGGAATATAGTTTGTTGCGTTTGTGAGGGCATTTTGTTATTAATGATTCTTTAATCTACTTTTTTATTGAAAAAGGAAAGTTTGATTCAAAACTAACTTCAGCTGTTTTCGTTTAGTCTCCATGGTAATTGATTTAGACCTTTAAGAGTGTTTACACCTTACCGAATTTCATACAAACTTTTAAGGCCTTATTTTCCGAAATGACTGAACCCATTTCAATGAAACTTAATACGCATAAGCAGAATACATGGGTCTAAAAAGTTACTAAAAAGCACTTTCGAAATGTCTTTTTAATTGCAAGTTATATTATTATAATTAAAGCTTTAAAAAAAAAAGGTTATTTTCTGTTTCTACACCAATATTTTTATTAGTACAAATACTTAAAGGGCTTACTAGAGAAGGAAAAATTGAGTGACATTTTGGGATATAAACAAACGCTAATAACATACATAATAGAGATTTTACATACATAATACCAAGAGTATTATGTATGTAAAATCTCATTAAATAATATTCATAAATAGAAAAGTAAAATGATGTGGTTTATTTTTTTACTAAGATCAAAGAGATTTAAAAGAGACCCAGAGCGGACATTGCGAATATTTTCATACAAATATTTTGATGCCGAACATTTTCGATTTTGACATGCGAATATTAGGTACCTGACAAGCGGGCGTATGACTGATTTGTTACTTCGTAGTAATAAGTGTTAAGATTATGATTTTATTCTCCTTGACCAGTCTATCACTTGTAAATATTTTCATGAATATATGTGATTTATTTGCCTCGAGCTGGGTAGACGTATGAACGAATGATGTTTTTTTTTTTTTTTTGTGCTGGTTCTGTGGGAGGATGCATGAAAGATGACTTTTTTGTTATTGTAATTTTAAGTACTTTTTTATTATGTTTATCATACTTTATTCTAAATATGTTTCTTTTTACTGTACATTTAATATTAATTCATTAATTAGGAGGATGCATGAAAGATGACTTTTTTTGTTGTTGTAATTTTAAGTATGTACTTTATTTTAAATGTTTTATCATAGGTTATTCTAAATATGTTTCTTTTCACTGTACAATTACTTGGATTTTCTGTTATATTGTACATGTTTTTTCAAATAAATAAATAATAAATGTGGTTAAAATTAATGCGAATTTGATGGAAGGGATGTGACCGAAGGGTAGCTTTTCGAAGTTGTGAAGGGTATTCTCTGCCTCTAGGGTAACTCATCAATCTCGGTAGACACACTCCGAGAAGAGAAGCCTGCAGCACTACTATTTTTTTCTTTGCTGCACAAAAAAAATACATTTCTACTTATTAAAACTTATGTACCAAGGATTTGTTTCAGAAAACCTTATCCCTTTTGTGTGTTTTAAAACCAATTCACAGAATTAAATATGTATGATCTATGATTAATTAGCCTTCCAAGAAAAATAATTACCTACAAACTCAACAATGTAAACCTAGCCTTACCGCACAGTATTAACATATATTTTTCAGATTGCAGCACGTCTCATTACACGGCGCTCAGTAACGAACCAATTTTATGGAGTGCCTTCATGCTACGGGCATTACGTAACGTAATATTGTTTTTATAAGCGTATTATGTACGAATATCGGCCATTGTTTCGAGTTTTTTTGAGAGTTTTGACAGTATACAGGAGGTTTAAGTATCTGTTATTTTTAGGATTCCGTACCCAAAGGGTCAAACGGCACCCTATTACTGAAACTTCGCTGTCCGTCCGTCTGTCAGTCTGTCACCAGGCTGTATCTCATAAACCGTGATAGTTAGGCAGTTGAAATTGTAGAAGAATATGTATTTTTGTTGCCGCTATAACAACAAATACTAAAACAGAGTAAAATAAATATTAAAGGTGAGAAATATTTATGGGAACCCTCTTACAAAAAAGTGTTTTTTTTTGTCAACTTTGGAACTTTTTTCTACAAAATAATGGTACGGAACCCTTGAAAGTTGCCCCACACAAGGAATTTTGTCTGTGTCATGGGTGCGTTTACAAACATTCTTCTTCTTCTTCGTGTCGCTGGCACGACAAATTTTATATTTTGTTAGCCCAAAACTTCGCCACTTCCACCGCGTTATCGGTGGCAGCGCAAAGGTCACTTCGGCTGCATGTTATTGGACTAAGGGACTACTCACACTTATTCAGCTCCATTCGCGTTTTGCTTAACGATTTTGGTCACACTTATTCAGCTCCATACGCGTTTTTCTGAACGATTTGCGAGCGCTGAACTCTATCTCTAGCACTAGCATGATAATAACACATTTGTCCTCATTTTATACTTGTTTGCCGCGAAAGCTGAATAGACGCGGAAAGCTGAACGGATGCGTACGCGTCTCCATACATAATCGTTGTTTTCTATGGGCATAAGCTGAATAGAGCTGAATAAGTGTGAGTAGTCCCTAAGAGGGCACGATAGGCGATGGAGCATAAAAAATAAAACATTTAGACATTCATTCACAAACAGCCAGACCCAAAATACATACCAATATTTTATCCATGCTGGGATCGAACCCGCGACGCGCATCGTAAAAGCCAATCGCTCATCCACTGCGCCAACCATGCCGTCAACCGTATTTATTTTTAGCGTTTTGATTTCTACAACTGTTTGGCACATTTGAATACAGATGACATAGGCCAGGGGGTATATTTTCACATTTAGACAGTTATTTTGTAAGTCCCATTTAATAAGGGGCTCGAGTATATTGCATTTTCTTAAATTAAGTAACTCACATTCGATGACAATCCGAAGGATTATGAAGGCCATTTTTATCCCCCGACCAAAAAAGAGGGGTATTATAAGTTTGACGTGTGTATCTCTGTGTCTGTCTGTGGCATCGTAGCTCCTAAACGGATGAACCGATCTTGATTAAATTGGTTTCGTTTGAAAGGTGTTTTAATCGAGAGTGTTTTAGCTATGTTTCAAGAAAATCTGCACAGCCGATTGAAGGTCATCACCTCTTTTCTAGTTGAAGGGAAATAAACAACTTCCACAGGTCTGGTTGATTCGGAATCTTGTTACTTGTCACCACGGGCATCGCCGAGGGGGGTGGTTGCACGCCCCCCCGTTTCCCTGTACAAGCTCGTGTTTATAATTTTGCTTGTTTTCGTTAATTAGCGAGAAGAGGCGCAACACCGCGAAAAGTGGAAGCAATGGGGGAGGTCTATGCCCAGGAGTGGGACAGTCAATGATAAGATAAAATAACATAAATTTAAAACGCATGAAATATAAATTAAATTAAAAATTTAATTTTATAATCTAGTGCTTTATGTAACACGACTCTGGTCCCTAAGATACAGGCGTCGCCTGGTTTGGCGTCGACCACATGTGTCAATATGATGATCGCCCTTATACAAACCACCATCACGTACATATAAATATATTAAGTTTAATTAATTTTAAGGTAATGATAGTAACAATGTTTCAATAAATTTTATTCTTTACACTAGCTGTCCCGCGCAACTTCGTCTGCGTCACATTTTCCCCGTTTTCGCAACATTTTTCAATGCTGCTCCGCTCCTATAGGTCGTAGCGTGATGATAAAAATTCCTTCCTCTATAAATGCTCTATCTAACACTGAAAGATTTTTTCAAGTCGGACCAGAAGTTCCTGAGATTAGCGCGTTCAAACAAACAAACAAACTCTTCAGCTTTATTATTAGTATTAGATTAGTATTAGTATAGATGATTAAAAAAAAGGTCTGCTTGGCTGCTTAAAATAAAAAACCGGCCAAATGCGAGTTGGACTCGCGCACGAAGGGTTCCATACCATTATTTATAAAAACGATCAAAAAAACACTTTTTTGTATGGTAGCTCCCTTAAATATTTATTTTATCATGTTTTTAGTTATTTGTTGTTATAGCATCAACAGAAATACAAAATCAGTAGAAATTTCAACTGGCTACCTATCACGGTTCATGAGATACAGCCTGGTGACAGACGGACGGACGGACGGACAGCGAAGTCTCAGTAAGGGTCCCGTTTGGGTCCCGTTTGACCCTTTTGGTACGGAACCCTAAAAAGCAATGAATATGGTTCAAAATAACTTAAAGTAGCGCTAAGACGATAATTTGATAGAAACTTAACTGGTAACTCATCGACTTCTAACTACTTCACTGACTTCATGGACTTCTAAGCTGGACTTGCATCTTTGGTCGAGTGGTTGCAAACGCGACTGCTGAGCAAGAGATCCTGGGATCGATTCTCGGGTCGGGCAAAGTGATATTGGGTTTTACCATCAGAAATTTCTCAATAGCAGCCTCGCAGTCTGCATCTGTGCCCGGTTGATGGCAATAAGCTCGCCCCCTATTACATGGCATCTAAACTTAACTGGCGAAATTTGGGTGTACTATGAGGTTAAGAGCAGCGGTGGCCCAGTGGTGGCAGCCCCGACTTACGAGGAGTAAGCCGTGGGATCGAACCCAGGCAGGCGCATTACTTTGTTTTTTTTGCAGATTGTGACTGAAATTGTAAAAACTTATACGTATAACTTTGTGTATGCCTCATGTACCACAATCTCCTTTTTTATGAAATAAATTTACTATTACTACTTTGTGTGATTTATTTCATCACCGCTGCTCTCAAAAACGGTGAAGGAAAACATCGTGAGGAAACCAGCATGTTCTAGAACAAAAAATTCGAAGACATGTGACATCTACCAACCCGCACAGGGCCCGCGTGGTGGATTACAGCCCACTCCCTCTCATAGAGAGGAGGCCTGTGTCCCAGCAGTGGGAACATTATAGTCTGATGATGATGATTAGGTAAACTTCGGCTCAATCCTTCGAGGATTGCATTCATGATAATATGTTATATTATTACTGGAAACTTCTCTCTTTCCCTAACTTTTAAAGTCAGGAAAAGACATCAACAAAAAATTGGTTGTCTGTAAAGTCGGTTTACGGATGATAGTTTAACTTGAGAACGTCATAACAAAACATTGATGTAATGATTGCACACTACATAACCTATTAGGTATTACTGCACTCGCCGACCGATGCTACTTTTTTTAACAATAAAAGAATAAATACTTGAAATTATAACAATACCAAGCCGAACCTCAAGCCGATCGTGCCTTTCGCTCGCTCGTGCAGCGCTCTCGCTCCGATCGTAACGTTACAATGAGCGTAAGAGTCAGGGGGTCTACTCTCTAAGCACGAAATCCGTAGTTTCAGCCTAAGTTACGGTTGTTTCCTACTCCGTATCACTTACGGACATAAGATTCGTTAGGGGTCCGAACTAAAAAATAATGACAACACAATTGGACAGTAGCTCTTACTCGCGATATGTTTTCAAAATTCATGAATACAAAAACATTAGGGAGTAGGGTTCATTTCAAAGTATAAAGCTATTTACGGACGGACCCGTATTTTCGTTGACGGACTTAGAGAGTAGACCCCCTGCTCACACCAAGACGCGACGCGACGCGACGCTGCGCGCACTTGTGACAATTCAGAATACGTTGCGCAACGTATTCTGAATTCTCACAACGAAATGTGTGTCTCGAAATGAAACGTGTAACGAAATGTGTGTATCTTTTCGTGTAGAAAATAAAGTTATATTTTGAATCGCTCTTTAAAAGTGTCCGCGCAGCGGCGCGTTGCATCGGGTCTCGGTGTGAGCTGACTCTAACGTTACAATGAGTCATCCATTTTCGTGCGTGCAGCCGGCGTTCATCGATTTATTAGACGTTGTCACGACAAAAGCCTATCAGAATCTTCGACATACAGCTCACCAAAATCTTCAAGCCTAATATCAACAAACAGCTAAACAATAACTTATCGTTTGCTACTCCGCGGCAGTACTATTCATCATACTTGTTCTGTAACTTCCTGACGATTCATCAATCGTTTGCAACGCAAATTCATTAACACACGATCCCTTTTAGTGTTTACGATTTTTGTTGATACGATGTCTATTGTTTAATAGTAAGACCGTTTACTACTTATAAAGAACACGATGGTAATTTTGATTAAAAAAAAAAATTGAATAATTCCCATGGCCCCTTTTATCGCATCTCTATCGTATCTCTTTTCTCTGCATATTTTTATATTTTTTTTCTTTTTATCATAATCTATGTCGCCTCTTCCTCTATCAACTCTCTCTGAATACAATCTGATAACAAACACCTGTATTTTTTTGCAAATTTGGCAACACTGACACCCTTTCTGCTAGCCTACCATGACGTCTTAAAGCAGTATTGTTTTACTCTTATTCCAGTGTGGGAAAGAGACGGAGCTATATAGGATGTCTAGCGCCATCTCTGTTTTTCTTGTCTTACTCTTTTCCAGTGTCTTCCCACACTCATCGAAGTCATGGTAGGCCACTTGTAGACTGTACTCGGGTCCATATTGGCTCACCTAAAGTTCTTTACCCGAAATTGTTCTTCCTAATGATTTGTAATCCGAATGATCACTCTTCCTAAAATTTTTCATCCTAAAGTTTTCAATTCTTACTATTTGTAGTGCTACCGGCGATGTTCATAACACTCATGTTTCCGAAAATTGTAATTAATAATATCATTAATGTAAATATATTTAAACTCCTACTGTTTTTTATCATAACGCTTTTATCCCTAAACATAATGACCATAATATTTTCACTCATACTCAGAAATAAACATTTACCAAGTGTAATAAAAATACATGTGGGTAGAAGATGATAGTTATAGTGCCCCCACTATGAAAAAAATACTTAGAAAAATTTCGCGACCAATTCGAGGTAGCGCTCGCCGGCCGCTGCCGCGGCACCGCTCGCTACGCTCGCTCGGCTCGCGCGTAGTTGGTCGCAGTTCTAACCTAACCTAACCTATGGATATCTTTGCAGGTACACACCGCTTTAAATAAAATTAAAGAAGAAGCTTTAATTAATAAAAAAAGAAATCCAAACAAAAAAGATATGACTTTGAATAATAGTGTAAAAGATGGTTATGTTGAGAAAATATAGGAAATCAAATAAAAGTATAATAGATGTTTATTGCTACTGACATTATAAAGTTGAATGCTTCGGAATTATGAACATTAGAGACAGAGTAGTTAGGAATTGTGATTGTTAGGATGAAAAATGTTAGGAAGAACATTTTCGGATTTCCAATTATCGGAGTTGAAAATTTAGGTGAACTTTGGCGCACCCCTGTACTCTGCTATTAATACAATAGGTACAGGGTAGTATTCTGTAGTATCCAACCTAATCAGTCTATTTGCATTACTAACTAAACTGAGCAGATTGTTGATACAAACTGCAGTGTTGAAATCATTTTTCAAAGCCTCAATATTAGCCTCCTCTATTTTCTGTAAATCATTCAATATCTTATCTTTGTAATCTCCATTACTGACAGCGTTATTGTTATATGCATAAATACATAAACCTTTTTCCCATGAGGGTAAGCAGAAACCAGAGATCGCAGTCTGCTAAAAACCTTAAATAATTAATTCGCTTCGTCTACCGTCACGAACACGCACTCCGTGTTATCTTCTCTCCCTATAAAGAATGGGTCCATATTGGCTCACCTAAAGTTCTTTACCCGAAATTGTTCTTCCTAATGATTTGTAATCCGAATGATCACTCTTCCTAAAATTTTTCATCCTAAAGTTTTCAATTCATACTATTTGTAGTGCGGCGATGTTCATAATACTCATATTTCCGAAAATTGTAATGAATAATATCACTAATGTAAATATATTTAAACTCCTACTGTTTTTTATCATAACGCTTTTATCCCTAAACATAATTGTTGTCTACCTAGTATAGTGCACGGACGTACGATCGCGCGCGCGAGCTCTTTCGCGAGAGTTTTCTGCTGACGGATCACAACAACGTCGCGTCGCGGCGTACCTACGTCAATATATCGGGGTCAGTGTCATGACCTAGTTACAAGTGCGGAAATCATGAAGTGTTTACAATAACTTATTGTATAGGTGTTAAACTCGCCTTACAACTTAATAATGGCTACAAAAAAGTCTATTACTATTAAAACTGACCTAGAAAGGCAGTTATATGACTGTTATCTCCAAGAGAAAACAGATAGAGAAAACCTGCAAGTCATGGTACGTAAATTGAATGTACAAATTGATGCCCTGCAGGAACAAGTTCAGACACTTCAAGGAGAATTGAACTGCATCAAAGAAACAAAAGGGACTACAGAACCTGCTCAGACTACAAAAAACGACGTGGAATACTGTACAGACGAGGATGACCTTGCTAAAGAGACTGAGTGGATTAGGGCCAAGAGCAGGAAGAAAAGGAAGCTTAACACCTCCCTCTCTCCAAAACAACAACCCGGAAGCGCCCAACAAGACAATCATCAAAATCATCAAAAAAATGAGAAAGTGACTTCGGTCAAAAAAGTGCCCTTACCACCGCCAATCATAATAGACGGAATCAAGAACTATCAAACGTTCTACGATTCGTTAATTGAAAGCCAACCAGCGGAATCATTTACAGCAAAAATGATGAATGGGGATTGTGGGAAGGTTAACGCCAAATCAGAAGACTCATATAGAGTAATTGCCAGGTTCTTGTCTGAAAAAGACTACCACTGGCATTCATACGAAAACAAGCAGGCTAGACCAATTAGAGTTGTGGTAAAGAAACTACACTCTTCTTGCCAACCAGATCGAATTAAGGAAGATTTAACAACCCAAGGCCTAAAAATAGAAAAGGTAGATAGTAAATTGAGCTGGAAAACCAAAGAACCACTCAACATGTTCGTTTTATCATTTTATAACGATGAAGATGTCAACAAAATCTACGGCATTAAGTACATATTAGGGTGTAAAATTGAAATACATCCACTCAAAAATCCAGCACTCATTCCCCAATGCAAGAGATGCCAAGCTTATGGGCATACACATAAATATTGTCAAAAAGAGCCAAGGTGTGTGAAATGCACTGGCAAGCATCTTACAGCCAATTGTACCAAATCTCCGCAAGAGAAACCAAAATGTATCCACTGCGGCCTACCTCACCCTGCCAATTATAGAGGGTGTGAAGTAGCCAAACAGATGCAAATTATGAAAAATAAAGTTTTAAAAAAGAAACCTACGGTGCCTAATACCCAACAGTTTCCTCCTATAACACACCCTGGTAAACAGGCGCAGAAAGCAAGTGTCCAGTCAACTGCAAAACAACCAGCCATGCAAGTAACCAACATTGGTACTTACGCTCAAGCTGCAAAACAAGGATCTCAACCTCTGAACTTAGAGGATAAGATTAACCAGATCTTGAAGTGCATTACCTCATTTGATAAGAGATTAGAGAAGCTAGAATCCAGCACTAAAACAGCTGTCTTGAATAATCAAAAATGAATAACACACTCAAAATAATGGCGTGGAACTCCAATGGACTCCTCAAACATCAGCATGAGTTGCAGGCGGTCCTAGATACAGAAAATATAGACGTGTGTTTAATCTCCGAAACGCATTTCACAAAGCAATCTCTTATCAAATTTAGAGGATACATGATATATAATTCCCTCCACCCTAGCAACTCTGCCAGGGGGGGTAGTGCGGTTATAATTAAAGAAAACATTAGTCACTACGTGCAGTGTAAATATGAAGAAGAAGACATTCAAGCAGTGGCAGTATCTGTTAAAACTAAGTTTTGTCAAGTGTCCATTGCAGCCATATACTCGCCTCCTAGGCACATGATAAGAAAAGAGCGATACTTACAGCTTTTTGAATTATTAGGCCAGCGATTCATCCTAGGCGGCGATTTTAATGCTAAGCATACGCATTGGGGTTCAAGACTTACTACAACTAAAGGAAGACAGCTCTTAAGTGCAGTTAAAGAAACACATTGTGAAGTAATGAGTACAGGCAAACCTACATACTGGCCCACTGACCACCAGAAAATACCGGATCTTATAGATTTTTTCATCTGCAAAAATATATCCACCAATTACATCAGTTTGGAGGAAAGTTTTACTATGAACTCTGACCATTCTCCGATTATACTAATGCTAAGTCAAAAAATCCTATTAAAAGAAAGCCACTTAACCTTGGTTAATAAGTCCACAGATTGGGACAGTTTTGCTCTTGATCTAGATAATATTATCGACCTTAAAACTCCGATAAAATCGCAAGATCAGCTTGACTCAGAAGTAAACAAATTTATTATTAATATTCAACAATGTGCGTGGAGCAATACACCTCAGCTAAAACGCAAATATAAGGGATTTATCTATCCTAAAGAAATTGTGGATTTACTATCAGAGAAAAGAAAACAAAGGAAGTTGTGGCAGCAAACAAGGTGCCCGCGTCATAAAACAACACTAAATAACCTAACTAAACGACTAAAGAGAAAAATTCTACAATTTGAGGATGAATCTCTGAATACCAACCTTCTTCAGCTTACCAATGACAAATCAACGGATTACTCACTTTGGAAAGCAACGAGAAATCTAAAAAGGCAGATTATACAAATACCGCCCATCAGAGATAGCAACGGAAAATGGGCAATAAGCAATGACCAAAAGGCGTTCCGATTTGCACAACATTTAGAAGAAACCTTTCAACCCAACGAAAGCTCTGTAGAAATACATGAGAGTGTAAATTTATCACAAAACCAAAGAATCAAGCTTGTGACTCCTAAGGAAGTAATGAGAGAAATTCAAAACAACATTAGCTCAAAAAAGTCTCCCGGTTACGACCTCATCACAGGGGAAATTCTAAAACGCCTCCCACGCAAAGCCATAGTAAAGCTGACCAAACTAATAAATGCTTCATTTATCTTAAAATATGTACCTGAGCCATGGAAGGTTGCTGAAGTCATTATGATTGCGAAGCCTGGGAAACCTCCCCACGAAGCATCATCATACAGACCCATTTCTCTGTTACCCGTACTATCAAAGTTATTTGAAAAACTGTTATTAAAACGGATAAAACCAGTAATAGAAGATAAAAACCTAGTTCCAGATCACCAGTTTGGCTTCAGAGAAAAACACTCAACGTTAGACCAGGTACATAGAATAACTAATGTTATTGAAAAAACGCTAGAAAATAAAGAAGTCTGTGCTACCGTGTTCTTAGACGTCGCGCAAGCTTTTGACAAAGTTTGGCATGAGGGTCTCATATTTAAGCTCAGACGCATGCTACCAGAATTTGTAGATATCCTAGAGTCGTATTTAACTAAAAGAATGTTTAGAATACGCCAAGAGGACGCATATTCCGAGCTAAAAACCATAAAAGCTGGGGTGCCTCAAGGAAGTGTGCTTGGCCCAATTTTGTACTTGTTATACACTTGTGACATCCCAGAGCTGGAAAACAGCACCATAGCGACCTTTGCAGATGATACTGCTATTATGGCCACCGGATCAAGCCACAGAGAAGCAGTAGAGAAAGTTCAACTAGCTGTGAACAAAGTTTACGACTGGACACAAAAGTGGAAGATCAATCTGAATGAGTCAAAATCAGTTCACATTAACTTCACAAACAAACACAGTGACTACCACCCACTCTACATAAATGGCATGCAAATACCTTATGCTAATACAGCCAAATACCTTGGCATAACTCTCGACGCCAAGCTGCGTTGGAAAGCCCATATCAAAAAGAAAAAACAGGAACTCGATATTCGTTATAAACGTTTGCATTGGTTACTGGGAAGGAAATCCTGTTTATCAATACATAATAAGCTGATAATATACAAGCATATCCTGATGCCAATTTGGACGTATGGTATCCAACTTTGGGGCTGTACTAAGCCAACCAACGTCAAAATAATTCAACAGTTCCAAAATAAAGTACTCAGGGCTGCTGTAAATGCACCCTGGTACATAAGAAACGATGACCTCCACCGTGACCTCGACATGGAATTCGTCACCACCATCATACAAAAATTTGCTGAAGCCCACGAACACAGACTCCATCGACACGTGAATGTTGAGGCAATCCAGCTGTTAGACAACACAGGCATAGTGCGTAGACTAAAGAGAACTAAACCATTTGAATTAGTGTAGTGTAAGTGAATCAATAATAGTAACAATGTTGTGCTATTTATATAACACATGAACAAAGTGTTTTATCAATTTTACCAGACTCTAAGGAAGTGTTACGAACGTGTGTAAAAGTGCATACCTAATTATGGACACTATTCTTAGCATTAACATAATTTATAACGTAGCATAATAAGTTAGATTTAAATTGTTTATTAGTCTTCTTAGGCTAGATTGCAATTATCTAGTAAGAACTTGGTTCTTACTAATAAGGGAAAAAAAAAAAAAAAAACTCATACTCAGAAAGAAACATTTACCAAGTGTAGTAAAAAATATAAGTGGGTAGAAGATGATAGTTATAGTTTGAAAAAGTTTACTATGAAAAAAATACTTAGAAAAATTTCGCGACCAATTTCGAGGTAGCGCTCGCCGGCCGCTGCAACGGCACCGCTCGCTTCGCTCGCTCGGCTCGCGCGTAGTTGGTCATAGATCTAACCTAACCTAACCTATGTATATCTTTGCAGGTACACACCGCTATAAATAAAATTAAAGAAGACGCTTTAATTAATAAAAAAAGAAATCTAAACAAAAAAGATATGACTTTGAATAATAGTGTAAAAGATGGTTATGATGAGAAAATATAGGAAAACAAATAAAAGTATAATAGATGTTTATTTCTACTGACATTATGAAGTTGAATGCTTCGGAATTATGAACATTAGAGACTGAGTAGTTAGGAATTGTGATTGTTAGGATGAAAAATGTTAGGAAGAACATTTTCGGATTTCCAGTTATCGGAGTTGAAAATTTAGGTGAACTTTGGCGCACCCATAATGAATGCATTATGAAAAGAAAGATAATCTGAATCTATTCGCAATCCAACAATTACTTCAGAATCTCCACAAAAAACCATTTACAAGTCACGATTGTATCGGGAACCGACCAGCGAACTATCAATCTTTTAGAAACAGAGACAAATTAAAACGAATGATCGTTTAAATATCGATTCTTCACAGTTTTCTCGATCAATCCATTATTGTGTCAAAACTATTATGGAATAAAGACTATCCTTTATAAGCGATTAGTCTTTGTCTTCCTCCGTTATATTCGTTTACGCTAAAGTGATTATTGAGAGTATCTTTATATCTCGATTCAAAAGGATCAATTTTCATGTTAATCTTCATGTGGTTGGGTGACCACCCATAAAACACCAAATTCCGTCCGTGCCTCGGAAAGCACGCTAAGCCGTTGGTCCCGGTTGCATTAGTAGATCTTTGACAGTCGTTACAGATAGTCAGTGACCCGAAAGTCGGACAACCAGTCTTACCAAGGGCTATCGTATTACCCAGTACTAACTGGGTTGCGGAGGTCAGATAGGCAGTTGCTCCATATCTCCATTAAGCTGCATCCGGTTAGACTCCAAGCCGATAGTTGAGAAAAGTCTAGGCAGATGATGAAGATCTTGATTTAAAAGGCGCAAAACTCAAACTCAAATTCAATTGAAAGCATTCATTTAGATTAGACCATCTCAGGTACTTTTGAAGTGTCAAAAAAGATAAAGTTACGGTCTTAGTAACAAGGCATAGTAGCTTGTGAAAGTACTGTACTTGTCCATTCCCAAGCGCAGATCTCGAAGGATAAGAATGGGAAGGAAATGTAAAAAACACGCTTAACCCTATCATTTGATACTCATATCATGTGAATGCAAAAAAAAATGCCTAGTCTGCCATTTTTGGGAGTTCGCCATATTAGATTTCTAATGACGTCACTTTGCTGGCCATGCCATGCATTGTCATCCAAACTAAACATGTATCCAAAATTTCAGCCCAATCGGAAATCGGGAAGTGGGTCAAATTTAACTTCTCAGTTTTTTTTACATATTATGTTAATAACATTTGAAGCTAATAAACGCGTGGTAATAATGAAACTTAACGGTGGGCTTTTGTTTAGGCTTTCATTTAACAGTTGCCTAACGCTCGGGAAAATGGGCGTAAGTGTTGATGTGTAAACTATTTTGTATATTGGATTATGTTCCTTTACTTTTAATTATGAGAAACGGTTTCAGTAATAGATTATTATCTATTACCTATAGTTACCTAAATTAAAAGGGTTTTCCTGTTTCAATAAAGTCAAAGTAAATTAATATCTTGGTATACATATAACATAAGGCTGCAGTAAAGAAGGAATCTTCGTGTATTTTAGTTTCATTAAACGTCAAACATATACATTTATAACCCAGACGGCCACACGAAAGCCAAAAAAAAAACTACACATCAATAAAATACATCACGAACGAAACGAAAACCAATAAAACGTGAAAAATAGTTACCCATCTAGAACGTAGGCGAGCGTGTAACGGAATATCTCACAATTGGTATACCGCGAAAATGTTTGCCGCGTATATATCAAGTTGTCAGTGTTGCCGTTATAAATTCGCGGGCCGCCGCCGCGAACGCACCTGGCAACATTTACCTTGATTGCGAACGCGGTGCGCTGCATTTGCCTTCCCACCACGTGCTGAACACAAGCAAAACGGGACTAGTAAACTGGCGACTCCCCACCCCCTCTCTCTTAGTCAGAGTTAGGACCAATGCGGGGGGAATGGAAGTGGCGCGTCAGGTCTCCACACAATGGCTAGTGCTGGAACCATTCGTCACCAAACTTTCTTGCTTTACGTTCTTTATGCATGGCACTTTGTCTCTCTGTAATGAGTCAGAAACTCCAGGAATTAGTCTGGTATGTTTAAAACCCCGCTTCCTAGTTAAAAGTTAAAACACTCCATTCGACTAATATCAAAGTTATGAATGTATGCTTGTTGCTAAGTTTTAAATGGAATTAATTTCAGTTTTAGTTCAACCTTTTATATACTTTTGATGTTCTTTTCGAGTTTGGAGATTTAGTTTGTTGTGCGAGCATTGTTTTAAGGGTAATGTTGGCATATTTTACAGTTTAGTTAGCTTGTTTATGGGGTAAGTAGGAAGGCCATCCACTTCGTTTGCGTAAAAGTTGAAGGTTTGAGGAAGAGCACTTTCCATTTGGCCTAAGTAGTTCTATACATCACATACTAGTCTATTTCCCTGTAAATTTTGAACAATTGTTGCAATTAGAACTGGCTCCTTAAAAAAACAGAAAAAAAAACCATGAAATGCAATGAAACAAGCGACACAATTTTTATTTATTGTACTGACTTATTTGTATAGGTTAAATACCAATATTATACTTACCGGAATATTTTATAGTATGTGGATAAATAAATATAAATGCCAAAAATACAATATACTGTTATCCAGCATTTTTGCGTAGGTTTGACAGCAATAAATTCATATGCATTATGACATTAACAACTTAGCTTTGTACAACCAACAACGTAATCACTTATTCTGACAGATGATTTCTTTTGACAGATGTCATGTGTCAAACATGTTGACTGAGCTAACCCGAAACTGAACAGATAATCCAAGAGGGGTTGTTGTCGTATTTTAATAGAGTGATATGCAACCGACGGTATAAGTTACCGACAACGCAGCGACAAAGTTCGAACCGAGTTCTAGCCGGTTAAGTTTGAAAATCACAAAGAGGTAGGAAGGTATTGGTGGATTGGAGACGTAGGTTACATTAGGTTTAAAAAAAAATATTTATGATAAACTCACTGTCTGTTATTTTTTTTTCTTAAAATAAAAAGGAAGCGACAGTATAATATTGTTACGTCATCTGCTTTAGGAGAATTTACTTTACTTTTCTAGGATTACGTTTGAGTCTAGAATGATCCATGTCTTGAAGATTGCAGAATAATCCAAGAATGTTCCACGATGGAAATTTCTAGAAAGTTCTGGAACTTTCTAGAAGGACTGGTTCCACTATGGAGCTATCTAGAAGGTTCAAGAAGGCTGTGGAACTTTCTCGAAGGCTGGGTTCCCCTTAGGAACTGCTTAGACGTTCAAGGAAGTTGTGGAAGTTTCTCGAAGATGGGTCGGCCATATAAATAGCCGAAACGAAGCTTTCGAAGTGAACTACTAGTGCGATATCTAATTGAATAGTGATCAGTTGTGTATTAGTGATTAAGTTTAAGTGTTGAATAAAAGATTTTTAGTGTTTAATTGGTAGGGTGTTCATTTGTCCTATACCCAGCTCGTCACAATAATTATGTAGACTGATATTGGTGAAGTCAGGTAGTATTCTAGCTAATAAGGAATATCACTGAATTTTATTGTTGACTATACATACCTAAATCTACATAATTATAAAATGGCGCTTTTTAGCAAAGAAAAAACCAAGTCGTACCAAAATAAACAGTATACATAATATAAGTACACCCACATTTCCACAGTTATGTTTCAAGTCCCCTGTACTCGTAAAAGGGGGCGAGCGTAATTCCATCAACCGGGCACAAATCCAGACTCCGGGGCTGCCATTGAGAAATTCCTGATGAAAAAACCAATAACACTTAGCCTGAGCCGGGAATCAAACCCAGGATCAACCAGACAAGACCAACAGTTTGATATTTAGATTTTGGAGAATCCAACCAGATGTTTAGCTATTTTTTGAAAATCACGTCAGCTTTTGTACCAATTAATTTTGTTGCTGACTATACGAGTAGATCTTTTCCGTAGCTCATCGCTTCATAAGTACCCAAAAATTCACCCACCGATTTTCAATAAAACAATTTTTATTCAAACTCGTAGCACTATCGTAGCACTCTCGTAGCACCTCGTAGCGCCTCGTAGCACTTTCGTAGCTCGTAGTGGTATCGGCGGCACGTGGAGTTGGGAGCGCGGCTGCGTCGTCAATATTGGTTAATTTGGCGCGCTAGCTATGCGCCCCCGCTTCGCCTGTGATATTGCCTGCATAAATCTTTTATAGGAATGGGGACTTGATTGAGAATGATTCTAGGCTATGTGACTTTGTTTGGTGGAAAAATTTTGGGAGAATATCGTTCAGTAAAGTAACCACATTATGGAATCAGCTTTGAGCGATGAGAAAGAACTTTATGGGGATTCTATGTCGATAAGTCCACACTTATCGACATGGAATCCCCATAAAGTTCTTTACGACAACCGACAGGTCATTTTCTCTCTCTCCATTGATGTTCCCCACCAGGGACCACTCCCTCAAAAACCGGTCAACGAGTCTATTTTTTGCTTACTTTGTTAGCCCATAGCTCCGATATCCCACGGGTTAGGATATTGCAACTTGGGTACGTTTATTTATATAGTTCTAGGGAATTTTTGCGCACACAGTTTGACCGTATCGAAAACGTTCGATTTTGGGTTTTTGGTCCATACATTTTGGACCATGTCCTTTGACCTCCAATATCTCCGTAACTAGAGGGTTTCCAGGTGTAGTCTAGAAAACATGATTGCATTGACGGAGAGAACAAGTGACCTTGGGCTTCGTTCATGGCACTTTTACACCCATAATAACAAAGAGATGTACACTTGTTAAGAGCGTTTGCACCTTACGGCATTTCATACAAACTTTCCAAATCCTTATTTTTCGAAATGCTTGAACCGATTTTAATAAAACTTCATACGCATAAGCAGGATACATGCGTCTGAAAAGTTACAAAAAATAAAACAGTTGTGAAATATCTTTAAAAAAAAGACCTTTGGAAATATCTATTTCTATAGATAATTTACAATCGGTCTAATTTATCTGGAACACTATTTTTCGAAAATGATTTTTTTTGTAACTTTTTAGACCTACGTATCCTGCTTATGCATTAAGTGTCATTAAAATCGGTTCAAGCATTTCGAAAAATAAGGATTTGGAAAGTTTGTTTGAAATGTCGTAAAGCGTAAACGCTCTTAACATACTGTCAATTGATTATCCAGGTCATATTCGAGGCATGTGACTAGTGAGACATTCTAGCACGTTGAGTCTCGCGCAGTATGCGTCTGTGAGACTTGCCTAATATGTGTCCGTGAGACACGTCTAGTATGCGTCTGAGCGACGTGTGTGCACCGCTTAACATGCTGACATGTCATGCGTTGCATACCTAATGAGAATATGGCTAAGTAATTCTGCACTGCAGTTAGCACTCTCTATGCACTGCGAGTTTCTAACTCCGAACACGCAGGCATGGCTCCGAGCATACAGGTTTGATGTAATATCAAGCTGTATTACCTAAATGGTAAGGCTGAGATTTACTTATAGCCAACCACTTTTACTCAGTAGCTATTAACCGGGCACATTATCCAGAGTCCAGCCGCGTTTTAATTGTTTTTTTTCCGCTGTCACAACGCGCATGTAGTGGCCAAACTATTAGTACCTTATTTAAAACGTTTTCACGGGCGGAGTCCAAACCCATTTTGATGCACAAAGAGATAAAATGGGACCTGCAGAAAGCGATAAGGTTTTTTTCATCAGTTTAAATTAAAAACAACTAAGTAGTACCTGTCTACTCTTTAAATATTTGTATCTCATTTTCACTTAACCCTGCGTCCTAAGCAAAGCGAACGGTAATGCGAATGAGCGAGCACCGCGTTCCACATTTGGAATTGTTTGGCGTTATAAACTCAGCGTGCCGGTTCAACAGACTGCGTCTTAACCAAAGCGGTTCTCGGGAGAACGAAACAATCGCGTATTTGTGCGACCGAACTTTGGGTAAAGGGACTCAGAAATATGTCACTTACTGGAACTCGTCCTCTGCAGGTGCGAACAATCGTACAAGTTCGTAGAACAAAAAAAAGACACAACCGAATTCCAAAAAACGCACTAAAATGCGGAAAATAACTTTATTTACGGAAGTAAGTGACTTGTTTCATTACTTTCGTGACTATTTTAGTGCAACACGGAGCAATATTTCATTCAATAATATTAATATAATAAAAGGGCGAAATATATAAAAAAATCCGTAGCTTACTCGTAAAGATCAGTCATCTGGTACAGCATGATAAGTGTGAAGTTCAAGATGGCGCTGCTTGTCAAGAAAATATGTATCGATATGTCAAACTTGGCAAATTTATTTTAGTTCTGTGTTTTCCCGTTTCCACAGATAAGTTGGTCAGTGTTTGAAATCCATCCATAGCGTTCCTACCGAACCTTTTCTTAGTCCCTGTATCATGTTCCCAAGACGATCTTTTA
The DNA here is from genome assembly GCA_963082945.1 of Cerastis leucographa. Classification (NCBI taxonomy): domain Eukaryota; kingdom Metazoa; phylum Arthropoda; class Insecta; order Lepidoptera; family Noctuidae; genus Cerastis; species Cerastis leucographa. Next base: position 4,026,945 of record OY720366.1, read on the forward strand.
AGTTAGGACGCGGCCTCCGAAATATGATAATAGAAAATTTACATACCTACCTACTTTACATATTCCCAATAACTGTAATAGGTTTACAATGAAAGCACTTATATCAGAATTCGTTTACACTAAGTGCTTTTTGGCCAATATTGAACTTAATCCTTATTATAATAAAAATAAAATTCACTGCATCATCGAAATTCTGGCGTCAGCGTCAAAAGCTTTATATATTATTAAATATAATCGAAAGACAATAGGGGATAATCCTATTTTTTTTTCTTTGTCCGTCGGGTAGTTTATTGAAAAGTATTGGACACGTATTTTTTCTTTTTTTACGTGGTCATAAAATTACGGAGATATATTGAGTTGAAATGGCGCATGACGTCACATGTAGGTAAGTTTTATACCCACTTGTGACGTAGTAAGCCCCCACTCTCCAACTTTAATAAGTTCTAACTAAGTAATTTTTTGATATTTTGATAAAACAAAATATACGTGTCTAATATTTTTGTATTACCTGTCTGACGGACAAAATAGAATGACGTTTTCTTTACCCAGTCCGATCTCCTATTCGTTGATACTTTAATTACCTTAGAGTGTTTTCTGTATCGATAAAAGTTGTTGAATGGTGATAATGACTAATACTTACATAATATCACGCCTGAATTCGTCTAAACCTAAAGTGTAGACAGAGATGAAGCACACCCAAATTTCGCCAGTTACTGACCAGTGATACGCAGGCTTATGTTTAAGCCCCATGTAAAATACTGGTATTCATTTCTATCCAGTTTAAAGGAAGCCGACCCTACCATAGTTGGGGCAGATGACACAAATTATCATCACAGCCAAAAGCAGTCCACTGCTGGACATAGGCCGCTCAGCTCGATTCACGGCATCTCTAATCCAACTGCTACCTCGAAGACTGCTGCCCCACCTAGCCGGCGTCTCGCCTTACGCTTGCCAATTTGAGGGTTCCACTCATGAACACGTCTACTGCAACGGTCAGCGGTTCTACGACTAATATGGGCGGCCCATTGCCACTTCATCATCTGCCTAGCCTTTTTACCATACCATGTTGGGGTCAAAATCAAAAGTTATTTAGTCAAATTATGCTGATAATCAGCACCTTTTGAACGTCAAAAATTACAAGAGACAGTCCCCCAAAACGCCCGCCCTTCACCACTTCGTAGTGTTTTAGCTGGGAAGAAGAAGTGGCGGAACAAACTCCCCAGCAACACATCTGTCTGTTAAGTTTAAAAACCAGATTCTATACAATAGTTTTAGTGTTCATTTATAACAAAGAATCCATTACATCAAATTAATGTCACATGTCAGCTAGATAAAATACACCAAAAATAAAATATTAAAAAATATACTTAAGAATAAAAAAGCCTCCAGACTTAAAGGGCGTAAGCGGGCACGCCCTTCGCCCACACGTGCAAACAGACGAAAATAAAAATAAAAGAAAATAACAAAAAATTAAGTAAAAAATCTATGCGTGACGTTATATAACATATCAGTAAACTAATGTGGTGAAAGAACATAAACATTGTCTTGTGTTCAACCCAGCGACCAACTATTCTTATCGTTTAAGTAGTCGTTAATGGAATAGTAGGCTTTTGAACAAAGGTTAGATTTCACTTTAGCTTTAAACACATTAAATGGCAAGACTAGAAAGGAAGATGGTAGCTTGTTGTAAAATGTTATACAAATGAATTATGAACCTTATGAAGCCGGTGAAAAGGCACGTAGTTCGAGTGTTTATGTTGTGAATATCACTGTTTTTACAGTACAAATGGATATTTTGTCTAATATGTATATAAAATGTTAGCTAAAATGGATTGTGAAGCCACCGTGAGAATACCAATTTCTTTAAAGAAATCTCTCAGAGATACTCGTGCACCCAGCTGGTAAATTGCACGAACCGCTCGTCGGCTTCTAGTCTAACCGAATGCAGCTGAATACCAGTATTTTACATGGGACGACTTCCTATCTGACCTCCACAACCCAGTTAGTACTGGGTATTACAATACCCCTTGGTAAGACTGGTTGTCAAACCTTATTACTACTTCAGCTTGCTTATTCTGTAAGCTATGTCGACAACTTTGGTTCTCGTACCTCGTTCCCAATGACTCAAGTAATTTCATCAAAATAATATCAAATCACTTCATTTTCTTATCTGCCCGCAGACGCAGGTACGTAATCATAATTATAATTTATAATACCACAACACACAAAACTTGGAATAATTAATTTATATACGTACCAATATAAGCCTATACTATTACAGAGCAACATATCCTCCAAATTGAAATAAGACGTTTAAAAGCCGCAGACCGTTCGCAAATCTTCACATAAGTCGAATTTAACAGGATTGTACGTATGTAGTTACGAACGTATTAAGACTAGAGAGTGTTAAGAATCGTTAACAAGCAAAAGCGTGTGTTCTCGTATGTACTTACTAGTTGATGGAATGTAGTGTTGTGCGCGGTTGTACCGGGAAGGAAGGATTTACGATGGCGTTTACTTGTCTTTGGTTCGAGTTTATTGCGAAGAGCTTGTAAAGTGTTCTTGCTTGCAATAAACACCGATTAAGTCGTATTTAAGTTAAATAATTATACAAGATGTTGTTTTGCATCCTCGACAAAATTCAGGAGGTTGTCACAAAAGACATAAATAATCAATATAAATTACGTTACCCTGTTAATTATTAAAAAACAGTGTTTTTTTTTTGTTGTTTAAACTTGTCTGTATTTCAGAATAACCCAGGGAATAAAAATTATCGAATAAACGTTTGAGATTTTTTGTATGTGTGTAAGCGAGGTTATAAGGCGTGGATCAGACGGGCCGCGTTTAAAACACGGGTGGTTTACACTTACCGATTTCCGTTAATATGAATTTAAATAAATACGTACCCACCCTATTATTGATACGGATCGAGAATCATTAACATAGGAACCTCCTTGAATTTGACGAGGATGCAAAACAACACCTTGCATATTTCTTCTATGATTGTAGAAAACTACATGGCTCATGGTCTTTCTTGATCGTGTGGTTAATGCTGTAGGAGCGCTGACACATCAGTTTTGTATTCGTCGTAAGTGCAGCGCTCAGCGACCACAGTTCGCCCGTAACCACCGTAAGCTATAGACGCGCTCCCATCCTAATTAACTACTCCTTGTAATGTCGTAACAAGTTAATGAGTAAAGTAATATTCGACTTCCGCAGTGTATCATTTCTCTCCGTACACACACCACCTAAAGACCATATACACACGCACACAAAAATGCCTTACCTAGTCTCAGAGTTTTTAAGCCGCCCATGGGTCTCTGACTTGGCTTTACATGCCGTCGAGAAGAATCTCTCAGGCGTTCTGGTTTCCACACGATATTTTCCTTCACCGAAGCAAGTGATAATTATACAATACGCACATGAATCAGAAAAATCTGAGGTGCGAATTTTGGGTTCGAACTTGAGACATTTGGCTTCGAGCCTGTGGACGGTGAGTAATGGGCTAGCTCACCGTCCGTCCGTCCTATGACGACAGGCCGTGTCGACGGCGCGTACGTGTTCCACGCGCGCCTCAAGGAGATGTCAGCAAACCGGAAGGGGCCCGAGAGGGCCGATGCCTGCCAGGGCTGCGGGTTGTTCGAAAGAGATACCGCGGCCCTGGAACACAAAGGGCGAAGAAGGAACATGGGTGGGTTTTAGTCAGTACAAGTCTGACACTCCCTCCCGCTCCGTCCGGAGCGGGAGAAGTCATTTGACGATCTCCCATCCGCAAAAAAAAAAAAAAAAAGACCTTTGGCTTAGCAGCCACACGACTATCACTGTTATCGTCGTTCATGGCAAATCCAGGGGGTTACTATGATGCTTAAAACATTATTGTTCCATTCCTATTCCAGAGTGGGAAAGAGATGGAGCTAGACGACCTGTATAGCTCCATCTCTTTTTCACTGTGGAATATGAATGGGACAATAATGTTTTAAGACGTCATGGTACGCCACCAAGTCATAAGGCTCTAACGGTAAGCATGGCAACGGCAGTATCTGGAAACATTTTTTGGAATAGCCAGAATCGGAACGCCGGTTTATCGTTTGACGTAGGATGCAAATAAATTCTTAATCAGCATTTAAAATATTCCTAAGATAAAACATGAAAGCAGCTTACTTTAATAAGCTTATATTTAACATTAAAATTCTAGACTACTTATATTAAGAGTCCAGGTTTCTTTGAAGCACTTAAGTAATCTAATTTTATTCATGGCGCGTCGATTCTGACTGGCTTTCGCAATCTTTGAGAAACTGTAATTTTGCATTGATAGATGAATGGTTACTAGGTACTGTTAAGATTATTCTTCAATAGTAAGTCACCAATATGATAACGCGATTGTGCGAAGAGTGTGTGAAAATTGGATCTCCAGATTACGCCAAGTACGTAGCAATCAAGGTGGCCTCATGCCCGAAATTGGCTTTCTATTTTGTTTCTTTTTGTTAGCCGCTGTGTTGGCCAACTTCGAGTCAGATCATCATCTGCCTAGCCTTTTCCCAAACTATCTTGGGGTCGGCTTCCAGTCTAACCGAATGCAGCTGAGTACCAGTATTTTACATGAAGCGACTGCATATCTGACCTCCACAACCCAATAACTGGGTATTACGATAACCCTTGGTAAGACTGGATGTCAGACTTTTTGGCTTCTGACTACTCGTAACGACTGTCAAAGATCTACAAATGACAGCCGGGACCAACGGCTTAACGTGCTTTCCGAGGCACGGAGGAAACTCGGTATGCAATTATGGTCACCCATCCACGGACCAACCTCGGCAAGCACGGCTTAACCTTAAAGATCGACCCGGGCGTCTGTTATTATTTAGCCACGAGCTCTTCAACTTCGAGTCAGATTTCAGTTGAATAAAACCAATTTTATTGATAATAATATCATTTTTCATTTGAAGTTCTCTGCCTCTGAAAATACACATTACTTTATTGTACAATTTTAACCCAGATCAACACTTTTTTAAGCTTTCATGGGTTATAACTACACTTACACTGTCACTTACGCCTTATGGAATATCTTCCGTGCTTATTAATTAATGTGAGCTCCCGATATTTCGACACTGTTGCAATCGCCATGATCGCGGGATGACTGGAGAATGCTGTCTATCCCATTTCTTAATCTTTTGCTACGCGCACTACTGGAACTCGAAACAAAGTCACGGCAAAACACACCTGGATTTATTATGATACCTGTTATTCTTGTTTTGTGTAGAAAAAGATGAAAATTTCAATCGAGAATCGTGGAATCCAGTGCTAGATATGCTTTAAGCAACCTTCGCACGGCGGACGACGCATTAAGTTCCAGTGCACCTTCCACTCCCAGCTAAATATTCCCATCCAAGCGTCCACGCCCCCACCATAGAACCCGTATGTTTCCCCTTAGTTAAACTTACCGATACCAAGGTGATTATGTTACAAAGAGGTTACATACATGCCGTTTTAAAAGCCGTCACGACTTCAAAGAACTTTGTTTTGCTTTGGCTTTCAATGTAGGAGACGCCACTTGATTGATCGCTCCTTCAATCGATCGTTCGAGAAGTTTGTACTCGAAATTGAGGGAAAATTGTTGGTACTTATTTGGCTGGTGTATGTTGAGGTAATGGAACAGCGTGGGAGTGGTATGTTAAAACGTTAGGGAATGGGATTGAAGATAAGCTACAGGAGTAGGGTGCTTTATTAGAATAGAATTAAAGGACGAAGTATCTTGATTTTTTCACAAGTGATTCAACAATATTTTAATTTTTTTTTTTCACATTAAACTTCGACAATTGGTGCACGGTTCGAGTTGGTCGTTTCCTATGGAAGAACTGGCTAGAAACTCCATGGTAACTCTTCTAAAATGATTTGATTGACCTGTGGATTTGTGCTCTGTTGGGTTTTTGCTGCCTTTCTGGCCTCCACAACCCAGGAACTGGGTAATACGATACCTCTTGGTAAGACTGGATGTCAGACTTTTGGCTTCTGACTACTCATAACGACTGTCAAAGATCTAGAAATGATAGCCGGGACCAACGGCTTAACGTGCTTGCCGAGGCACGGAGGAAACTAGGTATGTAATTATGGTCACCCATCCACGGACCAACCTCGGCAAGCACGGCTTAACCTTAAAGATCGACCCTTGCGGCTGTTAATATTTAGCCACGAGCTCCTCCTCCACGAGGGAACTTTTTATGTAATGGTTGGTAATCCATCCACGGACCGACTTCGGCAAACATTGCTTAAGTTTGAAGATGGTGCGGCTGTTCATATTCAGCAACGACGAGCCCCGAAATTAAAGGGCGTAACCATCTCCAAAAAAACTGACCTAAAGTCATCATCATCTCGGGCACGAAGAAGAAGCAAGAAGAAAAAAATTGTTGCGCCGACTAACATTAAGTAAGAGCCACTGTGCCGTGACAACAAATTATCGTGTCGTTTAAAGCGTCGTGGCTTGTGTATTTAAATGGAGGTGTTCACATATAGGACGACACCATTAACTGTCGTCAAACGACTTTTATTCCTGTGACGACAGATTGTCAAGTCAATGGGTGAAATGTGAATAGCGAGAGACGACAGTCGTCCAACGATAAAATAATCGTCACGACATAGTGGGAACGTGCTGTAATATGATACTTGGAATGGAGTGGAGTTTTTGTCAACCGTCACGCTACCGAGAGTACCTAGTGTGTAAAGAATGATATCTTTCACACAATCCATCCATCGAGCATTGTTGCCTTGGTTATCCTCTCCCCCTCCAACTATAAACATTAGACAAAAAATTGTGCGTGGAGTTCCTCCGCGTGGAAGAAGTGAAACTTCGTAATACTACACACATGCGTTCGAGTGCCACGCATTCACTGTCGTTATTTTATTGATCTTCTAAATAATATTTTGTTGTTTTCTTGTTGTATTTTTTTGTCACATAATTATTACATAAGTTTATCGAGGTTATTCTACTCATGGAAATTGAGCGAAGACTGGTCACACCGAAGAGTCGAATGCATGACTGTTTTCACGCCATCTTGCGTACCTAGTAGAACTACGTAGTCACAAATCTTGTAATACTGCCATCTCTTAGTGAGTTTTAGAAAATATTCCCCCTCCATGGTAGCGTTTAACTTTTAAAAATAGAAATTACTTACAGTATTGAGACGAAATCAAAATCCTTAAGAAAAACCCAGTCTAGTCAGACACAAAAATGAACTCTATGAAATAAGTTATTTAACTCAAATTCTTAAAAAAAAAACTGAACTCTTGGTGCTCCTGGGTTTTTTGGTAAGTAATTAGACCTCAAACTATAGAAGAGAAGACTAGTGATGTTTATTCAAAGAAAATAATGTGACATGACAGAAATGAGTCTTTGACAGATAAAAGTGTCGGAAATTGCAAAAAATTGTTCTTTGAAAATATTTTTAAAATATAATGATCTAATACAAGAAAATGAACGTTTGTATACTTTTTTGCTGAGTAGTTTCTTTGTTTCAAATTCATCTTCAGAGACAGCAAATTTCAACATACAAACATTACAATAGCATAATTTTCGCTATGTAATCATTCATGGTTCGGGGTCCGAGGCCCCAGCACGAGCGCGCGATGTACATTCCGGTGTTTGTCCATACATTCCCAGATATATGTAGAAGTTATTATTCCAGATTGGAATTCGGGACGAGCCAAAATCATCGGCCGATCGTCCACATTAGCCCTGGATTCAATAAACTAGAAGTCATGCGGAGAGACCTATGCCCAGCAGTGGGTTGATGCAGGTCACAAGTACCAATATGCGGCAAGAGTCCTACGTTTACTGATCCCATTTTCATATTTCAGATTTTAGAACTACAATGGTGGGCGTATGTATCATTTTTCATAGGTTTCTTCATCGTATGCTTGGGACTTAACTACGCTGTAAAGAAAATGAATGGTAAGTTGAGCAACCAGATGAAATTTATATTGCCCAAGAAAAGAAAAATAAATAAAAGTAATCCTTGTAACATTTCAGAAGCAAAGATGAGAGAAAGACTTATCAGAGTACAAGAAAAAGCTTCTGCAACACAATGTACACGCGTTGGGCCTGTGATAACAGTTTCAAGTGAAGGTGAGCCCAGAGCTAATATTGTCAGAGCACCACAACTGTACTCCCCGCCAGTCATCTCTCTTGTATTCGATAAAGAAGAAAACAGAAGAATAGGTGACGTCTATAACTTGGTTAAACCTTTAACGGACTGGACATACGGTGACCCATCAATAAGTACCAACAAATCACTGGAAACTATTAATGTGTTGAACACATCAAGCGATGCTGTAAGCGAATCCACCCCCATCAAAATGATTGAATGTGAACTAGTAACTGCCAAAGCTACTTCTTCTCATAAATTTACTGAAAAAGTTCCCATGAATGATAAAATTGATAGTTATGACCTAACTGATCGAATAACTCCTAAAAACTATAGTTTCTCGGAAATCCCCGGCATAGCCGATTTCCCCTTTTCCCAAAAAAATAGCAATAATAATAGTGTAACCGATACTGAACCTGGACATATTATAAACGGAGGAACTACGCTTATTGAGCCAAAAAATACCGTAGCCAAAAACAACCCCTTCACAAATATTGCCGCCCGAATGGTTCCCACCAATTCCTGTATTGTAGAGAACACTGTGAAAATCACAAAAGTCATAAGAGACAAAAAATCTAGAGAAAAAAATGACATTGGCTGTTTAGATAGTTTTATGTCAAAGAAAGCTAATTTAAAAAATATAGATGATATACCAAGAATAGAAAAGAGTGTGAAATCATCTTCATTGCATAGTGGAAGTATTTGGAATGTAACTAAAATAACTCCCATTGAAAAGAAGCCATCGAGTTGCACTGCCGCCACAGAATCTTCTCATACTCATTCCAATCGAGTAGAAGAAAACATTTGGGTTAAAACGAGTAAATCGGACCAAATCGAAACGAATCAAATCGTTGCAAAAGAAACTTCATTTGATGCCCAAAATGAAAGTCAAGTAAGAGAATACGTACCCATAAGAAATAATGTTATCATGAATTCTTCATCTAATGAGCGAAGTGACAATATTGTTATTGAATCCGTTCCCATTGATAATATTGAATGCAAATCCGTTCCTGCTAAACCTTCATACATAGATGAAATCGATAGCTATGACTTACCTGATCTAGTTACTCTTGAAAACCATGGCGACGAACAATTCCCTGGCATTATGCCCTTCAGCGGAAAAAATCTTTATACTAAAATAATTACCGAACATGAAAGCGTCTTCAAAAAAACTGATACTTCAGCCACTAAGGAAATTACAGCCAAAAAAGAATCCGGACGTACTATAGGCGAAAGGAGTACGTCATATGATTCTGCAGCCGAATATATTTCCCTTAAAAACATTGTTCCCGACCGAATGTTTCCCACTAATATATTTAATAAAGAGATTACTGTGAAAAACCCAAAAGTCCTAAGAGAAAAAAAATCCAACGAAGAAATTGACACAAACTGTTTAGATGGTCTTATGTCAAAGATCGTAATTTTTAAAAATATGAATGACGAAACTCGAATAGAAAAAAGGGCTACTGGAATTAATCGGAATTTTACTAAAATAAGTTCCGTCGATAAGAAGGAATCTAGTTGTATTGCCGCCAAAGTAATTTCTTGTCATACGCAGTGTGATCGTAAGGGAAAAAACATTTCAGTTAAAACAAATGAATACATTGTACTCAAAAAAACTTCACCTGATACTCAAATTAAACATCACGTAAGCGAATACGCATCCATAAGAAACAGTGTCAAGAATGAATGCAGACGAATTGAATTTAAAAAAACGTCACCTAACGAGCGAAGTAGCTCTAATGTCACTGAATATGTTCCAATTAAAACAAGTGAGCCAGGACGCATCATTGCTAGACAGACTGCTTGGCTTTCCCGAAGTGATACCAATGTGACCGTATTTAGTCATGCTTTAGAGAATGCTGCCGGATACATTTGGCCCGAAGCCACTACTTCTCATACCTATTACCCATTACCCATTAGAAAGAGTGAATTCGGATTCCTTGCTGCTGAAGAAACGTCTGATATACAAAGTGATGATAATGTATCAGACACATATATCGTTCAATTCGATATAGCCACTCCACCCAATACCAAAAGTGAGATTATTGTGAGGAAAGACGGCTCCATGAAAAAGACAGAATCGGGATCTATTAATGTCAAAGAAACCTCTAATAGACAAATTGCTGATAATGTACCAGGCACAAATACGAGTATTGCTCAATTGGATTTAGCCACTCCACCCAATACCCAGAGTGAGATTATTGTAAGTAAAGACGGCTCCATGAAAAATACAGAATCGGGATCTATTAATGTTAAGGAAACTTATAATAGAGAAAGTGTTGATAATGTACCAGACACAAATATCGTTCAATTGAATACAACCACTCTACCCAATACTCAAAGTGAGATTACTGTAAGTAAAGACAGTTTCATTAAAAAGACAGAATCGGGATCTATTAATATAAAAGTAACCTTTAAAAGACAAAGTGAAATAAATGAACCCGATACAGGATCAGGAAGCATTGTTGCCAGAGAGACTGCTTCGCTTACCCTAAGTGGCCCTGATGTCCTGAATCCTATTAAAATGAGTGTAGCCGGGTCCATTGCTGTTAGAGAGGTCTCTAACAGACAAAGTGAAGATAATGTACTAGATACAAATATCGTTCAAATGGATATAGCCTATACCCAAAGTGAGATTATCGTAAGTAAAGATGGCTCCATGAAAAATACAGAGTCGGGATCTATTAATATCAAGGAAACTTCTTGTAGACAAAGTGATGATAATGTACCAGACACAAATATCGTTCAATTGGATACAGCCACTCTACCCAATACCCATAGTGAGATTACTGTAAGTAAAGACCGTTTCTTTAAAAAGACAGAATCGGGATCCAATAATGTCAAAGTAACTTTTAATAGACAAAGTGAATTAGATGAACCCGATACATGGTCAGGAAGCATTGTTGCCAGAGAGACTGCTTCGCTTACCCTAAGTGGCCCTGATGTCTTGAATCCTATTAAAATGAGTGTATCCGGGTCCATTGCTGTTAGCGAGGTCTCTAATATACAAAGTGAAGATAATGTACTAGATACAAATATCGTTCAAATGGATAGATCCGGACGTACTGCTATTGCAGACAAAACTATGAGGCTACTTGTTTTGGAAAAGGATAACGAAGATATTAAATCAGGCAATTTGATAAACACTGTGACAGCTGATACTTCCGAAACTACGAATGATCAGCAAAAGAAACATCCACCAGTAAATCATGACGAATACGATTAAAGTACTCGGAGGACGAGGATATCATGGACATCTTGATCCGTATTTTTCAGTCTGGCGCGTTGTTCTTCCAAACTACGTTTCGGATTTTGATATGGTTTTAACCTGTACTCTGGAAGGTTTGTGTCCATGTAACTACATAATAATGTGTACCTACTACATAATATTGCGAATCGTAACATCGACCACGAGAAAAGTTATTGTTTGGTTTTTAATTTTGTAAATAGTAATTTAATACTTAGTTTTTTGTATTTAATTGTATTACTTTGGGTTAGTATATTTTTAACGGCAAATTGTATTTTTAGATTTTAAATAAACTTATTTTTTCATTTCCTGTTTCAATCAATAATTTTGAATTTAAATATTGTTTTTTCCGTTACTTGATGGGGAAGGCCTTTGCCCAGGAGTGGTAAAATAAGGTTGACAAAAAAAAAAAACTCTAAAAGGTGTGACCAAACTTTGAGCGGCAATAGCGCAGTAGTAGCAAGCGGCGTTTGCAAGATACATTTTTGCCGCGCTGTTTTTTAAATCTGTGTTTCCCTACTGTTTGGTTGGTTTTGCTTCGCATGCGTTTTGCCATAGTTTACACGTGTTCTCTTTGTCTATGCAAATTTTCCGTAGTATTTTTTAATTTTTCTTTCCTCTTGCAAAAAGTAGCAGAAAATTTTGTGCGGCGTTTCACTGTCTCATTTGCTGCCTCCAAAGCTTATAACTCTATGGTTTGGTTATTTCAACATTTTAATTTGGTTGTCTATGGGTGGTGTCGGTGTTTCTGTGGTTCGCCGCGTAAACCAAAAAGAAAACATCAATTTGTTTTTTTAAAACAGTTATAGCGCAAATACGACACAATTTCCCCTTTTTATCCATACTTTCAAATATAAACATGCCAACTTATTAGTTATTAAAGTGAAATATTAGAGGGAATCTCACCGCCCTAGCCGGTCCACTATGACTTCGATTATCAAGCTTCACTGCCTCTCCGGGGCTGGTGATGAGACCCCTCCATGTTACGTGCTGCAGATAGACGAATTCAAATTCCTTCTAGACTGTGGATGGGACGAGAAGTTTGATATGGACTTCATAAAAGAACTGAAAAGGTAATGCTTTGAGGTTATGTTGTCAATGCAACTGATGGCTGAGGCAGAGGTGACCTTAGTCCACCCATATTTCACCAGTTATTTTTGAACTCTCATGTATCATAAATCCAAATCCTGGGCTCCTACTGAGAAGTTCCTAAATCCGCCCCTAAGACGACCCACTGACCAAGTTCCTAAATGAACCCAACTTTTGCTTTACAATTCATTCAAAAACTCTATAAGAATGACTTTTTCTACAATTTCACTAGAAAATGAGACAGAAAGACACAACCATATAAGTATGAAACCGGACCCGAACGTTAAGCAGTTTGTCTTCATCCCTACTCCCTCCTTTGTTGGCCAATTTATACACATATATAACAATGACTTTCAATATTCAGATGTTTCTGTTAAGTAGCCATTACACGGTCGCAATGGGATGCAACCGCGAGACCTCTTTTAAAAAAATTACAAATACTGACTGTTCCCGCTATGGTGATATTGCAGGCGGCGGTATATGTTAGGGAACATTTAAACGAATATAGGAAACGTGGCGATAGGCATGACTACTGTACTGGTGGTAAAAATAAATTAGCTGGTTTCCCACACACCCTATCTAAGTCTGGAAAGTTGATCCATATAATGGGTCCAGCGGTATACAACCGTCTACCAGATGATATTTTGAGTTCGACATCTGACAATGGTTTCAAACGTAAACTAAAAGGCTGGCTAACCGAACACGCATTTTATGACCTAAAAGAATGGTTTTAGGTATTTGAATTGATTATGTTTATTTTTCTGTTGACAAACGATTCGTCTATATTGTTATTATGTTTCACGAGTAATTCTTAATTTAATTTATTATAATTTGTATTTTCATTCTAATATGTATTGTATGATCCTTTAATGATTTGTTCTGTTATTGTATTTTTATTGCTAAACAACTTGACATGTAATTTTGATAATTATTAATAAATAAACTAAACTAAACTAGTATTTCACATGAATCAAATTACTATGTGACTATGCGTGAATCTTCTTTATTTACTAATAAAACTGTAATCTATTCCAGACACATAAACACAATAGATGCAGTACTGATATCACATTCAGACCCCATCCACCTCGGTGCCCTACCATATGCGGTCGGGAAGCTTGGCCTCAACTGTCCCATATATGCTACACTGCCCGTTTACAAGATGGGGCAAATGTTCATGTATGATTGGTACCAGGCTCACAGAAATGTATCAGAGTTTGATCTGTTCACGTTGGACGATGTTGATGCTGCATTCGACAGGATTGTGCAGCTGAAGTACAATCAAAGCGTTGATATGAAAGGTAAAGGTTTTAATATTTTCATTACTGTTTTATGTAAGCAAAAGTATTGTAAAGAAACGGTGTTTCTTAGAACTTCATATCCCCCACAAACCACCCAAACTATTATGCAGTTTGGTGGGGTGAATGTACAAAATGTTTGGTCCAGAGCAAAACAATTCTTTTATTGAAGTGAAACTTCCTATGCGACTTCTAACAAAGTTGCGTTGAACTTATTAACACTACCATGGAGGGGGTATGAAAGCACTGTTGTGTTAAACGTTCAATGCTCCTGGGGAGGTGGAATACAAAGAGACAGAGAGAGTGAATGCGAGGCACTCAAATGCATGCATGTAGTATTACGAAGTTACACTACTTCCACACGGAGGGACTCCACGCACAATTTTTTTTTTATCTTGTTTATTAATTATTATACCTACATATTATTAACATTTTAAAATAATTTTACAAAATTATATTTAAAAATAACTAAGCTTTACCATAAATGGCAATGCACTTTTTCCTATCTACCTCCTACCCTACCTACTCTACCCTAAACTACCTAACCTACCCTACCCAACCGTACCTACCTACCTTAGCCTACCCTACTTACCCTTTAAACCTTCCTTAGGAGAGGAAACTCCAAATAAGACACGCTGTGTCCAGAAGTACTGCTTTCTGAATCAAGCCCTTGATCCAGCTGCCAAGCGAAAGACTCCTCAGATGTTGGTCGAGACTCTTGGCTATTAAGACATTGGCCGACACGACTATCGGCACAATGACTGCTGTTCTCACATCCCACATGTCGACAACCTCACAAGCAAGATCTAGATATTTTAATTGCTTATCTTTCTCTGCTTTCACGAGGTTCTCGTCATGCGGTACCGTTATATAAACAACCATTGTGCAACGTTCCAGTTGATATATCAACACAATGTTATTTTTGTAGTGATAATTCTTTAAGGTGAGGTTCAAAGTGCCAGTGAAAGTTACTAGATTTTCAGGTGCATAGTCAAGTGTAGCAAACAAAGCATTATTAGACTAGAATGAAGTAAATTATTTACTTAGACTCAATTCAGTGTCAGCTCTTACACTAATTTAGTCCAAGAGTCCAGTCTTTTTTTTATATACAATACTGGAGCTCATTGTCACTCAATTCTTTTTTCCAGGTAAAGGCCTAGGTGTCCGCATCACCCCTCTCCCTGCAGGCCATTCACTCGGTGGCACAGTGTGGCGTATTGCCGCTCCGGGCGAAGAAGACATAGTATATGCCCCCGACTTTAACCACAAAAAGGAACGGCATTTAAATGGCTGTGAAATTGAGAAGCTCATGAGGCCATCTCTGATGCTGTTGGGTGCTATGAATGCTGATTATGTTCAACAGAGGCGGAGATTGAGAGATGAGAAGTTGATGAGTAAGTTCTTTATCATATTACACAGAATGTATGAGTATTGATCGCCATGCTTGCTTGAGTAAGTTTTCATGAACTTAAGTAGTAGTCAATTTTGCCATGGCAATTAGGGACCCAAAAAATGTTTGCAGCTGAAAAGTTTGTGGCTAAATAATAACAGCCGCACGGGTCGATCTTTAAGTTTAAGCCGTGCCTGCCCAAGTTGGTCCGTGGATGACCATAATTACATGCCGAGTTTCCTCCATGCCTCGGAAAGCACGTTAAGCCGTTGGTCCCGGCTGTCATTTGTAGATCTTTGACGGTCGTTACGAGTAGTCAGAAGCCAAAAGTCTGACATCTAGTCTTACCAAGGGGTATGGTATTACCCAGTTAGTGGGTTGTAAAGGTCATAAAGGCTGTCGCTTCATGTAAAATTCTGGTACCCAGCTGCATCTGGTTAGGATGGCGCTGTGTGTGTGATATAATTTATTTATTTTGGTGCACTTTTTGGTGCTTCGAAAATAATTTTCATTACTTGCTTTGGTTGGCCAACTATCTGACACCAAATATACTGATTGTCAGATCTTCTAAGGGCTCAGGGGCCCACCATACTACACCGCCAGTATTTATTACGTTGTTAAATACTGTCCGTTGCGATGGCGGCGCAGTAGCCTAGTTTACACGGATAACTCTCACAACTCATAGGTAAAAACTAACCCACGTTTACAAGAAATATCAAATTTAGCAGCTCTCATCAGTCGATGTTTTACCTCAAAATTGTTCGCATAATTTTAAAACTCGCTTTTGTATCTTCCAGCAACAATCTTAACAACACTGCGCGGCGGTGGCTGCGTCCTCGTCTGCACCGACACAGCCGGACGAGTGTTAGAGCTGGCTCATATGTTGGACCAGCTGTGGCGCAACAAAGACTCCGGGCTCGTTGCCTACTCCTTGCTACTGCTCTCCAATGTCAGCTACAACGTCGTTGAGTTTGCTAAGTCACAGGTAAATTGGCACCTCTGATACTAATAACCTGCGTCATCCCTCTGTTAAGCAAAGGCTCTCCCCATGACTTTTATATACAGGGTATAACTGAATATGATTCTCCATAGGACAAACATCGTAATAGCGAAAAAATTATCTGATGCCCCATACAAAATTTCAATACCTATTCGACCCAAATGTATTGGGCAGCTGATATTTTTTTCGCTATTACGATGTCTGTCCTATGGAGAAACATGTTCAGTTTGATGGTCTGTAGCACACCCTTAAGTATGTATATACCCTTTCCGTTACACCCTGTATACAGTATGTTAGTTTAAACGAGGGACATATTCAAACCCATAATAGTACATGCTAACATGATACTAATAAAAATATAAACAAAAAAAAACACTGATGAATAACAGACGGAACCATACCAAAATTTTCGCAAATGTCACGCAACGTGTATACACCCTTGCGCTAGCGACTTAATACTATCGCAGAACATGTGAGCGGGTCAATGACTCTTAGGTATAATCCATTTTCCATTCATACTTTAAACTTACCTGGCTTAGGACAGTCCAAAATATCTAGGCACTAAACAAAACATTAAAAATTCTTCTATATACGTTATAGGTTTTTTACATATTTGGGACGAGAATCGAATACTGAATACCCTCCCTCAATATGTCCCTCGTTTAACCTAACATACTGTATAACGAGGCCATTTACTCGAATAGGCCGAGTCAAAAGAGAATTATAATTTTCACAAGCTGTGTGTGTCTATTGTACATCTATGACAGACAGTCGTTAGGTAGTCAGTGGCCCGAAAGTCTAACTACCGGCCTTACTAAGGGCTATCGTATTATTCCGCACTGAGTTGTGGAGGTCAGAAAGGCAGTCGCTCCATGTAAAATACTGGTATTCAGCTGCATCCGGTTAGACTGGTATCCAACCCCGACAAAGTTGGGTAAAGGCTAGGCCTTAGTAAGACTGGATGTCAGACTTTTTGGCTTCTGACTATACATAACAACTCTCAAAGATCTACAAATTACAGCCGAGACCAACGGCTTAATGTGCTTTCTGGGGCACGGAGAAAACTCGGTATGTAATTATGGTCACCCATCCACGGACCGACCTCGGCAAGCACGCCTTGACCTTAAAGATCGACCCGTGCGGCTGATATTATTTAGCCACGAGCTCCTCTAGGCAGTCGCTGCATGTAAAATACCGGAATTCAGCTCCATCCATTTAGAGTGGAATCCTATCCTAACATAGTTGGGTAAAGACTAGGCAGATAGTGTATGCATATGTATGTTAATAGGGGATGTTCACATTTTTTTTGTTCTTTGTCCGTCGGGTAGTTTATTGAAAAGTATCGGACACGTATTTTTTCTTATTTCACGTGGTCATAAAATTACGGAGATATATTGAGTTGAAATGGCGCATGACGTCACATGTAGGTAAGTTTTATACCCACTTGTGACGTAGTAAGCCCCCACTCTCCAACTTTAATGAGTTTTAACTAAGTATTTTTTTTTGATATTTTGATAAAACAAAAAATACGTGTCTAATATTTTTGTATTACCTGTCTGCCGGACTAAATAGAAAGTCGTTTTCTTTACCCAGTCCGCACCCCTATTGGCGTCAAACTTTTGTCATAACACCGTTCCTTATAATAAACTAGTCATACCTGGCAATGCCCTTTTTCCTACTTACCCACCTACCTACCCTACTCTACCCTACCTACCTACCTACCCTACCTACCTATCCCTGGATTACGACAATCATTTTAAAAACCTAAGTCAGCTAAATCGGCTCAGCCGTTCTTGAGTTATAAAATTACAACGAAAAGTGGCATTGATGTTTATATATTAAAGACTAGCGGGGTTTTTTTTTATGGTTATGAAAAATAGATGTTGGCCGATTCTCAGACCTACCCGATATGCTCACAAAATTTCATGAGAATCGGTCAAGCCGTTTCGGAGGAGTACGGGAACGAACATTGTGACACGAGATTTTTTTATGTAAGATTGATCTTCCATTTCACAGATAGAATGGATGAGTGACAAGCTGACTCGCGCGTTCGAAGGCGCTCGCAGCAACCCGTTCGCGCTGCGGCACCTGCAGCTGTGCCACTCGGTAGGCGAAGTGAGCCGCACGCCAGGACCCAAGGTCGTGCTGGCTTCCTTCCCTGATCTCGAGACAGGGTTCGCGAGAGACCTGTTCCTGTTGTGGGCTCCAAACCCTCAGAATTCTATTGTTTTAACTGCTAGGTAAGTTGTTTAGGTCTAATTATGGATTTAACCTTTTCAAAATATTTTACTTCAAATATTGTATAGCCAAATGATTTTAAAAGAGTAACCATGGAGTTTCTTGCCTGTTCTTCTCCATAGGAAACGACCATCCCGAACCGTGCACCTTTTGTTGACGTTTTATAAGTGCCCATGTAGGCCTATGTAAAATAAAATATTTTGATTTTTGAACGCCAGAGCATAAACGCAAGCGCGTGCACTTCACGCCAAGTCACAAATTCACCGCAGGGATGTCAAAAGTATTGTCAACTTATTTCTTGATAAGGCATTTAATATTTAAGATATTTAGATCACATTTTAAAGATTTATAAATAAAGACACACAAAAGCAATTATTTAAATTGCTTATTTTGTGTCATAGCGCACCACATTTTTGTCACATATTCGTGTCGTTGGCGTACAGGGCACGCGCTTGCCTGTCACGAATATGTGACAATGGCGTTCAAAAACTTCATGCTTATAATAGTTTTCTTTTTGTTAAGGGTTATTTGTGTGGTAACTTGATGTCACAGTTTTTAGTGATGGCATCAGTTTCCTTTTACTAAAATTCGTAAACAGAATCAGAATCACTGCCAATTGCTTGACAACTTTTACCTGTACCATATTTGTATATTTGCTGTAAACATTTACTTTTTTTTATTTATTTATTTATGTACACACAAAACGCTTAACAGGACAATACATTAAGATACAATAGCACAAAGGTACTGCTTATTTCAAAAGAAATTTCTTCCAGCAGACCTGTGAGTGGAAAGATGGATTAGAAATGTAAACACAGAGTATAGAATAGATAAAAAAAAAAAACTTTCTCGTTGTTTTCTTTGTGGCAAGCACGACTGCTGAGCATGTGATCTTGGATTTGATTCCCAGGTTGGGCAAAGTGGTATTGGGTTTTTCTATCAGGAATTTCTCAATAGCAGCCACGGAGTCTGGTTTTGTGCCCGGTTGATGGCAATAGGCTCGCCGCCTATTACATGGAACTTAAACATAACTGGCGAATAGTGAGTGTACTATTAGGTACACCTCTGCCTAACCCTTCTGGGTTTAGAGGCGTGATGTAATGTTATGTATGTACATTGAATAATTTCTCTTACATTTATTTTATAGTTAACTAGCTGTCCCGCGCAACTTCGTCTGCGTCACATTTTCCCCGTTTTCGCAACATTTTTCATTGCTGCTCCGCTCCTATTGGTCGTAGCGTGATTATATATAGCCTATGTCCTTCCTCAGGTTGAAATCTATTTTCTTGCCAAATTTCATTAAGATCCGATCAGCCGTTTAGTCGTGATAAGGTAACAAACAAACTTACTTTCGCATTTATAATATTAGTTAGGACTAGCTGCTGCCCGCGATTTCGGTCGCAGGGTTTTATTTTTGGGTATAAAAGTAAATCTTTGCCTACCCGATATGCACACAAAATTTCATACAAATCGGTTCAGCTGTTTCAGCGGAGTATGGTAACTAACATTGTGACACGAGAATTTTATATATAAGATTAATTGTTACGCAAAAATTACTAGGATTAATAAACAAGAAAAAATTATTCAGTGCTAAACAGTATTTCTTCTACCAAACAGGACATCACCCGGTACATTAGCCCGCGACCTCATAGAGAAAGGTGGCGACCGTACTATAGAACTGACCATCAACCGGCGCATGCGACTCGAGGGCGCCGAGCTCGACGAGTACGTGCAGCAGCAAAGGGTCAAGGTCAACAACACTGTCAAGTGAGTACACCACAGACGGTCTCTATGACCTTATAGAGACCGTACATAGAGCTGAACATCAAACAATTTTTTTTTATGTCAGTCTATTTTAATACTGATCAAAAATTCTGTCGGACCAACCATCGTTGGAGTGCTAAAAATCGCAAAATATCATTTCTCATTAATTTCATAGGAAATCATTGCAGGAAGTGACAGTGTACGTTTAATATTGAGAATACACATTTCTAATCGCACTATTCATGTCTAGAAAACTTTAGACGACAAAAATATTGAAAACTTTTTCAGAGAAGAAACAGCAGGCATATCATCGGACTCGGATTCAGACGGAGAGCTCGAGATGTGGGTCGTGACGGGCAAGCACGACATCCCGGTGAGACACGACGTCAGGGCGGCCGGCTGCTTCAAGACCAACAAGCGGCATCATGCCATGTACCCCTTCCACGAGGAGAGGTACCGGGCGGACGATTACGGGGAGATGATTAAGGTAACTAGATAATACAACGTGTTAGCGGACTCTTCACGAAGACGTCAACCGAGGATTCCGTACATCAGACAAAGTAACTCTACGGAAATTTATTGCTGGAAAACGTTTTGGGGAAAAAAGGAATCAATATAGTGCAATCAAAATATTGTGCTGATGGATGCTTTGAATATGATAGGGGTCATAGAAGTATTTAAATTAAAGATATACCATTCGAACTTGTATACAACTTGTTTTTTTCCTATATCCCATAACTCTGGGATATGATTGAGACCATATCAAAGAATCGGTGTCACCTTGTTTCGCAGACAGAAGTTTCACAGAATTTTGTTTCCCAGAAAATATTTCACATAATATTTGGTCCTCGTATTTTTATTTCGAATATTTTTGTTTCAACTACTATTTACTTGAATGAAATATATTTTACAGAAACACACTTCAATGAATTTTATAATCACATTTTTTTATTTAACAAATTTATCAAACAGTAGAATTACTTTTTAACGAATATTGTTTGTTCGATGTATGTTTCCGTGGTATTTTATTTCAACGAAATTATTAAACTTAAATTAAAATATTGTCCTTAAAAGTCAATATGTTGTTCTACAAAAGTTAGTGACAAAAACGAATGGCTGCAAACCAGACTCCACGTAGTCTTGTCTGCCCTACCCCTAGAGTGTAATTTAAGCCCGCGTAGGCGCGGAGGGATGAGGCGGCCCGCGAGCTGAGGAGCAGGTGGTATCTATCGGTTGCCGCCGCGGCTGAGGCTGGCCGGCTTGCCGGCCAGCAAGCCGAAGCTGCGGTGGTGAGCGTTAATACCATCTGCGACGATGAACTCGCGTGGGCCCGCCGAAGCCCCGCAGCGCCGGAGCCGTGACAGAAACCATGCTTGTTGCATGCTGTATGCTTGCTTGCACGCTGCATGTTGCATGCATGCTTGCATGCTACATGCTTGCTTGCATGCTGCGTGCAACAGGCATGAACACCATTAGTGAGAATAAAAAGACTTTCCTGCTTGACAAGAATTTAACCACATTATTTTTGTGAATGCGGTGTTGTAATTTTATAGGAGGGTATGTATTTTTCAAAGGTATGAGTTTAAGAAACTGTCACTCGATAAAATGTAATTCGTCGTAATAAGTTTTATGTGAAACAAACAATATGTGGATAAAGAATATTTGATTTGTTATTCTATGATATGAATATTCTAACATTAAACTTTATTTTAAACAAAAATTGATGATTTAAAATTCTTCAAAGTAAGTATTCTGCGTATTGATTATTCTATGAAATGATAATATGAGAAACAATTTATGTGAAACGAAATTCGATGAAACAATTAGCGACGAAACAACGCACAACCCAAAGAATCAACTGGCATATGAATTATGATTCAATCATACCTTTTTTTTTCGCTTTTTCTTAGCTTTGAATATGAACTTTAATAAGTTTGAATAAAAAGAATTACTCATATTTATCAATGAAAGCTACTAGTATTTTACTACACTACTGCGAAGTTTTGCAACCTCGCAAAATTAAAGATTCGTCATACTGGTGATAATTTTTGACCTAAGAAAAATTATGATTGATGATATCTCCGAAACTATGCATTTTTGGACCACCTATTCTACGAGTTTTAGTATTATTATTACCTACAGAATATAACCATAGAGTTATGGGATATAAAAAAAAAACAGGTTGTATAAAAAAAAATGATGACTGTAAAGAAAACGAAATTTTATTTATGCGTTAGTCAGGTAATACAAAAAAAAATAGACACGTGTAAGAACGTAAAATCGCGTACGTAAAATTGCCGCTGTTCCGAGTTTACTCTGTCCGGCGCCGCGTCGCACGAGGTCGCGCTACAGTCCGGCGTCCGCACCGCACAGCGAGTGCGCACGCCAGTGGGAGGACACTGCCATACTTGACATAGGCGTCCAATTTTACACAAAGATACTAGCACCATCTCTTACCAAATCCGCATAAACTTGAGATTTAGTACATTAAAATGACATAGATGGTGCTTACGCCAATTATCGCCAGTGTGATTAAATACCTTTTTGATTTGAATGAAAATTGAGTTAAAAATAATGAATTTAAACTCTAAACAAGATTAAACCATTTATTTATTTTAAAAGCATTTTGTAATTGCTAATATATTTTTTTAGGTTTTGAAACAATATCATACAGATTGTTTACAAAATGGCGACTATCGGCGTGTGCGCATGCTTGTAGATCTCTCCCATTTTGTGTAATTTATGTGGTTTCTCGGTTCTGTCTTTTTTTACACTCAACTCGACCGCACTTTCTGGAGCTTTAGATCCATAGAAACCCTATTCAATAACAAAGATATAGATATAAGTATATGTACGCACCTATAGCTATTGGGATTAGTTCAACGGATTTAGTATCAGGTGGCGACACCGTTCAATGTAGGTGTCAAAAATTCGCTTGAGTGGGCTCTCTATTCCATCTATATTACTATACTCTTTGGCGCACGCTCGACTGCGTGGCGTCGATACTAAACTGGCGAACGTAAGCCTTATACCGCGTTGTTGAGTAGTTTTAAGTTACTCTGTACATAGTATATGTTGTGTGCCCTAATACATACCATTATTACCATCCCGTCGCTACTAAATCTTGCATGGTTAACCTTTTCAACGCCATTGTCGCATATACGTGACAAGAAAGCGCGTGCCCTGTACGCAAACGACACAAATATGTGACAAAAAGTGTGGTGCACTGTAACACGAAATAGGTAATTTAAATCATTACTTTTGTGTATGTTTGTATCTTAAATATTAAATTTCTTATCAAGAAATAAATTAATAATAATTTTGAAATCCCATTTTTATGTGTAAGTATTTGCGGTAAATTTGTGGCTTGGCGTGCAGGATACGCGTGTGCGTTTATTCTCTGGCGTTCAAAAGGTTAAAGAATATAATAATAAGTTTGAAACGATATGTAGTATGTGTAATTACATGCAAACATTCTTGCAGATTTTTAACTGTGTATCGTCATCCTTTCTAGCCGGAAGACTACAGACTTGCTGAGATAGTGGATGCAGAAGGAGAAATTAGAGACGTGCCACCCGCCCCTCCACCAAAGCAGGAACCAGAAGGTAACACATACTTTTTTAACCCCCAACAAAAAAGAGGGGTGTTATAAGTTTGACGTGTGTATCTGTGTCTGTCTGTGGCATCGTAGCTGCTAAACGGATGAACCTAATTTTGTTTTTGATATTAGGTTATTTATCAACATTTCTGCCTCGTTGGTCTCGTGGTCACAACCCTGAATGCTGATGATGGGGTCTTGGGTTCGATTCCCGGGTGGGGCAACGTGTTATTTTAGGCTTTTCAGAAATTTCTCAATAACAGCCACGATTTGTACCCGATTGACGGCAATAGACTCGCCCTTATGTTTTCTAAATCCCATGTAATAGGTGCATGGGACTTCAAAAACATATCATAACTACAGTACTTTCACAAGTTTGTATGCCTTGTGACTGGGACTGTAGCTTCGCGTTTTTTTTTTTTTTACTTTCAACCGTGCCTGTAATGGTCTAATTGAAATAAATGCTTTGAGTTTGAGTTTTTATCTGGCGAAATGTGGATTAGACACACCTCTGCCTAAGCCCTTTCGGGGATTATTAATGTAACATTTTCATAAGTTATCAATATTTATACTAATTACTTTAAAAAAAAAAATATCTATAATCTGTCCGAAATGTTTATAGGACTGGCCGGGACCGGTAAGTACGATCCTAATGGCGGCAAGTCAATCCTACTCTGATCGCTAGTCACCCATTTCAATGTTTCCGCAATTCTGTAGTCAATAGTTACAATAGTACCTAGTTACCTGACCAATGGCTTATTGAAGTGAAACTTCTTATGTGACTTCCAACAAGGTTGCGTTAAACGTTTAACGCTACCATGGAGGGTATAGAAAGAGACAGAGTGAGAGTGAATGCGTGGCACTCGGAACGCATGCGTGTAGTATTACGAAGTTTCACTTCTTCCGCGCGGAGGGACTCCACGCACTATTTTTTATTTGTTCTATTTAAGAGCGTACCTTACGACATTTCATACAAACTTTCAAGTACTTATTTTCCGAAATGTCTGAAACGATTTTAATGAAACTTCATACGAATAAGCAAGATACATAGGTCTAAAAAGATACTAAAAACATTTTTAAAAATAGTGTTACAGCTAAATTGGACCGATTATAAATCAATATATATATAAAAGTCAATGCCACTTTTCATTGTAATTTTATAAGGCTTATGTTTAACATAACACCAGATAAAGTAAATATAACCTTAAAAAAAACATTTTTATACTGCCTAAAATAGTAAATGATCACCAGAAATAGTAAATGATCACCAGAATTAAAAACCTGAAAATCACAGCTCCGAACTAAGGCGTAGTCGACGGAGCCCCGCTACGCGGGGCTCCTATTTCTCTCTGCAGGGTTTAAAGTAACCTAACACGAAGGGGATGTCGGGGTCTTAGTTCGCTTCGAACCTAGGTTAGGTTCGAAGCGGTCCGAGTCGGGGTGCCCAATATCCCGAGCTCGCTTTGCTCGCGCTTGCTTCCTAAGTTCTTCTTGCCACAAAATTTGGTGATCATTTACTATATTTGGTGATCATTTACTATATTTGGTCTTTGAATACAATTTTTTTGGTGTTTAGTATTTTTTTTGGGTAACGTAGCTTAGGATCTCAAAGTATTTTTTGGTGCTCATTATATTTAATCCCATTTTATAACTCAAGAACGGCTGGGCCAATTTAGCTGATTTTGGTTTTAAAATGTTTGTCGTAGTCCAGGGAAGGTTTAGGGTAGGGTAAGGTAGGTAGGTAGGTAGATAGGGTAGGTAAAAAGTGCATTGCAACGCATGCCGGGGACAGCTAGTTATCCATAAAAACAGAAATTTCCAGATATCTTTTTTTTTTTAAAGACATTTTGAAAATGTTTTTTAGTTACTAGACTCATGTATTCTGCTTGTACGTATGAAGTTTCATTCATATCGGTTCAGTTATTTCGGAAAAAAAGGACTTGAAAGTTGGTATGTAATGCCGTAAGGTGTAAACGCTCTTAACGCTTGATCTTACTACCCATCGAAACGATTCTTAAGGAGTAAACTCCAATAAAACAAAACCATTTAAATATTTCAGAAGAGATGTCGGAAGTACCAAGCAAGTGCGTCTCTTCCATGCGTCAAGTGCAGATAAAGGCGAATATCCAATACATTGAACTGGAAGGGCGCTGCGACGGCGAGTCTTTGTTACGAGTCGTGTCGCAAGCCAAGCCGCGCGCCATTGTAGGGCTCAGAGCTAATCATGGCGCTCTGCAGACTCTCAAGTAAGAAATTAAGGAATAAGTAAAAAATGTGTATTTTCAGGAAAAAAAAGCCTGTCCCTTTTGTAAAAGACTTTAGAAAAGAAGGAAAGTGCTTCATATTTTGCTTTATACAGTATGTTAGGTTAAACGAGGGACATATTGAGGGAGGGTATTCAGTATTCGATTCTCGTCCCAAATATGTAAAAAACCTGTAACGTATATAGAAGAATTTTTAATGTTTTGTTTAGTGCCTAGATATTTTGGACTGTCCTAAGCCAGGTAAGTTTAAAGTATGAAGGGAGTCATTGACCCGCTCACATGTTCTGCGATAGTATTAAGTCGCTAGCGCAAGGGTGTATACACGTTGCGTGACATTTGCGAAAATTTTGGTATGGTTCTGTCTGTTATTTATCAGTGTTTTTTTTTGTTTATATTTTTATTAGTATCATGTTAGCATGTACTATTATGGGTTTGAATATGTCCCTCGTTTAAACTAACATACTGTATTTAAGTGTAAGTCTTATTTTTTAACCAGTTCGGATGACTCTTCAGAATCAATTTTTTGTGAATATTTACGTGCGATAGACGAACAAAGTTTTACTCCGATACTTGTTACTTGCCCGCCCGAGTTAGGTAGCATTCGCGTGTCAAAATCGGGAATGTTAAATGTTCGGGATCAAAACTTTTGTTTGAAAAATTTTCTAATGTCCGCTCTAAAAAACGATTTGAATACCTACTATGACGTCATAAGCACCAAGTAGTAAGTAACTTAGTACGTTTTTGTTCTTTAAATTTCTAGTATTATGTTCTTGAGTTGTATCGTTGTTGTTTTAACCTTTTGAACGCCAGAACATAAAAACACGCGCGTGTCTACGCGAGGGCACAAATTCACCGCAAATACTTACAAATAAAAAAAGGGATTTCAAAAGTATTTTTTACTTATTTCATGATAAGACATTTATGATATACATGGTGTAACGGAAAGGGTATATACATACTTAAAGGTGTGCTACAGACTATCAAACTGAACATGTTTCTCATCATAAAACATGTTTTTCAGCAAAAAAAATATCTGCTGCCCCATAGAAAATTGCAATACCTATTCGACCCAAATGTATGGGCAGCTGTTTTTTTTTTTGCTGCAAAAATTTTTTTATGATGAGAAACATTTTCAGTTTGATGGTCTGTAGCACACCCTTAAGGGTTACACCCTGTATAGATCACATTTTAAAGATAAATAAACAAATACACACAAAAGTAATGATATAAATTGCTTATTTCGTGTTATAGTGCACCAAACTTTGGTCACATATTTGTGTCGTTGGCGTACAGGGCACGCGCTTGCTTGTCACGTATATGTGACAATGGCGTTCAAAAGGTTAAAAAATATAACTTGACGCGACAGTAGCTACGGACTTACGAAATAGATGCTCTTGCGTTATCTAGGTATTTCTATAACTGTGTTTATACCATTATCTTTAAGGATCAATTATTGTTTTTTTTTTACAGGAAACACTGTGAGGCTGAGGGCATAGACAAGATATACATTCCGTATGTTGGCGACACTATTGACGCTACCACGGAGTCCCATATCTATCAAGTATGTATTAGGAAATAAATCATGTTTAGTAACAAGATTTCTTTGTGGTCGCAACCGCTACAGCTGAGCATGACGTCTTGGGATCGATTCCCGGGTCGGGTAAATAATAATAATATTTTATTTGCTCAGACTACAAATGGTCCATGTGTTAGTATACGAAGGCTTAAAAAACCGGCCTAGTGTGATTCGGACTCGCGCACGAAGGGTTCCGTGCCATTATTTATGAAAACAAGCAAAAACACCATTTTGTGTATGGGGGCCCCCTTTAATATTTATTTTATTCTGTTTTTAGTATTTGTTGTTATAGCGGCAAAAAATAAAGAAATACATAATCTTTAGAAATTTCAACTGGCTAACTATCACGGTTCTTGAGATACAGCCTGGTGACAGACGGACAGATAAGTCTCAGTAATAGGGTCCCGTTTGACCCTTTAGATACGGAACCCTAAAAAAACTATGTTAGTGTAACTATGGGTAAGGAAATGGGCAAACAAATAGTTGAGAAATATTTCTACATAGAAAATCTCTCACCACAGCAAACCACTCGGCGAGTCAAATTTACCCACTAACATCTCTCATACAAAGTCTTATTAGGTTTTTCCATAAGAAATTTGTCAGTAGCTGCCACAGACTCTGGATTTATGCCTGGTTAATGGCAATGGGCTCGCCCCTTATTACAAGGGACTTAAACAAACTCAAAACAAATAGTAAATATTCTGTTTTCAGTATTATTGATTCATTTAGTAACTGTTTTTTATTTAAATCAACATGTAATTATTGCCTTGAAACCGTGTCTAACAATTTTATTATATCTTGTCTGTGTTTCCCAGGTAAAACTGACAGACAGTCTAATGTCTGGGCTAGCGTGGCGCTCTGCAGGCGACACAGAGCTAGCTTGGTTGTCCGCCGTCGTACAGCCGCGAGCTCATCAGCGGGAGAACACACCTTCTACAGGTATGTCATGCGACATTTTGTCGGTGGTAGCCTATTAATCTATATCATGTAGGAAATGCTGAAAATGAAAAATCATCATAGCCTAGCCTTTTCCCTAACTATCTTGGGGTCGGCTTCCAGTCCAAACGTATGCAGCTGAGTACCAGTATTTTACATGCAGCGACTGCCTATCTGACCTCCACAACCCAGTAACTGGCTAATACGATACCCCTTGGTAAGACTGGATGTCAGACTTATAAAAAAAACAGAGATATTTTACTAGGAAAAACAGAGAGGTACTAGAAGCCTAATGCAGAAGCCAGTGAGTGCGAGTGAGAAAGCATCTGCTCAGAGTCACTGACCGTTGCTTGGGTCCGTGGGATACCATAGCGCACTAAGCTTGAACTCTTGTATAGTGTTAGAGCGAGCCAGAGTCTCACGATTTGAATTTGGCAACGTCGCGCTTCGTGATAAATGCGCGCGAAATTTGATGTTATAATTATTCTGACTGAGTTTTTGTTTTGCTCGGAATGTTTTTTTTTTTTTCTTATTTGTTGAGGTTGATTGTTAGGCGAGCCAGGCTTTTCAAGTTGTGTGATAAATCCGCCACTGCCTTCTACCTATTCTGCACAAAAAAAATCAGAAACAGCCTGTCATACAAATACAGCTCAAATAAACCCATGTCCATCTCTCCCCCTGTAGAAGAAGCCACCTCGGACGTATCAATGTGCCTGGAAGCCGTCCCAGGCGGCGCTCACACAGCCTCCTTCATCAACAGCGTGCGCCTGTCCGAGCTGCGCGCCGCGCTCACCAAGCTCGGCCTCAGCACCGAGTTCACTGCCGGAGCCCTCGAGTGCTGTAACGGCACGCTCGCTATACGTAGGGTGAGTAAGATTGCTTATTGTGTATCGCCAGATAAAACAGTTATTGCCTGATCTATTTAATCAACCTATAAAGTCCTCCAATCAAAGTCATTTATTCAAATTAGGCTGATATTCAGCACTTTTTGTAAATCAAAGTTTGTTAAAGACATTCCCTCAAAACGCCTGTCCTTCGCCAAAAATTGGCAAAACAAACTCCCCAACCAATCCCCAACCAACCAGATTTTATACAATAGTGTGTATAAACAAAAAATTCATTGTAACAAAAAATAATGCATTCGAAACAATGAATGTATTGTACTATTGTATTGTATTGATTTGTAGTTTCTATTTACCACATTAGATCCCCCAAAGCTAATTATTCCTTTTTCGATTTCAGTTGGACAATGGCCGCGTAGCGTTAGAAGGAGTCCTATCCGAAGAGTATTACAAAGTTAGAGAATTGCTGTACGAACAATTCGCTATAGTTTAATATAATACCAGACATTTTTAATTAATAATTAAGAACTCGGGGAATGATATTGTAAATATTTTGTAGTTTTTAAGGAATAAAAAAACTAAATAAAATATGTTTGATTGATTTATTTTGAACACTATGATACTTTCTAAAATAGGTACTATCGCAGAGACAAAATCATAGGAATAACTACCAAATTCTATAAAGTATCATATTCTATCACCATATATATTATTTCTATAAAGTATTATGTTCAGATCGCTCACCACCCACTTAGAGCACAATATCATCTCTCTGATTCCGTTTCGCCAATAACCGGGTATGAAGTCCATAGACTGACTCGATACGCAGCGTCTTACCTGCGAACGCGAAGCGGCTCGGTGCAGCGTGTAAATATCAAACATATCATATCAAAAGAAGTGGGTAGGATATCCACTATTTTCTGTCCTGGGTTCGATTGTGAGGTCGGGCAATGTTTTTGGGTTCTGTTCGAGTTTTAATCGAACACTCGCAAGTATGCATATTCGCTCGTCCACCAAAATGTGGGCCAGTTCGCGTTTAGATCTCGTCAGAGACATCTCGTACTCAATACCATTGCCATAACAATTTTTACCATACATTTTACCAATAGTTTAGTCGTAGTTTACCATAATTTACCATTTCTTGTACTTAAGTGTAAGTGTTTTAGTGTTTCAGTATATCTATTTCCCTTAATTCAAGACTTTTACTTCTACCATTATACCATAATATTATTCAATCATTACGACAAAGGTGTGTTAGTTCACCATAGCGCCAAGCATTATTAAAGTGAAACTTTTATTACATCGTCTCAAACTTTTTTCGTCTGTGTGTTGCATGTCGCGTGACGTAGTAAACGTGAGTAGGTATAAAGTGAAAGGCGCTCCCAAAAATGTTTAGTTAAATGTCTATAGTGAGAAAAAAAGTTTCACTTTTACCGTGGTTTCATAAAACCACAAAACCACACAATCCTTTTTTTTTCTACATGGTCCTTCGTGAATTTAGTTACCAGTGACTATCAAGTGGAACAGTGCCACACGAACCCGAAGATCGCTGCAATTGGGCGAACCTCGAATTGCAGTGACGGTCGATTGGAGCAAAAAAGGTCAGATCCAACGATTTATTTATAACCATTACCAAATATTTTCAAACCATCTCTGAACATGGATTCCGGTACTCTGTTTATCAACCAAACGGAGCTGTATGAAATCCGAAACAAGTTTTATACTATTTGAGTCACGAGCCAGACTCTAATAGATGAGCTTTTGTTTATGCATATTACTCGCCAAAACCTAATCTATCTCAGTAAGAAAATTGACTCGAATGGATTAGCTTTTTGCCTGGATATTTTCAAGAAAATGCACGGACAAAACCTAGTACTGTATAATACATGTCTAGGAGAATTTGGATGCAAGAGCGTGTGCGTAGTCGCAGCGGAAAAATGTCGAATTTCTTAATTTCAGTTAAGCAGATATTTAGTGTATGACCTCGTGTAATTGTGTATGGTAAGTACAAATTTGTGTATCCAGCCATTGGGGAGCTATTCAACAAAAACTGTTTCCGCTGGAACTACGTCATCCTAGCGGCACTTTTTTTATCCTATGCACGTACATGAAAAAAAATACATTCAATAATTAGTGTGTAAGGAGAGGTAAATGTGTATGCTTGAATGAAATTTGTGTGTCATAAAACTGCGAAGATAATCAAGTTTCCGCCGCGCTGACGTTTGGCTATTTGATGAAAATCATATAAAACAGCTTAGTGCAGAGTTGAATTTTTTTACGCACCTTGCTTTGAATTTGTGTGTAATGTTTGTGAAAACAGAATATGAAAAAAACATACCGTTCAGAAGATATACACGTAAAAGTAAAATAAGGTTATTAGGTCCAATTACTTAAAATAGGAACTCTAGAGCCTAACTTATTACGTTTACTTGTATCTTGTAAGGATCTACAATGCCTTGCCAAGTTTCATTTATGTGGTCTTAGTAATTAATGAGCAATGGCATAATTTACTACGACTGGACCACTATATTGTATGACATCGGATTGCAGGACTTTTTATAGATAAAGCAGACTAAACTTATTCCGATAGTTAGTGTATTAATGCAACTATTCACATGTAAAATTTCAGGTCATTTCACTAAATAATTAAAGAGATAAAATAAAAATACCAGAACAACCGCAATTCATGAAAAAACCGACCAAGTTTGAATGGCTACAAAAAAGCGGCCGTGCAGTATATAGAGCTAACGTTCTAAAATTTCCAGTGTTGTACCATTTTTGGATTGGTACAGGTGGGCACACAATTCTTAAACAAGTAACAAATAATTATCGTAATAAAAATAGAGGGTCTCTTGTTTGTTTCTCAAACTTAAAAAATATTACAAAAAATTCAGTGCGTGGAGTCCCTCCGCGCGGAAGAAGTGAAACTTCGTAATACTCGAACGCATGCGTGCGAGCGCCACGCATTAACTCTCGTTATTTTATTGAGCTTCTAAATAATATTTTGTTGTTTTATTGTTGTATTATTTTTATTACATAATTATTACATAAGTTTATCGAGGAAATTGAGCGAGAACTGGTCACACCGAAGAGTCGAATGCATGACTGTTTGCACGTCATCTTGCGTACCTAGTAGAACTACGTAGTACGTAGTCACAAATCTTGTAATACTGCCAGTGAGTTTAAGTTTAAAATATTTCCCCTCCATGGTAGCGTTAAACTTGTCGGAGGAAGTCGCATAAGAAGTTTCACTTTAATAAGAATAGCTTCTGTATCACAATAATACAAAAAATTGTTACACTTGGTAATTATTAGGTCCTTCCTTAATATTCTGCTGCTTCCAGCGTACAATTGATGATACTCTGTATAATTTGTTTAAATGAAATACTAATAATAATTATAAAAAATCATTAACACCAGTAGTTATTTCAGATTTTGAATTTAAAAACTGATCGGTTTATTAGTGAATAATTTAAAGAAGGTTATTCTAACTCACTACGATGGTGGGTTGGTTTTAGTCGTGTGTGTAGTGCACATGCACATTGTTTCTGTGTGCGTGAAAGCTCGAACGAGAAGACTAACTGCCGAAAAGTTAGGTGCTAGTACAAAAAACCTAAGATTTACTTAAACATGTAGGCTTTTACAGTAGGCAATATATTAGTTATTTATGTTTAGTAAAAAACTGATTCTTTATCAATGTTATTATTACCTACTTTGTTAATAATGTGGCTTTTTTTCATTTTTATTAGTCATTAACCAATAATTATTTTTAAGAGTAGGAATAAATTTAATAAAGTTGTTTTATTTTCTGCTAAACAATTGTGTACGCACCTGTACAAAACTATTACACACAATAACGATACTATACTGGAAATTTTAGAACGTTAGCTCTATATACTGCACGGCCGCTTTTTTGTAGCCATTCAAACTTGGTCGGTTTTTTCATGAATTGCGGTTGTTCTGGTATTTTTATTTTATCTCTTTAATTATTTAGTGAAATGACCTGAAATTTTACATGTGAATAGTTGCATTAATACACTAACTATCGGAATAAGTTTAGTCTGCTTTATCTATAAAAAGTCCTGCAATCCGATGTCATACAATATAGTGGTCCAGTCGTAGTAAATTATGCCATTGCTCATTAATTACTAAGACCACATAAATGAAACTTGGCAAGGCATTGTAGATCCTTACAAGATACAAGTAAACGTAATAAGTTAGGCTCTAGAGTTCCTATTTTAAGTAATTGGACCTAATAACCTTATTTTACTTTTACGTGTATATCTTCTGAACGGTATGTTTTTTTCATATTCTGTTTTCACAAACATTACACACAAATTCAAAGCAAGGTGCGTAAAAAAATTCAACTCTGCACTAAGCTGTTTTATATGATTTTCATCAAATAGCCAAACGTCAGCGCAGCGGAAACTTGATTATCTTCGCAGTTTTATGACACACAAATTTCATTCAAGCATACACATTTACCTCTCCTTACACACTAATTATTGAATGTATTTTTTTTCATGTACGTGCATAGGATAAAAAAAGTGCCGCTAGGATGACGTAGTTCCAGCGGAAACAGTTTTTGTTGAATAGCTCCCCAATGGCTGGATACACAAATTTGTACTTACCATACACAATTACACGAGGTCATACACTAAATATCTGCTTAACTGAAATTAAGAAATTCGACATTTTTCCGCTGCGACTACGCACACTGCAAGAGCGAGCGAAGCGAGCTCTGGACTTGGGGCACCCCGACTCGGACAGGTTAGGTTCGAAGTCCGACTTCCCCTTCGTGTTAGGTTACTGTAAACCCTGCAGCCAGAAATAGGAGCCGTCGACTATACTTTATAAGCGAAAATAAAATGTTTTGTGGTTAGGTTACAATTATTGGTTTTTCACAAGAACGGTGCATTACCTTTTAATGGGAGTGGTGCCAGGGGAGAAGGGGTACACACACCCCTCCGCTTGCCAAAGAATTCTAAATTTTTACCAAAATAATAACAATTTCCATTTAATTATCCACCTATAATTGAAGCTAATGATCGGTAATTATCGGTATCAAATTGAATAGCATTTGTTGCTGCAATGTTAGAAGGAATTTGTTTAACAAAGTCTACGCGATTTCGGTCAGTTTCTGTACTAGAATGGATTAGGGTTTTGGCAAGTTTTTGTCAAACAAAAGCTAAGCCAGTTCAGTTCGCACTTTCACTCTAATGGTATAGCCTTTGTAAATACGCGACCTGGGCACGGCTAGCCTCTAAGTGGGGGCGGCGCTGAATCGGTCTACAAATAAAGTTTTTATAAATTTGAACAGGTTTTGTAGCCGCCACTATTCAACTGGTGTCATTCGAGTATTATTATTTCAAATTTGTCGCAATCTAACTCATCAGACATGGAGACTTCGCCTGCATGTAGATCAAGCGACCGCGAGCCATATGGTTTCGCTTCGACGTCGTCGCCACCGTCTAACACAGTGGGTAAGTACCAACTACATTATGTTACTAAATGGCGTTTTTGCAAAACATACTAAGTAGAAATTAGATAACTGAATACCTATGTAAAGATTTGAAATTCGCAAAATCGTTTAATACCTCATATTATTATTGTTGGGCACGTTTTCATTTGTCGGCTTTATCCAACCATGGCTTTCAAAAGGTTGAGAAAAACCGTCACAAGCGCCCTCGCATTATAACAGTGCCCCCCCCCCTGTTCGAACCTCATGTGATTATAGGACGACCCCTAAGTTATCTATACAAATAAATAAAATCGAAGTGTCTAAGTGTTTGTAAAGTTAAAATAATTATAAGAATTTTACCCTTACATTTAACAAAATATTTTTTTTTACAATTTTTGTCTGTCTCATTGTTCCGGATAATCTCTGCAACGGCTGGACCGATCTTGACGGGACTTTCAGCTGATGGGATAAGCAGTAAAGGACTACTTTTTTTTTAGAAAAATAAATGATAATTGAAATAAAAATCCAAAACGAAAAAATAACTAAATAAAGTAAATAACTTTCTTGGTAAATTTCACGCGGACGAAGTCCCGGGCACAGCCAGTGTAAAATAAGTGTGTGAGAGCTTGTGTAAAGTAAGGATATTTTTTGATCAAACACAAATAAAAATACAAATATAAAATGTCACCACTTTATATATTTTTATTTTTATATCCGGGACCGGTTCACATTAATAACATTATGTAAAGAAATAAGGTACGAATTTATTAAATACAAAATTTAAGACACGGGTATTATATTTGTTTTACCTAGGGTTTTCTAATTTGATCTGAGATTACTGCCCGTGTTAACTAACACAAACCAACCAATAAATTCATGCCTAACTATGCTTCATTGGAATTTAAACTCACAGCACTGAGTCTAGAGTTGAGAATATCCGAGAGCGTTCTTCTAATAAGGCAAACATTTAAAAGTTGGTCAATGCTAATGAAACCGGACACTCATACATCACTTACTCAAAATCTTCTACGATATAGGAATTCTATTTATATTTCTTCAAGTCCATTCAGTTCGTTTACACAAAGTAAAATTTTATAAAAGCCGATTAAAAAATCTTTTGATATATAGGGTAAATATTTATCAACAAAACTTGAGGTTTCAGTCTGTATGTAAGACGGTAATAAGCTGCCGATCAGTTAGAACCAAAATAAATATTAATACAGGATTGATGAATAAACGTGAACAGGTTTTTTAAATTCATCAATTCGTGTGTTTTAAAAAGTCTTGAGACAAATTTCGCCGATAAAATTGAAAGTGATCAGCTCACCTAAACGACGTTCAAGAAAGATCAGTGTCAATATTCATATCAATTATAACACTAACAACTCTTAAAACCGGTTTATTTTTTATTAATTTCATTGGTGAAATTCGCCCTCAATAAATTATCAATTTGTTTTAAAGTAACCAACTCTCATACAGACTATAACCAAACAATCACAATTATTTCCTTAATAGTATACATCAGTAATCGCAGATCAATATAATAACGACGATAATAATTAAAAACTTAATAAATAATCTGGCACAGTCACTCTTTACAGCTTCGCTCTCTGACTACCACCGGTTACGCATTATTAAAGACTATTAAATAAAAAGTAAATATTCTTAACATAAGAATAACTACAACAGAATCTGTTAAAACTCACATGGAATTTATAATACCAGTGGAAACTTAAAATGCCGTGAAAAGCGTTCAATTTACAACTTTTAGCTTAGCATTTAGGGTTGAAAATAAAACAGCATGCATGCTTGCTACCACATTTGAAATTTCCACTGTCGATAAGTAGACAATTTTTTATTCTGTGATACTTGAGTTTAAGGCCTGGATTGATTAACTACTTCTTAGCATACTATTTAGCTTAGATTATGTTCTCATCTCTGTCTTGCACATAAAGTTTGACATTAGTGCGACAAAGACATGAAAATTGCCTAGCCAAAACATACTAAGTAGTATTTACTTATCTTGGCCAAAAACTCGGCAACTTTCAAAATTATTTGCTTATACTTTCTTAATCCTAAAGCCATCACATTGATTTTTTACATCCAATTTTGTGTAACTATGTTACGACAAATATCATTTTGAAAGTTGACCCTACTCATATTTTGACACTAATATACCGTTGTTCGGTAATTTGCGTTTAAACAACCTTAAGCTTGTTCAGACACTTTAAAACGTAATAACTACTAAGCTGATAAACAAAAAAATAATAAAAAAAACTGTGAATATATATTCTTTTTTTTTTGCTGACATTGTGTTGGAAGATACTTAGGGTCACTCAAAATTTTCGCCAATTCGATATTGTAAAAATGAGGAAAATATCATCATCATCTGTTTTTTTTCTAATCTATGAAATAAATGAGTGTAGAAATACCCTTAGTGTCGTCAGCAACTAAAATCACTAGTCCTGGCAAAATGCGTATCTTTATCAACACATTTTGAACAAAATCACAACAAAAATGCACCATACACTACAACCTTTACGTTAACGGTAAAATTATCATCTTGGTAATAACAATTTTAAAAAATCGACCGAACCATGGGTGCAATTTTGAATAGATTTTTGTTCTGTCAACATTTTTATACAACTTAATTCTTATTTTATAGTCCGGGGAATTTACGCCGAAAATTAGGCCAACTCTGCATTAATTAAAAACAGCGATTTTTTTCATTGAATGTGTAGGGTATGGACAGGAGAGTATGTTATGCTGTATCCCGCGAAAAGTTCACCTCCGCGTATGTGTTTTTTTTAAGAAAACGTCTAATATGTTGTAACTTGGTGGAAAAAAATATAAACAGGTATGTTTATTTGGAGTATTGTAGAACAGATTGAGTGCTACGAGTAGGTCAGCAAATTAAACATTTTTCGTCCACGGAACAATCGGTTTTTTTTAAAAATCATATAATTTGACTTCGTACTTAAGGCAAAAATATTAACAGGACAAAAATAGTGCTAAAGTGATTGTTATCAACATATCTAACTATTATTATGAAAATTAAACAAATTCTGCTCCGGACTTCACAGAAAATCAAGAAAATCCAAAAATGTTGAATACTACTTACGGCAAAAATGTAACAGGACTGAAATTCATTTAATAATGGGATATATATCATTCCAAACCTTAATCTCCCAAAATTAAACAGATTAGAGCGTTATTTAATAAAGTAAAAGTAAAAAATAAATTACGATGAACGTGACGTCAGCGCTAAGCAGCGAGCAGCGTACAGCGTGTGCTAGTGTGCGTATCCAAGATAAGCGCTGCGTTCATTGTATGCGTATGACTGTGTTCTTTTTTAAGAGTCGGTGTGTTTTTATTGATAAATGATGTTTATTTTGCAAGTAGGTTTTATTGTGTTACTCTGTAAATGTAAAAGCATAGGAATAAAAACGGCAAGCCATCAGTCGGTCAGTGGCGACATACCTACTGTTTACAAACATGATTAACTTAAATCTTCATTTAGAAAACCGGCCAAGTGCGAGTCATACTCGCACACACCGAGTTCCGTAGCACCAAACTATATAATAAAAATATTTTTAACGCTAATTAATTTGTAAACATACACTCAACAGTAAAACTAAATTTGTTAAAGTGAAAGTTTTATTACATCGTCTCAAACTTTTTCGTCTGTGTGTTGCATGTCGCGTGACGGTCGGTTTTATGTACTCCGCGTTTTATACCCTTAATGCAATATTATTCCAATTTTTTTTAGATAAATGTCAAAAGTATGAAAAAAAGTTTCACTTTTACCGTGGTTTCATAAAACCACACAATCCTTTTTCTTTTATAGTATGTTAATGATGAACAAAGTTACTGCTGCAGTTTTGATAAAAAAGTTCCATATCTCGAAACCTAAATGATTATTTCAAGAGTGGATTATTTCCAGGGTGGTTGAAAAAATGTAGCACCCACCTCGTTTTCTTTGGCTAAAAATACAGAAATAGTGTTATTTTATAAAGGACGATAACAACACAGTTTCCCAACATGTTAAATGCAGGTGAGGTAATTATATTACTTATTTCACCATTACAGTGCAGATAGCTACTACATACTTAAGGTGGAAGTGGAAGGGTAGCCTGCGAAATTCAAATTGTTCTTTTGCAATTAGAGGGTCAACAAATGGCTTTACAAAGTTATATATATCTATATTATATAAATAAAAATAGAAGTCCTGACTGACTGATTGACTGACTCATCAACGCCAAGCCCAAACCTATGACCCAGGAAAGCTGAAATTTTGCACAGAGGTTTCCTTTATAATGTAGACAAGGAATAAGGAAGGATTCTTCGAAATTCAACCCCTAACGGACTTAAATAGGGGATGAAAGTTTGTATGGAAATTCGTCATTTTTTAAGTTAGAAGGCTGAAATTTCATATACAAGCTTCTGGTTAGAAATAAATAAATACGTATTTTAGAGTTTTTAAGAATTTACCCCCTAAGAGGGTGAGATAGGGGTTCAAAGTTTTTCACAGCTTGAAATTCACTATTTGTGTTTCTCGATTGAATTGACGTGAAACACGTATCTATTTTTTTGAAAATTCCACCCCTCAGACGAAAACAGCGATGGCATTTTTTTGTTATTGTTTTTTGTGTTAGCACGTTTGTGTGGACAAATACGCTAAAAAAAACTTCATTTAAGTACACACTTCTAGGGAATCTGGGTCATTTGTGGGAAGGACACTTGCGGTAACCCATTTACGCGAAAAGATATTTGCGCGCATGGACACTTGCGTGACCGACACTCGAGGGCTGGACAATTGCGCGACTCAATGGCTTCACGGGTGTCGTTTTCGTGGTTTTAGCGGGTCGCTGGCAATAAAAAAAAATCGGAGATGGCCCCGAGGAAAATTTCCTGTTTTTCGTGCATGGGTGTCGTTTTCGTGGTTTTTGGGGTTGCTGACCAAATTGACGGCGAAGAAAACATTCGGTTTTTCTTTCACAAGTGTCGTTTTTGTGGACTTCAGGGTCGCCGATAACGAAAATGATGACCTCATTTTCTAGGTGCAAATAATAAAAATTAAAATACGCAATGTCTCAATATCCTCCCCTAGGCTATGGCTGGCATTGATTTAAGTGATAACTGTTTCTCACGTGTGCAGTTTTATGTTGCGTGCTCCGAAGTGAGCTCGGCGAGTATCTTAGTAATTTTAGCCCCAAAAGGAAACACCGCAAACGTCATTTACACAGAAGAGCTAGGATAATTCATTAGTATAAAAGGGTGTAAAACACCTCTTAACGAAGCCGAAAGGCACTGGTTCTCCCTGTCATTGCGATCATTTTTTTGTTCTACACCATACCTGGGAACCTTCTAGTTACGGAGATATTAGGGGTCAAAGTTCCAACTTTTTGACAAGTATTTTTTTAAATACAAGTATTTAATTTAAGATTTTTACTTTAAACACCTCCACGACCCCCGTACTATTCAATCCGTCCATCAGCACAATGTTTTGAGTGCGTTACATTGAGTTCTACCACAAAACATGATTTTACACCCCCCAAAAAAAAAGTCGTTTCCCAGCAATAATTTTTGCGTAAAGTTACATAGTTTCATGTACAGAATGCTTGGTTAACGGCTTCGTGATGAGGTGATTTACACGGTGTAGTTTTCCGGGAGTTAAAAAGATTGGTTTAATCTGAGTATTTTTTAATTTAAAATATTGAAAGTTAAGTAAGTTAGCTCATTTACACCATAACCTATATCGCTAGGTGGATGGATGACCGGGGCATTTGAGCTACAGCATCGTCACTCGGAAGACATGTATAAAATAAATTCTGGTTCAACCCATTTAGGTCCCTAACAACACAAAAAAAAAAAAAAAAAAAAAACGCCGTAATATACATTTTTCTAACCAGAATGAATTATGTGGCGTCTTACTTCGCAGATTTTTACACAACTATTAAAATGTGTCCTATACTTACACTTACGCGCGCGCGAAGCCGTGGCCAACAACTATTATCTATAACATTTAAATGACTATTTTCGACATTATTTTGGGGTGGTTAACGCATACGTGGGCAATTGCCGAACTTCACGCGGGCGAAGCCGCGGGCAAAAGCTAGTCATTAACATTATGAATGAAAAAAAAAAATGTCGCGTGCGACGAAAAATTTCATTTGGCCCGTGATGTTCAAATTTTCTTACGCTTTTTGCAATTTGCACAGCAGTGTCAGGTTTTATATTGATTAAAAACTGATTTAAACGGATCGTAAATACGTCGATTTCAAAATGGAAAATACTTTTATTACGTACAATATTTCATAATTTATTTCGTATATATGAATGACTCTGACGAACAACGTAACGTGAACATCGACATTTTACGTTTACACCATGCGCTCGTGCTAGGGAACCAGATATTTACTTGAAAGTATGACAACCGGGAACACATCAAAACATTTGTAAGTCTTAATAGTGTTTTGTTACGTATACGCGATTTTACACCTTATCTCTATTACGGAAAGATCAAATTCCTATGAAAGCGCTGCACCAAATACAAGAATGAAGCTTGCAAACGTATTTTACGTAAACATTATTTTTATTTTTTTTCAGTATTTGCTTTAAAGTGTTTAATTTTCGTGTAAATTGGTTAGAAATAGCCTTTAGATGAAAGTTAAACAAAATTAAACCCTGTTACATTTTTGCCCCGACCGCTATTGTAAAAAAACTGATATTAATAACTTCCGTGAGTCAAATTTGTTTAATTTTTTTAACGGAGGTTTAATATATTAATTTAAGTTATTTTATGTAAAAAAACCGCTGTTTATATTTTTGCCTCAAGTACAATCCAAAAATTACGTAAATGTTTTTTTATCGAAATTTCCGTGGACGAAAATGTTTAATTCTGAAAAAATATATTACTGTCACCAGTTCTTTACCTAAAATAATTAAATTCGTCCTGTTAATAATTTTGCCCACGTTTTTATTCACAAAAACGCGTTTTCGTCTTTTTGACCTTGATCCGGCCTTGGAAAATGTTTAATTTTTTTTTATTATTTGGAGAGCTAAGGTCAAGTACACGATTCAAGAAAAAAATCGCTGTTTATATTTAATGCAAGGTTCAAACCTAAAAGCCCCGTACTATTAGTCGTTTTCGCATTGATTGTTCACACATTTTGTATTGGCAAGGGTGGGATTCATGCCAGACATCTGTATCGTCTAAAATTGCAAATTCCTTCTGTATGCAATGCATACTGGGCGTTGAATCTATATTTCATAGGTTGGACTCCATTGAGTTCTGAATTTTACCGACAGGCGCTAGCGTCAACCCCACCGATGTACATTATGTACTTATTTACATTAATATAACAGTTTTTATTTATAGTCACTCGTTCATGGTAACAGGTATTGAGGTATTCGATATTATCTGTTCCACTATATACTTTAACATTAATTATATTTACAAATTAATATTTTTGGGTACTTAATACAATTCTGTGATGTTACACGTAGGTATAGCTTTTTACTATAGTGCTTAATTTGGAGGATGCTTCTGTATTTTGAATGTTATTCCCTTATTTATAAATATCAAAATCCTATAGCTAAAAAGCTATATGTTTATTTACAAGGGTAGGGTATATATTTATTTAGCCATGAACTCATGAGAAAAAGTCCTGTCAGGTTATAATACCACAAAAGTCTGGTCTGATTCTTACACCATACACTAGCTTTTGTTATTGTTGAAAAAATAACGAAAGGAAATCATATGTGGTATATTAAGACGGCTATGTATGTAGCGAATAATTATTATAGGGACCAGAGCAGGTGGTCTTCTATAGTCACTGCCTACCCTGATATGGAAAGGGTGCTAGTTTCTCTATGACGGTATGTTTGATCATTTCACTTATTAAAAAGCAAATCCCTCCGGAGTGCT
This sequence comes from Cerastis leucographa, assembly GCA_963082945.1. Classification (NCBI taxonomy): domain Eukaryota; kingdom Metazoa; phylum Arthropoda; class Insecta; order Lepidoptera; family Noctuidae; genus Cerastis; species Cerastis leucographa. Next base: position 4,069,719 of record OY720366.1, read on the forward strand.
ATCGCTAAATAATGTCTTAAGAGCATACATAGACGTATTTTATTAATAAGGGTATTTTTTTAAGTCCAGAAGAGTATTTTTCTTTGTACTTTGTACATTACGCTAACTACCTACAGATATGTTACAATCACGAAAACAATTTTGACAGAAACACACTCCAACATAATAATCGGAAATCGGAATAGAGAAGAGTATACAAGAAACTTTTTTCAGTACAAAATTCTGAGCAATTTAGCTTATTATAGTATTATGACTTTGTTAAAGCAGCCATTTTAGACCTCTATGAGTAAGGATCATATCAGATGGCATAAAGTAATTTCTGTCTACCCCCATGGAAATAAGGATTGAGTTTGTGTGTATTTAAGTCCCGTAATAAACTATAAAATTACAAAAAAGTCATCATCCACATGTTACTTTTTTGAAGTTCATACATGCATACTCTACCAATTCCGACCCCCAATAGTAACACTAGTAATTTTAAGTTATATAGCTGAAAACGTTTTTAACTGCGGTTCGGGCACTAACTCCTTGTTAATTCTAACTAGGATTAAAGATATATTTTATACAGGTTTCTACGTATTTTAAACGCTTTTAAAAATACATCCATCCAATATAGGGGTTGCTACAACTAATCTATCTAAGTTATCGACTACGTCCGGGTTATGTGACAAACAGTTGACCGCGACAAATTAAATTAGCTAGCGAAACACTCCCAGACTTCTTAGGCATCAATGTCTAAACAAGATGAAACAAAAAAAAACATTTTTTCATTTTTTTTTTTTTTTTAAACTCGATACTTAGAGAAACAACAAAAAAAAATAAAAATTGTTTCTTACCTCAATGTAAGAAATCCATTTTTGTTTCATCATAACATAACATCACGCCTGTAATCCCTGAAGGGTTAGGCAGAGCTGTGCCTAATAGTACACTCACATTTCGCCAGTTATATTTAAGTCCCATTTAATAGGGGGCAAGTCTATTGCCATCAACCGGGCACAAATCTGGACCCCGTGGCTGCTACTCAGCAATAGGGGATGATCACATTTTTTTTTCTTTGTCCGTCTGGTAGATTATTGAAAAGTATTGGACAAGTATTTTTTCTTTTTTCACGCGGTCATAAAATTACGGAGATATATTGAGTTGAAATGGCGCACGACGTCACATGTAGGTAATTTTTATACCTACTTGCGACGTAGTGAGCCCCCACTCTCCAACTTTAATGAGTTTAACTAAGTAATTTTTTGACATTTTGATAAAACAAAAAATACGTGTCTAATATTTTTGTATTACCTGTCTGACGGACAAAATAGAATGTCGTTTTCTTTACCCAGTCTTCACACCTATTCTTGATGGAAAAACCCGATAACGATTTGCTCGACCTGAGAATTGCATCCAGGGCCTTATGCTCAGCTGTCGCGATTACAACCACTGCACCAACGAAGCAGTTTGAGAAAAGAAATCATTTTTGTTTTTGTTTCATCGTGTTGAAATTGCTACCAAGTTAAGCAAGTATTTGGCTAGCTAATTAGTTTTGAATTTTCTTGTTCACAATCCCTGGGGTATTGTCGACAAATGGATCAGACACTCACTGGCATTACATTTACAGTCTACACAACTAATATTTTCACAGTTACGGTTAAAATATGTTTTTTTTTTTGTTAGTGGAACAGCTCTAGAAATACATTTATAACCTTTATATAGTAAATATTGCTACATAATTAATCTGTATTTTTAAATAAATTCTATTTTGTTATATGTTCATAATTTTTTATAAAACAGTTGTACATTAGAATAGGGGAGCGTTGTTGCACTGCGACACAATTCTTTAGAAATAAGAATATATTATTTGTCTTAAATTTTTCGTTGAGACAAAGTATTCTTACTTCGAAGAAACATTTTTATATTTTTGTAAATAATATTTAGCAACAATCTACGTCTTCTATTCTCGAAAACAAGTTATTTAAGAAAACAGTTGTAAAACTTATCTAAGTATATATTTGTACTTTAGAAATTCTAGTAAAATTACAAGAAATCCGTTGATATCATAGTGATGCATTGATTTAACTACAAATATTTTAGGTCCACTAGCGCGTTTTTTTTTAATAGGACACAGTACAAGCAACGTCCCCTCTTAGCATTTAAAACAAACAGAATAAAAACAATGTTATATTTTAATGATAAATGCGCCGAATACGGCCCCGCATTCACCGAGACATACAGAAGTGGTTCGTACGGTCGGGGAAAAATTACCTGTAACACTACCGTGTGGGCCCATTGCAGAGAGCCACGAAAGATAAAACAAAAAACATCGCCTTTAAAGCTAACAGTACTACACTCTGTTCTGAACAGAACTAATGACGTTTCAGGTCACTAAAATACTAAATGGCTTGTCAGCCCACGATCAGTCCGAGGCTAGTTTCCTCGACCATACAATAATCTCGAAACTTCCACAGTAAAACTAGATATAATTTTTTTTTTAATATTATACAAAAATAGTAACAAGTTTTGTACTAGATCCGTCCATCGTTTTGTACATTTGGCGCGGGGACGTGTCGCCCGCCGAAGGTGAAGAAACGAAAATATTGACATTCCGAGAGGAAACGGTATACATGCACCTCGATTATGTTCCTTGTAACCTGAGGCAAAAAGATGAAACTAGAATTAATGCTGTGGTAATGCGTTTGAACTTTGAATGATAAATTGAGAAATACATTTATTATAATACAACTGCGTTGCGGTAAGAAAACAATATTATTATGAGAGCAGCAGTGGCCCAGTGGTGGCAGCCCCGACTTACGAGCAGTAAGCCGTGGGTTCATGTATGTATACGTTTAAATACATGTATACGTTTGAATGTTATTTATACGTGTATTACTTCTATGACCAGCACGCGTAGCATGACCACTGTAGAAACGAGTTTTGTCTACAGAAGAATCAACATTATGACAAAGTGTCAGTTTGTCGATTCTTCCGTTGACATAGTCCGTTTCTACGGCAGGCGATGAAGAAGTGTATTTCTTACTAAAGATCATGCTACGCGTGCTGTGGTTGGTCCACGTTGCCCCGTATTGAAACAAAGATGGAAAGGCGTTTGCCGAGCAGTGGGATGTAGCAAGCTAATAGTGTCAGTATTACTTCTGCAATAACGTTGATTTTCGTCTGTAACGTGCATTTTTTTCTCAAAGTACTCCCTCACCTGAGCATTTATGCATGTAATGTAACAATCTAAGATGATTTGTTTTTGTACAGAAACAAGTGAATTTGAACTGTTACATCAACCTTTTGAACGCCAGAGCAAAAACGCACGCGCGTGCCCTCCACGCCAAGCCACAAATTCACCGCAAATTTGTTAACTTCTTGTTAAGACAGTTAATATTTAAGATAATAGATCACATTTTAATAAACAACCACACAAGAAATTATTTAAATTGTTTATTTCGTGTTATAGTGCACCATATTTTTTGTCACGTATTTGTGTCGGTGGCGTACAGGGCACGCGTTCACTTGTCACGTATATGTGACAATGGCGTTCAAAAGGTTAAAGACGAATGCTCGAGGTGAGGGAGTGCCTGCACATAACGAACAGTGGTATGTATGTACCTTATCGCAGACACGCCTCCAGCATCTCGACGAACAGCTTGTTCATGGGCGCGCGGCGCTCGCGGTGCACGCCGGCCCAGAAGCGCCGCACCGCCACGTCGGCGTGGCGCAGCGCCGGCAGCACCAGCAGCAGCTGCTGCAGCGCCGCGTTGCCGTTGTACGGCCTGCACACCACATCGCTACGGATCACTACTAAAGTCTTATCTGGCTTTGCTACTCTTTATACTTTACATTAAGGAGCGTTCAAGAAATACACGTAACGAATTTGGGGGGAGAAGGGGGGTCTTTTGAAACTTTACGATGCGTTACAGGGGCGGGAGGGAGGTGTTTGAACTACGGGTTACGTAACATTGACCACTTGAAAATATTTTACCTTAACAAAATTTCTTACTTGCTTTACAGGATAATGAATATTTTTTTTAAAACTCATAGTGTATAGCACGCGACTTTCCGGTATTTTACGTCAAATATTTGTGACTTTCTGGTAAAAATGGTCCCTTGGTGGTGATTCCGTTTAGTAGGTTTTACTAAGAAGGAGGGGGCGGCTACAGAAAAACGTTACGGCGCGTTCCATGGGGGAGGGAGGGGGTTCAAAAATCACCAAAAATTGCGTTACGTAATACTTGAACGCTCCCTTAAAAGATCTCGGGGGAATTACTCTATTTGACACTATCCCTAACCTAATTTCAGGTCCAATGGAGATCATATTGGACGACATTGGGCAGGACCTAACTAAACCCAGAATTTAAAGTAGAGATTTTTTTTTACACGGTGAGTTACTAAGAGCTCGCAAGAATGTTCAAGCTCTTAGTCTAACTCTAGATGATATCTACTGCTCGAGCAAAATACTCTCTGATCTTAAGTATGAGTGAGCGAGACAATACTATTGAAGTTTCACTGTCAAAGAAAAAATTACGAGAACATTTTTTGACACTGTAGAACTAATCTATTTAAATTTTATAATTTTAAACTCAATTATTCGTTAAAAACCTTAAGGAAATACATTTAAAATTAAAAAAAATAATAATAACATCAATACTTATGCTCACCTTAAAGCGGAGACAGCGTCATTAAGCGCTGCGAGTATAGAATCCCTGAAGCGACGCAGCGCTGCGTGCTCATCAATCCGTGCTTCTGAGTTGGCGAGCGCGAGCGCTTTCATCAGATAGCACTCCTCGCGTAATGCAGCCGCACGTTCCAAGCGCTTGGCTACGCCGGCGATCTGGGGAGAGAAATAATACGGTCAAATCTCAATATGTATGGAACAGCTGTTAACGCAATTTTTAAATTACCGATAAAAATTCTTACACCTTGTTTAAAAATGTCACGTCTCAGTGTTTGTTATCGAATTCCTCCGAAACGGCTTAACCGATTTTTATCTATTTTTGTTTGTGTATATTCGGTAGGTCTAATAAGTTTTAGGCTATTTTTTTTTGCACACATCCACTTTTTTGACGAAGTCGCAGACAACAACTAGTACTAATGTATTATTGTCAGTCCTGATCAAACCCTCTGTAGCGTAACAATAACTCAGATTGGTATTACCCACTTCTTGCAATTGCAAGTAGTTGGTCATCTCAGGGCCATCACGATAACCCTTCTAGCTAGACCTTCTAATAATTTGCATTTTTCAATTAATTCTTTAATTTAGTTTTTGGTAATATCGGAAGCTTATTACCGGGTGGGCGGTATTGCCAAGTCACAACAAAAATTGGTTAAGTATAGATAAAAATGATAAAACCATTTCAGGAAGAAGTAAACAACTATGATTAAAATTAATTCACCCAAGAAATTAATGTATTAGCGTCACCCTGAGGAATGTTTTTAATTTTTTTATCTCACTCACGCATCTTTTTATTAAAGAACATCCAAATATCCATGTACCAAGTTCTGTCAAAGCTCATTGTAGATGTCGTGATCATAGTACAGTCGAATGTGCTAAAGTTATTTTGAAATATAAAATGGCATTAACAGATTTTCAACTGGTTTGTGGAGGTCAGATACGCAGTCGCTCCATGTAAAATACTGGAATTAAGCTGCAGCCGGTTAGACTGGAAGCCGACCCCAACATAAGTGGTAAAAGGCTAGGCAGATAAAGATGATGACGTCAATGCTGGCGCCATTCGTTTTGTAGCTGCCATGTTAGATACTCAGTGTCTTCTAAAATTGTCTTAACAAAAACTGACCTGTGTAAATAAATCATGTGCCCCAATCTCCCTAGACTGCTGTTCGTCGAGCGTGAGATCAGTGGCGAAGCGCAGGCGCAGTGGGTTGCCGCCAGACATCGATCGGTACGCCAGCATCAGTGACAGCATCTCAGCCCATGTGCTTTGGAGGAGACGCATCTGTGGAGAGAGGAGACAAGGTTATTTTGGGGTAGAGAGATTTCAGTCTTTTTTTAGGGTTGCGTACCTAAAGGGTCAAACGTGACCCTATTACTGAGACTTCGCTGTCCGTCCGTCCGTCTGTCACCAGGCTGTATCTCATGAACCGTGATAGGTAGCCAGTTGAATTTTTTTCAGATTATTTATTTCTGTTGATGCTATGACGATAAATACTAAAAATAGAATAAAATAAATATTTAAGGGGGCTCCCATCCCAAAAAGGGATTTTTTGCTCGTTTTTATAAATAATGGTACGGAACTCTTCGTGCGCGAGTCCGACTTGCACTTGGCCGGTTTTATAAATAATGGTACGGAACCCTTCGTGCGCGAGTCCGACTCGCACTTGGCCGGTTTTTGGCCGGTTTTTTATAGTGTGGTTAATGCCTACCCTGGTGAGTTTTATGCCGCCTATGGATCTGTGACTTGGCTTTACATGCCGTGGAGAAATATCTCTCAGGTATGCTTGTTTGGTTTCCTAACGAAGTTTTTCTTTACCGAAGCAAGAAGAATTTTTATAAAACTCCTACGAATAGGGGATAATCCTATTTTTTTTTTCTTTGTCCGTCGGGTAGTTTATTGAAAAGTATTGGACACGTATTTTTTCTTTTTTCACGTGGTCATAAAATTACGGAGATATATTGAGTTGAAATGGCACATGACGTCACATGTAGGTAAGTTTATACCCACTTGTGACGTAGTAAGCCCCCACTCTCCAGCTTTAATGAGTTCTAACTAAGTAATTTTTTGATATTTTGATAAAACAAAAAATATGTGTCTAAATTTTTGTATTACCTGTCTGACGGACAAAATAGAATTTCGTTTTCTTTACCCAGTCCGATCCCCTATTAAACTGTCTTGTTTTTTATTCTGTTTAAAAACAATTTTGAAGTCTGAATCTGGTGATTGTGAAGAAACAATGTTATTTTAGGTTTTATTTATCTATTTTAAATGCAAAATTGTTTAACGAGACCATAGTTAAGAAAAACATGTTAAAATTCTAAGCGGTATTTCGATTGTCTTAGGGTATTTCCTCAGAAGCGATAATATCTAAAATCACATGTCTGTTCAATCTTAAGCTATACATAACAAACCTTATTCTTTACTAGCAGCTGTCCGCGATCTTCATCCGTGTGAAATTATTAAATATTACTTCCTTATTTGAATCGGATTTTGTTAATAATTTCAAGGTCTTTATTTTTTAGTGGGGATCCCTATTCCTTTTTCTAAAATAAATCTCAAGTTTTGCCAGTAATGTTTTATACCTTGTGTTTTAGGAGATTAGACCCCATTCTGATGGATTATTCCGATCTGTCACCCCGTTTTGTCCCCTTAGGGCAGGCTTAGGGGGACAGATCGGAAAAAAAAGTTTGATCTGTCCCCCTGTTAGCAATGAGGGGACAGTTCGAACTTTATTCACTCCTTAACAGTTTCATCTGTCCCCCTATCACTGATAGAAGGACAGATAAAACTATTTATTCCTGTTTGTCCCCCATAGTATTTTAATTAATTCTTAAAAGTAATGCTACACGTTATAAGCTTACTTTTAAGAATTAAATAAAAGATTTGTGTTTGGATTATTATAACGACCTGTATTTAAATAAATTATAAATATTTCTTTTGTTTCTGCATCGATCAGAACTAACGGTTCTCGGTACTCCTTAACGGCCCCCCCTATCACTGATAGGGAACAGACGAAACTTTATATTCCTGTTTGTCCCCCACAGAATTTAATATATTAATTCTTAAAAGTCATGCCACACTTGCACACTTTTGGAAATTGTTAAATTTCCAAAAGTCGTATTGTGTGTAGTGTACATTTTATATGAACTTACCTCTGTCTGTAATTTCCCCTCAGTTTAATGATACTGTGCAATAGTTCGCTTGAAAACTACATACTTGGTAATATAAACACTTCACTCAAATTAATTATAACGAACAATTAACACTGATGTCTCACCTTCAAAAATGGTAAATTTGCACTAGTTCTCTTAGTAATGCGCATCATTGCGGCTGCCCATAAGGCCCCATGAGTAAGAAAGAGAGAGAGAACCGAAATTTGTTTGCTTGTTTTGAAATCTATTGTTTACTTGCACTGAGTAAATTCCCGGAAGAGCCAGCTTTTTTGGAAACAATAATGGAGTGCAAGTAATTCCTACCATCTTTTATAAATCTTTAAGTTGTTATCGCAAAATAAGTTTTGATATTTAAAGTACTGACATACAAAGCACAGACAGAAATTTTATTTTGTTTGATAACTCTTACAGGAATGAAAACGTCAAAACTTGAATTTATTTACCTCTTTGCTGATTAATACAGAATTACCTTAAAAGAAACTGCGATTTTATCTAAACACGTAAAATTTTCTTATTAGGAACATTTCCTCATCTAAAAGTTAACATTATTGTTAGTAAAAATTAACATTTGTAATATGAAGTCAAATCAGAGGACTGATTGTTATAATACTTATTATACCTGGAATACCTACTACGTGATTTATGGGAGTGTGACTGATCGATACAGAAACAAAAGAAATATTTATAATTTATTTAAATACAGGTCTTTATAATAATCCAAACCACTATTCTTTTATTTAATTCTTAAAAGTAAGCTTATAACGTGTAGCATTAATTTTAAGAATTAATTTAAATTCTTTGGGGGACAAACAGGAATAAAAAGTTTTATCTGTCCCCCTATCAGTGATAGGGGGACAGATGAAACCGTTAAGGAGTGAATAAAGTTCGAACTGTCCCCTCATTGCTAACAGGGGGACAGATCAAACTATTTTTTCCGATCTGTCCCCCTAAGGGGACAAAGCGGGGTGACAGATCGGAATAATCCATTCTGATCTGTTACTTAACATTTTATCAGCTATTGTATAAGTTTCATATAATTTTATGTAAAAGCGTGCCTAGCTTTGATTTTGATTAGCTAGCAAGCTTCCGTGATGCTACTAAAAATACAACCCGGAAACCAAACCCCACACCCCTTCCACCCTCAACTATCGCCTTTAAAGCCACTACACCAACGATATACAGTCATTAATCAATCATTCCATTTTCTAACAGTAACATACTGTTAAGTTAAAAAAAAAACTAAACGCTAGACGAAGTTTCCAGATGGCCTTCTAACTGACTTGTTAAACTCTGAAACTAGTTATTAAATTATGACCGTTATAGGTATATAGGTACGTGTTATGGAACGGAATCACATGATAACCGTTTGTTTATTTAAATTTTGATGACGTCACTGCTCGTGTCATAACTTTGGATGAATTTAAATAAAATCTTGTATTTTAACTCTGAATTAAATTGACGAATCCATGCTTCCATACTAATAATATAAATGCTAAAGTACCGTCTATCTGTGAACTATTCAAACTGACGGCTGAACTGATTTCGATGAAATTTGTCACTAGTAGATCATGACCCGGGCTAGTTTTTACCCCGGAATAAGGTCGCCGTAGGATAAATTTCCAAGTTCCGTATGCAAAGCCGCGGGCAACAGACAATGCATTAAAATATTTTTCCTATCCAAATTGGTTGCACTCTATCAACATAATAATTATTAATTAAAAGACTATATTTGTAGAAAATAACGTGTAATGACGTATGGTTATTAAATTAACAAAACATAATTTACTGAAATCACGAAAAAGACCCAATTTTTCAGATTTCAGATCTGTTCAGATCTCAGTTTTTGGTATTCTGTAACGTTTTTATTTTGGTCTATGTTTTTAATTGAATTTAATTATATTTTTAATACAGTCGCACGTCATAACTGTAAATCTGTCTAAATGCTTTATAACTCAGCTTTAATCATCAATAAAACTGAAATGCCAAAATTGATGAACCGGTTTCGATAATACACCCACTGTTTGTACACAACGTTTGATAAATTACTCGCTATGAGCAGGAAATGATTATTAAGTTAACAATTTAATGCTGTCTAGCGTTGGATTTAATCTGTTCAATTTAAAAATAAATCTAACAAGTGATGAAACATACCTACATATATAGCGCCGATATATCGGGAACTCATAATAAACATTAAACGTTTTTGTGTTAATGATAGTTTTAGTGACCATGTCAGTTTCAAAACTTATACCTATTTAATATAAGCTTATAATGTTTTTTTTTTTTCTTATAAAACTGGGTAGGTACCAGCTCTTTTCGATCGTCGAAATTACATGTCGATGTGCCCAAAACGCCAGGCAAGCTTAGCCAAGCTTCCTGTCTGTGGAATCTGGGGCCATGATAAAAAAAAAAACCTAGCCCCAAATATAGGTAAACGCAAAAGTGACATAATAAAGTACAAATCAAAATGACCAAAAACAGACAGACTGCCTCTTCGCACTTCAAAATGGAATGCGCCACAAATAGTACAAAAATCCAATCTTTCGCAAAATGCATTCAAACTTACCCATACAAAGATATTAAAAACCTTGACTGTAACACACACATATACACAATTTTACTCACAGACACACACGGATAGACAGACAATAGACTGGGATACACACACAGGTCCAGAATTATCAAAAAACTAACTTCCACGTGCTAAGAATTAATGCATGCAATGATTATTGCATCCAAGGCCATAGACTAGACTTGTATATACTAGTTTTTGTCATAATTATAGTTGTCTATGCTTAATAATAATTTTAAAATGTGAGCGTTCTATTTTTTCATGCGTACGGGACTTTATTTGATTTCGCTTTTATTTGGCGTGTCGAAGGCCAGTGTTAACGGTGTTTTCAAATTCTGGGTCGTTCTTTTTTTTTATGGGAATAAAAATATGGCTTGGCATGGCTTCTGCGTTGTTACTACATTTATTTTAAATTTGGATGTGGTCTTGCGAGAAATTACAAAATATTTTTTTACTGGATAGGTATAGACTAAAACAACAAAAACTGGGCAAGTGCGAGTATTACTCGCACACAGACAGGTTTCCGTAGCACCAAACAATATAATAACAATATTTTGAACAGTCATTCATAAGTAAATTTACTTCTTTAATTTGTTATTGGTAATGTCACGTTTGTGTTAGAAGGTCCTCTCACCTGATCATTCAACTGCAGCTCAGTGAAGCCTGGGATCTGCTTAGCCCAGCCAATAACCCCAACCAGCTCCCTGTCGTACAGATCAGCCAGCATGGCGAGGGTCTTGGCGGCGGGCTCTGTCACGCCGGCCGGGGGCGCTGAGCTTGTAAGAAGTTCTGGCTCGTATGAGTTTAGGGCTTCCAGGACCTAGAAGAAGATTGATTTGGTTTTAGAGCTAAATATTGATAAAAAAAAAATGATTTTAACTGGTTTTTGTTATCGGCTTGCTCGTATTATGAACGCTCGCTGTAGGTTTTTAAAAATAAAATTAAATGCCTGCTAAATAGCCAGACAATTGCAAAAAAAAAACATACATTCAACTTTTAATTCTTTCTTTTTTTCCATTATGTCAAAAAGTTCGGATAATATATGATAAGCCCTATATGTAGTATCGTTTCATCATCATCATCAGCCTATAATGTTCCCAGAGGGAGTGGGTTGTAATCCACCACGCGGGCCCAGTGCGGGTTGGTAGATGTCACATATCGTCGAATTTTTAGTTCTAGGACATTCCGACACCGGTTTCCTCACGATGTTTTCCTTCACCGTTAGTATAGTTTGAATTCTGCAGAAGAACCTTCAGTTTTTACAGTCTCGAAAAACTTGAACTGAAAAATCAGTCTCAGAGTTTCCGGTATCTACAAGGCAGCCATACTTCGACATCCATCGCTGAATGGAAGTCTGACAATCTAACCCTCTTAAATCCTTGAGAATATTTCGAAGAAGAATCACACAATACAGTACTACAAAATAGGATAAGACTACATACCTTGATATCATCAAGCTGTGGCCTGGGTTGTGCCAGAGCAGGCGCATCAGGAGCCCTCCTATACTTCTGCCGCCCCCCCCGCACGCGGTCCAGCCTCACACCTTCCCTCAACATGCCTGTACGCAGACACTTGCGGAACCGGCACGCTTGGCACGCCTTCCGCCGTCGCTTGTTTATCTCGCACTCGTTTGAAGCGGGACATGTGTATTCTATGTTGCCCTGGTACATGAAATAGTTTATAGTGAGTTTTTGTTGGGTTTTTCCATTAGAAGAAAGAAGTTCTGGCTTAATTCTCAAGGAGATTAATACACTGTGATATACTGTCTAGGATCATGTTTTATCCTTCAGTATTATTTGAAGTTCTGGTAAAGAAGGTACCATTTCTATTAAGTAAAAGTACTACTGATACTTCTACAGCGGAACCTGCACCCCTGGCACGCCTTCCTTCCGCGTTACCCGTATCTCGCACTTGATAGGGGCAGCATTATGTTTTCTATTTATGTTGCCCTGGTACATGTTGTGGTGTGAATCCAATAATCGTTCGTGGTGAGTTTTTAGGACACGTATCCCTACTTATAAATATAAAGTCCTGTTATGGCTGAATTTTAAATGCAGCTCAATTTTAAGATTCCGATTATGTGTTTGTTAATTTAAGGTAAACAAACTTCTGAAGTTCCGTAGACGACTGCTTACCGCAAGCCAACCGCTAGGATAGACCGCATCGACGCGAATACTATCAAAACGTTTTCGTATTCGGTTGCAAAAATGGTGTTCTTCGGATAAGCACAGCGGACACCAGCCCGTTATACAATACAAGTATCATAATTATAGCAATAGACATAATTTGAAGAAGTCTACTAACAATTTGAGGGTAGTCCTGAAACTTATATTATGTATCAAGTCATACATGACAGAGCTTCGTGAAATGATTGACTTATAATAACATTCACATGAACTTTTTCACGATTTGTTTCTATGTAATATAATGCAAGGCAATGAAAGAGATGACATCAGAAGCAGGCAGCAAAAATGTTTCTACATAGTTATGAAGACCCAGATGAATCTATCGAGAAATGTGTAAAAGCGTTTAAATTCAGTCTCTGGCACACGTTTCTCTTGGCAAGAATCCGTTTTAAAATACCTATGTGCAATATGCTCAGTTAAGTATGTGAAAGAAGTTAGGAAGATAGCTACAATAGTCTATGTCCATACTAACATAACAAATGGAAAAGTATCTCCTTCTGTATCTGCCTGTCTATTTGTCTGTTAATCTTATCGCGGCTAAAAGATTTTAATTAAATGCAGCACACACGCAGATCATGACCTAGCTTAGGACATAGGATCTTTATTAACCAGAACATTTTAAACAAGAACAGCGTCACACTTTTGAACCACGTTCTACATTAGATGTGTTGATCGATTAATGGCTAATCTTCACAAAATCATTTTGCAACACTAATCATTATCTCGAATAAAGCCGCCGACAGTTACTTAGAATTGTATATTGACAGAGAACTCGACAACTTAGAGAATTAGACAGATTTGTGTGTTTACAGAAAACTAAAACTTCGGCCTACCGACTGAAATCAAAGTAAACAACAGCCAGTTTGATACTTGGAATCTATCGTGAAATCTTTGGTCCCAGACGAGGTTCCAAGAATTTATGTTTTGTTTAACTTCACAAGGCAACGGATTTTTAACGCTCAGGTTAACGCCGACAGTTGAGATTTCAGTAATCCAAAAATATTTAGGTATTTCATTTAAGTTTTGCATGTCTATCGTTAGTGAAAACCGAGCAAATCAATATTTAGATTCTAATAATCTAAAAAAATTGTTGTCCTAGGTCCCAGACATTTAGACACCAATAACTAGTATCTATAAAGAATATAAAAATTGGCGGCGATCCAAATTAGAAGCATCTTAACGACGCGGTCTTCAAACTATTTTAGTATCGTAACGTTATTCCGGATACGCCCCCTTTTGAAATAAATAGCAGGTGTTCCATACACAGGCATTTTATTTTTAGGACCCAGTTATAGACAACGTGTGGGTATGGCTTGTCTCACACTATGACTAGCTGGACCCGCGCAACTTCGTCTTTGTCACATTTTGCCCCCTTTTGCAACATTTTACATTGATGCTCCGTTCCTATTAGTCATAGCGTGATGTTTTATAGCCTTCTTCGATATATGGACTATCCAACACTAAGTTTTTTTTTCGATTGAAACCAGTAGTGCCCGTGATTAGCGCATTCAACTAAACAAACGAACCAGCTCTTCGTAATATTAGAATAGAAATAGACATTCCTCTGCAAGACCTTAGGAACTTTAAGCTTAACGTTCCTTGATTCTATCGTCACTTCATGTTAGTCAGTCTGTTGGCCTACCATGACGCCTTAAAGCAGTATTTTTTTTACTCTTCTTCCAGTATGGGAAAGAGACGGAGCTATAAAGGATGTCTAGCGCCATCTCTTTCCCACACTAGAAAAGGAGTAAAACAATAATGTTTTATGACGTCATAGTAGGCCACCTGATATGGAATAGGGTATCGGACTGGGTAAAGAAAACGACATTCTATTTTGTCCCTCAGACAGGTAATAAAAAATATTAGACACGTATTTTTTGTTTTATCAAAATATCAAAAAATTACTTATTTAGAACTCATTAAAGTTGGAGAGTGGGGGCTAACTACGTCACAAGTGGGTATAAAACTTACCTACATGCGCCATTTCAACTCAATATATCTCCGTAATTTTATGACCACGTGAAAAAAGAAAAAATACGTGTCCAATACTTTTCAATAAACTACCCGACGGACAAGAAAAAAAAATAGGATTATCCCCTATTGTTAAGGAGTGACCACATTTACCGACGCAGGAATCAACTTGAGTCGATGACGTATAACTACTTTTGTCTCATTTAGTTCGGCGCGGTGGCAAGCCGCGTAGAGTCCGAACAGAGTCGAGACGAATTACGTCTTTTTCGCTTTTAGTGGATGAACGGACATTAAGTTCTTTGTGGCCGGGTCAAGCCGATTCTACGTCGATACGTTAGGTCACTCCCTTACATGAAAAGCTAGAAAATGGGTTAATTTAAATTTATGATTTGTCAGTCACTTTTAAATGAATAAAGCCAGAATAAAATGTATGATTGATGAAATGTGTTAGTGTTCATGAAAATAATAACAAAAAATGTTTATCACCTTCCTACTGACCTGTATAGTCCTCTTGAAAAACGCCTTACAGGCCTCACAGCTGGCGACTCCGTAGTGGAACCCTGAGGCGGTGTCTCCGCACACCAAGCAGACCCTCCTGGGGGCTTCGTCGTCCCTTGCGCCAGTGGCTGCGGCTGCTGTGGTCGATGAACAGTGCTGCTGCTCAGGGCTAGTGTTGCCAACGATTGTTCCATCTCCAGGAGAAACGCAGAATTTGACGTCCTCCTTACTCTCGAGGTCCAACTGGTAAAATTGAGAAAACTGTTATGAATGAGAAAGTTTGTAACTAGGATTATTAAAATTATGAATTTAGAATCATTGCAACACTGCCTCAACTGTCAAAGTCACCGCATCCTTCTGAATTCAAAATATTTTTTAGAATCAGACCTCATTAGTTTTTCTCACCTAGTAAATTGATTCAGTCTCAATAAATAGTAATAAGGATCGCTTTAATTACATAATGTATGTTATTATTTACTTGTTTAAACCTTTTAAAATAAAGTGCTACTAAAAAAAACTTACGGTCAATGCGATTAACGAGAGTGATGCCAGAAAAACGAAGGGACCATTTTTTAGCAGAACGAGCGCATCCATTGTTTTTTTTAAATGACTTGTCATGCCATTATTTTGTTTTCGCAGTGAGTTACCTAAGTTTTTTATTCAGAATAAAATCTAAATTGCACAAGGTGAATAAAATTGCTCGAATAAAGCCGGCCGAATGACAAAGCCAATACGAAAATCAATCAAGCAAGGTATTACAAAAAGGTAAAGGGTTAATATTGGTAAAAGCTGTATTGAAATATGTGCGCTCGAACTTTAGGTATGAAGATAATATTTCAATCTTTTTACTTTTGCAAATTTACCTATTATAGGGCTCTGAAAGTTTTAAGTGGGGCTAGCAATCGAGTCATTGGATTACTATAATTTGAATGACTAGATCTGGAGGGCTACTCTCGTTCTCCGAAACGTAACTTCGGCAACGAACGAAAATTAAACGTAGTTAATATAACATTCAATACATTCGCTGTCTGTAAATTCGAATTTCTTGTGTGCGTCCGCAAATTATATAGAGTAGGGTCACAAACGTAACTACGTTTAATTTTCGTTCTCTGTAGCCCTCCTGGGCAGTTACAACGTAGAGCATTTTTCAGTAAACTACTTAACGACTCGAAAAATTATGATCATCATTCTCTCGCCCTTTAAATCCCAATTAATTTGGGGTCGGCGCAGCATGTCTGCTTCTTCCATACTTCTCCATTACTCGTCATCTCATCAGATACCACCTTCCTTACCATACCATCCATCACACAATCAGTAAAAAGAAGATAAGACTCGAAAAATTGCAATTGAATAACTGCGAAGTTTCAATTATACAGGGTGTAACGGAAAGGGTATATACACCCTTAAGGGTGTGCTGCAGACCATCAAACTGAACATGTTTCTCAACATAAAAAAAAATTTGCAGCAAAAAAAAATATCAACTGCCTATACATTTGGGTCGAATAGGTATTGTAATTTTCTATGGGGCAGCAGATATTTTTTTTGCTGAAAAACATGTTTTATGATGAGAAACATGTTCAGTTTGATGGTCTGTAGCACACCCTTAAGGATGTATATACCCTTTCCGTTACACCCTGTAGTCATCATCTGCCTAGCCTTTTCCTTGTTTTGGTCGGCTTCCAGTCAAACTGGATACAGCTGAATACCAATAATGTACTAAGAGCGACTGGCTATCTGACCTCCACACCCCATTTCTTGATACACACGGCGTACACACAACACGCTATACAAAACTAGTTTATGCGGATCTGTCATTGTACGGGAATGCTATACCAAGTGAGACCATATTATACTTGAAATGTATGGCTAAATGTGTCGCTGTGTCTACAACTGGTTGAAAACATTCAGGCTTCCCTTAACGAATGACAGAGTTATACAAATGCCAGCCAGGAGCAAAGGTCATACGAAAAAAGGCACAACAGTCTTTACCAGTTTCTTTAATGTTACTTTAAAAACAATTTTCTAGTATCATTAACAAGGCAAAGGTAAAGACTAATTAATATTTTCTAGAAAATATCCTTCAAAGAGAAAATATCACTCAGACGAATATCTAAGAAACCGTTGGCTAGACAGGTCTAAGAAATATGTATACTTATGGCAATCCAATTAAAGCTTGTAGAACTGCTCATAATGCGATCAGAAATAGAATTGATCAATATCATGAAGTTACTTCAGTACCGAGAATTAGGTCGTTCAAGACTTAATAAAAAGTAAAACGAGTACCTAAGTAATCCTCCCACGTTTGCCCTTTTAAAGGTAAGCATATAGGGGAAAATGAAAATCAATTTAAGGAGCAGTGTGGAAGAAAATAAATATTAAATTACGATATTTTAGTAAGCCAAACGGTATCGTATTACCAAATAACTGGGTTGTGGAGGCCAGATAGGCAGTCGCCCCACGTAAAATACTCGTATTCAGCTGCATTGAGTTAGATTGATCATGCGAGTTGCGACCAAACGCAAGCCTGTTTAAAAAAATGGAATCCAAATCCAACAGGAAAAGGCAAGGTGTAGTCAAGACTATTACGGATAATTTGGAAAGGGAGGCCGAGGATTGAGACAGCTAGCGAACAGGTCTATATGCAGGAAAGAACTGCTATAAACTCCTGGTGATGACAATTAGATCCAAGAGTCCAATTCCATCCAACATGATAGTGACATTCAACATTTGGGCGGTCATCATCAGCTGCCTGCTTTTCCTATGTTGGGGTCAGCTTCAAGTCTAACCAGATGCAGCTGAATTCCAGTAATTCACATGGAGCGACTGCCTATCTGACCTCCAAAACCCAATTAGTACTGGGTAATACGATAACCCTTGTTAAGACTGGTTGTCAGACTTTTGGGCCACTTACTAACTGTTAAGACTGTCAAAGACCTACAAATGACAACGGCTTTTCGTGGTTTCCTCGTAAAGAGGTTCTGAAGAACCCCTGAAATATCCCCATAAAAATGCTCAAGCATATAAATATTTGACTCTGAGGTGTCCACGTACCTCTGGCTGCATCATAGGCATGGTGCGTGGATGAAGCGGCTGCGGGTGCGGCGGCTGAGGTTCGGGGGGAGAGTACTGCGGCGGCGGCTCTGTCTCCTGCTTGACGCGGCGCAACATCGGCTCACCGCTCACCGCAGATATCATTTGCACCTGGAACAATGAGAGGGGAATTGAGATTTTTGTCACAGATCGAAACCTGCTACTATTATAAATGCGAATGTTTGCGATGGATGGATGGATATTTGTTACTCATTCATACAAAAACTACTGAACGGATTTGGATAAAATTTGGCACACAGATAGTTTATAGCCTGGATTAAAAAAAAAGGATACTTTTTATTGTAGTAAGATCACGTGGGACAGTTATCGAACTCTACGCATTTGAAGCCCCGGGCATAAGGTAGTACTTATTAAATATGCACTCAGAGGACGGGACACGAAGATAACACTAGTTTAGCATTGTTCTAGACCCTCAAGCATTTAATTTGACCAACATCTTTTGTACTAAATCACAGAAAAAGTATACAGAACAGCAGTCACAAAAAAGATCTTCGATTCAGCATCCTTGTTCTCAACTTACAATGGACCGGAATTGATGGGCTGTACCGTCCATAGGCTTCCGCGACTTTCATTGCTTTGAGAACAGAGTCTGAGCGAAATGAGACAAGTTTCTCTAGTAATACGTCAGTAGCACAAACAAGGTTTACCAGGTTGGGTAACGTTTGAGAATCACAATAGCATTATTAACGGTCGACAAAATTTCAGACCAACTATCCGAAATTAGGACTCGGGTCCATGTAGTGGATTAAGTTCGAGTTAAACAATATCGTCCACATCTTCGGGCCTAAAAATAATAATTTACATAATCATGTAATCCATTAATCTCCAGACTTAATAGGATTACTAGGCAAATTTGATTCAATAGGTCATCTATTATTATTTCTTTTTCTATATACTGTCCTAAAAACCAATAGAATTTCCACCACCATACCGATTTTTTCGCCACATCCCAAAACAATTTGGCATACGAAAACTTCTTTTTGTCTTGTTTTTTTTCTGCAATATTTGTAACGTTATCCATCTTACGCTGACGTCATATGTTTCTATTATAGTTGGCCCAAGGTCTTATTGACGTAGGTCAGGTTTGTATCACATTGAACAAAAATATGTAGCAGTCATGAATCTAAAAAATAGGTACCTAATTTGCACCTTGTAAAAACTTATTTTAATCGCACATGGTTTTGAATGATTAATAGAACTAATTGAGAGAAAAAAGCGATGTCAGATTAATCTTCGGCAGAGGCTAAAGTAGTTTTCAACCAGAGAACTAGAGCTTCTTTTATTTTTCCTGTGTGAACAATTGTATTAATTCTATCTGATTATAAGAATACGCAAGCTTTTTTTATTTATCATCTAAAATCACGGAAAATTCCAAGACACAACAGAAAACATGATTCTGTTGAACAGGCTGTTGCCCTGTTAGCATCTTGTCATTCTAGAAAACTCTTCAATCAAATGATTTCGATCTTACAAGATAGAAGTATGAATGGAAAGGAAACGGACAATAAAATCATTCATGATAATGATTTTGGAATATCTTGCGTTCCTATATAGGATGAAGGTGAGATACAGACAATCATTCCATCAGTTGCCAATGTATTAGGGACCGAAATGAAAAAGAGAAAGAATTAAAAAAGAGATTTTAATGCGAACATTTTAGGTAAGAATAATAAGAAAAAAAAGGGAAAACAATCAAGAAAGAAGAATCAATTCAAGTGCTGGCAAGAATATCAAACGCTTACATAACGAGATGTGTTGACTACGCCGCAGACAAAACAAAAAGGTTACATATTATATATATACGTGACAAATAAAACGCAGATTATACGTTAAACACAAACACATACTACTAATGTATAAATAAAACAGCTTAGGCCGAAAAATATAATAGGTGCAAGCGGGCTTATCAGGCTACTGAATAATTTAAAAATAAAAGTAAAGGTCAAGAATACGGAGATCAAAACATACGTACATACATTTGTTAGGCGTTTTAACTCAAATTCAATGCTATACAATATGAAGTAACTATGAAACGTGATTCGGAATTGAGACGACAGTTACGCAATTTTGGGACCTCCAAGAATTTGATTCACTATACCTTCTGTCGTATTGGCGCCAGCTATAATAATATGAGGAAAGTCCTTGTTCATGCCCTGGCAGAATGTTAGTCAGTTAATAAAGAGGTGACCGGAATCTAGTTAGAAGAAGAACTAATAGAGCAAAGATCGTCAGAATGGGATCGAAAAAGTTTCGGGTACATTACGTTCAAGAGAGGTTCAGCAATGAGCATAGAAGAAAGAAGATGGTAACTGCACTGAAGTTCCTGGCCAATGCACATCCAAACAGTAAAACAGTAGTTCCTAGTGGTAGTCTGGTCCAGCAAAACACAACGGTGATTCAAAAAAGAGGCGATCCATTTTGAATTTCGGGACCTTCGAATTTAGATCGATGTCTAAAGTAAACGCTTTTGATATCCAGCATACTCGAATCGAATAAAAATTGTTCAGCGAACAAGTAGGCAGTATCATAGCTACCAAGATTTTGATATGTAGACTAGACTGGAAGCTAGTGGGTCGTATGACATTGTAAAGATGTCTGGAAGTGTTAAGTAATACGAAGCGCAAAGGTGCATTATTCAAAATGGCGCAATAAACGAGAGACTGATGCTTAGCACATTTGGATGCTTAACATGACTTTAGTATGTATGAATACCTATGCCTTATATTAAACAGCTCTTTATATACGCCATGAATAAGGAGGTTATGTTTTTGGAGTCCTAAACACCATTTAGTTAAATGAATTTTGAATAATATCATATTTGTATGAAGGTAAATGGCATAATCAGACTTGTAAAAGTCTGATTATGCCATTTAGAATCTATACTTGGTTATCTTTTTAAGTTACTTTCCGATATCGTGATACACTAATCTGTGATACGCGCGAACCGCCCCGATACCTGACCCGCGCAACTTTCCTTTTCTTCGACACGTGATAAAATAGGTTTTAGATATCATTATGACGTCAATTGCTAAGCAATCGTCACTATTTTATCTATTGCAACACATTTGACAGCTAAATCATACTTCAAAGTTGCTAAAACCAAAAATCCCGAACCTACATCAACGGCTATTTCGGTACCGTTCCATTTTTAAACGAAAAAAAGATGGCGGCGTTACTCATTCGTTCGCGGAATGAGCGTACACGTGAAAAACATCGTCTATCTTTATTTAAACAGAGTATTGAAAAAACAAAATTATCTATGAAAAGATAAGTAGGTGCAAAAAAAGTGTTCAAGGATGCAAGTTGTGGGTTCAACGTCCTCATGACATTGCTCTGTGCATGTGATAATGATCGTGATGCAACGTAATTAGATGACTACCTATATTCAGTACCTACTCATGCATTACTAATTAACCGTCTGTTTTAGTAATGATACCTACATTAGTGCGTCTGGAAAATATAATACCTACATTTATTTAATATTCATGACATACAGTAGGACTGAATATGGGTCATATAATCAACCCCCGTGGGAGTTCTAGCTAGTAGATACAGATATCAGATTTGACATCGTCTTTTTTGGCCACACTAGAGAAGCAGCCTCAAACTGAGCAGTTGACTTGAGCAGTGAATAAGAGGAACAAGGGACTACCGAAAATTCTGACAAAAAAGAAACAGCCACCAACTGTTCTGACGCTTATTATCCAGTATTATAAATCAGACGAGAACAGCCTGTTTCGCTGACATAAGTGAACATAATGAATTTTTCACTAAAATAGATTTTGAAGGAACACAATGCAGTATCCAAAATCCTAGAAATGAAATCCCCAGTTTCTGCAAGCCAAAGATTACAACCTTTTGGCTGCAAAGACAGGCCATTTTGAGTGTTGTTATTTCAACCAATCATAAGAGCTGACACAGTCGCATTCGTTGATTGGAGGCTTAGTAATCAAGTTCTTGATAAGGCTTTTTTTTTAGAAATTGGGGATTAACCTAGGAATAAAAACGTTTATGTATCCGACTACTTTTGTTGTTTAGACTGGCCAAAAAATCTATTAGCCGGATAACCCCCTTTATTACCGCTACTAGATTTTTGTTTGGAAGTTAATTCTTAATTTTATACTGGAAGCAGGAAACTTTTGAACCTTACTGATAAATAGGCACTTGAAATTCAGCTTTAGTTAAGTAAAAACACAAACTAAATCCTTCTTAATAAAAGAGAGAGAACATCCTTTGCACACGTCCCAGCCAGTGAGTGAAGTACCTAACAAATTATTCTGTGACTGAACATTCTTTGCACACGTCCTAGGTGTGCAAAGAATGTTCACTCACGAAGGCAGCACGAAGCAGGTTTGAAGGCATTTTGAAAGTGGTTTTTCTAAATCTATTGTCTAATATAGTTCTATTGATGTCACATTTATTATTAAGAAGGAAGTGAGTGGAACGAATGTTTTTTACTGGCAACACTATGTTACCTAGGTACTTAACATAATATCACGTCTGTAATGCTCGAAGGGTTGAGCAGAAGTGAACCTATAGGTACACTCGCATTTCGCCAGTTATGTTTAAGTATAATAGGAAATAGGGAACAAACGTTGATGGATGGAGAAGGAGAGGAAGCCCAAGGAAACGAATAGATGGATTGTGTGAGAAATGATATGAAAGCAAAAGGAGTAAATGATAGATAACGAAAGGAACATCGTGTTGCACCGACCCCAAGCAACATAGGACAAGGGCATAAAGATGATGAATAGGAAAAAAACGAACAGAACTACTTACCGAGAATAAATCCAGACTCCGGTTGATTAATTCCTGTTGGAAAAGACACTAGGAACTTATTAAGTACAATTAAAATACATGAGAAAGGATCAAATTATAAATGAATGCATTCCATTTAGCATTAGTTTGTAAAGCCATATCAAATGCCCAGACCTCGTGTCAAACCACGTGTTACATGGGCGTGGAAAAACAAAATGGCTGCCTTTATTTGTTTAATTAAAACGTCCATTTTAGTTATTTGCATAAAATGACAAAGGTGTTAGCGATACATTTGTTTGAAGGTATAATGTTGTAATTTCAACAGAAATGAATAAAATATCATTTATTGTAAGATTTTCCTTTTATTCGGGAATTGGAAACCTCTTAAAATCTAGGAAAACCGCAAAGATGCCGTTGATTAATCACGTTTAAAAAAAACGACTCGTTTTACAAAACCAACCAAAAGTAATTAGGTGTTAAAAAAAACCTAAGGTATTTTTGTAATCCTCATACAAATTCAAATAACTCATCGAATAAATAGAGTCGCAGACAGTTAAGTAATTATTTTTATATTTATGTAAGCATAATACATAAAGATTACCATTAGCCGACTACCCGGCCAGACAAATGGACTGTTTGTTTGTCTATGCGGTACTGCCTAGGGTAGGTCAGTGAGGCGACAGACGTGACTCAGTCTTCTTTAAAAGCAAGTCATTATTGTTGCATAAGCGTTGACAGGCAAATTCTAGGCACAATATACTTGAAAAATTGTGAAATAGCCTTTCATTTTATTGATAACTTGCCTATGCCCGCGGCTACCAACGCGTGGACTTCGAACACTGTCCCACGGGATTGTACTATCGGGATAAAATTTATCTTATGTGTTAATCTAGGTTATAAACTATCCCTGTGCCAAATTTCACCCTAATCCGTTCAGTGGTTATCGCGTGAAAGAGTAACAAACATCCATCCATCCATACTCACAAACTTTCGCGTTTATAATATTAGTAGGATGTCTTTCGGTTAAAGTTTTGATAAACTTAGGCAAAACATCAGCTACGAAAATGTTTTTTTTATAATAACTATCAATCAATGAACTCAGATTATCGTTACCTACAGTTGGGCATAGACAATAAAGACATAATGATTGCACCAAAAGTAAACAACGCATATACTGGCATGATGCAATAAACAAGAAAAAAAGACGGCTTATCTTCCTGAGCAAAGTGGAAGTAAAGAGTTAACCTTTAGTCCATTTCATAGATTACTGGACAGAGTAATAATGTTGTTACCTCAGTTCAATATCCCATGATTGCCTAGAAGCAACTAGAACTTTCTATCTATCTAGCAGAGAAGCAATATTATATATAAAGACTTTGATCGTGCTAACAGACCTACTCATCATTTCAAACGATGTTTAAATTCTCAATTTTCAAACTAAAACACGATAAATATCTACATAACACACCCAAACCTTTTGCTTTATTTAAGAACAACATAGAAAACGAATTAAAAACCTGTTCTGCACAAAAAGTCATGACAATAATTCTAGAAATAACCCATTATCTCCAAAATATCCTAAGATTAATCGAACAGACTTATACAAGGATTGATTGCCAGTAATTGGGCCCGAATGTTTCAAAATCTTAGAGCAAACAGCCCAAATCAAGATTCTACGCCTACAGGATTTGGGCTTAGTACTCATAAACATGCCTGAAAGTGTGCCGGTACCGTGTATATTACCATTGAGCATTTGATCATCCATAATCCCTAGAATTCCCTACACGTAATGGCGCCCAACACCTGTAGACGGAAAATCCTATTTCACTGCAGCATTTGTGTTAAAAGCGAGATAGGCAGTCGCCCAATGTAAATCAAAGCTAGACAGATGATAATGATGTGTGTTAAAAGTGACGTGAAGTATTCAAAAACTCAAGATCCGGGTAAAACCCTAAACAAATCAAGCAGAAAAGTCTTTAAATGCCACCTCGAAAGGACATATTGCATGAGGACATTTCATAACATTTGCTAAGAACAGCGTAATGTGTAATGTGCATTACGGCTTTAATTATAAAAATTGTATAACAATCGAATGAAAAGAAAAAAAAAAGTTTTATTCGAGCACCTGATTCCTTACTGCGCCACAATATTATTTATGTGCTGGCACAAAATAGTTAGGTATTCATAATACGCGTTGGAGTTCAGCGACCGTGCGTCCATGGTCTCACCTTCATAGATAAACGTCATTTCGAATAGAGCAGGCGGGCGGGCGACCGCCAACCGATTCGTAACTACGCCGACGTTGAGGCAGGCTCAGTACCGTCTTGTATTATAAATTGGGGCACCGGCAACCTCACACTCCTCGCAGTCCCAAGCTCAACAAAAATACACATTACAGACCCCGATAAAACTAACACACAAAACACTCGTGCTTCTACCATTGTTTTTCACGACTATGCATCGCACAAAAGATCTATAAATAAAAAGAATGATCGAACATTTTCAAATAACTGAAAGAATATTTTACAAAATGAGCGTCAATACTTAGACACTGAAAGTCAGACGGTTAGTCAGACCAAACAATGACCAAAATTTCGCCTACCTAAAGATAATTAGCATTAACTCTTTATGAAAAAAGATTGAAAGGATACAGATGTTGTTGGCCTTGAAACCTAATCTAAAAATTTATGCATTTGGCCATCTCAACGCCCAAACGAGATCATATGAACATGAGAAAAACTAATCTGCTCAACCCATTTTAAATACTAATTAACTAGAAAGATAAAGATGCGGGATACTTGTTACCGTGTCCTGCCTGTCCTGTTATTTGCACTTCGCAGGAGCTGATGGACGCAACAAAAAGTGCCAAAATCGTCGCATACTTGTGGGCTGACTCAATTTAAATTGTCATCGACAGCTAAGACAATGTGAAGCAAATAAGAATGCGAACTCAAAAAAACAGTAGCGATAAATCGTTTCAAAGCCTGTATCTAATCTTGTGATGTTGCGTCACGGACGCGAACGCTCAATAGAGTCACACAAAAACTGTTTGGATAGCTTGTCGGCAATTCTTCGCCGACCCGGACCTACCTCAACATAAACCGAATGTTCACTCGCTACGTGTGGCGGTACTTTTCCATGCGTTATCATTAATCTTATTTTAGTACTTGATAAGTGCGCTAACGCATTCTACAGTATCATTGTGTGATAAAAATGCAGAACACACACGAAATCGTTGTTGGTTTACATGTAGTTGTGTAAGCAAAATGATCACGAAGTTTGCACAGATGCATCCTTTGCCGACAATGCTGCCTTTGTGGTAGGTCTGGTACAGAGCTTCAAGTAGTTATGTTCACAAAAATTTTATACAGTAAGCCTAATATTCTTTACCTATTAATTCTGGATTGAAGTCCTAGATCTTGAAAAGAAAATGACTGACAGGTGAAGCTTTTATCGAATACTTGTCACGTTCCTTTCGAACTCAAGAATAATAAATTAAACTTGGAAAACTCCAGCCCAAATATGTACATTTTCGCTTTAAGGAACATTATTGATCTAAGGATAGAAGCCCGCACGAAAAATGGCCCCCACACTTGCTCTACAGAAAAAAGTGGGCCATGCCTTTCCTTACCCTTCACCCGGAGAGTTCAAACCGGGTTCAAATGTAAGTCGTTAGATCACTACTGTATAATACAAAAGACATAAATAAATTAATATGCATAGTTAGGTTGTCTCTCTAGTTATAATATGGGTACTTATTTCGGCAGCGTGTCTAACTTTAGAATAAACACTGGCCAGTGTTGGTGGCTCGGGCTGATTACATCACTCCACGTTTTTACGACGCATTAATAAAAAATTTCAAGACCAAGGCCAAACGGAAATTTATTTAGAATTCAAACTCAGAGTGTTTTCTTTATTTCGTTTCAGAAATTTCTTTGAAAGCGTCAATGCTTCTATCGTTAATTTATCGCTGGTTTTATGATTTGGAAGGCTTGACGTCCATGAAAATACGTAAACCACTTTTATTCTATTTCTACGGCTTTTCCAAATTTGTTTTATGACGTATAATAGTTCGATTTATGCCTGAAGTCCTGAAGGACTAAAGAATCCCCCGCTGACGTCAAAATTCTTTAATCGGCGACCACTATCGCACTCATAAAATATTCGAAAACTAAATAAAAGTAGGCATACCCAACAATACATAGATTAGAGGTACGCCAAAAAAAGAACTAGCTGAAAACATAAACACGACATGTTTTTTTAGTTATTCAAATTCGGAATTCGTCATTATTATGCTGTTTGACTGTGTTTCATCTTAACCTATCTCAAGCGGAGATGTGTAACGATTGTAACAGATAGTATGTTATGTTTGGGCAGGTCAGGATTCAGTGAGCTGTGAAGCTTTGCCCAGGCAAATTCGGGAGTGGATGTATAAATAGGTAGTATGAAGGTGTTGTCTGGATCGGTAGGGTGGGGAGGAGGTTGCAGGGGCGGGGATGCGCGGGCGGGGGGTGCGTCTAGACATCGGCCTTGACCGCGGCGCGGTTTCCGCGCGCCCGAGGTCGCAGCGACCCACAGCCCAGAGACCAAGTGCGAGCAACGGTATACTATGCCATGGTATGGGGTATCGCATGGCACATGCTATGTCTGGCTATGAACGAGAAGTCTGGCAGCATTCACGAGACCTTATGCCATCTAGTTATACAGCTAGCTACACCCACAGTGCCCCAGGACCTACAGTTGACTCGGGCAGTAGGAGTATGATCAAATTCCAGGCACCTATGTTCGTTACATGTTCCTTTATGCGATGTTTCTCCATTAAATTAGTGAAGGTGGACGACGCTGTAATAATTTTCAGGTAGACATGTCGCCCCAGCAGACAGATTAACGCAGTATGTGTAAGTAATTACGATATTTACGTGCACAAGCCCATTATTAGAACCGAAATACCTAGAATCGATACTATCTACAATGTATGTGTAAGTGTCTATAAAAAATCGGTCGAACAACACAGTTGGGCGAGGAACGCGTCTCGCGCCTCGGTCCGTGAACTCGAGTGAGTTTCGACATTGCGCCGACATTGAGCCGGGCTAAATAACGCAGATAGCGAGGGGTCGACGACCGACATCGCCCAATATCACGCGGACGATCGCAAAATTCGCAAGCACCTGCCGATGCCGCGTGGACGTTATATAACCACGACCTACCCCAACAGGGTCCTGCGGTTTAGCACTTTTTACCTATGTTCAAAAACGCGCATCTGCCCAAAAAAATTAATGCGCACAGCATTTTCCAAAACCAATACTAAATGATCCCCTAATGGAAGCGTTTAAAAGATCAAAGTCGAAGCAGATTCCATACAGCTCGAGGAACTTGCAAAAAGCGAACCAAAACCAGAGAGGCCCCAAAATTGCGGATCGGAAATGATGCGAACAAGGCGAGCGAGGGTGTGGGAGCGGGCGGGGTGGGGGCCGAATATCTCGGCGCGGGGTGACATTGCGCGGACGTCGACACTATGCCCGACCTACGGCACGGCACCGGCGCCCTCCCGCGCCGCTCAGCCCGCGGAAAAACGACGCCTCATCCGCACCAGTACTTTGACTACACAAATTCACTAGACCAGAATGTTCAGCGTGTGCGCAATGCGTATCAGCTTCAACAAACATCGTTTTTTCACCAACCAGCCAGACGCACGTCTTGTCCCGATTTGGGAATCCTGCGATATTGGATGGACAGGACGGTCAAACACCGTTGTTATTAAATAATTCAAAGCTCGTCGCTCTGTTACATAAAATTACGCAATGCGTTTTCGAGATTATATTATGTGACTAAAATGGTTGGGGTAAACAATGCATCATGTGACGCAAATAACAACATAAACGAGACAATATTTTTCTCGTTGATCTCTTGAGACACGTTCACTTGGGAAGAAGGCTTTCATGACATTTATAAGCCTCAACTTCGTGTGAAAACACTTTTTTTCCCCAGACAGAAAGTTCTGGGCCGTTCGTATTTAATTACTAAGATATTAGTTTGGGGACTTTTCATGCGAAAGAAAAACAACGTAATGGGTTCCAAATATACCGATACAACAATCTGTATGGATTTTGGAGGAGAAATCGAGCGAGTGATTTGTTTTATAACGTACCCTTTAAAGATTTGGATGCTATCTGAGACGATTTCTCCAAAAATTACTTCCAACAAAACACATGCAGAGCCAGACGGCCAAAAAGAACTAGAACGTTTAGAAGAAGGCAGTCTCTGCTAACATCACTTAAAAGATTCATGTTTGATTTTGGAAAGCCGAAAAAATATTCACAATCATAGAAATCATACACCCATACAAATAAACGGCCAAAAAGAATAAAAAGCCTACTTTAAAGCAGGTGGTCTTTTTGGGCAAACATTGTTCAATCGTCAAAAATTTTATACAATTATTATTTTAGACAATTTTATTTTACCTTAAAGGTACTAAAAGGTCACACGATATTGGTGTTGACATATTACTTAAATTATTATAGCCATATTTCATTCTCTTGTTATAAACATTATAATCCTTACGTACATTTGTAATATTAAACTTGAGACCGTCATTTATCTCAAGTTGTATGGATGAAGCTACAGCTAGGCAATGATTTATTCCGTCACATGAACTGTCATTGTCTGGGACAGAACTGACATTATTGCATCGGTATCATTTGATAATGTTACGTTGTAAACTGAGTGGGTCAGGACCCACACCATACATATTTCAATGAAGAAAACTGCGAAAGATTTGAAAATACCACATAAAGATATGAAAAAAGTTCAAAGACTGCCCAAGAGCCCGTCGAATTTAGACTCCACAATTCAATAGATATAACAGACACAACTGCATCGATACAATTGGATAACATTAAGAGGGGAATCTACTGGGCCTTTTTCCATACAAACGTATTCCGCTGTTTTCTTCGTGGATAATGCGTCTAGAGCAATGAGTTGTTTCCAAAAAATCTAGGTCTTATTAATACATGCCCCTATCATTTCCTTTTTTTTCAAAACATAATCACTAAAATAATTATGACAATCCAAGAACCCGAAAAAAACCCGTTTTTACCGCCATGTTCAGACGATTATACATATCAGACAAATTATATAAGTTTTTAACAAAAAAAGAAAATAATAGAAGCATTGATATACTTTTCCTCTAAATTTTGATATAAGAATTATTTAGATCAGTTTAGATTTGAAGAAGAAAACAGCGAAATACAAAACGTCTTTTGGTCACGATTTTTGTAGGTAAAATCAGCGTGAGTTGCAGTTGTCCCTTTTGCACTTTACAGGGGCTTGGTCGGCCGCAGCGCGACGGCAATAGTTTCTTCAAATACCTATTCTTCAAATTCCTCGAGCCTAGAGTCCCCTCTTAAGTTGCAAACCATACACACACACATAGGAATGGAACAACGAAGAAATACATACTTGGAAATCGATTTACGAAAACTGAAGACTGAAACATACAACACAGATAGGAAATAAATTTAAAGACACATTACAAGTACAGTAATTTTATGGGACAACGCCATTTACAGTAGGTACAGATTCGATAGTAGTACTTTATTCCCATCTAGTATACTGCTACAAATCTATAAAATTGAAAAATAAATACTTTGAAATCGTTTTAAGAAAACTGTGAAGGATTGGGAAATTCAAAACACAGAAAAGAAGGAAATTTATTGGGACAAAGCAGGCACTACTGCATCGATAACATTTGATATTGTTTTGTTGTAAGCTGGGAGAATCAAGACCTCAATTGTGAGAAATTTAATGATCGGTTTAAGAAATAAATCGAAAAACTGCTAGCTGAAGTATCGGAATTAAAATAATTAATCTACGGTGAATTTATATGCGAATGCAATTGTAATTAATGATGATTTTATTTAAATGACAGGCACTCATGACAAAACATTAACTACTAATTTTAATAAGGTTGAGGTGGACTAATAAATAATGAAGTAATTAAAATTGGATTTCCTCCCTGAAAATTCTATTACCCATATATCGGTCAGCAGCAAAAATAACCAGAAGGTTAGTTTAGTTTACAGGACAAAAACAAATCTATCGCAAATATACAAAAATACTGCATGGCCGAATACCTAGATAACACAAAACAATCTGTCTCAGGTATCTTAAAACCGGAATATTTAGACAAAAAGTGCAACAAGTAAGTAGGCATGTATAGGTACTGAATGCAGTTCAACGCCCATTTGACATTGAAAAGGCAAACAAAATGCATTCTCATTTATTATCGTCTATCTCGCGATGTATGTATAAAATAAACACTCTTTTATATTTGTAAAAATACTTCCGAGCACACTTCAATTAAAATTGAGTGTTTAGGGTGCTAGAGTTGTAATTTTGAGAAAATGTTGGTCTGCTGATCCGAAAATTGGGGCCGTCAAAACTGTCAGAATGTGATTTGGCCGACTAAGATGTGGGCAAGTTGAGAAATATTTTGGTCTTTGGATCCTAAAATTAGGGGCACACATCTATCTGAATTTTGATTTAGAGAAATAGTTTTAGGTTGCCCTTTTTTGCACCACTCAACGTCCTTATTTCAGTCGTGAATAATGGTCGATTTACCTGAGGCTTTCGACAAACTTAACCACGGAGTTTAACGATGCAAATCAGGGACATTTTGGTGTCAATGTTTAATTTATCGCGTCATAATAAGGTCTGATGTAAATGATTATTTATCTATTTCAGTAGTTGCGTACATTGTATCTAGTTATCTATCGAGTAAATATAAACATGTGTACATATCATACGAACGTCACGTGTTAAGACATTCATAATTATGTTTATTTGTCGTCAGTGTTTTATTCCAATTTATAGGTCAAAGATCAACCATTGAAAACGTAGATTTTTGCTACTTTCTCACTATCTTAATTAGTGAGTTGTAATTATCTTTTTTTTTTTAATGCATATAACTACGCATGTTAGCGAAACATTCAGATAGGTTTGAGTGGGATTCATATACACAAAAAACTCTTGAGCTTCAATAATGATCTTGAAAGTAGGTACTACCTACTCGAAGTGCAGAGGCACTTGAGTTCAATCAACTGCTGATACATCCAAACTTTACATAGTGATTTATTGCAAAAACAAACGAACACATGTTAACGCCCAAAACCCGTGTTTTCTCAATAACAATAATGATTCACCGATACAACACAATGCTACTCCCAAACTTGTACAGGCTTCAGTACTCACATTGTGAGAAGATTCGATCATATCCAACGTAGTGGCTATATTGGAGAACAACCATGCATCCTCTACCGCACACATTTTTATGCGTTTAAAACAAATCACAGCACTTGTGCACAAACATCAAACATTGGAGTTCAACGCACTTAGTACGTTTATTTAAAATGACATGTATTTTGTGGAGCGCAATGGAGGAAAAGCTTGATGCGCGTTGAACGACTCGCACGCACTGTGCGCACGCATTGCGTACACGCAGGCCACGCCTCGACGCCCCACCAATGTTCACGATTCACGCATGCGCCGCCCAACGAGGCGCCACGTGCTAACCGCCTTTCAGATTGGTCCCTTCACGTACAAACCGACGAATAAAGGCAAAACGTTTAATTTTCCTGAAGCGCTGCCAAGGGACGACGCCAGTCATTGGTCGAGCGCGCAATCGTTATGTTTTCAACGTTATCGAACATTTTAAGACCTTTAAAGCAACAAACAAAGATAATTTGGTAATTGTGGGTTGTAAATATGCAATTTTACAATTACCAAAGAGTTTTGGTGTTAACATTTAAATAAATCTGTAATCTTACGCAACGGCAAAGTTACTTCATTCATTAAGAATAACGATGTGTTAGCTTTATTACTTTGATTATTGTCAATAATATTTATCGCTTGTTTTGCAGCGTAATAGATAATTACTAATATTAAAATGGGTTTAATTACAAGACAAGAATTGAAATGGAAAACCAATAAATTACAGTTACCAAAACTTGAACGTGACCATCGCGCCGTAAGGACTATTCCTGCTTGCAGCGCCAGGCCGCACAAAAAAACCTTAGAAATCTCTGTCTTCCTTGTTTCTTTTTTATTCCTATTGGTCGAAAAGGGGTGGTCAAGCATCTGTGATCCTAATCATTAACATATCCTGAGAGTTGTCTTAGTACCTACGAATCGTGACAGAAATTCATGGACTTACTTACAACATTTAAAAAAAAAACAAGATGTGTCAGAGCTATGAATCAAATATGGCACGGGTACGAAAAATGAAGTATCTTCCAAGGTAGGTATCATCGTTAGCAAGCCAAAAGATACACACACATTAAAGTACTACCTACCTACTGAAAACATTTATATCGAAGTCTGATCGGTCGCCATGTTTGTTCTGGCAAAATTCAAGAGAGTCAATATTTTCTTTAAATTTCATAATCCACGGGAGTTCAATCATCCAGATATACAATTACGCAGGGTTGTTTTATAATCATAACTCATAAAGACATTATCAGAAAATGTATCTTTGAACAGTTTTAACGGTTGAAACCTAGGATTGCCAAGGAAAATATATATCTAACGATTAAGGCTAGACTGAAAAATTGACCTACAAACGCGCTTAGATAATCGTCAGTCTATACACGTGTCTAAAATATAGGGTGACTGGTAATTAGTGACCGATACTTAAACACGTGATTATACTCATGGTAGCAAACAAACAACTTTCCCAAAGAAACAATTTTTTTTATACTCATTAATCAGTTACTAGGTAAAACTATCGATCGACGGTCGATCGATTAGTGTGGTAACACCATTATTGTGATAAAAGTGAATGAGTTAAAAAAAATGTTTCTTTAGGAAAGATGTCTGTTATTATGAGTGTAATCACGTGTTTAAGTATCGGTCACTAATTATCAGTCACCCTATATAGTTTTCAAGGCGATCACAATTAGACACGCCCAATGAATACCGCTTTAATTTTCCAGCAGGTTTTTCTGATTTATTTTAATCATCATCCGAAGCCATCTCATAACGTAGATCCAAAAAACTCCAAACAGGAAACCAAAACTAATCAGTAATCATAGACCTAAATTAAACTGTAGATTTTATTTGCGAAGTCTCGTATGTTTTTGCCACTCATTCCAACCTTAAGTGAAACCGCTAGACGAGTACATTCTACACGTACAATTTTTTTTTTAAGCCAAGGATATTGCAACCAATCATTTACATACAAAACCCAAGTCTAGAACTGAAGACACTATAAACGTGTGTTATCTACAAAAAATAAAGAAATACAAAGAAACAATACGAGCTTAAAAACAAAGCACCCGGGTCTACACGCTACAGGAATCCAAATTAACAAAAAACTGAAGCTAAATCAGTTAGACGTTTAACAAAAGAAACAGTTAAATAAGGCTAAAGTTATCATGATGTCATAGACAAAAGGCAAAGCAGACAGACAAAAACGTGAACATGTATACCTTCATAAGTACGTCATATTTGTACCTGTAAGATATATAAATATTACCGTCTAGCTAAAAATGAGACAGTGGCCTTGGGGACGGGGTCTGTTGCCAACTCGGACTTTCGACAATTATATAAATCCAATTACCTAATTCTTTTACTGAAGCTACTGCTTTATCAGATAATTTATCGTCACCAAAAATTATTACACCTACCATTTGTATAAAAATAATGTACTTATGTACGATTCATTTGCCAAAATCAGGATCGTATAATCCCAGATATTCTAAAGGTGTAAGTTAAATTTGGGAATGTTAACATTACCAAAAGCCCAAATTGAATGCACAAACATAAGGCTATACGGGTATGTAAAGTAAAGCAACACAAGCCAGACTCAGGACTCGTTAGTGGAGAATCTTTTGGCATTATCGATAAACATCCCGTCGGGCCCTAGGCTGTCTATGTATAGGTTGTCTTAGGGCAGGCACGCGGCGACGGCGCGCCGGGCCAGACTGAATTTGTTAGCTTTTTTGGAGGTAGGGTTGGCTCTGTGCCTGAAGTAAATTACATATTAAATACTAAACTTGAACAAATATATCCCACACTGTCATGCTTTATAAGAATCTTTTCTCATCTATTGTTATTTTGGCTAGCTGGCAATTGACAAGGTATAAACTTAATGGAGCATATAGCATAGCATATGCTAGAGCCAGGATAGCATATGCATAGCTATTATGGTTTTAGCCTTGGGAACCGATTAATATTTTCATTTTCAGACCATTAAAGGTAGAGCGCATTGCAGGTTTCAAAGAGTTTGACCGAAAAATATTTATCTTCTTCAACATCTTTTAAATGTAACATCTAATTGAACAAAAAATTATCTCCCCTCTCAGGTTTTAGTCCAATTCCTGATCAGACTTCCTGTGCCCTGAACATTCATTAATCATTTATCTAAGACAGCCCTAATATTTAATTGTGTGGGAGGAGGCAATTCGTGGAACAGCTCCTAATTGTGTGTGTGTGCGTGTATTTCAAATACAAATAAAATCGCACTTGTGTGCGCGCCGCCGGTTCATTGTCAAGGCCAACAGCCAAATCTCCCGCTCGAGCCCCCCCTCACTCCACCCATAGTCAATTATTCGAATTCGCCGAAAACATTGGTGTGCTACACGCATATTGCTCGGTCTGAGAAGCCTGCTACTTCGGAGCTCCTAAGTGGAGCAGCAATAGTTACCGAACTGCATCAATGATTTTTTTGGTTGGTGTCATTACTTTTTCGTCTTTTGGTACAGGGACTGTGGTTGCCGCCGACGCGATAATCGAGTATTTTTAACGTTGCATATCGCATTCCGCCAGTTTTTATCTACGGTGTGCCGCTGCGTTAGTGTGAAATCTTAATGCAATAAAAACAACACTGGCTTGCATCTATCGGTCGACTAGACTAGACGCTAAAACATCTCTAAAAGGTGACGATAGACATCACGTTTTTTCACCAAGGCCCGCCGCATTCGTCGTTACTCAAATTTGATCACAGATCTATGTAAATTGCGTGACTAATAAACTGCACTATCAGTTAGCATATTATGTAACTGTCGTTAAGGCAAGATAAAGGTGGAAATTTTAAACAAATGGCCCATTCAAGAAGGGACTGTGAAGAGTTTTCAGTTATTGCAATCCCGCTAAACGATTACAGTCGAAATTGATCGCGGAAGCATTAACATAAACTAATCATTTTATTATCTATGAAAACTGCCCTGCCCGTGACCAGTAGTCTTGTAACCTAAGGTCGGTTGATATCAATGTATCATCTGCAATTAATTAAAGTTATGCGAATGCAAACTGTTTTGTTAATACAAAGCCACAACTGGAGTAATCAACTATTAACACCATACCAAATATGGCGAAAGTTTTTACTGTGCGGCATATTTGGGGAAAAACTTTTTATCTACTAATAGGTGTCTAGGGCTTTTGTATTTGGTTTAAATAATGAAAGATATACTGAATTTCATTATTAGAACGCTTTAAAACATTCTTAATAACTGAACAGATACTTGTAGCCACAACACGTGATAAAAAAATGTTACTGCCTGTTATCGTAATTATTGAATCGTGTTCATGTAGTATTATGTAAGGACCAGAGCAAGGAAAAGAAAAAAAGACTGCTTGAAAAGACAAAAAAAGTTGAAAACTTTCCTGGAGTGTGCAATGAAGATTCATAAAACAGATTTGAAGAAGTAAATGATAGAGTTCGAAATTCAGGAGCGGATAGCTCATTATTACATGTTATAGGACAAAACAAAATATGTGTCAGTGCATGGAAAGATTGAGTCGATAAGTCCAGTCAAGGCCGCGTTATATCACCAACGTTTGCATCACGTTGCAACGAAATATGATTAGATAGAGTAATCGTCGCAAAAGTATACACACCACTTTCTTTTGTCTCAAACCTGTGATCATAATATTTATAAAATTTTCGACGAATTGTTACGTCATTTTCTAGTGTCTTAAGACAGGAATTGGTCTAGAAAATGGGTCAAAGGACGAAAAGAAATTAAAGCCAGGGCGTAAAACTCCAAATACCAATGAGGTAGACCTAAACTTGAGAAGGAACAGAGAAACTTATTGATATAACCCAGACACTATTAATAATAAAGAGAGCATCAAAGAAGCCATTATACGTTCTCGCGATAAAAACGAGCGTCGCTATCAACCCGAACAGGATTATACAACAAGAGAAAAAACACGATAATCAATCCCAAAATCTCAAAGAAAAAGACAACTATTTTAAAGATTTGCTAACAGCTCTAAATTCTTTTAAAGACCATTAATAAGATATGGCAATTTTGCGTGGATAGTTTCATTTAAGTGCCTGTAAAATTTTACGTCAGTACTTTTCAAGATTGCCTGCTTCTCCTTGAAGAAAATTGAAAAAAAAAAGAATATACCGGCGAAATGAATCAATTTAGTAGAGCCTTTCTAGCGTTCGATGAATCAACGAGGAAAATCTCACGGTAGAGGCAGAACGTACAACGTTTTTTTTTCTGGTAGTGTTGAGAAACTAGACGGTACGCACAAGGCACAAGAGTTGGGAGGCGGGTAATGGTAGGCGGCGCGATCGATGACGGGTTGGGGCAGGTCGGGCACACCGCGGTCTACGTGTTGAGCTGTGTCGGCCCGAGCCTGCCGCAACCGAATTTTTAGAAAAGTATATTATGCTATAGATAGAGATGGTAACAGTATGCTCGGTTAGGTGTGATAAAATATTACACAACTTTTTGGACTGACAAAATGTCGGCGAAAATTTTGGACATGAAAAAATTTTGAGTTAACAATAATTATATTATCCGTTCATTGGAGACCATAAGCGAACATTTAAACTTTACTTGTTTGGTTAACATAATTTCTAGATAATTACATTATGTTTCATATTTCAACACACATACATTTAAGCTAATAAATGCACTGGCCACAATTTTATTTAAATCACTTCAGTATTTTGAATGTTACAAATATTTAAATTTTATTCAGTTACTCTGAAAAAAAAAATGTATACTCTTAGACCAACTGTTAGATGCATTATTATTTATTAGCTTAAAATATATACTTAGGTATTCACAATCATTTAAAAACCTAACAACATGAGGAAACATAATACCAGTGCGATAAATATTCGGCAGCCCGGCGTGTGGCTTTTGATAAAATGTTAGCCTAGGTCAAGGCGAAATTTAGTTTACAAAAATAACCGGCATATTTTCGCAATAAAACGCCGGTAAATAAGTTATAGGATAGAAAATTAAGTATTAAATGTACGCACCACATCCTCCATCTCCATCCAGTCCATGTCGGCTTGTTATTGTATGTCTAGGTTAGCTTAGAAGTCTGGATCTAGTGCTGCGCGAAAGTACTGCGCGTGGCGACGTTCGGTACACGAGTGCAGCGTTGTGTAGTGTGTGTTGCACCGAAAATTCGTTCCCGCGGCTCAGACCCGCGCCCCGCACCCCACCCCCGGGCTCGCAAAATTTTCAAACTTCGAACGATTCGCGCAACGCCATCTAGGGGCGATAGGCGCCCCATTGCCTCCGTGTGTGGCCTTGAACTTGACTGTTACACGTCGCGAGCGACCCACATTTGCGGCGCGTCCCGCTCCCCCGCCGGCAGTCGCGCGCATTGTCACGGCCGCGCCACCTGAATGGATCTTAGTCTGCATAAGGCGTATATTCGCATGGCGGCGCCGAACACTCTCGTTTTCACCGTACTGTATTACGTCACACTGCACGTTACATCGCTGGATTATCTTGCACACGTTCAGCGCGGCCGATAGCAGGGCAGAAAATTTCTCAAGAATGTAATAACGATGTGAGTACTAGTTTGCTGTTTCGTTGTTTCCTCGTTATGTGATCTATTTATTTACATTATTTTGACGCTTTTGTTACTAAGTCGATGTTTTGTTTGGATATTTTTATCAGTTAATTGAATACCACGACATAACAAAGACAAGTTAAGGTTTTTTTTTTATCATCGCCATTTTCTTTTATAGTGACATTTAAAAAAAAAACTAATACCTATTAACATTAATTAAGTAGGTACTTACGTAATTTTTCCATCTCTAATTGGCATACACTTTATGGGTTCAGATTTATTTACTTGACGGGCTGAATGTTTCAGGTGGTGGACATCGGAGCAGTGCGCCGTTATCAAGTTCAAAGTTTCTCCAGCGCGTGGAAAGTTATGTCACATTCTGAACGTAACGTGAACTCACTGGGCTCGCGGATTCCCGGCAGACTACATAAAAGGTTTTTATTTATTTTTCTCAACCTTCACATTTCGCAACACTCAACTACACAAAATAACACACTAACAGCACAAAATACACCACACTTTTTGAACACATTAAAGTCAAAACAAAACCATCGTCTATGTACACAAAGTGAGAAGCCTAACAAACTCCAAATCTTGGTAACAGACATTATCTACATATAATGCAAATTGAAGGTAACGCTTCTTGAAATCCTTAATAATATTTAACAAATATGGAGATGGACAAAGTTACATAGTTTGGAGCCAAAAGTCTCTTCACACTAGCATTTGAAAAAACCTCTTAGACAAATCTTTGAAAGTAAGACGAGACAGCAGATATTAATAGCTAAAGCAAAGATGCTTCTACTTGAACAGTAAGATTTGCAGATTGTTATTTATTAATTACAGGTATGGCCGTACTGAAGGCACCAAACTCGTTCCTGAAAATTCTGGCCGATTCAATTAGATCACCATAGACACGCAAAAAAGAAGTAAGTAGATGAAATGCAAGAAAGTAAAACGAAGGTAAAACAAAAAGGTACGTACCATAAAATTCTGACACACTTTTTAGCACAATAGACATGACTACAGAAATATTGTCTCAGATTAAGGCCAATCAATGAACTGGGATGCACGCTACTACACGGCTGGACCCCGATTGCATTTCCACAGCAGTTTAATCAACAAATGATTCAAGTGTTGAATGCTTGAGATGAATCGTTTTTTTTTGTCATCTTGTTAATTTCGGAAAATAATTTGAGACCTTTTTCGTTTTGCGCTTGAGGAGTTGAGGAAAGTTATATAAAGCATATTTACAAAATTGGGAAATGTATTTTTAAGCTCGGAAAGGGTTGGCTATTCTTAGAGGGTATAAATGGAAGGCGAATTATGTGGAGCTTCGAAAAGTTTGGAGTTTGGAACGGTTAACATTGTGGGAAAATTATGTATGTAAAATATTGTTGTTGGTTTCCAAAGCTAACGCCTTGCCTTATTAGATAGGTTTTATTTAGATTTTCATTTAAGCTTTTGTGGTTTTAGGTTTGCAGTTTAGATTTATTGTGTATACCTACATTTTTTCGATATTCCGTTGCGCTTCATTCGCACTTGTTTCATTAATTAATTTGGCATTTTCGTTTGCATATCTGTTTGCTCGCGAGTAATCTTCAGTTCAATATGGTATGGTTTCTTCCTAGCCTCAATCCGCACTAGATCAAAGTATGTATATTAACACGCTTTTATTAGCTTGGTGTGGTTGTATGTGACGGAATCCTCGAACGTGATTTTGAACCACTTCTGTCGAATTAAATTGAAACTTTGCACACTTATCAAGAACCGATGACAATGCAATAATTTAAATAGTTTGTCCCATTATCCTGATCAGGACGTGCAGGATTAGCGGTTTTCCAAATCCGATACCCGTGGTCAGGGAGTTTTTTACGTCATGTGACTACTGTTCTTAGCCGTCCATTGAGACGTGCTTGGTTTGGTATTTGAGACAAGCATATGACTACTAGCCGGATTTTGAAGGAAATTTGAATTCCAAAATGATTAAATTTTAAATTCTAATGATCAAAAATCGTTAACACGGAGATTATCTGGCCACATTTTTCACGATGGCAAGTATATGATACAGACATACAGTCAGTCCGTATCGATTTTGGTACAGATGGTTTACATGTAATTAAACCAATGTCAAT
Organism: Cerastis leucographa; assembly: GCA_963082945.1. Lineage (NCBI taxonomy): Eukaryota > Metazoa > Arthropoda > Insecta > Lepidoptera > Noctuidae > Cerastis > Cerastis leucographa. The sequence goes on from OY720366.1 coordinate 4,110,612, forward strand.
GTGGCTACTGATACTGAGTTGGGCATCAACTGTACACAAGATGCAAGGCTGCACAGTTGAGCATATTGTATTCATTTATCAAGATAAATACAATAGATAAGAACCAAGGTTCTTGACTATTTGCCGCTGGAGCGTGAAGCTTATGTAGCTCTCAGCCGCGGAAGGTCTCTGGACGGTATTCGGATAGAAGAACTTGATTGCTCAAAGTTAACAGGAAAAGTCCGTTGTAACATAGTGCTGCATTCGATGAAAGACGGTTAGATTACGAAATAATTCATAGAACAATAATGGCCAACTTGTTTTCACAAATGATACACCAAAAAGCCGATTATTCGTTGCTATGAAATTATCATCGTTTTAAAACTATAAAACAAAGATGTATAATAGTTTAAAAAAAACCTAAAAAACACGCTTTTGGAGTTAACCGAACTAAAAAGTAGAAAATGGGGCGCTTGAAGTAAATTTTATAATATTTTAATGACAGATATTGATGATAGTAGGGTCATTATGGAAATATCTTTAAAAACGCCCCACGCTTTTCTACAATGTTATTTTTTTTGTTTATCACACATTTCTTAATTTAAATTTTCGAACATTATTTTCTACTTTTTAGTTTCCATTTTTATTAAAGCGTGTTATTTTTAGATTTTTTTAACTATTATTTTAACCATACCTCTTAGTCGCCGTACATTACCAATGTCCTCCTCATACTAGAAGTATGTCAATAATGTTATTAACTTCTCAAAAGTAGTCCAATTGATACCACTTCTCTCCAATGTAATTTTGATATCATTTTTTCCATTTTTCAGATATCAAGCGATAACTTCCGACTACGATAAGCATCTTAATTAAGCTAATCTTTGAGGACTATCAGCAGTAGTATGCAGTCGTCAAAACAATACACTATCGGTCTTTGTTCCATCGTGAGTCACGCCATCTAGGTTTGGGAGACGACATTAATGGCCTGTTTAACTGCTAAAGGCTTCGGTTTGAAATGCAGCCAAACCGTTTTAGTGAATCATATTATTATATGCAGTTTATGAGTTTTGACAGCACGTGTATGAATTATATTGCGAATGATGTCACAATGTTGAATGCTGGTGTGAGGAGAAACAATCGGAGATACAAACATACTTCAAGACATTTCCTTCCTTAAGAACACTTATAAATAAAATACAAGTTAGCATCATACAAATTCAAACTGGATTTAAGCAACCCTGGCCTTGTTATATAAAAAAAGTTATCTACCAAATCCGCAAAAACCGCGTGATAACCTTTCGATCTCCGGATCTCGTAAAGTAATTGCCGTAATTGAGCTGCCCAATGATGCCGCTGAAATGCGAACTAAAGAACCAAATGTCGTCCAAATAACAGTCCATTGCTGGACATAAGCCAATAGAGGAAGGCTAAAAGTGGCGCCTGTTACAGAAAAATTAAAAGGAAGTCGTTTGTCTTGGTATGGACATGTAATACGGAGGGCTGAAACGGATGAGAAAGAGTCATGGATATGAATTTTAATGGATGGAGAGGGAGAGGAAGGCCAAAGAATGGATGGATAATGTGAGGAATGATATGAAAGAGTAAGGAGTAAATGATGCCGTGACGTCTGACAGGGGAAGACAGAAGAAGAATAAGTGTTGCGCCGACCCCAAATAGAATGGGACAAGGGCAGGAAGATGATGATGCTCGACATAAACCTCTCCGATTTCATAACATCTAATAGTCTAACTCAATCCTCTATCTCTCTCTATTTCAGCTGCTACAAAGGGAGGCCCTTTGAAGGGCGTTCCAACTAGACTGAGAGCGTCCTGTCCTACGATTGCCGATTCGCGATCTGCAGTCAAAAATCCGTCCATGGTTTACCACGGCTAAGCAATGTAAGACGCGAAATTCTAATATTTGTTTCTGGACTAGCTTCTAAAAACACCACCGAAAAGGAGGACGCAAACGAAAGGAGGATCAGTTGAAGAGGAAGAAAAACCGAAAATAACGTTACGTTATCAGTTAACAACCAGGCCCCGAAGAATAGGGCGGGAAGAGCTCACCAAAACTTATTGAGTGAATGATCTGAGGCCAGAAACTTAAGGAGCAAAAAGTAGACCTTAGCAGAAATAGAGCGTATAACAGAGACACGGGGTCGCGGCAGACTACGAAGGAGATGGCGGAACGAAGTGTATGTCTTCCTTGAGAATCGGAAAGAAGTTGCCCTGCAGTGGGACAGTATGGGCTAGCTATAATAAATATAATATAACAGAGACACCGTTTAAAAGAAAAGATATTCTTCCAGACCAACGTTATTTCCCCGCAAGTTTATGTTCATAATAATATACATCTGGACTTATACGAAAAACAGTAAAAGAGAGCTCGTAAAATAAGCTTCGTGTTTTCATATGAAAACTTTCTAAATATTTTTTTATGACTAAATATCCTTTTGTGACTAAACACCGAACCTGTTCAGGAAACTGTAAAAATGCTGAGAATTGAAGCTGGAGAAAATCGAACCAATATTTTCAAATATGAAAAGGACATAATGAGAGGCAAACCGTGCGAATGGCATTCCCACACAGAAAGTTAACTGTTCAATAAGTGTTAATCAAAGACAACCTTCTTTTGTCTCTGAGCAGTCTTCACGGACTTACGGGGTTCTAACTTGGCCAATGACCTGGATGCTAAGTAAGTATAATATCAAATTCAAAGACTCACAAAATTTATTAGGTTTGGTTATTTTTTTTAATTAATTTGTAAATTAACTTTTTATATTCTTTTTATATAATTTAGTTCATTTTTATATGAGTCACTTTAGATAAAGAAGAAATGTCAAAGTTTCAGGCGATGAATCTTGTCTTGCCTAAGTTTGACAGCTTTGAAATTTTTTAGGACTCAGCTCAGCTCACTTAAAAAGTACTTTTACGAAATTCTGTATTGATGAAATAAATGATAAAGGTGCAATGTTATATTCTTCTTCTTCATCGTTCCCTCATTGCTGAGGATATCGACCACATATGGGATATACTGCCAAGCCATGCGGTCTCCTGCAGTGTGAACTGCTTGGTACAAGCATCGCTATGTTACACTATGTTATACCCTATAACTTACCTTAATAATCGCAGCAAATTGTTTCTGGTTGTCGTTCACATATTTCTCCTGAGTTTATGATGCCATTGAGCTCCGGTTTGTGTCGAGACATAGCCAGGTTCCACCTGAAATATACTTTTTGTATCAGTTTAAGATTTTTGATAATTCAATAGATAATTTAATCAATCAATAAAATTATTTGAAGTTGTCTTAATTTTTTATTTTTGCCCTGTAACATACTACCCTCAGATGACGGGTTTTTTTTTTTTTAATCCACACTATTTGTGTTGATAAATTATAAAACAGCAAAACAATATGGTTTTGAGAGTGCCTTAGGTTGCAAGCAGGTCGCAGTTGATGCATTACATCAACATTGGAACATTGGAGTTTTTTTTTAATCTACTTCTTTTGCAAATTATCAGAGGATACATTAGATATTGATTGACTATGGTCTTATTGCAAAACTTAATAAAACTCTTGTGGTACTAAATCAAGCTTTCTGATGGCAGGTACTACGAAGTTCACTGTCGGTCTGCCACTTTTCACTTTTATGCTAAAAACAATAAGGTTCAAAAATGGTTGACCGCCAGTGAACTTGGTTGTACATGTACACCTGAATTCATGTAGTGTTTAGGAAGAAGTCTGTTTGTTTATAATTAAACCACTCTTGCACACAGTTTGAAACATTTAACACATGCTTAGGAGTAAGGTTGAATTTAATCAATAAGGGAAAGGGTAGTCAGAAAAAAAATAACACCATAACCAAAAAAATTCAGTATTTTTATTTTGGGGCCTTAAAATCATTTTAGATTTTGTTGCTGTCTTCATTCATTTAAGACGTGATTTATCTATTCCCAGAGTCTTTGATTTTGAACGCTTTTTTTTTTCCTTTTCTATTTGTAATCGGTCGTCAGACCATAAGCGAATTTGTTCCGGCTATCTTGGCGAATTACTTGGCGTTATGGTGGAGCACCCAGTGCTGCATCTCCCACTTATAGAAGGTGGTTCCTCTTCAGCCTATTTACCACCGCTGTCGGGTTTAACAGTTCTGTTACTCCACAGTGGGTTTGGGTGCAGGCGTGCCTTGCGTTGATAATTGTACCGCTCGATTTTAAATTTTTCGGACGGCATTTGGAGGTAGTTCGGATTTCTTTATTCCTAGTAAATCAAGGTGCAATTATTATTGCTCTTAATATGCCATTTTGAACCCTTTGCAGGCAGAGAATGTTGGATTTGCTGGCTACGCCCCACAATTGGATTCCATATGTCCATATCGGTTTAAGGACAGAGTTGTTGATGAGTAGCTTGTTGTCTACAGAGAATACCGAATTTCTTCCCATGAGCCAGTACAGATTTTTTGTTTAATGTGATGCTTGCATGTTAGGCGCCTATATAAACGGAAGACAAGATATTTAACACAATCTGTGTGTGGTAAGGTATCAGGTCTGAGTCTAACAGTAGGTGTGTTTCCTTGCCTGAGCGTAAAGGAATGGTTAGAGACTGGTTGGATGCACTTGCGCGTATCCGCCACTTGCAGAGCCATTGATGTGTCTCATCTAGCTGATTTTGGAGTCTATTTCTGGTCATTTCCGGGTTGTCGTCAACTGATAAGTAGGCTATGTCGTCGGCATATGTTGCAACTGCTATGTCGTCTAATGTGGGTAGATCAGATATAAACATGTTATACAACACTGGGCCAAGAACAGAACCCTGTGGTACTCCAGCTTCCACTCCAAACAATCTCGATCGTACTTCGCCCTGTTTAACTCGGAAGCAGTGGTCGGATAAATACGACTGGATGAGCAGGTACATTTGAGTGTGGAAGTTTTTCCTAAACTTTAACCAGTAACCCTTTGTGCCAGACACGGTCAAAAGCTTGCTGTACATCAAGATATGCCGCTGAGCAGTACTTATTGCGTTCAAAGCCAGGGCTTCCTGTTTGATAAACTCGGTGTACCTGTTCTATTGTTAAATCCGATTTCCGAAAGCCCAACTGGTGAGGTGGTACAACCTCATTGACGTCCATACATGGTCTTAGACAGTTTAAGAATATCCTCTCTCTCAGTTTGGAGAGTACAGGAGTTAAGCTTATCGGCCGATAAGACGATGCTTCATCTTCAGGTTTACCTATTTATAGATCATGACAACTTCTGGCATTTTCCAAAGGTCAGGAAATTGAGATGTTCGAAAATTCGCGATTTTCTGGGTAGATTTTTAAGGATAGAAGTTGTAATCAAGTCAAATCGTGGAGCTTTTCTCGAGTTAAGTTGTCTGATTTCCTTAGCAATTTCTTCAGGTGTTGTTGGTTTAATGGGCAGACACATCTGCAGATCTTGTTCCAATATTGCATCAATAATATCAATATCATGCTCATCTGCAGCACTCCCGTTGGGTTTGAATACAGAACTCAGATGCATTGCGAATACTTCAGCCTTTCCAAGTCAGTTCTTGCCCAGGATGCTTAAGACATAATTACAGGACAAGACTGTTGAGGCTTATTTAGGTTTTTGGTTGCCTTCTAGAGCGAGCTTGCACCAACCCCCTTAAGTGACATCATCAGGAGATTTGTTGTCACCATTGACACCATTGAATTAATAGATTCCCGGACTACAGCCTTTAACTCTTTAGCTGACTTATTTTTGTATAGTTTATCAAGCAGATGACGGGACTGATGCCAAATTTTTTAGGTTTTTTTTGCATGTAATTTTGTGGGTGAGAAAGATTGGTCAAACCTCTAGATCGAGAGGGTGTGTTGATACATGCAGCAGTTTTAATGGCGTTTGTGAGATATCAGCAGGCGTTAACTACATCTATCTGCTTGTTTTGATTTATTAAAGCTATAGTAGGAGCAAAGTTGTCATTGAATTAAGTCCTGAAACTGTCCCAGTCTGTTCGGCTATTTGTCAGAGACTCTGTTATTTCTCAAGAGAGCTCACTAGTACTCATACTCATAGTGAGGATCGCCGGTGTGTGATCTGATTATCTGTCTGGGCTCGATTCAATTTTAGTGTGTAAAACTGTCTATACCCTTATTTATGAAGAAGTTCAGGAGATCCTGTAGATATTGTTTAAGTATGTAATGTATATTAAGTAAGTTTAAGATAATTTTTCCTCTACACAACATTTCAGATCACATCCACTAGTGCTGTTACAATGGGATTCCCAAAAAGTATGTTTGGCATTCCAGTCACCACTACCTGTGGCCAAGAGTATTGAAGTAGGCTTAAAACATCTCTGAGGTTATTTTGTGTCTTAGTGGGCAATATATTGAACAGAGAATAATAGGGCCTGCTCGATCCTCCAATCTAACAGAAGTTGCTTGTGGATGCACTGTAGAATATGGTGCTATCTGTGAATGTCTCAGGTTTTCTCGAATGGCCAGCACTGAATCAGCATGCGCACTAACGCCGGGATGGGGAGTAAGGTAAATGTTGAAACCCTAATTGCGGAACGAGCTTCTGGACATGCTATGTGATTCTGATATAACTACATTCAGTTTGTTTGATTTTATTGAAGTCTCCAACTCTTTGATATTGGGAACCAATCCATTGATGTTCCATTTTGTAATTCGTAGTAGAGTCATATAAGGAGCTAGTTTTGTAATGACAGTAGCTAATATACCCATTACAGTACTTATTTGTTGCAGGAGTAGGTTGATTGATACATATATACCAGGTTGATTGATTGTTGGTAGGTTGGTTGATTATTTTTCGTTCTGTTTTGTTTGCGTCTTTTAGATCTAAGAAAATAAAACTTTCATAAAAGTTTTAATACAAAATGTGTAGGAGAATAAATATTTTTAAAAATATGTAGTAATAGTCATCTAAATAAATAATTAATACTCACTGTTTCAGATTAATAATTTTATGGAAGACATCCAACTTCTTCTTGTTTACATATGACTCCACAGGTATCCTGTAAAGTCAACGAACTCTTCATATTGACAATTATAACCAAAACAAAATAAACGGAAGATATGCTACTAATAATTTATTTTACAAAATTGCAATTGCATTACTGATGAAATCTATACTATTATGTAAACATATCTTACGAAATAACACTGCTTACCCAGAATCATTCCTTAAATAATGTTGTTAACACTAAGATTTAAGCTTAGAATTAAAAACTTATAATTGTATCCTCAAGAAACCAATTAAAATGAATAATTTCTGAAAAAGTAAAAACCAGGGAACTGTCAAACAGCCAAGGCTGCAGTTACATTTATCACGGTTTTAGCGACACATTACTGTTCTTATCCACTCAGAAATCTTTTTTATAACTAAATCTATCTTACACTATACAAGATATGTACAATATTATCTAAACACTAATTTAAAATCTAATAATTAGGTTATAATGCTGTTATTTTATCCACTTGCACTTTCGAGAGAAAACTGCATTCAACTAAACTAAAAATATGATGCATTCAGCTGTCCTGCTTACACAGCTTCAGAAACGTATAGTTATTTCTTTCTTATGCTTAAAGAGGTATATAATCTAAACAGTTTACTGGAACGTCAACTTAATGTTACCATAAATTGCAATAAAGTTTTAATGACATTCGTTGTAAAAGTATTAAAGTAAAAGGAAAATTGTTTGCTATTTTTATATAAAGTAATAGAAGTTGTATCAATATCTGTAGTACGGAAGTGTAAATAATGGATTGACAAAATAAAATAATATTATACTAATGGCAATACATCGTTACACTTTTCCATTCAACGAATTATTTGTTTAGTGACTGTAAACTATTCCAAATCGAAGTTACATTTACCAATAAATTCCCAAAACATACAACACATGACATATTTTTTAAAAAATTGATAACATTTTGGCACTAGTTCATTTCTTTGGTACGACATTTTATTGAACAAGGCCATTCACCAATTTCAAAATACGTTCCGTTTCGTTACTGACGTGTAACATAACCTGGCAACTTTTTACAAAAAGCCGACGACGTTTCTCATTTCGGGCCAACTCATCGGTCTATTTGACATAGAATATGTTTGTTTTCAGTTCTTTTATGTTATGAATTGTGACTGAATTATCGCGATAGAGACATAATATTCAATTAAAAACATGGAGGTGCACTATCTCGTGTTTGTTTTGAGTGTAATATGGCACGGCACGGACGCTATCATGTGGACCCTCGCGCCCAATACACAGAAGTGCTTGAAGGAAGAATTGCATGCTAACGTGCTCGTGGCAGGAGAATACGAAGTCACAGAAGTTGCCGGACAGAGAGTCGACTATGTCGTAAGTTTTAAAGATTATTTTTCTTGGCAAAATTCCACCGCCCATTCGGCACTGGTATAACTGTAAACTGTACATTTGTCATGTTGTGAATTTGTTTTTTTCTTTCTTAAAATCAATTGAAAGTGTTCTAATCTGGTATCTAATCTAAAAATATTGATGACATACATGTTCCATTTCAAGACAGCTTTCAGCAAGTTTATGGTTTTTTGACGCCCCTTTCCCTACATGGGACATACCTATGCCTATTTAATTAAAAAGTAAATATTGTTGACAATATACAAAAGTAAACACTAAAATATATAAAAGGGCAATACCACCAATCAGATCACCCAACCATGGTGATTGGTACTATGCTTATATAGAGTATACATTGATGTGTTAACTAAAATAATTAACTTTATAAATTCTCCATTGATACTAATTGAGCCTGAGCTGTGTTACTGATAAGCTACTGCAAATTAATTCTTTGATTGTGATTCTTTGATTTTCTCTTACTTGTTGCATTAAACACTAATTTAAATGGGTTTAAGTAGTGTTTAGTACACATTTAATACCTAGGGAAAATTCTTCTGAATAACCCAAATCAGCAGAATAAATGTAAAGAAAAATAATCGCCTTGCTCATAATTTAAAATGGCTCATTTTTCCATTTCTTTAAATGCACCCCTTTTACTTATAGCGGCAACTCTTGTAAATTTTCCAACTAGACTTGAAACAAGCATAGCTGACAAACTAAGGATTCAATAAGAAGTTGAAATGTTGTACAAACTGATCTTAAATGTTGTTTTCCTTTCTTTTCAGATTCGCGACTCTAAAGACCACATATTGTCACAGAGAGAATCCATAAACAAAGGAAAGTTTACATTTGTGACAGAAACTTACGACACATTCGAAGTATGCTTCATATCGAAAGTTCCACCAGGTAAGAGGGTCATCTTACTGCTATTATAAATGTGAAAGTTTGTGAGTATGGTTGGATGCACGTTTGTTAATCTTACAAACAAAAACTACTGGATTTAGATGAAATTTGGCACACAGATAGCATAGAACAGGATACTCTTTGTCCTGTTGGTACAATTCTGTTGGACAATTACCACACAGTTGGACATTAACATTGATGAAGCCGGGGCACGGGCTAGTTTTGTCATATTTCAAAGAAGATATTGTATATGATTATGCCATGTGGACATCAAAACTTATCCATCAGGAACATAGTACTGAAAGAAAAATACATATGTACTAGCTGCTGCCTGCAACTTCATTTGCGAGGACTTTTTTTATGGGTATGAAAAATAGATGTTGGCTGATTCTCAGAGCTACCCGATATGCACACAAAAATTCATACAAATTGGTTCATAACAGTAACTAACATTGTGACACGAGAATTTTATACATAAGATTATGCCGAAATTCATCCAACGTAAATATTTATTCATTAATCTTTTGTTTCCACATTTACAAGTTTTAGTTTATAGAGACAGTTTTAATACAACAGAAACACCGAGATCCATGGTCATATTTGCATTAAAAAGTAAATAGCTTGTACCTATCATCCTATATGTATATCATCACAGCTGTATATTAACAATGTCTCACAGTCGTTACTGACACTATTGAAATAGATTGATAATATACGTATATAGTACATATAGTATCGTCCTAGTTCTCTCTAGCTCTTCTCTTCTTTTTTTTTTTTTGCTTTATCCTTTTCTACCTTTTGTAGTAAGAAACATACCTATTGTCAGGCCTACTCTGTCATCTCATACTTAGGTACTAACGCAGTATACATTTATATATTGTAAAATCAAATGATTTTAAAAGAGTGAACATGTAGTTTCTTGCTGGTTCTTCTCCATTGTATTGTATTGTATAGCCAGCAGCTCCTTGGTGTTGCTGACGATCTCGCGGAGAGTACCTGGGTTACCGAGGTACTTTGCCCTGTATGCTGCAACCTCTGGGCAGTGTAGAAGCACGTGGGCTGCTGTCTCGTCTTCCTCCATGCAGGCTCTGCACAGTGGGCTATCTGTGACTCCTAAGACAAAGAGGTGTTTATTAAAAGAGCCGTGCCCAGTAATGGCGGCTGTGATTATGCGTAGCTGTGGTTTGTTCAGCCGAAGCGCCCGTTTGGTGAGGCGGCCATCTATGTATACCTACACACACCATGGTCTAGCCACAGTTTGTGGTGTTGATCCCTAGTGCGTTTCCTTACCAGAGTTCGTAGATACCCGAAGGGGAGTGGCACGATGAGTTCTGGTCCCACTGCTGCCATGCTTGAACTCCTTCTAGCGAGTTCGTCCGCCGCATCGTTGCCTCGGGAATCGCTGTGACCTTTAATCCATTGTATGGTTATGTTGTTGTGGTTACCGACCTGGTTTAGGCGCTGGTGACACTCGTAAATTAACCCGGAGTTGACCGTGTGGTTGTCTAGTGCTAACAGTACAGCCATGCTGTCTGAAAGTATTCGAATAGAGAGGTCCTTGGCCCTCCTGGCTAGGATGGCTGAAGCGGCCAGGGAAATGCCCATGCATTCTGCCTGAAATACCGTATTTTGGACCCCCAGTGGTATGGAGCGGTGGAAGCTCCAGCATGGCTTCGAGAGCAGCTGTCGGGGCCAAGCCTTTGCATGCGTTGGAGCTTGTTCGAGGCAGTGACTAGTTTGGTACGTGGCCACCAGACCACTGCCCCGTACGAGATCATGAAACGGATCACCGCGCAGTATAGCCAAAGTATTATCTTGGGGGATAGGCCCCACTTTTTACCTTTCATCCTCCTGCACTGCCAGAATGTGATGCACGCCCTGCTTATTTTGTTGTCTAGGTGACTGCTCCAGTTTAACTTACTGTCTAGGATGACTCCCAGGTACTTGACTTCGGTGGCTAACTGAAGTTCTGTATCAAATAATTTAGGCAGGCGATAAGGTCCTAAAGTTCGTTTTTGGGTAAACATGACTAGCTCAGTTTTCGTGGGATTGACTGAGAGGTCATATTCACTGCACCAACGTTCCACGATGCGTAGCGCTTGTTGGGTGAGGTTGCAGATTGTTCCTGTCACCTTCCCCGAGATGAGGATAGCCAGGTCGTCAGCGTACCCAATTGTGTAGAAATGACTGGCGTTGAGTTTGGTGATGAGGTCATTTATCACCAAATTCCAAAGGAATAGTACTCCACCTTGGGGGCAGCCTCTGGCTATCAAAGCCATCTGCTGCTCTCCTTCCAGCATGTTAGTTATCCAGTCAATCAATACCTGTTCCGCTCCGTGTCGAGAGAGGGCGGTACTGATGCTAGAGAAGTTGGTTTTATCGAAGGCTCCTTCGATGTCTATGAAGGTCCTAAGGCAGGTTCCCTTCTGATGTATAGCATCTTCTATCCGACTGACTACCAGGTGGAGTGCTGATTCAGTGGACTTACCCGAGCTTTATGCATGTTGGTTGCTGTGAAGTGGTATTGTTTTCAACGCGCCTTCCCTCAGCTCTCTCTCACAAATTCTCTCCATGGTTTTTAGGAGGAAGGAGGTCAGGCTGATTGGTCTATGGGATCTAGCATTGGTGTAGTCACTCTTACCTGGCTTTGGAATGAATATGACTTTCACTTCCCTCCATCCTTTAGGAACGTATCGAAAGGCCAGGCACGCTCTCATTAAAGACACCAGTCTACCTGCAACGGAGGTTCCCCCCCACTGCAGTAAGGCGGGAAAGATCCCGTCCGGACCTGCTGCCTTGAAAGGATGCAAGCACCGGATCGCCCACTGGAGTTTCTCCAGCGTTATCACTTTGTGTGCATAGCGCCAGTTGTTCTCTGTTGGTGTTTCGTTTGGTTCTTCTCCACTCCAAAGGTGCACAGTTCGGGTTGGTCGTTTCCTATGGTTCTTCTCCATAGGAAACGACCAACCCGAACTGTGCACCTTTGGTCAACGTTTTAGAAGTGCCCATGTAGGCCTATGTAAAATATATTATTTTGTTTTTGATTCTCCCAAATATGTTAGGTCGGCTTCCAGTCTAACCGGAACAGCAGCAGTTGAATACCAGTATTTAACATGGAGCAACTGCCTATCTGATAATATAGTAAACTTAGAAGTTTATTGATTACTACTATTATAGGAGGAGCTCGCAAGGGTCGATCTTTAAGGTGAAGGCGATCTTGCCGGGATTGGTCTGTGGATGGTTGCATCCATGTGCATGTGCACGTTAAGGCGTTGGTCCCAGCTGTTATTTGTAGATCTTTGACAGTCGTTACGAGTAGTCAGAAGCCAAAAGTCAGCCATCCAGTCTTACCAAGGGATATTGTATCATTCAGTTACTGGGTTGTGGAGGTCAGATAGGCAGCTTCATATAAAATACTGGTATTCAGCTCCATCCGGTTAGACTGGAAGCCGAACCGAAGATAGTTTGGGCAAAGGCTAGGCATATAAATAGCATATTCATGTAAAGGGTGTATCCTGTTTCGCTTTTCCTACAATAGACTTCAGCTTTTTAAAAGCCTGATAAATACTTTCTTGACAAAAAAGGTTTTTCCATCCAATATTATATCTGTGGTTTTTTTTTCATGGAGATCTCGCTGGTTAAGGCCTGCCTCATATAATTTACTTTTGTTGTCTACAAATTATAAATTCTATTTCAGAACGCCGTGGCGTCACTCAAGATGTGATGTTGGATATCAAAATTGGAATAGAAGCCAAAAATTATGAAGGCGTAAGTACTATTTTTCATTCCTATAAAAATAAATTAATAACTTCTTTTTAGTTTTCTGGCCACTTGATCACTTACTAAAGTTCTAGAAGTATTTATTTAGAACTACAATTTTGCAACTGGCAACAATATTTGTGGTATGTAATTTTATTTTGAAAATATAACAACATTCTACAAGTTTTTCATTAGTTTGTAGATTTACAACTTTGCTTTCTCCTACTCTCTCTTTAAATATCTATACATATAATTAGGTTACATTCTAAAATTTTTTCTTGATTATCGGTAACTCTACTCTGACAATCCACACTTCATCCAGAACACTTGGGTAATACGTGTGGCTTTATGTGAGACTAACAAAGTGTGTTTATGAAGCATGCATAATGATATCTATTGATATGGCATGTAGAACTCCATTCAATTTGGCAAAGACCATCCTGACATGATTGTTTTTTAGCACTGCTGCTGTTCTTTTTGATCCTCCTGAATGTCGCGTTAAACCACGAACATAACGCCTAACATACAGGTTGGTAGGGACACCGACATTTAATCGTCAGTATATCATTCTGAACTCCCACATAGTAATTTTAAATAAAAACTGCTTTTCCATCCATTTTGACTGACGAATTTATATGTTGGAGGATTCAGAATGTGCTGAATAGGGATGATGACTGGGTAAAGAAAACGAAATTCTATTTTGTCCGTCAATCAGGTAATACAAAAATATTAGATACGTATTTTTTGTTTTATCAAGTTAACAAAAAAATACTTAGTTAAAACGCATTAAAGTTGGAGAGTGGGGGCTCACTACGTCACAACTAGGTATAAATTGTACTGAGCCGTGACGTTATGCGCCATTTCAACTCAAAATATTTCCGTAATTTTACGATTACGTAAAGAAAGAAAAAATACGTGTCAAATACTTTTTAATAATCTACTCGATAGACAAATAAAAAAAAAATAGTCACCATCCCTATTCGTGGTAAGTAACCGTTCTAACGTTGCTATCTCTTCCACCCTGTATAGCTGGTAGGATCTACTACCAGGCCCCCTATTCACAAACGCTCGGATTCGATTTCGATTCGGAAAGCCGTACGTCTATCTCGCTCGCTTTCGTAATGCCAAAACAAGATAGACATACGACTTATTGTTTGTGAATACGGGGGCAGTTCACAGATCACGGAATTCTAGAATATTTCTATTCTTGACAAATTCAGATCATTTTAAAGTTCACTTTTTGAACTCCCTACTCTATGTTATTAATGTGTGTTCTTGTTGTTTTTTTTTCTTGATTTATCCTATCTGATATGTAAATAATAGATAAATTTTGTAACAAATGTTAACCTTATTTTCCATTTGGTGTAATAAGAATCCACAACACCCACTAATCTTCTATAAACTCAAAGATATAAACTTTTAGATTCGCCCTACTACAGCGCCAAAAAATTATAACGTTACTTTTTCGTTGATAATAACAATTAAATAGTATTGTCTCGCTCACTCATACCTTAAAATCGTATCTACGCGCGACTGGTTGGTGGCATATCTAAAACTTTCTATAAACCATCAGATAAACACCCAGCCTGTAAATATTCTAAAGTCACAAAAAAAACTAATCATTCAAACCTCTTTCGTATCCAGATCGGTGAAGCCGCCAAACTGAAGCCCATGGAACTTGAACTGAAGAGACTAGAAGACCTGTCTGAAGCCATCGTCCAAGACTTCACCCTCATGAGAAAGAGAGAGGAGGAGATGAGAGACACCAATGGTAATTATTACTTTTATTTTAATCTGCCGTGGAAAAAAATATACAAAAAATGTGCTTTCGAAGGCGACTTATGCGGATGGAGTCGTCTTCGAAAAAGCATCTCAAGATCAATTGCGAGGTTGTCATGAACCAAAGAACATATATTTCACGGTGATTAATCCCAAATTTTTTGGTCCTTGATGTTAAAACAAAACATTAACGATATTTTATTACAATAAATCACTCCCTGTTCTGTTTCTGAAGTACTTTTAAATTATTTTTAGTTATAAGATCGTTAACACCGAAATACACAAACAAACTTAATTATAATTTGATCACAGTTTCCATTATCGTTTTGTTTCAGAGTCCACAAACAACCGAGTTCTATTCTTCAGCTTATTCTCGATGGCATGTCTCCTGGGTCTCGCCACGTGGCAGGTTCTCTACCTACGTCGGTACTTCAAGGCCAAAAAACTTATTGAATAGCACAAAACATATTTAGCCGCGGCTGAAGTTACTTGCGGGCAACATAAGAGAAGTAGAAATGCTAAGAGGTTGCATACGTCAAGTGTGCTCTTACAAGATTTCTTTTTTTTTCCTTTAAAGTATTCCTTTATTGTTCATGGTAACGTCAGATGTAAATATGTGTTATGTCTAAATAAATTCTGTTAACCACGTATTAGAATTCAAATTAAAAATTGCCAACACTGAATTCGATCAAATCCCTAGTGATAATTAAATGTTGAAGCAATGTCACCGTAACACCCCGCAGGCCACTTTAACCGCGAGAATAGATCTTATTTACTTTATATTTAAAATAATAAACATTTTGGAATACTTAATGCAGATTTATTATTTAATAATTTTGTTGTAAATGATTGCGTTCATGTCTGTTTACGCATGTGGTAAATAATATATTTGAAATAATGTTTTGTTTTATTGGTGTAAACAGACTCAAAATCAAACGACGTGGATTTACACAACACTAGGAGTCGGTACATATCTGACGGAAAATGCGTTGGGCGTATCGTCGTTGGTATGATCGACGTACTAACGCATCATCGGTTATATGTTTAAGGTTGGATGTTTTACTATCTGTCTGTTCTGGGGTTATTTATTTTTATTTTATATTTTTATTGTGGTTACGCGACCTACGATGCCTGGCGTATGTTCCGTCAGATGTGTGTCGACCCTAACCGGTTTGGTTAGCCGGGCTGTTTCCGCACTTAGCCTCTTTATTGGGCCTGTATGAAAAATCCTCTGGTACTCCAATCATCCCAGGTCCTCCCAGAAAGCTAGCAGCCTTTTCAGGCTGCTGCACGCTTCCGGGAGCGATGCCAGCGATTGAAGAGTCCGTGCCCGTTGATCAGCCACGCTTCTGCACTCCATGAGTACGTGCTGTGGTTTTTCTTCCGCCTCCATGTATCCTCTGCATAGAGGGCTATCCGTCACACTTATGGTAAATAGGTGTTTGTTCAGGGGACAGTGGCCGGTTATAATACCTATAATCTTGCGAATTTTGTCCCGTTTCAGTCTAGTGATGCTGCGGGCAAGTCTCTTTGATGCTTCCGGAACTGCACTCTTTGTTTGCCTGCAGGTTACACTGTCCACTCCATTCCATTTGGTGTATTTTCTCGGTTTTCTTACGCAGCCATGATTTTATTTGGGCTTTGTATGGGCAGCAGTGGTTCCGGACCGTATACTGTTGTCTTCGCTCCCCTTTTGGCCAGTTCATCCGCTGCGTCGTTACCAAGTGAGTTACTGTGCTCTTTTATACATTGCAGAGTTACTCTGTGTTTGCAATGTGTTGGAGTGCGCTGTGACATTCCAATACGAGGGCAGAAGTTAAAAATTGTCTTGCACTGATGCACTGTCTGAGATGACTTTGATGTTAAGATCTCTGACGTCTCTGGCTGCAAATGCTTGAGCCGCTTGCCAGTGATTCCAATCCTATCCTAACTTCATCGATGCCAGAAAAATCTTCAGCTTCCGCTTTGGGTCGAATATCGTATCTTCGATCGAAGACGTGGTGACATGGAGTTCTGTCCGTGGGTGCATCCAGGAGGGACCTTGCAGAACTTTTGAGTGTGTTGTCTCGGTGTTTAGTTTCCAAAAACCGTTCGATCTTAATCTTAAGGCGGCTATCTTCGCCTCTTCCTGTATGCTAAGATCTAGAGGCCTCAAGTTTAAGAGGTATTCTAAAGCGGCTGATGGAGTGGTTCTCATACATCCTGTAGCTGCTACGGTCGCTAGGCGTTGTCGCCTCTGGAGTTTCGTTTTTACTGTGGTCAGTCGTGTTCTGGGCCACCATACAACTGATCGGTATCTTAGAGAAGAAGAATAACTGATATGTATGTACAGCCAGTGTGATCTTTGGATTGAGAGCCCATTTTTTACCAACAAGTCTTGTGCACTGACCAAAAGCTATACAGGCTTTCTTTATTTTTGCATCGATGGGACTCGCCCAGTTCAATTTGTTATCAAGTATGACGCCCAAGTACTTGACTTGTGTTGATAGGGAGAGTTTGGTAACTGTAGTTCTGGTAACTTCCTTTTGTCGGTGAAAAGGATAAGTTCTGTTTTTTTTCGGATTTACTGACAGCTGTTGTTCATCACACCATTCTTCTACAATCTGAAAGGCAAAACGCATTACTTTACATAACACATTCTCTGCATTCCCGTTTATCAGTATATGATAAATGAATGATGAGGGCGTGGTTGATGCTGTTGTGCATTGTTTTGTCAAAAGCTCCTGTCCTGTCTCCTATGTCTATGAAGGTCGCAAGTGTTGATAATTTGTTTGTGATAGCCGACTCTATTTTGTGCACTACCGCGTTAAAGCCGACTCTGTTGATCTGCCCTTTGTGTAGGCATGTTGTTGAGGGTGTTATATTTTAGTGATCCATCCCTTTGGTGTCGATCTACTAGTCTTTCCAACGTTTTCAGGAGGAATGATGTTAGACTAATGGGCCTGAAAGATTTGGCGTGGGTGTAGTCATCTTTACCTGGTTTTGGTAAACAGATCACTTTCGTTTCCCTCCATGCTTTGGGTATGTATTTTAAAGCTATACAGGCCCTGTAGATTGGTAGTAAATGTTTAATTATCTGATGAGCGTGCCATTGTAGTAGTGCAGGAAATATTCGATCCAGCCCTGCAGCTTTGAACGGTTTGAAGCTTTTTAGGGCCCATTCAATTCTATCCGCAGTTACTACTTATTTTGTTTGCTGTTTCCTATTCTTGAGTTGTTGGTGTGCTGTAGTGCTCGTCAGTCCATTCCTGGTCTGGCGCGACATGACATCCGGGGAAGTGCGTTCCCAGCAGTAGGTACTGCACTGGTTTCATCGTCTGAGACTGTGTTACTGCCGTCTTCCTTTTTGAGGGAACCGAGTAGATTGAGGTCACCCTTTGCCAGGATTTTCATTTATCTTGCGGCTTGGTAGGTGGCGTCTATGCTGCTACAGAAATGACGCCAGGCTTCCGTTCTTCGGAATCTGATCCGTTTCTTGTAGTGTTGTTGTGTGTGTTTTATATTCATCCCAGACCTCAATGGTTCTGGTATTTTTTGCTTTTTGTTAAAAAAGTGTCCTCAGTTTCTTCCGTAGTCGTTCAAGCTCTGGCCCCCGCCATCCAGGTGCTTTTTCCAGGCGTATAAGAGTTACAAGAGGACACGCCAGATGTTGCTGGAGAGTTTGTTCCGCCTCATCTTCTTTCCAACTAAAACACTAGGAAGTGGCGAAGGGCGGACGTTTTGGGGGACTGTCTCTTGTAATTTTGACCTTCAAAAAGTGTTGATTATCAGCCTAATTTCAATAAATGACTTTTGATTTGACTTATGTAACTCGGAGAAAACTGCATCAGGCGGCAGACCCGGTTTCTGAAAGGCTAATCGACTCAAAAACTTGAATTTGGTAATTACGTATTCGACACAATCCAACATTGAGAAAGGGAGTCTACACTTAAACAAGTATAAGTGTGAAATGAAAGTCAATAAAATTCGGTAACTTATGTTTAATCTCATAGAAACTGATTTAATCGGATTTTCGCAGGGTAAATACAAATCTCACTCATTGGAACAGCAATTATGTCTTGTACAAAACATTGTACCTTTACATAAGTCCTGAAGTTATAGGACCACCCTCTCCCTCCTAAGATGATAATCATCAATAAGTAAGCAGTCAATGAAAATAAAATCTACTAGACTACAAAATATTGCTATCTCTGTTTGACAGGCGAAATAAGAAAGAGGGAGACAAAGAGTTTGAAAGATTATGTTAATGGTATTCCTGAAAGTTTAAATTGGTTTATTCAAACAGGTGGCGTACCATGACGTCTTAAAACATTATTGTTCCATTCTTATTCCAGAGTGAAAAAGAGACGGAGGTATACAAGTCGTCTAGCTCCATCTCTTTCTTTAACCCCCCTGGTATAATAATTCTATTTTCTCTTATTTATTTCACCTCCAAGATAAAATTCTAAGATTAAGATTGCCTGCAAAATCCGCCTTTAGTCAGATTACGGCGAATATTTTTTTTATGAGTCGTAGATTATCATCTTTACAACAGGAATATTTAATTTTTAAGCTTACGTTAGGCAGAAAGCTTAGAACTGCAACCGAAAGAGGTTATTTTAAACTTTAAGTACAGAGTACAGATTCCATGCCATAGGCGATTTCATCAGTCTGTTAGTTAGCTTTTCTCAGGAGTCTGGCAAGCTCTATACCCCCCGCCTAAGCATAAAAATCGAAAAACAGTTTGTAAATGCACACTGTGATTCTATCACATAGAGTATTATCTATTGAAGTACTAAACATAGTACCTACACCTATATTCCCTGGTATAATATCCTAAGCCGAAAAATATTTTATGGCCTTTCTATAAAACTTTTCAATATACAAAATGTTGGGTCATGGATGCTAAATTCTTTTTTTTTATGGATTCGTTTACATGCACTTTTTCTCTATACTCGCCTTCCAATGTGGGTTGATCACGACCCCAAGCTATGTATGTTCGATTTATATAACTTAATTGTTACTTTATAATTTACATAAGTATAATAAATATAAAAGTTAAAACAATGTTAGAGAAAGCCGAAGAATTTATGTACATTTTTAGAAATGTCAAAATGTTAAATTAACTATCAATTTGCTAACTTCATAATTTGTTTCATAATATTATAACGGCACTATCCAGGTTATCTATGCACCTGAGTTCAAGACGAGCTCTTCGAAACTAGAGATGCTCCACTTTTGTATTTCTGATGCAAGACACTGCATCTAATAGTTCATTGGTCGGACCCCAGCTTCAAAAACTGCGAGTCTAGTCCCCAGCGCATACATGTCGCATGTCGCTTATTAATATTTATCATTGCAAAGTAACCAAGTGACGAAGTTCCGAAGACTGATTATTCAGTTGGAATGTTAAAATACAAATAAAAATAAATACAAAAGAAAAATATAATATAAAATATACTACACATAGCTATAATTCATTTTAACATACAATTTATGCTAATATACACTAAACCAATACTTTTGAAGCAGGTAATTTCAAAGGCAATACAAATTGTATTCAATTAAAATTTTATGGAAATGTGAACAGTAAAAAAAAGAAGAAATTTCTTCATTACAACATAATAATAAATCATACAAAAATTGAAACTTACGATCATCCCACCGAAATCATAATTCCACGGTACATTTAATTAACTTATTCTCCTTATATACAAGACACGGGGCCACTGAGTGGTCATGTGTGTGTTTGTGATCATCAGAGTGGGTAGTAGTCTAGTTGTACTGTGAGATGTTTGACGCCTACTTCGCGGAAGATCCGTGACGTTTGCTCGGTGACGTACCGAGGATCCACTTCCTTCGCCACTTCTATTTTTAGCGCACCGACATGGACGTCACTACACAAGGTCCAGAAGTGCGGCTCATGTACCGCGTGCACGCCGGCCAGGCCGACCACGCGCGTGTATAAGTTAGGAAGCGCGCGCTCCAGCGATGAGGGAGTCCGTTGCATGAGCACGCCTGCCGAGTCGCGCACTAAAGGTACCACACTAGCCGCTATGAGGAGGGCTATAGCCATAGAACAGATGGGGTCGGCTCTCATCCAGCCGAACATTCTCATGAGGATGGCCGAGATGATGACTCCAACTGATCCTAGCGTGTCAGCTAGGACGTGAAGGAAGACACCGCGCATGATGGCGGAGCCGGCGCCAGTGGGAGCCTCGTCATCATGGGAGTGGCCATGGCTGTTGTGTGAATGCCCATGGTTATGGCCGCCGCCACCGCCGTGGGAGTGGCCGTGTCCACCATGGCCGTGACCATGCCCATGATGGAACGCGTATATGCCCACCATGTTTACTAAGAAGCCCATTATCGATACCAACAGCAGGCGTTCGTGTTTTACCTGAAAATAATGAAAATATTTCATTCAATAATTTTACAATGGCAATATCTATATATATAAAAGAAAGTCGTGTTAGTTACTTCACTTATAACTCAAGAACGGCTGAACCGATTTAGCTGAAAATTGGCAGGGAGGTAGTTTAGAGCCAGGAGAAGGACATAGGATACGGTAGGGTAGGGTAGGGTAGGTAGGTAGGATAGGGTAGGTAGGTAGGGTAGGGTAGGTAGGTAGGGTAGGGTAGGTAGGTAGGGTAGGGTAGGTAGGTAGGGTAGGGTACATAGGTAGGGTAGGGTAGGTAGGTAGGGTAGGGTAGGTAGGTAGGGTAGGTAGGTAGGTAGGGTAGGGTAGGTAGGTAGGTAGGGTAGGGTAGGTAGGTAGGGTAGGTAGGTAGTAAGGGTAGGGTAGGGTAGGGTAGAGTAGGTAGGTAGGGTAGGGTAGAGTAGGTAGGTAGGTAGCGTCGGGTAGGGTAGGTAGGATAGGGTAGGTAGGTCGGATAGGGTAGGTGGGTAGTAAAAAGTGCATTGCAACGCATGCTGGGTACAGCTAGTTATTTAAAAAAAAAACATTTTTGCAAAAATAACCGCGTTCCAAAGAAAAACACTAAAGTAGTGTAAAATAACTTCACTTTCATAAGTCGGTGTTTTTGTTTGTTTAATGGATTTTATTGTCACCGACTGCCGAAAGTAAATACATAAAAAAAAAGATGCTGATGGAATACATTACATTCTCCTTTTTTAAGGAATTCGGCTGAAATGGGTAAGTCTTAAGAAATTGGCAATCATTTTAATAGGAGTGTAAAATGTTGCCGTCTATTTCCAAGGTTTTTCCAATTATTTACAATATTGTGTTTCGCGTTTAGTAGCTCTACCTAATCAATTTGAATCGACGTTGGCAGTTAATCCCTACAATAGTAGTTGTTTGATTTCACTATTCGTGCAATTATAATGGCAATTAGATAATCTTAGGAACTGAAAAAAATGGCATTAGGAGCAAAACCACATATATAAAGGGTGTAAAACACCTCTTAACGAAGCCGAAAGGCACTGGTTCTCGCTGTCATTGCGACCATTTTTTTGTTCTACACCATACCTGGGAACCTTCTAGTTACGGAGACATTAGGGGTCAAAGTTCCAACTTTTTGACAAGTATTTTTTTTAAAACAAGTTTTTAATGTAATGATTTTTACTTTAAACACCTCCACGACCCCCGTACTATTCAATCCGTCCATCAGCACAATGTTTTGAGTGCGTTACATTGAGTTCTACCACAAAACATGATTTTACACCGCCCAAAAAAACGTCTTTTCCCAGCAATAATTTTTGCGTAAAGTTACTTAGTATCATGTACAGAATGCTTGGTTGACGGCTTCGTGATGAGGTGATTTACACGGTGTATGTTTTTAATAATATTTCTGACAGTTGCAATATTTAATACTGCATTGCAGAATTAAAGTTAGAATACATAGAATATCTAAAAATATTTACAGCAAAAAAAAAACAACAAAATATTTAAAAACTAACTTATTTGTGAAATATTATGTTATTTTTTCTTTTTTAGGGCTATTAAAAAAGTGACTGTAACAGGCATGTTATAAATTAGCACATCGCATATGAAGTTATCTGCCAGATATGTTAGCCAGATGAACAGGCTTTCGAAAGCATGCTAGTGTAGATAACATTCTCACGTCATGACCACAGTATAAATATGGACAGTATGGAAACTAGGCCTGGTTGTAGAAATAAATACCTACGCTCCACTACAGCATTAGGGTTGTCACTCATAAGGTTTTCGAAATTGAACTGTATTTACTGTGTTCTGAAGTGATCAAACAATCGAGTTAAAATAACTAGTTTACAAATAAAATTTAAATAGGTAATCTCATGGCTTCGGTTAATACTAGTAAAAGAAGATCGTTTAAAACACGGAACAGTTTAATAATACACAAAAACTTGTGAGCTTTGTCAATATCGCGTAACCTTTTACAAGTTATGGCGTGAGCCGCGGAAAGACGAAAACGTTTCGATCGGTCCTTGTCGGAAGGGCGCGCGGAGGACGCCGCCGCCGCAAGCGGCGCGCGGCATGGCGCATATGTGGCGGCGATGCTTGATCAACCCGGCGGCTGCGCACCGTACTATGCGTTTCAACTAAGGATGGGATGACCTTGGCACTGTGACGACAATTAAGTTTAACAAAAAAATATTTAGTGCAAATTACTTTTCAATATTTATCTTGTTCATATTATTTTCATATGATTATTGTTTTTTTAAAAGCGTGTAAGTATTAAAAAAGCACGCATGAGGCATGCGAGAATTCTAATATAGGGCCAAGGTCATCCTTTTCTAAGTTGAAACGCATAGTACTGGGTTTTAAACCGAAAATGCGTGTGACGATAGAAAAAACCACTAGGTACATAAAAAAATATCTTTAGTTTACACAATTTCAAATTATTTACTGAAAAATACTTTCGTCTACTACGACATGTTCGGAATGCTTTATTATTAAATTTTATAGTATAATAAATTCTCATTATAATGAATAGCTTCTTTAAATAAACTATTGGGAAACAAGGACAGGGTACTATAAAAACGATTTTTTCTAATACTTTGTAAATTAATACAGCTATTTTGCAGTTTATATGTTCTCTTTTAAAGCAACAACGAAAAATTTCATCCTATTCCCGACATATTGTAATGATAAGCGCAACCACTCGTCTTGACGCGGCACTCACGACTGACAGCACCGCGATGTCCGCTTAGAGGTCTCGTCGATTCGCGTATTTGTGAGTGTGCCGTACGTAGTTTCCGTACTGTCCATATTTATACTGTGTCATGACCTTGGGAACATAATTTGTAGGTTTGTTAAAGAAAGTATCAAAATTAGAATTATACAATCCTGTAGCCGAGTTGTTCTACAAGTCATAATAAGCAATAGATAAGATTATTTTAGAATGGATTATGATTCGATTTATTTTTAGCAAGTATTTTATTGGAGGGCTTCTTAAAATTGGAGACAAGGTGAAGTATAGTGTCTGCTGGGTAGACGTGGTGGCTTGCCACCTGATGGACAAAATGTGAACAATGCAAATATGGCGCTGCATTTTCTTGTGACCTAGATATTTTGGCATAAGGCCAACTAAGTAGTTGGAAATCGTTCCCGCTGCTGCGCCGTCTACTGGTAAACCCCAACAGCAATACATTGGATATAAGACTACTCCGAAAGCAGCGCCAGGGACTGAAAAGTCGTGTGGTAATCTGTTATCCTGGTATGGACATGTGATGCGGAGGAATGAAGAAAATGTTGAGTATGAATGTAGGTGGCTATAGAGAAGAGGAAGATCAAAGAAACGATGGATGGACTGTGTGAAGGATGATATGGGTAGAAGGGTATGGACCCCAGGTGATTTGGGATAAGGGCAAGCGAATGATGATTGTTCTTCCCCACAGCCCATTCCCAGCGGAAGAACATTCACGCAATAGGGATGAAGACTTAGTAAAGAAAACGAAATTCTATTTTGTCCGTTAGACAGGTAATACAAAAATATTAGACACGTATTTTTTGTTTTATCAAAATATAAAAAAAATACTTAGTTAAAATTCACTAAAGCTTTAAAAAAATTAAAATTGCCTACATGTGACGTCATGCGCCATTTCAACTCAATATATCTCCGTGATTTTATGACCACGTGAAAAAAGAAAAAATACGTGTCTAATACTTTTCAATAATCTACCCGACAGACAAAGAAAACAAAATAGTGATCAGCAGGCAAGTCACAGAATCACTCTACTATCATCTGTATAGCTGTAAAACAAGATGACGTAGCTCAACCAAGACGTGTTACCAGCTCTGTTCACAATCAAGCGATAAATTACTACATCAATACACAGATATTCAGACACGTGCCCCAAACTAAAGGATAGGGGTTATCGGTATCACGTCAGGCCTCGAAAACATCGGCACGTGCTGCCACGTTCCGGTGAAAATACTTTATCATGCAAAGCGATCTTTATCTAATTACTGGGAAGCCTAAAAAGGTTCTAATATTGGCTCTTTAGTGTTGTTGATCATGTTTAGGTGATAGAAAGGACCTAGTAAGTAAAATCTGTACGAATAAATGAAATTGACGTGTCTGTTTCAAAATAACAGCTTTTTAGGGTTCCGTAGCCAAATGGCAAAAAACGGAACCCTTATAGATTCGTCATGTCTGTCTGTCTGTCCGTCCGTATGTCACAGCCACTTTATTCCGAAATTATTAGGACTACACAGCTGAAACTTGGTAGGTAGATGTATTCTGTGAACCGCATTATGATTTTTGTACAAAATTTAAAAAAAAAAAATAGATAAGCATATCCCCCCATACAAGGAACTGAAACTAAAAAAAAAACTATCAAACCTATACGTGTGGGGTGTCTATAGCTAGGTCTTTAAAAATGACATTGAGGTTCCTTAAACCATTTTTTATCAAAGTCAATCTTTTGAAAAATAGACTCTTCCAAAGTAGTAAAAAGTGTGTCCCCCCCCCCCTCTAATTTCTAAAGTAACGGGAGAAAAAATCTGGAAAAAGTATGGGGATGTAGAACTCAAAAAAACTTTCAACGAAAATTGGTTTGAATAAGATTTGATATGTAGTTTTTGAGATATGGGACTTTTCACCAAACTGCAGCAGTAACTTTGTTTTTCATTAACTTACTATGAAAAACAAATTTAGTTTTGCGGTTAAGTGAAGGTTTACTAATGAATGATCGTTCAAAACATTGTTATTATATTGTTTGGGGCTATGGAACCCTGTGTGCGAGTAATACTCGCACTTGGCCCGTTTTACTGAATGCATCATCATCATCATCATCTGCCTAGCCTTTTCCCAAACTATCTTGGGGTCGGCTTCCAGTCTAACCGAATGCAGCTGAGTACCAGTATTTTACATGAAGCGACTGCCTGTCTGACCTCCACAACCCAGTAACTGGGTAATACGATACCCCTTGGTAAGACTGGATTTCAGACTTTTTGGCTGCTGACAACTCGTAAAGACTGTCAAAGATTTACAAATGACAGCCGGGACCAACGGCTTAACGTGCTTTCCGAGGCAAGGAGGAAACTCGGTATGTAAATATGGTCACCCATCCACGGACCAACCTCGGCAAGCACTGCTTAACCTTAAAGATCGACCCGTGCGGCTGTTATTATTTAGCCACGAGCTCCTTTTTACTGAATGCATATCAAAATAATATCTATGTATACAGGGCTTTTATAAAATACATATCATCATTCTGTTGCCCTTATTCCAATTCATTTGGTGTCGGTGCAGAACGTCTTCTTCTTCCATACTTCTATTATACGTATATTACTCTTCATCTAATCAAACACCTCCTTTCTTGCCATATCACCCGTCAAACAGTCCATCCATCGTTTCTTTCTTTGATCTTCCTCTACTCATATAGCATGGGTAGAGGAAGACCTCACATTCATACTTAATACTTTTCTCACGACATTCTCCTCGTTCCTCCGCATCCAGACCATACCCTTTATAAAATAACTAGCTGTCCCGCGCAACTTCGTCTGCGTCACATTTTCCCCGTTTTCGCAACATTTTTCATTGCTGCTCCGCTCCTATTGGTCGTAGCGTGCTGATATATAGACTATGTTACTTCTAATACCTCCAAGAATATGTGTTCAAAGTTTCATGATGATCGGTTGAGTTGTTTTCGCGTGAATGCGTAACAAACAAACTTACTTTCGCATTTATAATATTAGTTAGGATTATTTAATTTAAAACTTTGTACTACTGTGTTAATGACAGTTTGAATAATGAAAACAGCTATGTTTAATATTGTTAAATTATCACGTATTGTTTACCTAAGCGATCTCTTCAGGAAATACCTTTTGATTAAATATGTCTGTTACAGCTAACAGCAACGGCATTTATTACTATTAATGTTTTAATTAAGAATATGTTTATTTGGATTTGTGCCCGGTTGATGACAATAGGCTCGCCCCTATAACATGGAAGTTAAACAAAGCGAAACATGACTATACTAGTACACCTCTTCCCCTTCGAGGATTACAAGACCGATGTTTTGTTTGTAAATAGTTAGATCAGAAATCCCCGGGTCCATAATAAAGGACTTTATAACTTTACTAGCTGTCCCGCGCAACTTCGTCTGCGTCACATTTTCCCCGTGATGTGTGATGGTGCCTATGTCTTTCCCCATGTTTAAATCTATCTTCTTGCCAAATTTCATTAAGATCCTTTTAGCCGTTTAGTCGTGAAAAGGTAACAAACAAACATACAAACAAACAGAGTGACTTTCGCATTTATAATAATACTAGCTGTCCCGCGCAACTTCGTCTGCGTCACATTTTCCCCGATTTTACAACATGTTTCATTGCTGCTCCGCCCCTATTGGTCGTAGCGTGATGATATATAGCCTATGTCCTTCCCAAGGTTGAAATCTATCTTCTTGCTATATTTAATTAAGATCCGATCAGCCGTTTAGTCGTGAAAAGGTAACATACAAACAAACATACAAACAAACAAACAGAGTGACATTCGCATTTATAATATTAGTATGGATATATATATATATAGTACAAGCTGTTCCGCGCAACTTCGTCTGCGTCACATTTTTCCCGTTTTCGCAACATTTTTCATTGCTGCTCCGCTCCTATTGGTCGTAGCGTAATGATATATAGCCTATGTCCTTCCCCAGGTTGAAATCTATCTTCTTGCCAAATTTCATTCAGATCCGATCAGCCGTTTAGTCGTGAAAAGGTAACAAACAAACAAACAGAGTGACATTCGCATTTATAATATTATTAGTAAAGATGGATAAACATACTTATTGTATGCATACAGAATTTCCCGACCAGGGATTACCCGCCATGTTTGACCTCAAGATTTGGAGTTCAGTAACACTGTGTCTCGACCCTCGTCACCGCTTTTTAAGATAAGTAAGATTACGCGCTTGATCATTGGCTACGCACGCCATGACACGCGAACTCCACGCTATTTAACAATGGAAGACACGGTAGTTTAAAGATTTGGTATCTTCTTCAGACCAAGACGCATAGCTTAGCTGGATTGTTACCGCACTTAGCCTTTTTATTGGGCTATGACCAGGCCAGACCAAGACTTATGGGATTTGTAAAAAGATACTTCGATTTTAATAATTATCATTCTCGCCCTTATACCAATTTATTTGGGGTAGGCGCAGCATGTCTTCTTCTTCCATACTTCTGTTCTATTCTCTTCGTCGCTCTAAGAGACGTCCTTTCTTGCCATATCACTAATCCACAGAGAAAAGGTGTCCCAGTAATGAGGACATTATAGACTGTGTCTCAAAGAACCTACTCATGCTATATCATACTATTTGCGCTAATGGTTTTCGGAATCGGTAAAGAAAAGAAAGAAATAATTTTTATTTGGCACATGTCACAAGTGCACACAATAAAAAATAAAGTAATAAAAAACCTTAAACTTCGGTACTTACTACTTTCGAACGAATTTCGATCATATAAAAAAAGAATTTTGAAAATCGGTCCACAATTGGCGGAGTAATCGCGTAACAAACACAAAAAAGAAAAAAAAAAGGCTTACCGTCGAATTGATAACCTCCTCCTTATAGAAGTCGGTTAAAAAGGTGAGGGCGACGTAAGAGTCCCCGGAAAGACGGAGACACAGATGTTATTGAATTACTTTCCTTATTCTGATCCCTATTAGCGACACTATCGAATGGTCTAATAATATGTCTGTTTTTTTTTTTCAAAATCAACAGGTTCGTTTCCTGGCTAGGAATATTGATTATCCAAAAAACCAATGATGCAGTTTTAGTTTTCACTAAATCCGGTTCGATACCACTTTGATATTTTTCGCTATTCGTCATAGTTCCGGATTTGCCCATACAAGCCCACTTGAAAAATTCACCCTGATGATGCTATCTAGTTGATTTCAGCCACAGCGATTGTATTCGATGAGTTTTAGGGCAGAGGCGCGCTACTCTTATAAGCGCTTTAGCTGAATGTCTAAATAAAACTACACTAAGTATTTGATTTTCATAGTTCAGCTCAGGGCCGACAGTTGAAATTCCGACGGCAATAATATATATATGACTATTCAATATTTTTTATAGGCATTTTTTTCTGTCACATGTAAATATTGAGTCATGTCCGCCCCATACAATAAACCCTATTACGATGCTGCAACGATACGGCTATTTACGTCAATCAACTGTTGCTTATACTTATAAAATACGTGCCTTTTGAGAAAGAATTGTCGCAGCTATTTGCCAAGAGAATTTCAACATTGTTACAAACGCTTTGTGCTGACAATCGCGTGGCTGAGGTAAGGTGAAAGTGGGTTTACAGTGGTACATTTTTCGGTGTACTTAAATATTGGGTTTTGGCGGCTGAATAATTGCATTTAAGATAACCCGTATTGTATAAGGCGGTCGGTATTTACTTAGGTTCATTCTCCTGCCATCATCTGCCTAGCTTTTTCCCAAACTATCTTGGGGTCCGGCAGAATCGACATAATATACACAATGACAAGGTGTCATTTTGTCGATTCTTCGGTCGACATAACCCGTTTCTACAGTAGTCATGCTACGCATGCTGATTTTTAATTAATAAATCGACGGTGGAAATTTTGAATGTCATATGGGACCTTAGATTTAAAATGCCCTTAAGTAAGTAATCTTTCAAAACGAAGTTTTCTTCATTAACACATAGTTTCATAGATTTATTGTTTTGCTTAAGTCAATGGGACCATAAAGGTAATTAGTTCTGCTGATATACTTAAAGGCATTCTACCATTCAATCAACTTTAGTCCTTATTTTAAAACGGTTATGGTTGTTTATTGCATGGTATTTGTTAATGTTGTTATCAATATTAAAAGCAACTGTGTAAAACAATTGGAATGTTATGGATTTTTACAAAGTAATTTCTTCTAGTCTCAGTTAACTTGTGATCTACATACTTGGCTGATTATTGCATGAAAAATAACTTACCCTGAAGTTGAAATTATTTTAAGCAATGGCAACAAGATACATTTTGCCACAGATAATAATAAATAACATCAAGCCTGTTTTTTACCAAAGGGTTATGCAGAGGTGTAAAAACTGTTACTAGTATGGGACTCGATATAGGTGAAATACCCTATTTGGGAGCAAGCCTATTACCATGAACCGAGCATAAGGGCTGTTTGGGAAATTTCTGATGGATAAAACCACCAACATTTACCTAGCCTGGGAATCAAACACAAGGCCTTATGATCAGTAACAGTGCTAGCCACCACTAGAGCAGCCTACCTTATTCCCAACTAAGTTGGGGTCAACTTTCAGTAACAAGATTCATCTGAATACATTAAAAACACTTGATCTAAACTTTAATATTATAAAGAAGAAAGCTTTGATTGTTTGTGTTTACGATTTAACTCAAAAACTACTCGACCAATTTTAAAAATTCTTTCACCATTAGAAAGCTACATCTTTACCGAGTAACATAGGCTATTTTATAACAATTTTCGCGGACGAAGTTGTGGGCGAAGTGCTAGTTTAAAATAAGGGAAAAAAGACACTAGATATGCAATTGTGTCGTAAACTTATCATGCCAAGTAATATGAAAGATAAAAAGAGTAAAACTTAAAATAGAATATTATCATTGGAAGTTAAACAATGGTTGCATAATTTATTAAGTATATTCAAATTCCTTGTTTTTGAACATGTTAAATTGGAAATTTTGGGCAAAGAAAATTAAATGTAAAACATTATAAAAGAGTATCTATGTAGTTTTTTACCCATTCTACATATATGAAACAACCTTTCTGAATTGTGAGCAATGTATGAAATCAATTCTTTTTCATAGACAAGTTTGTCTTCTAAGTGTCTTTTACGGGCATAATGGAAAAATATGGTTTAACTTTGATTTTGAAATACTTTATTTGTGAAATGATTGCTTAGGGAACTTCACACTTTTTATTGAAAGAATACTTATTACCTGATGGCATTGAAGCCCAAAATGAGGGTTATAATGTTTGTTTACAAAGATAAGTTTTTCTTACAACTTTAGGGAAAGTAATAATTAAACCTCATTACTGAACCTATTTTGGTTTGGGTCGGTAAGTTTCATCTTTAGATCTGTTTTTAAATAACATCTTAGTAATAAAATACCAATCAGAATCATACTGGACAAGCATTTGTTTTTTGTGTTAATGGTACTTCTAGGAAACGGAAAATTTTGGAGGCGAATGAAAAATCAATTTTTACATAATATTAATCAACAAACCAATTTTTATATTGCACATAAGGTAGGTATTTAATTTAAGCGAAACATGATCTAGTTGAATTGAGCATTTGCATTCCCTTTTTTGGTTTCCCTTATGGTAAGAGTTGAAAATCGTAAACTAAAAAAATTTATAGTTGTTGCAAATGGCAAAAGTATTGCAACAGCATGCTTTGTAAGCATCCTCTGCTTACAAATATTAATTTATTTCTATTTTATATATTAATTTTTCACACCTAGCTAAAACTGTCAATTTTTGATATTTTTTATTTTAATATGCAACCCATTTTCATTTCCAACAAGCAAGTATCAAAAAGGTATGCTCTTGGAGAATGGATTTCAAACTCAATTCATAGGTTTTAGAACTTATAGGTCACACTTAGGGAAGTAGAAATTCATTTTCTCTACAAGAAGCTCAAGTAAAAATTAACAATCAAAGCTTGCACTTTTTTTTCTGGATTAGCTTCCAAGACATTTGGGAACACTTCATTATTACCATTGGTCACAAGACCTTATTTTTCCGCAGCACACACTTTGCGGAATACTGGTATGTAACTTTTAAGGGAAGAAAGTAAGCATAAATGAGTATTTACCTCTGGTGGCTCGATTGCTCTTTCCACAGCCTCGCTCATGATAAAAAATGCAATAAATAACAGGAACAGTCCATTAACAAAACCTGCCAGCACTTCAGCTCGCGCATAGCCATAAGAAAATCGTTCATTTGCGCGCCATTTCGACACTAAGGAGGCCGCCAGACCTGCTACTAGCCCCGTACAATCGAAGAACATGTGGAATGCATCAGAAATTAGACCTACAACCAAAATAAACACAAATCAGTACCATGTTAGTTTACAATATGCTACAAAATTTCTTACAGGAAAAACTATGATAAAATTAATCGTGAAAATGTTTTTCAGTGAACTTACCTAAACTATTCGTCCAAACACCATAAAACAACTCAACAAATGCAAAGGACAAATTTAGAATAAGGAACATGAATAAATTCCTCGAATTCTTATCAGAATAAATTAGTCTCATCCAATTTGCAACCTTTTCACGTATTCCACCAACAGTTCCGCGCGGAACCCGCGTGTCCTTTTGCGTAAGGGGCAACATTGTTTCTCTTGAGTTTTCTGCGGGATTTTTTCACGTCATTTCACTCAAAAATCACATAAACTGAACATTAGTAACATAGCTGCATACGTGTACTTGACAAGCGGTTCTAACCTCGCACGTAAATAACTTTAGGTATAAGATTTTAAAGAAAAACAACAATATTTTAAAAAGTACAGTGTTTAGTATCGTTACTTATTTTATTTACACAAACTTTAATTGTGATTTTATAATAAATTATAAACTTTACATCGTGCGACAACCTAACTTGTCGTTCGTGAACTGTCAAAAAAATACGGTGTTACCAATTATAAAATGCCCACAGAATTTTCTGTTTATTTATTTCATTTCGAAATCTGAAGTAGTTGTGTGAAATGTGTATTTTTTAATTATGGAAGTATTTTCATTATAGTTTCATGAGTAGGTGTTGCAATACAATATCAATTGGCAGCTGTATTAAAAGTGTGTTGATTAAACTGAAAGTATGTTAACATATACGAGAATAATTTTGTAAAGAGAAACTGTAAATTAATATTTTTTAACAATGATTAATCATTTTATATATTGTTCATAATGGTTTGTCTATGATGAAAAGCCGTTTCAAATTAAAAACACTGAACAAATCCCTATTGGGCAAACTTAACAACATTGTTTTGAATGCCAATAGGAATAAAGGAAATCAAATAAATATTTGTAATCGAAAGCGCACTTTGTGATGAGTCATAGACTTTCAATTGACACTCGTTTCCGGAAAAGTTTTGCATAAAATCTATGAACATTCGTTTACATTGTTTATGTCTTTGAATTGCACATTATCATATAGGGTTTATTTTTATTTTATAAATTATAATAAACGTCCCTATTATTGTGAACTAAATGATTTTCGTGCCGTTTTTTATTTTAGTGTGATTTTGCGTTCTATTTCCAAAATTTAAGTTTCTTCCCGCCAACTTTTCAAATCAATTCCACCGGAAATTCGTCTATAGATGCGTTTGTTTCCGAAAAGTGAACGTTTCACGAGTCAACAGCAACGTCTTTCGAGAAGTTCTAGGCGCTGTTTGCGACATTTTTCCTTCTTTTATCCGTCATCCAATGTTTTAAGTGATGAAATAACACGTTGATTAACGCTTATTTTCAATATTAGTGTTCATAGTCGTAATTAAGTAATCTCTAGATTACGATATAAGCTAATATGGGCGACGAAAGCCATCCTAAAACTCTCTACGTCGGTAATTTGGACGCGAGTGTTACAGAAGTATTCATATGTACGTTGTTCGGACAAATAGGCGAAGTAAAAGGTTGTAAGATAATCCGCGAGCCCGGCAACGATCCCTATGCCTTTCTCGAGTTTACAAGTCACACGGCGGCAGCTACAGCTCTGGCCGCCATGAACAAGCGAGTGGTCCTCGACAAGGAAATGAAGGTTAACTGGGCTACGAGTCCTGGCAATCAGCCTAAGACTGATACCAGCAACCATCATCACATATTCGTAGGAGATTTATCACCAGAGATTGAAACGCACATATTGCGAGATGCATTTGCGCCATTCGGTGAAATTTCGAATTGTCGGATAGTCCGCGACCCACAAACGCTCAAATCTAAAGGGTACGCTTTCGTTTCTTTCGTTAAGAAGGCTGATGCAGAGGCCGCTATTCAAGCTATGAACGGGCAGTGGTTAGGATCCCGCTCCATACGTACGAACTGGTCGACGCGTAAGCCGCCGTCCAAGCCAAATGAAGGTGCACCGAGCAGCAAGAGAGCGAAACAGCCGACTTTTGACGAGGTGTACAATCAGAGCTCACCGACAAACACGACGGTATACTGCGGTGGTTTCACTAGCAATGTTATAACTGAGGAGTTGATGCAGAACACATTCTCACAGTTTGGCCAGATCCAGGACATACGAGTGTTCAGGGATAAAGGTTATGCCTTTATTAGGTTTACTACTAAAGAAGCTGCGGCACATGCCATTGAAGCAACACACAATACAGAAATTAGTGGGCATATAGTTAAATGTTTCTGGGGCAAAGAGAACGGAGGAGGAGATAACCAGGTTTGTATACTTCTATGCAGGTAACTAATCTTTCTTTGCTGTGTATGTTATAGCAAATATTTATTGAAAAAGATAACTATTTGACGTCAAAGAAGCAAGCCACATGCTCTGTTTGCTACAATTATCAACAACAAGTAAGATTCTTCTAAAAGTGGCCTTAAAAGTACCTTATAGCAATTTTGTGAAACTTCACATTTAGTTCTAAAGAAAGCAACTGATTCTTACAATCATAGTCAATCATAATAACAGTTCGGTTGTGGTAAGTAATTACATTATATTTTTGTACTAACATTGAAACCTAGTTAAGATTTTCAAAGAATGTAGTGTACACCATTGTTCAGGTATATAAAGAAACTTATTAGACCATTATATTACTGTAGACTTTATAGGAAGCATGAAATATACAGTTCCTAATTGGAAAACTAGATGTTTTGCTTAGAATGTAGCTTCCGATGATCAATGAACTCACTATATAGTAGTCAACTGCAAAATAAAGGTCTCTTGTATAATTAGAAGTCCAACGGTGTCCTATTTCTGCAAAAATATTAATTCTGAATGATTTTCACCATCTTGTTAACGCTAACAATAGTTTAAACATCAATTATGGCATATTTTGTCCAATAGTTTTGGTAGAAACTTCAAGTTGGTGGCCAATATTATTGATCAAATATTGAAAATAAACCAACACTTAAATGATGAAAAAAACAAGTTACTGATCATCAAAATTTCATTAATTATTGTCGAATTAATGAGAGGATTGCTGCAAAATAATAAAATTTATGTTGTACTGGTTTTCCCCAAAATAATTAAGTTGCAAATCCCTATATCTTCCTCATATAAATTTTGTTAATCATTTTTAACCAACTTTTACTTATTACTATGCCAGACATTGTTTGATCATAAATAAATTCTTGCATATAATTTTATTCTGCAAAATATGTAAATTAAAACATTTAGAACCTGTTTCAAAAACTAAATCAACCTGTTGATTACTTGTATAATTATTTTTAAATCAGTCATGAATGTTTTAGGTTATCTTTATTTGACATTTTAAGATCCAATTTCCTCATACTATCAATTGCATTGTAAGAAGGCTTGTTATCATTAATAATAAGCACAAAAACTCATGTATGCAGCCCATACAAAAATGCAAAGTCACTATAAAACATTTGCTGTAGAATTGACCTTATTCTGTTGCCGTTTTGGTTGGTTTTCTTTTGCATACTTTCTCACACATTAAAACAATTAATTGGCAATAATTCATGCAAACAAAACAACAGCTGTGCTGGAGATGATACTTGGTACATTTACAACAAAAAAGGGTGTTGCTTTGTGTAGTATTTTGAGCACTTGACTCAATTTTCTCAGCAAACAGCTTATGTATTTGAGTTGTGCTCTACTCAAAGGTTCTTGCCCATTCTTCTCCATAGAGATCTACGATCTACTGGAATGGGCAACTACAGTTCTTTCACAGTTATTATGCCTTCTGACTGGGAATGTTACTTCATTTTATTCTTGTGTTTGTTGTAACAATTCAAAAGTGCCTGTAATTGCCCTACTTGAAATAAAATACTAGTTTAAACTTGCCAAGGAGCAAAACCCTAAGTTTTGTAACAATCTTGAATTTTAGTTCTAGTGTCAAAGAATTTACGACTTTAACCATTGTAATGTTCCAGAAAAGTACTTGCTGATAAAAATATGTATATCTAGGAACAAAGGAAATGCACCTATATCTGCAAAAATTGACTGCAGATAAAACTAGAAAATAATCAATTTGTATGCCAAGTATTTGCCATAAAATTCAAACTATGCATGAAAAAATGTTAATTTGTTGAACATAATGAGGTCACATTTCTCTTAGTAACACATAAATATCTATTTATTATTATAATGCTTTGATTCATGTTCGAAATAGAGTAAAAAGGTAGGTATCTATTTTTTTGGAAAAAGTGCATGTTGAAATGTGTCTGCAAATTAGAGAACAGTTAATTTTCAAAGCAAACTAATCCCAAGTTCTTTATCATACCTAATTTCTATTGTCTCGGTCAATGAACTTAACCAGTGTTCCTAATTGCTTACTTTGTTATGCTATTGTAAAGATGGCTGCTTTGTAAGTATACCAATAACATCTGAAACATTTGTAATTCCAGAGTTCGAACAACGCGACAGCGGCGCCCCCCGCGATGGGTGCACAAACGCAGTACCCGTACCCCTATCAACAAGGAATGGGCTACTGGTACGCTCAGGTAAAGTACCCACGATGTTACATACTTGCTTTAGCATTTCTCTCTTTTGAAAACAACCAAGGAGAAGTAAAAATGGGGTGATCAGGCACATTTATCTGATTCACCAGAGACGAGAAAACATGGCAATGTTTTCTGATTTGGCTGGTCTCTCATTGTAATAAAAATCTATACAAAGCTAGGCCAAGTCATACTGGAAACAAATAGCAGGATATGTTGCCGTGTGTACTCGTTTTTCTCTTTATAACAACTACAGACAAAAATGGGGTGATCAAACGCATGTTTTCGATTCACACTCGCCACACAAGAAAACGTTTCTCATTGGCTAATCGCCGACGTCACGTAATACAGCGCTGTTTTGATTGGTGACTATAGTAGCGTTATTCGCGCCGCGTATGCATACGTGCATCGGCAAATATCATCACTCCAGTTCTTACAACTCCTTGATAACGAAACGACCCTTTTCTAAAGAAACAGCATAACAAAAGTTTCAAGTACAAATGAATTGTTATCAATACGGAAATATAAGAATTTTTAGTAACAAAAGGATTAGTGATCGCTGTACATAGTGATTACTTTATCGTATTTTGGGTCAAGGTTAGAAAGCTGCGCTCGCGTCGCCGGCCAAAGCAGAAGCAACGTACTCTCAAGTCTCATGAAATAAATACCCACAACTCACAAAATATAATGACATATTGTCTGTGTCGTCAAAAACAAATTCAACTCACGATATAACTTTGTAACCTTGACCAATATTTATTTAATAATACTCTGATATTCAAACATTGTAATATAAAGATGTTTTTTTCTTGTTTTGCATACAGAATCAGGTAGTACTTTTGAAATAATCTAAGTTTTAATTAATAATGTGTGGTAGCTAGATTGTTTGGCACTTTTTAATAAAAATGTAGTGTAGATTTTAGATTGTGTTTTTATGTAGTTAGTATATTTTATACGATAATATATATCGTTATTTTCTGTGTGTTGTAGTTTCTTGCTTAGTAACATAGAACTAAGTTGGTAGTTGCAAATAACAACAGGTAAATGTGTTTTGTATTTGCTTTTTTATAGTCGAATTGAAAACATGAATATTTAATCAATCATAAAAATGCTCAAACTCGAATGTGTTTGGAAGAACGATATAGCGTATTATCGTAAAAACATAGAAAAGCAATGTAACTTTTAGTAAAAACTATAAAGAAAGATTATATAAAATAAATCGTTTTAACAAGCAAGAGGTTTCAAGTATTCCAGACTTACAAGAAATCCATAACATACAGCCCACACCAATGCATAATGCCTAAGTTCTTGCTCCTATATAATATAACTTAATCATGTTTGTTAACTTAAAACCATAGATCTAAACATCCTTTTCCTGTTCGTATGCACTGTCACAAATCTAAATATTCATTGCTTGTAGTTAGCAGTCAGGAATAATATTTATTCTATGCATACCATTTGCCCCACAATTACTATTGGTGAGCGGAATAGTGAGCTAAGTTATCTGCTTTAGCCTAAATAAGAAGATACCTTCGTTATTTCATTATATGGTGAGCTTGCCAGTTTGGCTTATTACTTAGAAGGAGAAAAACGTATGCGTGTTTTAATTCTCCTCGCCTCAAAGAAACGTAGATACACGTTTTTTTGATAAGAGTTTATCACTTTTCCAAACAAATGCGAGATGAAGTATCCGAGATTGGAACTATTTTCTGTAACATTTCATCTACTAAGTTAATTGATTTTCATTTTCTTGTTATTTCTACTACTAGCTGTGCCCGCGACTTCATCCGCGTGGAATTTCACAAAAAAAGTTATATAATAGTTGTTTTCGTACTTTGACATTGCAAAATTACTTTTTTCATAAAAAATTTAGATGTTTTCTAAAATAGAAGAGCTATCTGCCAGTGAAAGTCCCGTCAATATCGGTCTAGCCATGCCAAAGATTAGCCGGAAGAAACAGACAGACAGACAAAAATTTTAACAAATGTTATTTTGGTATATGTACCGATATACATTCATATGCATGCAGTAAAAAGCAGTTATTTTAATATTACAAACAGACACTTCAATTTTATTTATTTGTATGAGATGAGTTGCATACAACTACATATAAATTCCATAAAACTGTTCATCAGTTTCACATAAATTGGTAATTTTATTTGAATCTTATAGCACGAAACCATGCTTTTACGTCAATACTTTCACCTGAACGATTCTATAAGATTAATACTGAATTCTCAACATTCTAATCTATGAACGAAAGTTCACTTCACCTTACCTGGTATTTTATACCAGTCATCTGCGAAAGCTGTTAAAGTCAACTGATAATAATTTATGACTTAAATGGTGCTAATACACTAGCCAGCTATACACAAGGTGCTATACCTGTTAGCCAATCAGATGGCCGATAAAATGTTAGTTCCTAACGGTACATTGGATTAGCCACCGCCGTTTGGCTCTTTAATGAGCTATACACCATATTGATGCTAATCGCCGTAAATTAATTATTAAGGAATTTGTGACAAAACCAATCTTAGACTTATAAAAATTCTAGACTGAATCTACAGGTGGTTATTGCTATGCAAAGTAACATATTAATCGTGCAAACAACAGTGTGAATTAAACACTTAAAGTGTAATAGATCTGAATTACAGTACGCCACGATAGGTACGTCGTGAAATATGCAAATGTGTCCATTGAAAGTTTCACGTTCATGAAGCCGACTATTGAATTTTAAACGCGCGTTGTTTTTTGTGAGAGTTATGTGTGGTCTTGTAGCTACTTGATACATAGCGTGCATGACATTCGACTGTTTTCGTAAATAAAGATGAGGCATGAGATTTTATGTATTTTTGTTGTTTAATATTTAGTTAACTGGACTTTTTGTTTGAATTATTTTGTTTTTGGAAGTGTTGGCATGTTAGCGTAAGAATGAATCGACCTTAATTTGGAATGCATAAAAATGTTGAGCAAAAATTAAGCTTTCGATTAATTACTATTCATCTGAAGAGTGAAATTTAAAATACAAAGTTTTCTTCCTCATTTCTTCGTATTATATCGATTAAAAAAAAAAATACATTTCATAGAAATTAATTTGATTTGTAAGGAAAACATACCTACAACATGCAGTAGCTAAGATATGAATGTTATCATGCACTAAGTTATTGTAACATTCAATCACTATGTAAACTGACGACATTACTTTCAGACACTTATTTAATCTTCCGTGTCATTCTCCCATGTCGACCGACACGCTTTTATTTACTCTCTTTTCTTCCATATCATTCTCTCCCTCCAATAAGAATACTACAAACAATAACGTAGTTCCAATACAAATCCAACAAACAAACAAACATACACACATGACATCACACCTATAATCCCCGAAAGGTTAGGCAAAGGTACTAAAAGGTTAAAGGTTAGGCAAAGGAACCTAATAGTACATTCACATTTCGCCAATTATGTTTAAGCCCCATGTAATAGGGGGCGAGCCTATTGCCATTAACCGGTTACAAATCCACAAACAAACATAATCGTACAAATTTTCACTTTTTATTTGCGTTGGGTTTGCTCTTGACCCTAGTCTAGGTCAGAGATGACAGAGACAAAGTCGGTGATGGTATGAGCTTACTTTGGCGTAATGTTGCGTGTTGATCGACTGAAATTGCTATGTACAGGTGTTAATGAGTGCGCCTATTCTTTCAGGGCTACCCGGCGTTACAGGGGTACATGGCGCCAGGGTACTACCAGCAGTACGCTACAGCGTATAGCAACCCGCAGGCCGCAGCAGCAGGTATGCAAAAAAATATACAATTACTAGCTTTTACTGGGGAGTTTGTTCCGCCAGTTCTTCTTCCCAGCTAAGCACTAGGAAGTGTCGAAGAACGGGTGTTTTGAGGGACTGTCTCTTGTAATTTTGACGTTCAAAAAGTGCTGATTATCAGCCTAATTTAAATAAATGAATTTTGATTTTGGTTAGACTGGCAGCCGACCCAAACAATGTTGGAAAAAGCCTGGGAAGATGATGAATAGCTCTGCGTGAAGGTAGGCAATTATCTCACGATAACGTACTACTGGCAAATTCATATAAGTCTTAGTCTATCTGTGTGTCAAATCCTAACCAAAGTGGTTGATTCAGCCTTCAAAGTGCGTAATATTTTATAGATGGACAAGTTACTTTCGCATTTAAAACATAAATAAGTATGGGTAGGAATTTCCAAATTCCCTTAGACCAAAATATCATCTCATCATGATCTCTTGCCTTTATTCCAATTCATTGGGGTTCGGCGCAGCATGCCTTCTTCCATACTTTTCTATTAGTGGTCTTCACACCACACACGTCCTTTCTTGCCATATCATCGTTCATACAATCCATCCATCGTTTCTTTGGTGTTCCTCTAATCGCAGACTAGACTAGGGCATTATTCGAATAAATTGTTTCTGTATAATTATTCGAATAAAATTTTATTTGCAATATAATTATTCGCGAATAAATTATTCGTAGATAAATTATCTACAAATGAATTATTCGTGATTTTATATAATTTTTGAAAACTCATTTATATTACATAAACAGTTTTTGGACGCTACGGATGACACGTGTGTTGCCGAGACTGCTCTCTTTTTTCCTATTGTGTTTTTCCTTGTTTTATTTTATTCATTAACCGACATTTTTAATTTTTTGATGACGATGACTTTACCATTTTTAACTTTCAAAAGTGCCTGTAATGGTCTAATTGAAATAAATGCTTTGAGTTTGGAGTTTGACAAACGAATAAAATAATTTATTCGTATTTCGAATAATGTTTTCTTTGAATAAATGAAATTATTTATTATTCGTGTATAACGAAAAAAACAATTTACTCATTCGTTATTCGAATAAATTTTGCCCAACTCTGTCTAATCGTATACTCGTCCACATTCATACTCAAAGCTCGAGGATCGTACTCGATTGAAGAAAATGGATGGATGCGTCGACGAGATCTATGGTAGAACAGGCTCGTTTGGATATTGCCTATTCATTCATAACTTTGAAGGGTTTTAGGAGGTAGTATAGCAAGCAGACACTGACTGGAAGTTCCACAAAAGCTAATGCCTGTATGAATAAAAATAAAACCAAAAATCTATATCCAAAACAAAGTCAGCTCAGAACTTAGGATTTAACGATGAAATTTGTAGGCCTTATAGATTCCTAGATCCTTGGTAACTTTTTATCTTGTTCTAAGCAATGACTTATTGTCGGGCCTACGTTGTCCTCCAATACTTAAGTACTAACGCTGTAACATAGAAATATTATAAAACCAAGTGATTTTAAAAGAGTAACCATGGAGTTTCTCGCCGGTTCTTCTCCATAGGAAACGACCAACCCGAACCGAGCACCTTTTCGTCGACGTTTTATGCTCATGTGAAATAAAAAGATTTTGTTTTTTTAAAATATCAGAATCATTTCAGAGCTTTTAGCAGTGGTTGGTCAGGTTGATCTGGGGAACTACTCATTTCAAAATATACTACGTTGTATAGAGTTTTGAGACCCGTTCTCTGCCCTGCAATATGCCTAGCATTTGATTGTTTTGTTCGCGATCGACTTATATGGTCTCATGATCTTAAAACATTTTTATTGCTTATTGTTGCGCGTATTGCAGCGCCATTTCAGTTGCTCTGGCGCAGATCGTGTTGAATATGTAAACCCCGTTCAGTCGTGTAGCCGCCTACCTTTCACTCAGATGAATGAGAAATGTATGCTTTCTTCTTCTTCGTTCCCTCAATCAGGGCTTTAAATAACGGTAAAATTTTCGTAACTTCACCTTCATTTGTCAGTGTTACCGTTAATATTAAAATAACGTTAATAGCTTTAACGTTATTTTTGCAAATTTTTACCGTTAATTTAGATAACCGTTAATTGGGCCAAACCTTGCGAACGCCGCATTTCGTGGGTCGCTAGGTCATGGTTGAGGGAGTCAGTATATGGTTAGCAACTTAGCATCTCACATACCACACACAACCTTGAATGTGACCGGGTTTTAGCTAAATTAACGGTACAGTAACGTTATTATCGTATATTAGGTT
Organism: Cerastis leucographa; assembly: GCA_963082945.1. NCBI lineage: Eukaryota > Metazoa > Arthropoda > Insecta > Lepidoptera > Noctuidae > Cerastis > Cerastis leucographa. Next base: position 4,153,529 of record OY720366.1, read on the forward strand.
AATTGTATTTAACGTTAAATTACTGGTAATGTTATCAATTAACGTTATATTTTTGTAAAGTTAATAAGGTATCACATTGGAATTAACGTTAAGTAACGGATATTATTTTGTTAGTTGGTAACGTTAACAAGCCCTGTCCTCAATGCTAAGGATCGCGAATTCGCGACCAATACGACGCTACTTCGATGACTTAATAATATTGATTTGATATTGATCGAGCTAAAATCGGCAGGATAGGCTAAATAAATAGTGGGTACGGCCTAATGGTATGTTGCTAAGACTAACGATAAACGATAATTTTCTAATCTGCACTATGGACCGCGACCGCTCGGTGACTAGGTAATGGTTAAACATGAAAGTGAGTTAGTACGCTATGTTGTCAAACATACGTGCGTCGCTATCAGTATTGCTATCTGCCACCTCAATTCTATTGTTATCAGCCGGCGTTAAATAACGACTTAATGCAAACATTTTTATTGCTAAGTGACCCTGGTTTGCTGTTGTCAATTTCCTCAGTACATGTTCACTTTACAGTGAACAAAAATATTCATGTAAATAAAATGGTGTTTATTAAAAAAAAAAAATACAAAATGATTTTGCCTTCCCTTTGATGAGCTCCTCGCTAAATAATAACTGCCACTCGGGTCGATGTTTAGATTAAGCTGTGCTTGCCTAGGTTGGTCTGTGGATGGGTGGCCACCGTACATACCGAGTTTCCTCCGTGCCTCGGAAAGCACGTTAAGCCGTTGTTCCCGGCTGTCATTTGTAGATCTTTGGCAGTTGTTACAGGTAGTCAGTTGCCCGAAAGTCTGACAACCAGTCTTACCAAGGGGTATCGTATTACCAAGTACTAACTGGGTTGTGGAGGTCAGATAGGCAGTCGCTCAATGTAAAGTACTGGTATTCAGCTGAATCCGGTAAGACTGGAAGCCGACCCCAACAGAGTTGGGAAAAGGCTAGGCAGATGATGATGATGATTTTCCTTCCCTTTCCCTAACTACGTTGAGGCTGGATGGCTGCTTACAATCTAGAGAGCTGAATACCAATATTTTCCATGGAGTGATTGCTTATTTAACCGACCTTCACAACCTACGGGGTAACACAAATGTCTGCTATGTAAGACTGTTTGTCAGACTTTCTCTTTTTTCTTTTTAAAAACGTTGCCCCACACTAGGAATTTCTCCTGTATCGTGGGTGCGTTTACAAACATTTAAACTCACATACACAAACAGCCATACTATAGTATCTGCCTACTACAGACACTCTATACTCACACTTATCATCCATATTCATACTTTTATTGGTTTTACATTAGCATATTACCAATCATTTCGTTTTTATAAATATTTTCTTTATATCCTTTGTTGTGACATGTTTACTTCAAATTTGTCAGATGTCATTTACTTTTATTTTTGATTCTTACCAGCCAAACTCTCTATGAAGGTTTCATTTAGATTATATATTACTAAAAATTATTATCATCAATTCGTTAGTTCAATTGTTGTATTTTATAATTAATTGCGAATATTTGCTGTGTAAAGATATTCTGAGTTATATTTATAAAAATATTATGCGCAAGGTTTTTGACCAATTGCTACTGGCTGCTTTGAATACTGGCAGGTTGCGTCTTACTAGAGCGCAGCAGTTTTGAATCTGAAAAAGAAAATTGGAAGAAAAGAAACGGAAGATCAGGGTATAAAAGGGATTTCTGACAGATGCCCTGGTTCTAGTCTGGAGTTAAGAGTCGGTTCAGTCTGGACACGAGAAATCAGTATAGTCTAAAATCAAGAAAACAGCTAAGTCTAGTTTGGAGTCAAGATCTGTCATATCTTGAGTTTTGAGCACAGCCTGGTGGAGTCAAAGAGCGGCCTTCGTTTAGTGCTGCCGTGGCTGTTGCTAACTGTCTGCTGGAAGCTGCTTTGCGAACTGACGAGCCTGGCACTGGGGCTCATTACCTGTCTGCTGGAAGCTGCTCTTCGAGCTGACGAGCCTGGCATTGGGCGGTACGTGTCTGCTGGTGGGTCCTACCAAATCGCCCTGCATCAAGTTCGTCGTGGTCAAGCTCTTCTTAATCAAGCCAGCTTTCTACGACTGCAAGTTTGTCTTCAGTTACTATCACGCTCAGAGATTTGCGGAGATATTTAAAACGTTCTCGGTTAACCTGCCCTTCACTTTTGTACTAATTTATTGTATTTTTCATTTCATCATTTATTAAATTCATTTTCCCCTAATTACTTTTTTAATGTATAAATCTGTTTACTCCTTTCATCAAGGAATAAGCAAGTTTGTTACATTTTGGCGCCTAACGCAAAATCAAGTCTTGATCTTAAACATATTCTCTAAATTCTAAAACAACTTCCACAAGAGATTATATTTGGTAACTATTCTCATCATATTTTATCATATTACATCTCTTAATCTACTTATACTCTTAAGCACTTAAATCATATATTTATCTATATCATCTACGAATCTCATCAAAATAGGTTTAGTGTCGTGGGCTCGAACTATTATCGGCGCTGGTTCAGCGCAAAAGTATAGACTACCACACATGACAGTCCTTCAACGCTCTTGAATATTTCAAGTAGGCTATTTTAGAATCTTTCTTAATAATAACTCAGACTGTCTTGACTCTCTCTCTCTCCCTTTTAATTTTAGACACTTTATTTTTAACTTTTTTATCTTATACTTACTCATGACTCATCTCTATCCTCTTCCCTTCTTCTAACTGTAGAGTTTTATTCGGTCTATTTAAACTCTATAGTTTTTATTTTCTATGTTCTTTCATTGGTTCTTAAACCATTAAAAGATTATTTTTAATCTTCTTCTATATCTGATCTTATCAGATAACTCTTTGAAGTGCTTTTAGGTACAAGTTACCTAACCTTCTATTATACTATTTTCTTATCAACTCTAAAAGTTGACTGAAGCGGGTTGCGACTTCCTTTAAATAAGCCTTCGCTAATCTTCAACTCTAAAGGTTGATTGAAGCGGGTTGCGACTTCCTTAAAATAAGCCTTCGCTAATCTTCAACTCTAAAAGTTGACTGAAGCGGGTTGCGACTTCCTTAAAATAAGCCTTCGCTAATCTTCAACTCTAAAAGTTGACTGAAGCGGGTTGCGACTTCCTTAAAATAAGCCTTCGCTAATCTTCAACTCTAAAGGTTGATTGGGGTGGATCCCTTATTAAAAGTCTTTATATTTCATCTTATTATGGGTTTTAGACGCGAGCGGATTACAACTCCAAAAATAAGCCTACTGTTATTGATTTATCAGGTGGAGTAGTGATCATTGAATGTGAATCCTACCTGGCCTAACTTCGTAAGATGTCGGTGTGTTTGAATGAGTTATGAAAGTTTTGTGAATGTTGTAATACTTTAACCTTACCAAAATTTTTGTTCTAGGCCAAAAATTTTCTCGGGGTCGTTGGGGAAATATAGTATCTGCCTACTACAGACACTCTATACTCACACTTATCATCCATATTCATACTTTTATTGGTTTTACATTAGCATATTACCAATCATTTCGTTTTTATAAATATTTTCTTTATATCCTTTGTTGTGACATGTTTACTTCAAATTTGTCAGATGTCATTTACTTTTATTTTTGATTCTTACCAGCCAAACTCTCTATGAAGGTTTCATTTAGATTATATATTACTAAAAATTATTATCATCAATTCGTTAGTTCAATTGTTGTATTTTATAATTAATTGCGAATATTTGCTGTGTAAAGATATTCTGAGTTATATTTATAAAAATATTATGCGCAAGGTTTTTGACCAATTGCTACTGGCTGCTTTGAATACTGGCAGGTTGCGTCTTACTAGAGCGCAGCAGTTTTGAATCTGAAAAAGAAAATTGGAAGAAAAGAAACGGAAGATCAGGGTATAAAAGGGATTTCTGACAGATGCCCTGGTTCTAGTCTGGAGTTAAGAGTCGGTTCAGTCTGGACACGAGAAATCAGTATAGTCTAAAATCAAGAAAACAGCTAAGTCTAGTTTGGAGTCAAGATCTGTCATATCTTGAGTTTTGAGCACAGCCTGGTGGAGTCAAAGAGCGGCCTTCGTTTAGTGCTGCCGTGGCTGTTGCTAACTGTCTGCTGGAAGCTGCTTTGCGAACTGACGAGCCTGGCACTGGGGCTCATTACCTGTCTGCTGGAAGCTGCTCTTCGAGCTGACGAGCCTGGCATTGGGCGGTACGTGTCTGCTGGTGGGTCCTACCAAATCGCCCTGCATCAAGTTCGTCGTGGTCAAGCTCATCTTAATCAAGCCAGCTTTCTACGACTGCAAGTTTGTCTTCAGTTACTATCACGCTCAGAGATTTGCGGAGATATTTAAAACGTTCTCGGTTAACCTGCCCTTCACTTTTGTACTAATTTATTGTATTTTTCATTTCATCATTTATTAAATTCATTTTCCCCTAATTACTTTTTTAATGTATAAATCTGTTTACTCCTTTCATCAAGGAATAAGCAAGTTTGTTACAATACCCGGTACAACTATCTGTAGGCCATACAAATATTTGTTCCGTGCGGGGATCGAAACCGCGACACGCAGCGCAGCAGTCGATCGCTCAACCACTGCGCCAACCGTGCCGTCCCTCCCCTGTCCATCTACCTTGTAAGAACTGCCTGTAACATCACACATCATAACATCATGCCTGTTATCCCGGAAGGCTTGGGCAGAGGTGTAGCCACATTTCGTCAGTTATTTTTCAGTCCCATGTAATGGGCAAGCCTATGGCCCTCAAAATCTAGACTCCGAGGAAAAAGGCCTCGTGGAGAACCTGATAACACTTAACCTGGGAATGAACCAGGACCAGGGTCTAGTGTAACAGGGAAGAAAACAGGTCTAGTGATTGTGACTAACGAGACTGTCTGTAATATAGGTGTGTATTTACATTTTTTGGTAGCCTACATAGTGTCCCAATGCTGAGCATACGCCTCCCCTTTCTTCTTCCATACCTCTCTATCCTGAGCGATCTCTGGTCATGTTAGCCCCGCGAACAGGATCAGATCGTCACGCCACCTTCGCCGTGGTCGACCTCTACGGCGCTGTCCTTCCTCAGGCGTCCAGTGTGTTACCATCTTAGAATAATAACGCATAGAAGCCGCGTCTAGTATAAAACACGAGCGATATCGCGTGTCAAATTCATTTTCTTTGTGTGCGTGAGCCTAATGTGTCTACGTTCCTCAAACGCACACAAATAAAACTTTCAGTGATACCATTACCATGCCGTTACCCACAAAAAATGGGAAAACGCACCACTATGTTGCTTGATCAAATCAAAACAAGTATTTTATGTTATCAGGATCTGGATAAAATGTAGATGATTTTTCATCTAATATGACATATTTTTAATTCTGTACCTTCCGGTACAGAATCGGCACCAGTATCCTATTTATAAAGAGTAATATAAAATGTTTTCCTAAACAAAAATAAGAACAAAATTGCAAGCAATGAAAAGGCAGGAAAAAAATACCCATTATTTTTTTCCTCATAAATAGCAACACTGTATTGTGATAAGTTAGGTTATTGAAATTTTTGTTTGATGATCGATTTACGTAAAAATAATGTATAAAATAATTTGAAATATAATTTGATCACATTTTTTTATGTTTTCCTGAAGTTCTACGACATCCCTTCACGCCAGAAACTGCCATTTTCAATTATTTTAATTGTTTTCTCGTGAGTTGTGTTCGACGGAGCGTGACCTTGAGTACTGACGGCTCGATGAGAGAAGTTTGCCAATAATGGCAAAGTTTTTGTTGCCTCACTTTTTGCACGCATACTAGGTTTCTATGCGTTATATATCTTTGACCATCTCTCCGGGTGCATCCGTGCTACGTGGCCTGCCCACTCCCACTTCAGCCTGGCTGTTTTTTCTCCGAAATCAGCTACTTGAGTTATGGACCGCAGCGTGGTGTTTCTAACGCGATCTATTCGCTTGACATTGACGTATTTACATACCAGATATATTTATTCTTATTTTAACTTTGAGAAGCTTCGATCTTCTCTGTTGTCGCTTTATGACAGCCAAAAATATCAATAACATCTCAGTGGATGTACTAAACACATGTGTCGTCTCCCTCGAGTACTACAGATGCGATGTTAAAATCCATATTTCGCCCCTTGCTATTGTACTTATGGCTTTAGCGTGGCGAATATAATCATTGTAACTGTTGATCGTAGGTAATTATAATTACCATTGCTGTCGTTAAACTCGTCATTAATTCGACCTATTACTAATTAGTAGTTCAGCTGCACTATTTTCTGTTTGTTGGAAACAATACGATGTTGGTAGAATGCCAAATAGTATTGAGAATTCTGACTTTTTGGTTCATTCTATACAATTCTCATTTTGCGTATTTGGCAAGAAAGTATACCTCCTATTGGAAAGTTTTTTCTTCATACTGGGTATAGAAAAAAAAACATTTAAATCGGTTATTTGTTTTATAAGCGTCGGCTATACATGTGTTTAAGAACCTATGAAAAGTTATTGAAAGAAACGGAACAATCGTTAGCATATTTTCCCTGTAGATAGGAATTTCCATTTAGAGGTGCAGAACAGGGTGTAAAGTATCTCATGCTGTACAGAAAATGGAGGATTCTCCGATCAGATTGTTGTGCTTGATAGGTTACTGCCCTACGGTTGAAGTTGGGTTGTACTAAATTTAATCGCGCTGATAACATTCATTTCTTGATGTAGGCTTTGCGACTTTACAGTTACAATAAAACAGAATAAAACTTTATTGTACACCAAAAATGAATCAAAAAAAATAGTTTTATGGTTACAATGGCGGTTATCCCTTCCCACAAACATAACTCCTTACAAGTTTTTGGCTAAGTTTAGGAGTATTGTTCCTTTACTTTATTATGGGTTAGTTCATATGATGCGGGATAGATGGCGTCACATCCGTCTCAAGTTTAGCGAGTCATTCTTTGAATTGAATCTAATTCATCGTAATATATTTGCAGTTTCTCCCAGTATCTACACAGATTTTTAGAGGAATTGTCAATATCATGCTTAATTTTAGTGTTTAAATTGTACATGTGACAAGTAACCTGTGTGTGTTGTTCCAGCGGGGTACCGCATGAGCATGCCGGGCGGCGGGTCGGCGGGCGCGGGCGGCGGCTGGGGCGGCGGGCCCGCGCCGCTCATGTACGCGTCGCCCATGCCGTCCGCGCAGTACCCGTCGCAGTAGCGCCCACGTGTCCCGCGCCCCGCGACGCCGTGCAATGTCGCCTCATTCTGTGCCTCACGCGGTCCCTAGCGGACCCGACGTAATACAATACGAACTCTGCGTCAATTTTGTAAAACTGTCCCCGGACAGATAAGTTTTGGTTTAGATTTTATTTTTGTACAAGTCCAAACGGTTTTCCGTGTAGAGACTCCGATAAAAGTCGCGTTGCGTGCTTGCAACTACATTTGTATAAAATTGTTCTTGTTACTGTATAATATGACGGCGATGGTGTTCTCGTCGCAAATATATATTTCATAGCATTGCACACTGTCAGTCGAGGGACGTAACATCGTCAGTAAGTGCGGGTTGTGTGCCGAAATATATAAGCAATCGAGTTATCGTACATATCTCGAGATGTTGACATTGGCTGAGCAGTCAAACAGTGTACAAAAATGTTGGAAAATAGTAATACCGTTCAGCTCATGTTACAGGTGGTTAGTGATGGGAGTCTGTGGCTGGCTCTGGACGGTATCTCGAGTGCCAGCAGTTGAATTTCATAGAGGTTTGATGTGACACCAGCGGACGTCCGGCGCCCGCCGCTGACTCCCCTCGCTGCTCTTGACCGACCTTACCCACTAAATTATCAGAGTGTTGGCCGGCGCCATCTAGTTTCTATAGACACAACTAAATGACGCTATGTTCGCTGCACCGTACAGTTTCGGATTCACGGCGCAACGGTGTAAGTCGACCTACATAGATAGGACATAACGAAATAAATTATAAATTTTTAATGAAAGTTATAAATATATAGGGGGGAGTAGTGTCGCGAGTGGCCTCGTGTACATACGTTGATATTTATTGGCGCCCTGCGCTGGCAGACTGAACTATGTTCCCCGAGACTCCTCACACGACGCGCCAGACAGTTTTGACCTATTTATATTAAGTTGGGCACATGTTGTTTTGTTTGACCTGAATTGTTATGATTTATTGTATGGAAACACTGGTGAGTCAATAAAGCTGTGGGTCTGGGACAACGGGTGTTTGATTTGCCGTCTAGATTATATTATAATAGCAACTGTATTATGTTTCTGGGTCCAAATTTTTTTTTATTTGAGTCGACTGCTAGGTCCATCTGTGATCGAATACAGCATACGTTCGGATGACGTGAATGATTAAAAATTATTGTAAATTCATAATGAAAAAGGTAAAATTTTGTAAAAGGATAAATAAATAGTTTAAGTTTACAATTACTTTTGATTATTGTTGTATTATAAGTGGCGTCGATCTCTGTTACGATTTACCCTTTATGTGAAATGCCAGAACTATCAGATTCACTAAATCACACAGAAAAAGGAGGCATGCAGCCTTGTTCTGAATTTATATCTTGGGACATTTGAAATGATTTGTTATTACTGTTATCACAGTTTGTGATAGGCATTACACCATAAAAGCACACGGCACACGTAGATTGGTCTTACATATAAGAAGTTGTTGCCTTACTTGCCGATTGCTTATGTAGTGTACAGCCTATCTTAGCATATTAGAGAGATGTTGCAACAAGTGTGCAGAAAATATACAATTTCATTACAAAACATGAGTTGATTTCCATTACACCTATTTGAGACAATACATTTCGAAATCAACGAATATTACTAATACTGTTACAATATAGTGATATTTTATTTACCCAAATTGAAATAAAGAACATTGAAAATATTTCAAATCAATGATTTAAAAGCAATTTCAGATAATCAACCCCTTAACATGAACTAAAGCCAACCCTACATGTTGCGCACTGATAGGTGTTTCTGGAACGTTAACGCTGTGTTAACTTTGCGTCGACGCAACGACGTTACTTTCAGAAGTTTATAACATTTGCATCGTTTAGGTGACGCTATCGTCGATATACTTCAACAAATGCTTCAAAAATTGGGCCAAATACAATATATATGGCGGGATGATGGGAGTAAAGAAAATAATTGCCAATTCACAAAATTATAGTCTGATCTTGGAAGATCCACTGGTCGAAGTTCTGCACCACTCGTGAAACCTCTGTTGCTGCATGTACTCAAAACGGAATGAATGAAGAAGTGCACCTGCGATGAGGCCAATCGATTGGTCTTTATAGTTCTTTTATTTTTCAAACAATCAAGGTTCTTTCTAGACGTGATCAATAAAAAAAATGGATTGGAAAGTAGTACGTCTAACAGAAGAATTCAGCTGGGCTGGGAAGCTTCGTCGGGTCTTCTCGTCGCGTATTCCACAGAGCCTAAAGACTAAGGTCTTCAATCAGTGCGTCCTGCCAGTAATGACTTACGGGGCCGAAACGTGGACACTCACGGTACGGTTGGTCCGTAAACTCAAGGTCACTCAGCGAGCTATGGAGCGGGCTATGCTTGGAGTCTCTTTGAGGGATCGCATCCGGAACGAGGTGATCCGACAGAGAACCAGAGTAGTCGACATAGCCCACAGAATAAGTAAGCTGAAGTGGCAATGGGCCGGCCATATTAGCCGTAGAACCGATGACCGTTGGGGTCGATGTGTTCTTGAGTGGAGACCGCGAATCGGCAAGCGTAAGGTGGGACGCCCTCAGGCTCGGTGGAGCGATGATCTTCGCAGGGTAGCTGGTAGCAACTGGATGAGAGTTGCCGAAAATCGGGTTAAGTGGCGAGCGATTGAAGAGGCCTATGTAGCAGTGGACTGCGGTAGGTCGATGATGATGATGACGTCTAGAAATAACAGGTACCTACGAAACTACAGTGCCTCTGAAATTGCAGTACTAATATTATAAGTCATGGCGTCGAAATCGTTATAAATGCAAAACTTCTAATGCCGTCAGTCCTATAAATAAGATTTTTTTTTGGTGTGATAGTGCGAGAAAATTAGCATGCTGATTTCGTATGAAAAGTGATGACGGTGCCTCAAAGATGCCTACGTGTTGGGCTGAAGTTGCCAAAGCGCCTGTTAGTAAACACTTATAGTTGCTGTTCATAATGATCGGTATATATCTACGAGTTGGAACTAGGTAGGTATACTGAACCAATGCGCAGCACATAAAGCTGTACCACCATCTGTCAAATTTCTTTAATAGATTTTCAAACTTACGGTTCAAAGTTGATTGGGAAAATTTCACAGTTTCAGGTAGCTTGACATCCGGTATGTACACTAGTACAGATGCCAGTTACTGGCGTCCGTACAAGTGTACGTACATATTAGCCGTAGAACCGATGACCGTTGGGGTCGACGTGTTCTTGAGTGGAGACCGCGAATCGGCAAGCGTAAGGTGGGACGCCCTCAGGCTCGGTGGAGCGATGATCTTCGCAGGGTAGCTGGTAGCAACTGGATGAGAGTTGCCGAAAATCGGGTTAAGTGGCGAGCGATTGAAGAGGCCTATGTCCAGCAGTGGACTGCGGTAGGTTGATGATGATGATGATGACGTCTAGAAATAACAGGTACCTACGAAACTACAGTGCCTGTGAAATTGCATTTATTTTACATTCCGTATTCCGCACGAGACGCTAGTCAGTAGACGCTTCAGTCTGTCAGTCGAGTGTAGCGACCACGTTCACACGACACCCAGAATCAAAGGAATGAAACGTTGGTTATGGTGGAAGCGTAGCAGGGTAGCTCGCCACATTCAAATTTTCTTTTAAGTTTTTTGAAGTGAAACTTCTTATGCGACTTCCAACAAGTTTAACGTTTAGCGCTACCATCTAAAACTCACCAAGAGATGGCAGTATTACAAGATTTGTGACTACGTAGTGCTACTACGCAAGATGGCGTGCAAACAGTCATGCATTCGATTCTTCGGTGTGACCAGCCTCCGCTCAATTTCCATGAGTAAAATAACCTCGATAAACTTATGTAATAAAAATAATACAAGAAAACAAAAAAATATTATTTAGAAACTCAATAAAATAACGAGAGTGAATGCGTGGCACTCGAACACATGCGTGTAGTATTACGAAGTTTCACTTCTTCCGCGCGGCCCTGGGACTCCACGCACAATTTTTTTGTATATAAGTTGGGTTTTGGATTAAAATATCATTTGCGGCCGTAATACTTATGTATTACGGCTTGACTTATGTATTATGGCTTTAATGAGTTATAATCATTAAATTAAAATCATCACTATAACCCTCCAGGTTCATTTAATCTCATTGAATGACTTTTTCAGGAAATAATGATTAAATGTACTTAAAGGATTATTATTGATGATTTTAAGGGCTACAATTCTGGCATACTTTTTACAGCAATCATATTTTGTTCAAAATAACTTGACACTGACCGGCAAATTGCAAAAAAGTAAGATAATTTTAATTTCTCGGGGTACCTTGACGCCTCCACCTTAATTTTCGAACATTCAGAGCGCCAATGGAAGATGCCGAATAAAAAAAAATCGTATGCTGTAGCAAAGTGCAGTTGCGATATTAAAGGGGGAAGGGCAATGAAATGCTTTTCAAAACTCGACAAAACAGTCGATGCAACTGAGGAATAGTTCAATCTGCCATGTTCACGGGTTCGACTCCCGCTCGCGAAACAGATGAATGTATGTCTATACTAATATTTTAAAGCTGAAGAGTTTTGTTAGTTTGGTTGAACGCGCTAATCTCAGGAACTACTGGTTCGAATTTAGAAAAAATAATGTTGGATAGCTTACTTATCGAGGAAGGCTATATGCTAAGTAATATGTGTTGCGGTTCGACCGCACGACCATGGCTCAATCTCAGAATACCCCAGATTAGCAATATACCAGAAGAACAGATAAATGAAAAATTGATTTTCAAAAATCAAAATACATATTTTTATTTCACATAGGCCTACATGGGCACTTGTAAAACGTCGACAAAAAGGTGCTCGGTTCGGGTTGGTCGTTTCCTGTAGAGAAGAACCGGCAAGAAACTCCGTGGTTACTCTTTTAAAATCGTTGGGCTTTACAATTTTTCTATGTTACTGCGTTGGTACGAGGACATCGTAGGTCCGACAACAAGTCGTTGCTTACTACAAAACGTAGAACACTTGTTTTAGGTGAATAAGTATTATATAGGTGTCACCTTGTTTCGCAGACAGAAATTTGACAGAATTTCGTTTCCCAGAAAATGTTTCACATAATATTTAGTCCCCGTATTTTTATTTAGAATATTTTTGTTTCGACTACTATTTACTTGAATGAAATATATTTTACAGAAACACAATTCAAAGAATTTTACAATGACATTTTTTTATTTGACCAACTCATCAAACAGCAGAATTATTTTTCAACAAATATTGTTTGTTCGATGTATGTTTCCATGGTATTTTATTTCAACGAAATTATTAACCTTAAATTAAAATATTGTCTTTAAAAGTCAATATGTTATACTACTAAAGTTAGTGGCAGAAACGAATGGCTGCAAAACAGAATCCACGTAGTCTTGTTTGCCCTACCCCTAGAGTGTAATTTAAGCCCGCGTAGGCGCGGAGGGATGAGGCGGCCCGCGAGTTGAGGAGCAGGTGGTTTCTAAAGATCGCCGCCGCGGCTGAGGCTGGCCGGCTTGCCGGCCAGCAAGCCGAAGCTGCGGTGGTGAGCGTTAATACCATCTGCGACGATAAACTTGCGTGGGGCCGCCGGAGCCCCGCAGCGCCGGAGCCGTGACAGAAACCTTGCCTGTTGCATGTTACATGCTTGCATGCATGCTGCATGCAACAGGCATGGACACCATGAGAGAGAATAACAAGATTGTTTTCCTGCTTGACAATAATTTACCCGCATTATTTTTGAGAACCCGGTGTTGTAATTTTGTAGGAGGGTATGCATTTTTCAAAGGTTTGAATTTTAGAAACTGTCAGTCGATTAAAATGTTATTCTTCGTAATAAGTTTTATGTGAAACAAACATTATGTGGATTAATAATATTTGATTTGTTATTCTATGATATGAATAAAACAAAAATCGATGATTTAAATTTCTTCAAAGTAAGTATTCTGCGTATTGATTATTCTATGAAATGATAATATGAGAAACAATTTATGTGGAACAAAATTCGATTAAACAATTAGCGATGAAACAACGCACAACCGTATTATATATTATGAAAAAGAGTATTATTTTTTAAATAATCTGGTATTCTGAGATCGAGCCGGCCACGGCGTTTTTTTAAACCATGCCTTGATTTTGTAATAATTTGTAAAAGTTGATTCCCAAAACCATAAATTTTTCAAAGTTATAATTAAATATCTAGTTATAAGGGTTTGAACGTGGCCGCGCAATTGAAACGCGGAGAACCGCGCGGCCACACAGATCTTTCAAACAACGCGTTGCAGAGACCTGAAACTTAGGATAATCACAGATTGAATTTGTGAAAATATTAAAAAAAATCCTAGTTTTATATTTTAGGAACTGTAAGACTAAATCCCCATGGCCGCGCCATCGAAACGGTGAAAAACACGTTATCCGATATGTCGCTGAAAAAGCATATCGTAGAGGTCTGTTTTTTTTTTTTGTAAAACCTCGATTTTAATTTGTCAAACAATGTAAAAATACACAAAACAAATCCTAGGTTTGTATGTATTTTAGGAGCTGTAGTACGGGATATGAAAAAAAAATAACTCCTTGTCCGCTCAGTCGAAACGCACACAAGTAACATCACGCTACGACCAATAGGAGCGGAGCAGACGACGTTGCGCGGGCAGCTAGTCATGGGTATGTAGTTCTGTTGATCTGGGACTCTACTGTTGGATTGGAAAGTCCAAAGCCATAGTCTAAGCTACAGTTGAAATTTAAGAACTGGATAATGTTACCAATCTAGGTAGACTTGGGAATCTTGGGATAGAGTCATATGTCCTAGTTATCAATGGTCAATTTACCTACACTCAACAGCAAAACCAAATTTGTTTTTCATAGTATGTTAATGAAAAACGAAGTTACTACTTCAGATTCACGAAAAAGCCCGTTATCTGAAAATCTAAATATCAAATCTTACTTATACCAAGCGAGTGCTGTGGTAGCGGCCGGCGAGCGCTAAATTCAAAGAGATTTAAGATTTTAAGACCTATAGAAAGGACATTCGGAATATTTTCAAACAAAAATTATGATCCCGAATATTTTCGATTTTGACACACAAGGCAGACCGATTGGTAGGTAATAAGAAGTAGGTAGTGTAGCGTAAAAAAAAAATATGGTTATCACTACATGTGTTACGTTTAATTTTGCAATATTAAATATAAAACAAATATAAACGTTTTTAATATAAAAAAATATACAAAGAAAAAGGATTGGCGACGTAAAAAATGACTTTCAGTAAAGTTGCGAAATAGTTTATCTTGAAAAGAATAAAATTTGTGATTTTAAAAATAATGCCTATAGGTGAGAAGGGATTGCAACCGCTATCCGGCCCTAGGCGCGATTAAATTATATCCTGAAACCAGAAAAATTTTCTCTGTCATCCAATGGAACGAACATTCTTTTTAAGTTTGAACTGAAATAAGTTAAAAATTAGAAATGAGTTCGACTTACACGAACGGAATAGTTTTTATTCAGCCGAATCAATAAGCAGCGTGATAATGCTGCAGTAGGTAGTAACAAGTCTTAGTTACATCTTTTATTTTATTACATTTTACAAATTAATATTATTTTTAAAACTAGATTACTAAAATAACAACAAATTATAAAAGGGCGTCAAAAAACTCCTCCTCAACGCTGTCAACTGGTAACGTGCCCAAGAGACTGGCAGCGTTGCCACGTTGTATGGCAATACTTAGCCTCTGGCCAAAGTAAAACCCAGCCCTTGGGTCACGGGAAGTGTCAACGAGGCGTTTAGAAATTTCCTTGAAAAGGCTGTGAGCACTCGGACCCCACGGCCCCAGAGTTTCAACCCCAAACGGCTCGAAAATATAGTTACCACAAAGGTTACTATATTTACGCCGCTTGAGGTTCTCCGCAGCCGCAGCGGCAGCGCCTGTACAGCACGATGAGCTTGGAAGATGTGATGGCGCAAGAGTATCGACGCAAGTTGCGTCCCACACTAAAGGCCTACCCATCTTCCAAGGAAACAAAGACATGCCGTCCGGTCTTTTGCCATCGTCGCGTGCCAAGCCATTGGGTTCTAAGATAGCTGGAACGCCGACGGTAACAAGAGCTCGACGGATGATGTCATTTATGTTCGCGTGCCGCGCAAAACGTCCCGCACTTCGGTTGCATGACAGGCCGTGGTGTCCGAGGCTGTTGACAGCTTCACCACAGTAACAGCGATGAGGAGAGCAGCAGGCGGCACCAAGACGTAAAGAAGCAGCGAGGCGGAAGGTCGTGTCGTCGAACAAAGTGCCTATGCTCGACGATGGCAGTGCGAGAAGCCAAAGACCCGACTCCCACTCACCCACAGCCAGCAGTCGCGCACGCTCAGCAGTAGTAGCAGACGTGTTGAGTAAATTCTCCTGAACTATTCTGCAGAGCGGCTCGTCCCACCGTCTCTGGGATAATGGATTGTCGGGTTTTTCAGTATTACGGCAAGCGAGTTTCCAAGCATCGATAGCCTCGGAGAAACACGGCACATCAAAATCAATCAGTGTGGAAGCCAGGATATTCCTGATTAATTTTTCAGTGCCGTAGACCGAGGATATGAATGCAGGTAAACTAATACTAGAAATTTTGCGGACGCCGAGTCCTCCCATGCGAATAGGAAGACTTGCTTGTGCCCAAGCTCGGTCGTCCAAAGCCACATTTAAAATGGATGATAAAGTATGTCTGATAATTTGATCCATGTTGTCCAAGAGATGTGTGTGCTTCCATAAAGGGGAAGCACGAAGGAAGTATGTTAATTTAGGGCCGAAACAACAGTAACGAATTAGGGTGATAGCCGAATGCATGTTAATTTGGAGCAATCTTTCCGAAACATCATTAAAATTTTGAATCTTTTCCTCTATAAAATCGGGAAAAGAAATTTCAAGGATTGGAGACCCGAGGAGACGAAGAGAACTTTTCTCAATAATTTTAATGTCAGGGGCTATTGCGTTAAATTTGGAAATAGTCGGTTGTCTGTCGATACTGTCCTCTACAAATAATTCGCATTTCGAAAGATTAAGGTCAAGGCCAATGGAATGAAATTCATTTTTTAAGAAATTTAGATCATTTAACACGGTATCTACATCGCCTCCCAAGGTTCCATCATCAAGATACCAAACGTTAAATTTAGAATTTAGTTGACGGACAATTGGGTGAATAGCTAAACTAAAAATCACTGGCCCGAGGGGGTCACCTTGTTGACAGCCAACAGCAGATTCTAAAAGGTTGTCGTGATAAAGTAATTTTGAAGGGTGTCTGTAACATTGCCAAAGAAAACTATAAATTTGGGGTAGTTCGTTTTTGGTTTCTGTTAACAAGGTGTCTCTATTTACTGAGTTGAAGGCATTCTTTATGTCAACCTTCAGAATGACCTCACCTTTGCCAGAATTTAGGTAGGTCGACAAAGCGTGTACGGCAGCCTCACAGCCCCCTTTAGAGCCGTAACCTAGCTGTAGGGGCTGAAATTTTTTCGAAACAGCCTCACCATAAAATTTACAGCAAATCTTGGCTGCCATACGACGGTAGACAGTTCCCACGGCAATAGGACGAATGCCGCCATCCCGCTTACGCAGGGCACATAAATTTGCCCCGTATAGGACGTCGATGACGGCCTCGTTCACCTTGCCGGAGAGCATGAGGTTAATCAAAGCTGTGAGTTCCTTCAAGAGTAGCTCACCAGCTTCCCCGGCGCCTGAACAGATAAGGTCCTTTAGGTGTTGAGGACTTAGGCTGTCGAGGCCACCGGCGGAGCCGCTCCGGAAGGAGCAAACAGCTGTGACCACCTCTCGACCTGTAATAGTGAGGGAGTGTATGTCAGAATCAGGGGGGTCGGGAAAAGAAAGGCCATCCGCTGGGGCAGGGTGTTTGGTCTCCAGAGCTGCGAGTGTTTCTGGGGAGCACGGTGCCAGCACATCGCTACTGAAAAGAATCCTGGCTGCTCCACTAATGTCACCTTCCCCTAACTTGGTTTCCACCAAATGGGATATACCTCTTGAAGAGGTATATCTCTGCGTCGGTAATTTGGTGTCTAAATCTTGAGCCGAAATATTACAATTTTCTTTAATTTGTGATGTCAAAGATTTTTTGTTTGCCAAATTTTTTTGCACGTGAAGAATTCGATAAGGGAAGGTGAGCAGTTGTTCCCAAGCACTTAGCGAGTTCTCCCGGACGGCAAGGCGCACGCAACCTGCTAGGTTTTGTGCTACAAGTGGTCTAGCGCCTCGGGGAACTCGCTTTAGTATAGGAACAGTTTTTGAATTTTGACAGGGTTTTCCAAAGTGGGTCGAAAGAAGATATGTCCTGTGTTGTGGGTGAGGGTGTTAAAACAGGGTCTGAAGTAGGTGCATTTTGAAGTTTATGTACTTTTCCAATATGTACATTCAGACCCCGCTTACCTTTAAAAAACCGTGCTTGGGTACAAAGCGGGCATCTCTCCAGGGTGGTCAGCGATGTTGAAGATAGACATGCACTATTACCCACCACATCGCTGCTGCTATTATTCATACAAAAAGACTTAACTAAATTAATATAAAAACACTGAAGTAACACTTATATTAAATAAAACGAAGGCGGCAGTGGCGTTGTCTTGAGGGGGCTCTGGGCGCTTCGCCGCCAATGCATACATTTAGGCGCAGCCTCGGCAGCAGCTCCAGGTGCGCCAGGTGTCACGTGCTCAGCTCAGCCTGTTAAGCTCCAGCACTTATCTTCAATCCGGGTTGTTTCAAACGAATTTCTAATAAATTTTTCGTATCCAACGGAAAAGCCCCAAATGGGCTGGATCTCCGATAGAGCTCTGAGCTTCAAGTATTGCAGTGGCGCTTGGGACCACAGTATATGATGTAAAACTGTAGGAATCGGCAGAAGACGCCGATAAAGATCCGCTTCTATATCGCGCAAAATTAATTATTAGAATTTATTTTGATAAAACGAAAAATGTTGATGTGTCATCTTGACAGATGTCTTTTTCTTTTTGATTATATATTTGATTTACAAGTCTTAGTTTGATACAACATTGGATTACGATTTTCTTAATCTATACTCGTATGTCTTTGGCTACATCCAAGTTGGATACGTATTTACTTTACGATTTGTAGTCGCCCACCGAGGAGGTTCTCTGTGTCGCTCAGTTATTCGTCCACAACTATTAAATGATAATCACTGATCACAGAATAGTTCGGGCTTTTACCAGGGCCGTCTTTAACCCATTGGAGGCCCTAGGGACGTGAGAATAATGGGACATGCGTGTACCCGGCATGCGTTGCAATGCACCTACCCTACCTAGCTACCTTACCCTACCCACTTATCAATCAATAGAAATAGTGGGATACACCCACCCTACCTCCCAATAAGCACAAAATTGCACTATAGGATGTCACAAAAGGTAACATCGGTAACTTTAGCATTTATGAAGACTTATTACGGTACACTTGAACTGCAATAGCTGAAAATTACGCTTTCGTCTGTATAATAACGCTATTATACGTCACGATGACAACACTGTAATGTTGCAAGCGTTAGTGTAGGTATACAGTTCAGTATTATATAGCTTATAGCAATCAATAGTACTGTAAGCTGCAATTAAGCATTTTTATGGACTTGAACTAAGCTATATTCTAAATTGAAGGCCACAAGTGTACCCTTAGACCGCTTGCATCTTAAGAAAGAACATGTGAGCTAATATAATGCAATCAGTTATTCTGTGACTTCAATTAACAATCATATAATGCGTATTGCTGCACATAGTTGAACTTTAATAGTTTTAATCAGCTAGTTACACGCAATCTTATAATAGCAGTAATATAGCCCACATGATCACTGTGGGTGAACTTATATGACGCTAAATTACAGCAAACTGCTATAAATTAGCTTATGTGTAACCCATGACCCCGGTTAGAGCTGAATACTTGCACTAGCGTCGGCAATTAATCTGCTAATGCAGTTAAATAAGATCTTGAAGACTTATTTATTCAGCGAACAATCTACACGTCTTGTGAATAATTGTCCAAGAGCGAATGAGATTTTAGAACGCGAGGGTTCCGTATCCAGAAATGTTGGCGTAGAAGGATGTGCAGGTTTAGATGGAAAAAACTCTGCAAGTATACAGCGAATTTTAAAAGATAGTGGTTACGTATCGTGCAGTAAAGACACTGAATATAGATATGCAGATACATCTAACGATTCTGCAAGTACATATAGTGACAGTGTGTGTAGTGATTATGATAAAAAAGAACATTTTCGTGAAAATATAAGAAAATGGGCTATTGAAAAAATATTACACACACAGCTTTAGGAGTTCTGTCAAAAATTATCAATGAATTTATTCCAAATAAATTACCTAATAACTCTAGGACTATTTTAACTACACCCATACAAATCACCTTAGAAATAATCGATGGAGGTGAATACTGCCATAATGGAATAATAAAACCATTGCAAAAAATATTGCTTTGTTGGGAAGAGGCAGCAGAAGAAAACTACGCATCCCTTTGTCTCCAAGACTAAAAAAAACATTCCTATTTTAGATTATCTTCAAATACAGAAGACAGATATTTATTCACAATACACAATGACATTTTTACGAAATCCATAAAAAGTTACCGGTTAAATAACAAAGAGGAAACATCCTCATCAAATCTTCTCGTCTTGGTATATCCAAATTCTTACGAATTAGCCATACTTCTACGGTTGTTTTAGATCCCAAGGAAGTAAAATGCAAAGTAGTTTTGTATTCCTCATAGAGAGATACTCTCTCTCTATGAGGAACTACTTTATTAACTACAACAAAACAACAATTTAAGTACTTTATTCCATTAAAACATACAATGTAAGAAAATAAAATACTTGATGTACTGATTATTTTGTACTTTTATTTATTGTTAAATCTTGTGCCATCTTGTGTTAAATCTTGTGACATTGCGTCGAAATTTGATAATTTGCTAGATCAGGATAAGACGTTTCCGGAACGCCGTAGTTTTCATTTTCGTAGTCAGTATCCGCATTTTGCTCCATTTGACATAATTCTTTGTTCATTTCTTCGTATGTCGGGAAATATTTTTTTTACACGCATTTAATGAGCTCCATTCTGGTCCTGGTCTTGAATTGCCGTCTTTTATTAATTTTGACGCAATTTTAACGGATTTTGGTGGCCAGCGGACAATTCCTTTCGATTCCCGATTTCGGTTTTGGTACATCGTACTCAATAGTTTGTACTATTTTAAAAGCCATTACTCTGAAAAGAAAAACAATTGATAATTGAGTAAGTATAATGTACCTTATGTATTTTTTACCTATCTATCCCAACGCTCGGTGCATAAAACTAAATAGGACGTACCAACTTTAATGAGGTAGGTTACGATCGAAAGAATACGTCTGTGCATAAATTACAATACCTAACGTAATTTCTAATCCGCGACACAAATCTGACTGCGATAGTACGTCCGTTGCGCGTCGGTCCGATGGAATGGATAGCGCGGCGAGGTGTGTAGAGATTAGGGGGGGGTAGCTCTTGGGCAAGACCTTGTATCCCGTGCAAGATCGTATGCGCGTCGTATCGCGCGTACTGTAGGTAGGAACCTAAGTTTTTAATTTCGCAATGACCACACTGTTTTAAAAGCCCGAACTTTTAAAAAGTTACAAAGTTTATAAATATTTCTGCTTTGGTCATGAAATCTGTGATACTACTACCTATGACAGAAATGGGACGAGTGGTTCTCGGAATGATGTAGGTAACCAAATAACATAAAAGAATAGACACACCAGACGTATAATTTTGTAAAATAAATCCACGGATCCCTAAATTCCTGCAGAGAGTTTAATGGTTCACTGATGATTACCTACAGTATTTGCGTGCATGTTACCCACTCTCAAGCTTTATATGAATCTGTGGCTGATCCCACGAGTGGATGCTTAAACAGCCCGTACCATTTAATTGTGATTAAAACAGTGCACATTGCTTGTCTGCCATTTTTTAGGTTCGAACCTATTCGATATAATAAATTAACAATTTATCTTTGTTTGGTCAACGAAAATAACACTGGATTTGAATAGAAAATTTAATGATTTCACACGTAAACAACTTATTGTCAAAATACAAATGAAAAATAAAAGATTTCTTTTTTTTATAAAATATCATCAACCTATTTAATACTATAATTTTCAAGTAAACAGTGATATTTTGAGAGCGCGTGAAAATTTTCATTTAGATTCATATAGTATTTGGCAATAAACTCTCTTTCCCATTCGAATTTTACGCACATGTAGGATAAAGCAAGGTTTTACTTACCGTAAACAATGTATTTTGTCTTTATCACCACAAACACGTTACAAAATGGTTCACTCAAAAAACTTATCTAAATAATAAAAGGAGTATGGTCAAAATTTATCACAATTTTGCCACTTGTGAATTTTCAACTCCATAGAAGAGTTAAAAATATCCTGGTGCTTACTTTGTGCTGAAAAATAGGTAACAAAGACGCTATTAATCGGCCATGGCGCTGTATAAAAGGTAACACATACTCTAATAATCAGTCAACGTTCAGCTCTTGGGGCGGTTGTTACCTTTAATAATGCTTAAATAATGCTGATATAAAGCAATTATTTACAGTTATTCAGCTAACAGCTGTTTAATTTGTGCCCAAATCAGAGTTACATCAGCTGAGACAGCGCCTCTAATGCTTTTATTCAGCAGCCTTGTACAGCTTAGGAATCTAATGTGGACAGTGATTCAGCTATTATACAGCGCTTCTGTGTTACTTGGGCTACCCTACCTTTCTCACCTTTTAAACCTTCCCTGGACTACTACAAACATTTTAAAACCAAAATCAGCTAAATCGGCCCAGCCGTTCTCGAGTTTTAGCGAGACTAACGAACAGCAATTGATTTTTAAAATTAAAAGCTTTTATTTAACTTGCAATGTATGTATGTATGTATGTTTGTTACAATGGATTCTTGGAAGCTAAATTAGAACCACTTTCCGATGTCCGATTGAGCTGAAATTTTGCACACACCTTTGGTTCTGGTGACAATACATTTTATATACAGGGTGTAACGGAAAGGGTATATACATCCTTAAGGGTGTGCTACAGACCATCAAACTGAACATGTTTCTCATCATAAAAAATGTTTCGCAGCAAAAAAAATATCTGCTGCCCCATAGAAAATTGCAATACTTATTCGACCCAAATGTATAGGCAGCTGATATTTTTTTTTTGCTGCAAAAATTTTTTTATGATGAGAAACATGTTCAGTTTGATGGTCTGTAGCACACCCTTAAGGATGTATATACCCTTTCCGTTACACCCTGTATACTAGCTGTCCCCGGCATGCGTTGCAATAAACTTTTTACCTACCCTATCTACCTACCTACCATACCTTACCCTACCTAGGTACCCTACCGTACCCTACCCTTTTTTTTTTTTTTTTTTTTTTTGTTGCGAGGTGGAAAATCCGGAAACGGATGTCCTCCGCCTGGGGAGGGCGGAGGGGTCTGTCAGGCTCCAACTGACTAAAAACCACCCCGGTGTTCCCTCGCACACTTGCGTCTGGGGGCAGCGGGAACGAATGTGACTTCCGCTGCCCCGGACTAGTGCCGGCCCGCTCGACCAGTGCGGGCCTCGTCCCTGGGGGGAGTGAGGTGTACTCCCCCCGTTACGTCCGTGAGAGGCGCGCGTGGAACACTACGCGCCGCCGTCTCGGGTCCATTATGATGGGGGGCGACGGATGTCCCCGAATCCGTCGCCCCTGGACCTGTTTAGGGGGGCCGGAAGAGGGCGTTATCCGCCCTCTGCCGACGCCCGGTGCGTCTGCTGCGGGATGGGAAGGAACTCGAGATCTCCCTCTCCCTCTCCGCAGCTTCCTTCTGCGACATGACGGTTTCGCAGAAGGACACCACCGCGTCCCAGGACTCTGTGCTGTCGACCATCGCGTGAGCAACCGTCGGCAGCGACAGGTCTCCACCTACCGTACCCTACCCTACCCTAACCTACTTAACCCACATACCCTACCCTTAACCTTCCCTGGACTACGACAAACATTTTTTGTAAGATGGGCAGATTCCATGTCAGATCCCTATCAACTGGAATGTGGAGTTAGGCAGGGGGGACTGAGCTCTCCCACTCTGTTTAACATATATGTGAGGGAGCTGGTGCGTGAGCTCAACAACACCAGTGTAGGCTGCTCCATAGATGGTCATATAGTTAACAACATTAGTTACGCCGATGACATGGTGTTGTTGAGCCCATCAGTAAATGCCCTGCGCAGGCTCCTAGGGGTGTGTGAGGCGTATGCTGAAGCACATGGATTGACATATAACGTCAAAAAAAGTGAGTTGTTAGTGTTTCGGGCGGGGCAAATGAATCCTTCATTTGTACCGCCTGTGACACTGAATGGGGTGGCGTTAAGGCGAGTGTCTCAGTTAGTGTACCTAGGACATGTTGTTAATGAGAACCTAACAGATGACCTAGATGTAGAACGGGAACGCAGGGGGCTCACGATTCGCTGTAACATGCTGGCTCGCAGGTTTGCCAGATGTTCAAAGGGAGTCAAAATAACCTTGTTTAGGGCCTACTGCCAATCATTTTATACCTGCAGCCTGTGGGCCAACTGCACGCAGCGGGTCGTGAGCGCTCTGAGAGTTCAGTACAACAATGCCTTCAGGATGTTGATGGGACTGCCTCGCTATTGCAGTGCGTCAGCAATGTTTGCAGAAGCACAAGTGGATGGTTACTATGCAATAGTTAGGAAAAGAGCAGCATCTCTGATGCGAAGAGTGAGGGACAGTCCCAACAGCTACCTGAGGGTGGTTGCTGAACACATGGAGAGTCCTGTATGGAGGCATTGGATCCGCCTACATACAGGATAATTTTAATGTTTATGTTAGTTTGTTTCAGTATTTTTGTATGTTACTAACTTAGTTCCAAGTGCCTATGTATTACTAACACTATATGGACTATCTTGGTCTGAAATAAATTTATTATTATTATTATTTTTAAGCCAAAATCAGCTAAATCGGCCCAGCCGTTCTTGAGTTATAAAATTACAACGAAAAGTGGCATTGATTTTTATATATATGATGAGATAGATAGATAGATCATTAATTACATCTCTCTTAAACCCCAAAGCCGAAGGGTTAGGTAGTACACCGACATTTCGCCAGTTATGTTTTTTTTAAATCCTATATTTCGGGGAACCGGGAACAAAGCCGGACTCCGTGGCTGCTACGGGGAAATTCCTGATGGAAAAACCCAATAACACTTTGAACGACCCGGGAATCGAACCTAGAGAGAGTGAATTCTATTTCATGTTAACCGACATAAATACATTTTTTTTTAGAGTTCTCTAGGTCGAAAAATAGCTCATGCCTTGGTAAAACGCCACTCATCGGCGCTTGATGGCTTGACCGTGAACTGCTGTAATTGTAACCTTGTGGAGTAAGGTGAAGACGCGAAAATACAAACTAGCATTTATTTCAATTAGACCATTGCAGACACTTTTGAAACCCTTCAGGCAAATAACAAAAAAAAACGAGAAGCTACAGCCCCAGACACAGAAATAATAAACTTATGAAAATACTGCAGTTGCCCATTCAAAAGTGTACAACCTACATAGGTAGCTACCGAGCTACGCAGGTAATGCTGTTCTTATGCTGAGTACCTACAAATGCAAACCTTCATTAATTAAATATGGAGAATAAAAAACCACGTTTGAAGTTTTTAAATTATAGTTACCTCTTAAAAACATCTATTACGAATGCCTCTTCTCCTACCTATCCTATTTTATTTACATCGGCAGACTCATCTAAGTCTAGCTACTGAAAATAAATAACTCTAAACATCCTACGTAAAAATTGTAAATAAAAATACAACACAAATTCCCTTTTGTGTGTCCTCGTCCTACACAAGTTCATCCGACATCGGAATTTGTAACAAAATATAATTATCTTGATGATTCAAATGGACCGTTCTGGTAACTTTCAGTTCATAAATTATTTTATTAACCTCTGCTTGTCTTCTGTTGCACCCAGCGTCCTCGCCGACATCCAGATTATCCTTAACCCACTTGTGACATCACAAGCAAAACAACAAGCATTTTATAATTTCTTTGAGAAATCCGTGCGGGGTTCGGGAATGACGTGAAAATTGCAATGACAGTGATCTAAAAATAAGGTCGACAGCGTCGCGCCACTGCGTGCGCGCTCTCTTCAGTCGAGGACCAACCGTCGCGAGTTACAGTCGAACGATCATAAATCAGCAGCCATGGTGTACGAGAGTGACTTCTACACGACCCGCCGCCCCTACAGGCCCAGCACCAGCAGCTACAGCAGCGTGACGGTGAGTGCCGCCGCCGCCCTTCTAACACCTTCTACTGAGCGTGCCTCGCACCTCGCTCCACTCTCTCCCGGGAGCCGGACGCCCCTCGCACCAGCTCGACCATAGCCACTCGCGTCCCTCAACAAACGGCTATCGACGCCACTCCTGCCTCATAGATTATGTACATAGTGTTCTTGTTCAGTGACTGGAATCCACAACGA
The DNA here is from genome assembly GCA_963082945.1 of Cerastis leucographa. Taxonomy (NCBI): domain Eukaryota; kingdom Metazoa; phylum Arthropoda; class Insecta; order Lepidoptera; family Noctuidae; genus Cerastis; species Cerastis leucographa. The sequence goes on from OY720366.1 coordinate 4,179,281, forward strand.
TGATAACGTGATACTATGATCTCTCGCTGTCTTCCCAAGTGTTAACTTGTTCCCGTGTTCGTTAGTTCGCTTGTAAACATCATTGCTAATGATAAGCTATATCCACGTCGCCGCGTCTATCTGGAAGGACTTTGGTTTTGATAGGCGTCGTTCGTGGTAGCGTTCCGCAAGTGGGTCATTTCGAATCGAGAATCGGAGTCGGAAAGCGGAGCTACCGGGCGCGCCAAATATAGCCGCGGCTGGAGCCGCGCCCGCCCGACTAACGGCGACTTCTCCGCTTGCAGCGGCAGCCGCTCGGCGACTGGGACAAGGTGCCGTTCGTGCCGCGGCCGAGTCTCGTGCCGGATCCGGTGACGGCGTTCGGGCGGCGCTCGCGTCCCGGTGCGCGCCACTCCATCCTCGAGCCGGTCACGCGGCAGAACATCGCGCCCAAGCCGGAGTCGAAGCTGGCGCCGCTAGCGCCGTACGTGTCGCCGCGCGACCAGACGCGAGCGCGCGTGCTGGCGGCCGTAGGGCAGCGCGAGCGCTGCCTGGAGGCAGACCCGCTGGGCACACCGCGCGACCACATGGACGTGCTGCTGGCTCAGTCGCACGGCCGGCCGCTGCACGCCGCGCACCGTCATGTCTTTTACAGCAACTACGCGTCGTATTGACGAGCGTAGTGTCTTTCTCGTGTGTCGCTTTCGCTATAGTAAGCTAGTCGGTCGGGTCGGGTCGGTGCGAGGGCGGGCGGAGGTGTGATCGGCGGTGGCTATAGGGCGGGGTTGTTGCAGACGCCGCGTCACTACGTGGTGTTGGACCGTGACCCCGTGCTGCCACGCCGCGCCGAGGAGCAGTACTCGTACTCGTACCAGAGCACGAGCGAGAGCGCGCGCGCGGGCGCCGGCCTGCCGCAGCGCAGCACGTACAGCAGCTCGGTGGAGCGTCGCACCGGCAGCGGGCCTGGCGGCTACTCGTACAGCAGCGAGCGCAGCAGCAACCTGGGCGGCCCCGGCGGCTACTCGTACTCGTCCACGTCGAGCGGCCGCCTGCCCTACGGCACCACCTACCGCCACTACTCATACCGCGTGTAGCGCCCCGGCTCCCGCCCGGCCCCACCCTGATTTCCCTGCTCCCTAACTCCTAACCCCCGACCCCCAGCCTCCCCAACATGTAACTACCTAATCAGTATTCGCTGTAACGTAATGTGATCACTCTACTTTATTTTGTTCATAAGTAGAAGTTGATCGTACTAGAGCTTTTCTTTAATGTTATTTAAAATTATTTAAAATGTGATTTAGACTGAATTTTTAATAAAGCTTGCGTTTTCTAATATTTTTCTATTTTCTTTGTGTCGTGTTCACACAACAACCTAAAGAAACGGGTCGATGATGAGCTCGATCTTGTTTACTAACAGTTTACTTCCAGTTCCATGTTATCCACTCTATGTTGGTTTGTTCGACATGTCCTATTGTATTACCTTTGATCTATCTACTTTTGAACTATCAAACTGTTTTTTTTATGTGTAGGGAAATTCTAATAGAAGGAATAATATACAAATTCATATAACTCGATAACTGTTGATATAAGTAAAACGGTTATTCATTTAAAATCAGATACAGCACTAGCGTCTAATCAAAATAAACAAACTGAAAATAGCCAGAGTTGTTACGCATTGAAACCCGTACATGACATCATAGTATCTTTCCACATCCAAGAACAACACTATTTTGTACAATTATAAGACGTGGTTATGTGTTTACGTAGGTACACAAACTATTTCTAGAAAAACACCAAGCACACTATCATAGTATTAAATAAACACCTTAGACAGAAATACCGAATCTTGTCAGTTTGTAGTCAAGTTTCAAAAACTTGCAGCACTCTTAACAAACCAAAACCAACTTTGAACTTTCTTCTGTATCCTTACGATACTTAGGACAACTACGAACAAACAAATAAAACAATGATATTTTAACAAATGGATAATTTTAACTGTTGTCCATTTCCCTGACAGCCGTGGTCGTCAGTGTACTACCTACCCTACTACTCTTCATTCGATCCCTACTATTCCGAGCCGTACATTTCGTACGTACCCAAGCTTTCACAGGTAAGTTCGAGACTTCCGTAGATAGTGCACTGTAAGTAGATCATCCTTGGCTGCCGGTATACATACAGGGTGGAACGGACATCGACGCACTAACGGTTGGCACGTATTCAGTACCCAAATTATTTTGAACCCCCCACACCACATAGAAATTCTTCATCAATATATTTTTTTAAATCAGCTGTTCCATACATAATTATAATCATATTATTAATTCATATTGGACTTATTGTATCACAAATCTTAAAATGTATTGTAGTAGCTATAAGAATGACATCTCATGAATATTTGTACACCACAACTTGTGGTAGAATGTACTGAACTCAACAAAATATTAACACTATACTATGTAAAACTACATTCTTACAAATAAATAAATTCTTATTCTTGGATATGAAGGAAACGGCAGGTTTTCTTTTTTTTAATTACGGATGAAACATGTGCGTTGTTCCCCCCACCCTGTATATACCGCCCATGGACATATGCACTGACAAGCACAGCTAAGTAAGTAACATTGCTTCCAGCACACGTAAGCAAGCCGCATATTATTTTAAGGTTGCACCTAATGTGCTTGATTTTTATGTAGAAATAGAACGTTCACGGTTCATGCCAGCAGTTGTAAATATGTAAATATTTTTTTTTTAGTTTTTATCATCTCTTGTAGATATTTCCCACATTCGATAATTTTGGCTTGATCTTAGGTTATTTCGTTATCGTTACACTTGTGAAGGATAATATTTAACGAGTTGTTAAAAAATAACATAACAATTTAATTAGATGCAAAAAATAAATGATTTGATTTGAGTAGGTAGGGGTATATAGGTTTCTACAAAATAAGTAATAACTAAGTATTAATTTGTCAAATGAGATGTGAGTAGAAAAGTAGTACACTTAAAGAATAACGTGCATGACAAATATTTTATTGGTTTAGTTACAAACACATGGGGTCAAAATCGGGCCAAGAATCAAACCTTGTGGGATCCCAAATGTGACCTGAATCATTGAATATATTTTTTAAGTCTCTTGACATTAATTATTTATCTAGTAGGTAACTCAGTAATAAATAACAATAATTTTTATTGATCCAATAATTTCAAATCACACACAAGAAATAAACAAACTAGAATTATGGTAGGTACCATGGTTGATGGTAAAACTATGATAAAACTATAAAAAACTTGTGTACAAATTGTTGTGTATTTTAATCTATGGGTAATTATATTAATTAGTTGAGACCTTAAAACCCCAAACTAAGCAAGGAATACCTGTTATTTTGGGAGTCTGTTGATTCCTCCTAAATAACAATGTCTTACTTACACTAATTTACAACATACCTATATTATTACAGGTTGGATCTTAAACTACATACTAGTGCTAAGTCAAAGGATATTATCAATAGTTAATTGCAGACTTAGTTGGAAAACCCTTGTGAAGTTATTCCACCCTGTGACAATCGACTGAACACAGTCTTAGATTAATCACAAACATGGATTAAACTCTTGAATCTTCTTAGACATGAAGTATTAAATTCATCTGTTTTAGAATGAAACCATGAACACCACCAAGCTTGTTACAAATAAAAACCCATATTACAAATAAAAACCCAATGAAAACATAACTTTTGGAAGAGATGAGTAAAAAAATCTGAAAAGTAAAACTTCTCAATCAATCAAATCTGTTTTAGTTTACCTCGACCCAATTATACGTAACGTTCAACAAGTCGTAAAATTAAATGCTCTTGCATTGTTTATTTCATAACACCTTGTGCCAGTATATTTGGACTAAAGGGCCGCCATTCGATAAAAACAAGTTACCTAAATAGCTATTTGCGAAACACAAATTCTTTTCGAAATATCAAAGAGGTTAATGGTATCCACGAATTTCCACCGTCTAACCGTGGCAAAAGGAACTTGATTGCATGAAAATTGTGTAAATAGGCATGTATCCGTCTCTCACGAGTCACGTTCAGAACCAACTAGGTTTCAAAGAAAACTGATCATTTATTGAGCCCAGACTCTTTTCTTTCCTCCCTCATTACTGCCACTAATTATAGGTTCCGTTCAATTATGGGCACAAGGGCGATTCATCGTTTTATAAAAAAATATACGCTAAGCTCTTAATCATCTTCCCCGTATGTTTATCAGCTAATAAAACCCTGTATGTCAATTCCAATCACTCTTGAAGCTTAAAAGCTTCCGTCTCCCTGTGAGGCTTATTAGGTTTGCATAGTTGTAAATTAAATTTCGTTCTATGTACCTAAACGTTGATTTTCATTAAAACTTTCCGCGTGAGTCAATATTGAAATCTATTAGAACTCGTTTCAAAAACGTCTTTACAGATAAGGTTTTAGTAAGTAGGTATATTTGGCAATTGGTAGACCTAGGCACTATTCATAACAGCTCCAAAAGCACCTGAGCAGAGCGAATAGTTTAATAGCAGCCAAAATGTTGAATCAGAGTTTCAGACGTCTCGAAACGCAAGTGTTCTGTAAGTCTGGCATAGCTCGCATAACGATATCAATCATTGTTTAAACGGCTAGATAGTTTTATATCTAAAGCGACTGTAGGGCAATTTGGCAATTCAACTGGGATCAACGACACTAGAAGTTTCCCTTGAATTATTTACTATGTTATAATAATAGACATGAAATCTTTAATATCTGATATTGTCTTAAAATAACATGTCCATGAAAACTATTTATTTATTCTGAATCATATTCTGAACAAATGGACTCAATCCAGTTTTTACTAAAGAATTGTTTTAAGAAAATTCATTTCATTTATACCGGACTATTATGTTTTCACAGTTGGTTTATAAAATATGAGGTGGTATGTGTAGACTGCCAAAATACATGACAGGCAAAATATTTCAGGAATTAACCATTTAGTCCAGATTGAGACCTACATAATGGTGTCGAAATGAGATTCCTTTATTCTAAAATACAAAATCAACACTTTAAAGAATCAAACTACAAAGATCTACGTCTTTGCTACCAGAATTTCCATTTCGACAACAGTAACTACTTACGTAAGGTATGACATGATCCAAAACTGTCCAAAAAGTTTAAATTGAATAAAGTATTAATTGTTAGATAGTACTCAGTTGAAATTGACGCCGGTGACTAAAAAGTTTTAAGGTAATCGATTATCATAGTATATGATGCGCAAGAAAATTTGAGTATGAATGCTAATAGAAGAAACGAAGGATGCACTGTGTGAAGGATGTTATAGAAAAAGGAGATGACTGCTGAGATGACGAGTTATAGAAGTATAGAAGAAGAAGACCGATGTTGGGCCGATCCCAAATAAATCGGGATAAGTGCAGGGGAATGGTGTTGATGATGTAGGTACTCAGTAGTAGGTACTTTCTCACAATTTCCTCTGAGAAAGAATGTGACATAATAATATGTAGAAACACGCGCACGTGCATGCTGCAACGGATACGACGAATTTGTTAATGATAAACATTTAGACGATATTTCAACAGTCATGGTATGATACGTAATCGGTTCTTAAAGAAACCTACGCAAGGTTTTAAGAGCATTCCTTGTGAACTCACTCTGAGAACAATCGAATAATTCAACGTCTCTAGCTGCGAGGTTTAGAGTGCGAAGTGCACGCGTCAGAGGCTCTTCAGTATGCAGGTGCACACTTATAGTTTCAACTTCAACTGGATGCTGTTGAAGCACGTTTCAGCTATTCTTCACGTTATTTATTGTAGTTTACACAATTCGATACAATAATTACAGCTTACAGAAATCCACATAACACGCGAGTCGTGGCAGCATGCCAATGTCGGTAGGTAGGTACAACTTACTGTAATCAAAACGAATGCTAAAAACATTCTTCGTCGTAATAAAATGTATGTTCAAAAACAAGTCGTTTATAATTATACAAGATTTGTACGAGGCACTAACAAAACCGACGTAGTAGACGTAGTTTACTAATTCGAGGGATATTTAACAATAAAGATCAAAAAAGTGCCCTTACAGCCTTAGTTCGCATTCGTATTGGGTAATTCATGATCCATCAAGGAAACTATAAATTAAAAGAAGTAAAAATTTTTCAACATGAAAGACCAAAAGAAAACCCAAATCACGCAGGAGCTTAAAATCTAGTTAGTTTCATTTTATTGCATTATTTAAACTTAAATGAAGACATAAAGCTAATAAGCTAAGATTGATAATTAAATATCTACGGAGCAAATGAAAATACATTTGAGGGTTATTTATTGAACTGCCCTGAAAATGAAAAACAATAAAATTCAAACGTCCCTAACTATTTCGTTAACGATGAACCTTGAAACTTTATAATTTAAGATGTTTAACCTAAACACTGGCCGGATGTATCACTCCCTACTACTCCCTAGACAAGTGTGAAAACAAAAGCTGGAGCCGGATCAAGGGAGAAGCATTTTTGGCAACCGGACAGAAGCCAAGAATACCGTTAACGCCCATGTTATTATAAGAAACCTATAGAATATTCTACTCGACAAAATTTCCAACTATCCTTAGCATTTCCTCTTAGCTAGAAGTTGAGATACCACAAACGACAAATTATTTAAAGATCCGATGATTGGTAAGCCGTTGGCAGAGATGGACATGGTAACTTGATAGCTTAACCCGTCACTCTTCCATGGCTGATTGATGCCTTCCTGTTGATTGAAACTTGGCAATTAAACAACTGAGTACACAAATTACATCACTTTCGAAAATGTATGGTACCACGAAGTAGAAGAGAAATAAATGGACAGCTCGAAAAATAATGTGGCAGCTGCTCATTAGCGTTTAGAGCAAGGTTATCGCTGCTCACTGGTACATCATGTTCCTATTGTATAAATAGAAGGTAGGAAAGTCGATATGGTAATAAAAGTTGCAATCATTCTCGCCATCTCGGTTGCGGCGTGTGCGCAGCGAAACAGTCTAATTTTACAACACTCCGCCGATGAATCACGCCGCCATCGCCATTGAGACGTACAGTAAGGTCTACCCCCAAAATAGCCCTATGATTTAACGTGTTATAATACAAACAGAACTGTGTAGAATTCCATGTTTTGCGCAGAATTCCATCTGAGGGAAATGCGTCAATGCTGCAACCTGCACTCATACATATCTTGTTACATTTGCACCCACATAATGTTTCACAAGCAAATCTTCGATAAACACAGTTATTATTTTGAGATTATTTTCGTCATGAGCATTTTAATAATAACTTTTTGCACGTTTCAAATTCTTAAAAATACATTTCTCTTGCATGCGACAATTTGATTATCATGAAATTACATTTCATGACATGCTTTCTGCATTGCTTTCACTGCAGAAAATACAAATTCTGTAGAATAACAGCATTCACAAAACGTTTAATTTGCCAATTTGTAAGCAGCATGACCGTTAAAGTTTGAGAGTGGTTTCACGAATGCGTGGTATTACCTAGATATTCTACTAGCTTTCGCATAGCTGTAACTCATTTTAAAGTAAGCATATGGGCTGTTTCATCTTGAATTGTAAACCCCTCTTCAATTTGTACTGTTTGAAATGTTACTGACACATAATAAACCAACACAATGGAAGTTTATTAATAACCGCTCATGGCGGTAACAAGAGGCCCCGCCATATGCCTGCTCGTAAACACATAAATTTATAGTTTTAGCTATCATCAAGCATCTGCTAGATTCTGATTGACCTTGGGCATTACAAACATTGCAGGCTGAGCTGATATACAGACCGTCTGCTCCTCGCACTGTCACTCGACTCGTCACATACCCGGAGGCACCCCACCACATAGTGCGCGTGCGCGTGCGGCCATCAGTAGTCCTGCGTGAGTTGGACCGCATCGCGTACCGTCGTCGCCCCGAATTTTCCGTCTCAGCCGTTGACGACTTTTTCCGATCTGAATCCACCAAGGTACGTGATCACAGTCCATGTAAGATTAGCTGCTATCCAGATGGTATGACGAACCGCAATACAGTTCGGAAAATGCTAGGTATATGATGATGAATCTTTCGACCTTAGATATATTCTGGATTTCAGCAGATCAAAAAACTAAAACTGAAGTCCACAGAAGGTCATGAATTTTGTCATGTCATCAGTTTTGTCTTTCACATTTCATTTTAAATGGACTCTCTAAAAATCATGCCTAACGTTTCCAGAACTTCGAAGACGAGACCAGCCGCATCCGCGCTGACACCGCCGCGCTCCTAACCCGCGCACGTTCCACTGTGCCCCGTGCTAAGACCGTAGCACCCCTCGATACGATTTATTCGTGAGTAGACCAATCTATGCTCCTCTAGCAGTCTGATCGAGATGGAGTACTAAGGTTATTCTTTGAGCCGGAACAGTAGTAGATGTAGTTAACGATCTCATTTTCAAGACACCAAAATATCTTAATCCACATCCTTGGATTCAAGAACGTCCAGAAAACCTTGCGCATGTACCGGTTCCAAGGTTAGGCCAGGTTTTTATTAGCCTGAAGTAACAGCACTAAAATAGCCGACCCATTGATGCGTCTATCAAAAGTCCGCCCTGGCAGTGACATTGACGACACGACTACCTGTCGCATGTCATTTGGCAATCATGTAGGCACGATGCAATACTGTAAAACCTGTCTTGCTGCCAAACTCCATTGAACTTCAGGGGTTCGGAAAAGAAGAAAATGTGACCTTCAAAAAGGAAGGATGTCCGTCCCGTGGGTGTACATTTCAAAGCTTATGTCTTGCGTCAGCGCATATTTTCAGAGTGACGACGTACTCGTCCAATATGAACAGCCATTTTATTTATAGTCTAGTTAAATGTCAGCGTTTGTTGTCTTGTGTCCAGTAATAAAACAGCTAACGATTTATTTTCATTAAGATCTTGGCATGTTTATCAAGACGCGAAGATTATAACATCCGTTACACACTCATAAACTGTCGTTATTTATTATTCTCATAACTTCATCAACAGATATTCGTACGGGGAACCAGTTCCGTACCGTTTCAGCAATGAGGCCTACCTCGCTAAGCTCGTTCTGCCCCTGCGCAGCGTGGCTGACCACATCCGCAACATTTCCTACTACAACAAACCCGCCGAGAAGTTCACGGGTGAGAATAATAACAAAGTCCTACATCGCAAAGTGAATACAACAGTCGATGTTCTCCAACTAAACTAATTAAAAACCCGATAATTCTATATTTGTCCTTAACTGTGTCGTCCGTTGCCCTTCAGTTTGACCACCGACTAACAGTTAAATTCCAGTGTGTCCCTGTGGTAACCGTGAGGTGTTCTCACCAGGACGCGGTCACCTCGCATGTCTGCAATACACCGGTAACAAGGCCTTCTCCAAGCGTAGGCCTCTCTACAAGGAGCTTAGCATCAGGGACGACGTGAACCTCCTCTCTTTCTATGCCAAGAACAGGCTCGCGGCCGCCGGTCTGGCCATCGAGAGTGCCACAGGTACCTCGCCACCGTCGCATCGCTAGCGCTCGCTTACAACCCCTCGCTTAATTCTTTAAAATGAGTCTTTAAACCGGTCTAAAAGTGAAAAGCTACGCCTTAATTGGCTCGGAGCACTAAAAGAATATTAAACCGAGATATAAAGTCCGTGTCTAACCCTGCGTGTGGTGTCTCTTGCAGCGGGCGGCGCGCCGGAACAGCCGACGGCGGCGCAGTGCGCGTAGCTCCCTGCGGCGCGGCGCGGGCGCTGGGGCTGCCTCCGCTCGGGGCAGCCCCACGCTCGCGCCGCGTTCGCCCTTCGCGCTCTCTGATCTCGGTATAACACGCTAGAACTAACCAAGATCATCTATTTTTTTATTCATATTACAGATTACCTATTTTGGTTACTATGTTTACGAGTTGCAACGAACGATTTTATTTATTTTCTAGTCATCGTTGTGATAGCGCGGTGTTATGCGCCGAAATTTTGTCGGTGACGTCTCGTTTTCACTTAACTCGACTGATTTTACTTAACAATAAAGAATTTTTACTGAAAATGTAGTTGTTTTAATCATTTGCACGTTCATTGTTCCCAATGTCACGCTTATAAATCCAAGCTTTAGTAACGCTTAGCTTTCTGACTAAAATTATTTTAACTATTCGTATAACACACGTAAATAAATATGATAAAATCACAATTTAAATTTTTAAATCCCTTTAAAAAATTTAGCATTAGAGGTAAAATAAACAAAGAATCCACATTTTGACTACACACCCATTTTTTCTGGAACATGCTCATGTCTCATGCATATTATACTGAATTTAATAATGTTTGAGAAAAAAATGGACCCAATGTAGACGCCACACTGGACAACTGCACTATCATTCGCATTACTGCATGAAGCAGCACTGAAAAAGAATACGAAGTCATAGCGAATACCATGCCATCAGGGTCATGTCATCGAGCTTGGTGCTGGGGTCTAACAGCTTCGATTAGACGGCATCATGATCATGAGCGTTGTACTGCATCGCTTACTGTCCGTCATCGTTCTTGTAACAATGACCATTGACATTTATCATTCATGCTGTGGAATGATTAGCAGTTGTTTCAAAGAGAGCTAATCGTTTCACCAATGGTCATTGGTTTACGGGACGCGCGTAACATTGGCCTCGGTGCAGTCAAGCTGCTCCCATGGAGGCCGAGCCGCAAGTTTCAGGTCCCGGAGATGATGGAAGACCCTGCTCTGGAACTGAAGGCAGCCAAGGCCGAGCGCGCAGCCAGATTCCGTGCGTCTACCGTTGAGCCAGTATTGACTCCAGCGGCTGATTTGGCAGATATTAAAAGAAAGAGGCAGGAGGAAGCCCGTGCTGCCGAAGAAAAGTACGTATCACTGAATGTAATTCGTCTAGGACTCTAGGTAAACTGACAACGATGATTCGAAGTTGTGTAATGCAACTATTGTTTTATTTCTGTTTCAGGGCATTGAAGGAGGAAGCTAAACGCGAAGCTGAACGTAAGGCTCAAGTACGTATTCGGTATTCTTTCTGGTTCATCTTATATTTTTGTTTGACCGTAGCTAAATAAAACCTTTCACCGCTTTCAGGCCGAACGTGAAGCAGCAGAAAGGAAGCGGGCAGAAGTCGAAGCCCGGAAAGCAGAAGAGGCAAAACGCAAAGCTGAGGAAGATGCTAGGTTAGCTGAGGAAGAAGCTCGCAAGGCTGAGGAAGCTCGCCTAATTGAGGAGGCCCGTTTAGCTGAAGAGGCCAAGCTTGCAGAAGAAGCCCGCTTGGCTGACGAAGCAAGACAAGCCGCGGAAGCTAAGAAGGCAGAGGCTGCCCGTCTTGCTGAAGAAGCACGCTTGGCTGAAGAGGCCAAACTTGCAGAGGAAGCCCGCTTGGCTGAGGAGGCAAAACTCGCTGAAGAAGCCCGATTGGCTGAAGAGGAAAGGCAAGCGGAACAGATTAGACAGGAGGAACTCGCAAGATTAGAAGAGTTGGAGAAACAAGCACAGGATGAACGCGAAGACGAACTTGCACGACAGGTATGAAATCGCTAATCTTTAACAACAGATCGAGAAAAATAAAAAATATAAACTAATTATTATGGATATCTGTCATTTCAGGCTGCTGAATTAGCAGAGATTGCTAGACAAGAGTCCGAACTTGCTGCAGCGCGTCTTGAGGAGCTTTCACACAGTGGTTCTACTGCTGATGTTCCTGAGGTTGATGCCAGGTGAGAATATTGACAATTTAATTACTAAGAAGTTATAGATCATTATAAACCCTGTCATCATTAGAAACCTAACAAGTAAAACATATGCCAACGTAATCGACACGAAATAAAACGCGACTGTAATAATACCTCCTTTAAAACCTCTAATGTTAATTTTCAGTGAACCTGCCGCAGATGAACCAGAACCGATTGTAGAGGAGCCCGAATCTCCGGAAATTATCTCCGAAACACCCGCCGAAGCCGAGGCTGAAGCCGACCAGGCCGGAGACGTCAGCGAAGACGAGAAAGCGGAACCAGACCTAACTGATGAAGAATAAACAATCATAGGCTCTAATCAATATTTTTAAAGTTAAGCATTTTCTGTTATTAAATGTATGTATCTAAATGCTAAACATCATTTATGCGCATTTTCTTCTAGAGTAGACATGAATGATGTGATAGCACCAAGGTGGTTAAGTTTCTCACCGCCCTTTCTTCTGCGTAATAAAATTACGCATCAATGAAAGTCATCCTTTCCTTGTGTATATGTATGTTAAGGAAATCTACCACCGTTAACCAAATTTTTTAACTAAAACCTTAAATGTTACTACTTTAAGTGTTTTAATAATGTTATATTTTGTTAAATTTTAACAATAAAAGACAAATTAACGTGATGGTTTTCATTCATCCAATCATATAAGGCACTCTATTCACAAACGCTCGGAATAGGGGACGATCACATTTTTTTTTGTCCGTCGTGTAGATTATTGAAAAGTATTGGACACTTATTTTTTTCTTTTTTCACGTGGTCATAAAATTACGGAGATATATTTTTAATTTTAGTTGAAATGGCTCATGACGTCACATGTAGGTAATTTTTATACCTACTTGTGACGTAGTGAGAAGAAGTAGTATTTTGATAAAACAAAAAATACATGTCTAATATTTTTGTATTACCTGTCTGACGGACAAAATAGAATGTCGTTTTCTTTACCTAGTCAAAATCAAAATATTTTATTTTACATAGGCCTACATGGGCACTTATAAAACGTCAACAAAAGGTGCACGGTTCGGGTTGGTCGTTTCCTATGGAGAAGAACCGGCAAGAAACTCCATGGTTACTCTTTTAAAATCATTATTCGATTTCGATTCCATAAGTCGTATGTCTATCTTGTTTTGGCATTGCGAAAGCGAGCGTGATAGACATACGACTTTCCGAATCGAAATCGAATCCAAGCGTTTGTGAATACGAGGGAAGGTTGAGGCCTCATTCTAGTGCGTTGCGTAGCGTCAACGTTGCGTCGTTTTACGTAATTTTTGTAGTGACATGCCTCATTATGCATAATGCATTTCGTCGTCGCACTTGACGTTTCAACAGCTCGACAGACGAACGACGAAGTGGGAGGAGGGTGATGGGCAACAATGCAACATGTTTGTTCACATACATTGTGAACTGAAGACTGAAATCCACACTAGAGATGCTGCGCAAGTGCGCTGCGATGGTGATTGATGAATCGCCCTCTTGCGTTAAGACGTCGTTGCAACGCTGGTGTGGCGTCCAAATAGTCGATCTGCACTTGTGTTGCACGAACGAATGATCTCTTTTTCATTGGTTTGATGCCTCCTATCCAGCATCGGAGTTCAATCTGTATTTTACGTCCACAACCCAAATACAAGAATTACTGGCTGCATGATGATTGAGCTCTCACTGCTCAGACTACTATTAGGATTTATTGCCAAGCTTCATCAACTAAGTCATTATGGCAATGTTGTTCTTTTTATCTGTATATGGCATCATAGCTCCCAAACAACTAGTCCGAATGCTACTGGAAGTGCCAAATTAATTAATTTTGTGCTGACTCAATTTAAATTGACATTGACACACTATGAAGTTCGAATATAAAAGTTTTTTTACTAATTCTTTCTACAGATATTCAATAACTAAAGTCTATACAGGCACAGAAGATAATAATACACAATAGATATAAATAAAAAATATAATTATATTACATGTAATTACATACTTAACTTATGGCCTAAATAAAAGATATAATCTAATCAATCTACTTAAAAAAATTATAAGTCCATTTTCACCATTTCGTCAGCTGTTTTTGCGACTTCTTCTTTTGAAACTGGTTTCTGTGACTTCTTTACTTTTGGAGGGACTTTGATGACAGCTGGTGCGTTTTTGTGCTGGCTTGCTTTTGGTTTCTTGCTAATTTCTACAAATTCCTTATCTATGTCTTGTACTTTTTGTTTAATCTGGAACAATGATTGAAGCAGTTAAAGCAAAATGCTGCTTTATTATGTATTTTCATGGGATAAGATGATGATGACTTTGTCTGCACTGAGCATAGTGGATATTTGGCCCGCTATCTCTTACTAAGAGTCCTGTGACCCAGCAGTAGGAATGTAATGTGTTTTATGCTGACTTCATCATCATCATCATATCAACCCACAATCGCCCATTGCTGGATATAGCCTCCATTTTTCTGCCACACTATGCTGACCTAGTCTCATGGTCATCACTATTTTGTATGGTTTTGGCAAATATTGAAAGAGCAAAAACTGAGTGAAATATTATTCATCAGATAATTAACACGTTGCAATGAAGAAACACTCGGTCAGAGTGTCATCTTAGGGCACTCAGAGAGGATGCCTGGCAAGTGGAGGTGGTAGCTTTTTAGATCACTTCTTTTCGACTCTAAAATACCAATATCAAATAATAGTTGATCAACTCTCCACCGCCAATCGTTCATACATTTTTGATGATGAAAGAGAGAGAAAGTGTGCCCTAAAGACACTAAAACATAAAACTAAAAGAATTTAAAAGTTAACCTTACATTTTTCAATCCTAGATTGACGGCTTTGGCTTTCGTTTTCTTGAGACTCTTAGCTCCAGCCACTTTAAATACGTTGGCTTTAGATCCCTTTTTGTTGTTTTTACCCATTTTTATTGAGAAATTTAGTTTTAAAAAGCTCACGTGCACAGTAATTCAATATTGACAAATAATATGTCAAAGTTAGGGACATTCCGATACTAGTAAATACGAGTAGGTACTCGATACTTTTGATTCGATACCAAGTACTAATAGCATCGAATTAATCTTGCGATACTTACTCAGTATCGAAACAAAAGTACTTGGTATCGAATCGAATCAGATTGACCTTAGCCATTCATCGAGTATGACGTCTTTCGCGCCGGGCAAATCGAACACGTCCAACTTCATCTAAGCCGAGACCGAGAAAGTGCACATCTACTGCAGTCATCTACTGCACCACCCGAATATGATTTTTGGAAACATCATAAGGAGTTAGCACACAGTAGTTTCCCTTAAAAGCAACCCATTTGAAGAATGGGATGATATGAAATTTGTATTTCCTTGTCTGTACAAATATGCACAACAATATTTAATTGTAATCGCAACATCAGTTCCAAGCGAGTGCTTATTTTCCAAAGCTGGAGCAACAATGTCGCAAACAAGGAACAGATTGTCTCCAAAATACCTAGAACAAGTACTATTTTTGGGTAATCTTGATGTTAAAGAGTTTTTTGTTTTACCCGGTTACTGGTTTGTGGAGGTCAGACAGGCAGCCGCCCCATGCAGAATACTGGTACTCAGCGGCATCCGGTTAGACTGGAAGCCGACCCCAAGATATTACTTAATAATAAAAGACAATTATTGTTAAATAAATAAAAAATAAATAATTACTTTACTTTTAATTTTTGCCCTCACCTCACATTATTATGGTCGTTCAACATTTGCTACATAAGTTCCATTAAAAAAATCTAAAAGTATCGATATCAATAAGTATTGATACATTAGGGGTATTTGTATGAGTAGTATCGAAAAATGATTTGAGTACTACTAATTTGAGTAGGTATCGATACTTTGATGGTATCGGAACATCCCTAGTCAAAGTCAATGTGAAAAATAATAATGAAGGAGTCGCGCGCAAATCTGACAGAATCATACGTTTTTGAACGAAAATCACAAAACTTTCATCTTTTGATGCATGAAGATAGTTTTACATTTTTTATCAATGCCTTCTAGAAGATGTTAAAATGCTATTAAAACAATTTTTAATGATCTAACATAACAATCCTTTGGGTATTTTACTTGAGAGCAGCCAGTGTCATAGACTAATTTAAATTCACCAACCTGTCTGATTGCGTGTATCTGAAGTACTGAACGTAAAATTTGATAATATTATAGCGAGCGAATGAACTGTGTCTGTGTCTGTGCAACACTTTGCTATTACAAAGATAAAGGGGCCGTTTATTTGTTTTTACAAAATAAAATAATAATTAATTGTTTTATTTGTGAAAAAGTACATAAACGCCGTCAAAATTACTTACTACTCCAAGTACAACGGGAATATTTCCGCCATGGCTAAGGTATGAATTTTGCACACCTGTTTACACTGTCGTGATCTATCTATTTTTTTTATTTTATCTAAGTTATTTACATACTGGACAAGCATGCTATGTAAACTGGTTTCTTAATATCTGGTTTAACTTGTTGAATACTGAGTTATAATACTTCGATTTATAACCAGGAATTATTTGCGACAGTGCATTCGAAATACAGAGTCGTGCTTTTAAATATTATTCCTAAAATGGGCGACATCGTTGAAACTAAGGTAAATATAACAGAATCATGAATACTATATACAAACCTGTTGATTACTGTGCTATCCTACAGAGAAGTACGCAACAAGTTAGCTAAAATGGTATTAATTATCCTCCTTCACTCATACAGGTACCTAATCTTGTGCTTCTATTAAATATATAAAAAAAAGTTTTCTTCAATATTTTAAGCAGAGCATTACAGGGTTATCGCTTTGAAAAAATACAGAAAGTACTTACTATCAAGGAATATTTACTGCCCACTTGAAGTTCTAATTTTTAATTTATCTTTTTTTTTTCTTAATTTTTCAGCCAGTATTATATTCATACTGGCGAAGCTCATGCTCATGGCGGGTGCGCATCGCGCTCAACTTAAAGGAGATCCCATATGACATCAAGGCAGTCAGCCTGATAAAGGGAGGCGGAGAACAACACTGCAATGAGTACCGGGAAGTCAACCCTATGGAACAAGTCCCATCACTGTGTATAGGTAACATTTTATTCCATATGGGTGTACTATTAGGTACACTTCTGCCTAATCCTTCAGGGGTTAAAGGTCTGATTTTATGTCTAGATACCATTTTCCTATAGATATGCTCTCTTGGATGTCTTCCTTAAGAAATAGCAAGAAACAGAGAGAGGCCTTTGCCTGGCAGTGGGACAGTCCGGGCTAGCTAGGAGGATAGTAATCCTCTATAGAACATTCCTATTTTGAATATAATTCCTATTTTCTATTAAAGTTAAAACCTTCTTATAATATTTTGGTTTTTGCAGATGGGCACACTCTTGTGGAGTCATTGAACATCATGCATTACCTGGAAGAGACAAGACCAAATCAGAGGCCTCTAATGCCCCAGGATTGCTTCAAAAGGGCCAAAGTTCGTGAAATATGTGAGGTATGTACCTAGATTTATTACTAAAAATAGACAGGGTGAACTGAATGGTTAAATATGGGCTATATTTTAAGGGAATGAATTACTCATAAATATGAGCAACTTTTACAATGGGACTCATAACATTAAAAAAAAACAGCGGTCCCCTACGTTTTTCCCAGTTATGCGACCAGGTACCGGTGGTTTTTTTTTCATGCCTTGTACACATACCCCTATTGCTCGCGTTTAACAAATCACTCAGTATAATATTGCTTGCCATCTGCAATATCATTAGAAGTTCAATTCGAAGCTGACTAAAACATAGTTCGGAATAGTCTCTGGCCAGGCAGATGATGGATGATAGGGTACTTTACTTAGGTGGTAGTAGTATTAAAATTTGAATCTTTGCTATTTTCAATATTACAGGTGATATCCTCGGGCATCCAACCTATGCAGAACCTGATAGTCCTCATCCATGTGGGTGAGGAGAAGAAGAAGGAATGGGCTCAGCAGTGGATCACCCGAGGGTTCAGAGCTGTGGAGAAGCTGCTGTCAGCCTGCGCTGGGAAGTATTGTGTAGGTGACGAGATCACACTTGCGGACTGCTGCCTGGTGCCTCAAGTGTTCAATGCTAGGAGGTATGTGGTTTAGGAGAATATTTTTACCTTTAATGATATCGGAAATAGTCTAGGCTAGGCTGGTAAAAGGCATCTGAAGAGTGAGCAATGTCTGTGTGTTTGTTTGTCATTCTAGGGCATAATTATCTATTACTAACTTAGTTTTTTTTTAATTGCTGGATCAAGCAAGCAGTGGTTAGAAGGAAGCAGTGACAGAATGTTACTGCAGGAACACCATACTTACTCCCTTTTTCTAAAATGCATCTTTAATTATTTTCTCAGATTTCACGTGGACCTACGCCCATTCCCCATAATCCTCCGCATCGATCGCGAGCTGGAGAATCACCCAGCGTTCCGCGCGGCTCATCCCTCGTCCCAGCCCGATTGTCCACCGGAAGTCGCTAAATGAACCAAAAATGATGCCACGTCCACATATTGGCCGCACACATCGTCGACTTCGCTTTTACAGCGCTACGTCTGAATTTCGAACGTTAAGAATTTTGGCCTTGGAAAAAAAAAGAAATTAGGCAAAGAACCAATATCGAATTTTAGTAAAATGTCAGTGCCATTATAAATTGATCTATATTGTTAATCTAAAGAAAAAAAAAATGTTAGGCATAGGCATTCCAGAAATATCGTTCTTGTATTTAAAATATCATAAAATTGTGTTTAGTCAATTTGTGGACATGGTAGCATTTCTTTTCCCAAGATTTTTGCAATTATATACAAAAGTTGCTCTTGATTATATTTTACTGAACATAGCCTTAAGCTTTTAATTCTAATCTAGTCGGATAACTAATTTTAAGCCATTTTATAAAAGGTTTTTGGGTATTAGATAAATATTACATGTATCAGTGAATTTGTTTTTATATGCATATACATTGTCCATTATTTTATACTATAAATTGTTTTTAAGTTTAATTATTAGTAAGAAAAATTTATGATTAAATTTGAGATTATTTTTATTACTATTTTTTTATGACTTAGGTTTGTGTTATGTATTTTTATTATAAATAAAATATTTTTTGTTCAAGACATGTTATTTCATTTAAACTACTAAAGATCAGATCAAATAAACAGTTACATACCAAAACACATAAAAAATATAACTTGCTTGTAGTTCCACATCAAACCTTTGCAATTTGCATGTGTGGTGCTTTCATTTATTCTGTAAAATAAATGTGAGCACCTTTTTTTTTGACAATGTTGTACATAGCTGTTGGTAAACCTTTAATAAATAAATCCATAGAGCATTGAGGTTAGCTTCTGGTCTATTTCTGTTCTCATTATCACTAAAACCAAGAAACATCTGAAATTCTAACAGTTCTTACAAAATTCTAAGTATTTTATTAGGTTGCAGTCTTTCTGTACCTCTTTCTCATTACAACAGGTCTTAGTCATTTAAGAACAGTGTCCTAGGATAACATTATGTTCTAAATTATTGCTGGGTTATTAAGTCTTTTGAAATCCTTTTTTTTTATTTGTAAGTAAATGTGGTGATTTTGTGGCTTGATGTGGAGAGCATGCGCATGCATTTATGCTCTGCCATTCTAAAGGTCAATATACATATTCACTGTGGCAAAGTAACTTATTTAGTTTTCTAAACCTTTTAAACATGCCCCCTACTAAATAAAACATGAGTGTAATTTGTAGCAGTTGTAATGTATTTGAAGTATAAAACATTTTATCAGGAGTTAATCCTGTGGGGATTAACTCAAGGAGTCAGGCAAATGAAAAATTTAAATAGCTGTTAATACTATCATGAATAAATCCACAATCTATGGAAGGACTAGTTGTTATTAGTTACATAGATTTAGCTTCACTCTGGTCCTTCCTTTGTTGTACCATTTCTCTGATATTGTTTTCACTTTCTTTTAGATTCTTCTCTAAATACTGTTTATTCTTTTCTAATTCTGTTGTACGAGCTGCTAATTGAGTCTCTCGGGTTTTGAGGTTGTTCTTTACATCATCTAGACTTGTGAGAAGAAACATTCTGCCAACAGATTCGTATGTTTTAGTATCAGGTGGGAATACGTTGATCTCTTGCTGAGTAAAATCTACATGTTGTCGGACACGCTTGAGCGCATCTATTTGAGAATCTATGATCTGAATTTTTTCACTGGATTCTACCATTTTCAGTTGCAGTTCGATGAATGCTTTTTTTAGCTCCAAATCTACTGGTTTAGCCATGTTTGATAAATTATTAGTCCAAACCTGAAACAGTAAATCCTGTCGCCTGTCGCTTTTTCAGATTTTATTATTGAAATAATGGCATAATTATGACATTGACATTGGAGATTGACAATGACAGGCCGGCAAAGACAATGCTCTGACCAATGCACAGAACCTTATATTGTTGATAGGTATAGATAATCTTTGATTATTACTACCACGGAACAAATATCCTAACGGATCATTTCTGTGCTTCTGCACTGAAGAATTGAAGTAAGGTGTGTGGAGAATTGTGTTTATCCGCGAATTTATTTATTTAAGAACGCGTCGACTTAGTATATATTAGTTCCATGGAACGCATCTATAAAGTGGCATCTGTCGTTGATTTTTGACAACTTTTAGTGTAGCAAGACTTTTAATAACTGCCCAACATAGTGGAAAATTAGGAAACCATACAACTTAAAATCATAGTGTAAAATTTCACAATTAATCATTTACCGTGCAAACATAACTTTATTGTTCATTACAGATTATTCGATTTTTTTTTATATTACTGTAAATTAAATCCATTACCAATTCAATACCGACATTTCTTCAGATTTAATACTTTTATTTAAACCTTCTAATTTTTGCCAAACATGTAGTTACTTACTTATTTATGTAGGAGACCTATTAAACGTTCACTCATTGGTATGTACAATATAAATATTTATCTTATGAGAAGAGGTTTTCAGGGAACGGAAACTACAGTATCTGATTTGAGTTGAAATTTAAACAGTTTATTTATACACACGTTCACAGTCATGAATTTACAGTAAGTTCGGAATAATTATTCGCGGACAATAGATAAGCGGATTCATGTACGAGTGCTTTGCGCGTAGGCAGCTGACTTAAGGCGGAAACACACTTACGTGTCGTGGCGTGTCGTGACGCGCCAGAAGCATTCGGTTTCATACATCGTTCCGACACGACATGCCATACAAATATGTCCCTAACCATATTAAATGTATGAAACCGGTTTGCTTCTGGCGCGTCACGACACGCCACGACACGTAAGTATGTTTCCGCCTTTACGACTAGCGGCCCGCGCGTTGCAGCCACACGCTGTCAAGGGCCCTGCGGGAAAGAGACAGCAATAACCTTACTCGGTGTATCTTAACACGACCGCGAGACGCTCTTATTGGTCTAGTCATAGGTATTTGGGTTGCTACAATCTATCTTTGTATAATATCATTGACAAATGTCGGTCGATGTTTTTTATTATAATTAATCATTTATAAGAACCTATAACGAAATATGGAGTAAAAGAAAGAAAAAAAGTTGAACGTGGAAACAAAAACAAAACAAGATCAACAATCAATCCAAAATAAACTTTACATAATGAGAAAAGGTTGTTTTTTTGGCATAGGGGTGGGGCGCCATGGCATGGCATACGAGTCGATTTTATTGCCTGTCGCACATTTAGTTGTTTCACATCAAAAATAATAAATATATTATGGATATTCATTTATTAAAAACCTAAATCTTCTTAAAATGGGTGTACTTACTATTTTTTGCTCTTTATTAATCGGAAATGAAAATTTTACAAACTGATTATTACTTATGTAAATCATTACGCTAAAAAAAAAACTTAGCGAATACCAAAGTCTAAGCTATTAAAATTCAGTCCCGCAAGGGAAAAAATCCTTTAAGAAATCAAATATATGGAGTGTGTTTCCAAAGTGAGGCAACACTGGGCAGCTGGCTGTCAAACGTATCGAACGCCCTCGGTTGGCCCGTTGCGATTCTCCAGTCGACCGTGCTATTAAATTACTGAGTATTGTTGTGATTCGTCGGCATCGGCTTCGTGTATGAACTGTGTTATGAAAATGAATACAGTGTCGTGTTTAGTGATTAAATAACAATGCCAATTGTAATTTACATTAGTGTTGTGCTGTGAAACCGTTGTTTGGTGCTGTTTAAGATGACCGAGAAAAATAAATCGGAAAAGATGACTAATGCATCGAAACCTGTTCCCATGAAACTTTTTGCGGCCTGGGAAGTGGACAGGACGCCTTCCAACTGCATTCCCAGGTAATTTTGTTGTTGTAGAAGTTTATAAAGTATGATGTTTATGTTAAGTTTTGAGTTTCACATTCCGTTAGTTATTACGATTTGCATGCCTTTGTATTGGTTGGAGATTGTGTTCGGTGTGTGTCTGTAGTGTTATGTTGTTTATAACGATGTTTTCGTGGGGCGTCGCTCGTAATCGGTACGGCCGGCTTATCGGTGCGATGCCACATCGTTCGTTTCGTCTAAATTTGTAGGACTTAGTGTATTGTTATGTACTATAACGCTTAATTATTGTTTATAGTTAGTCTACGGCATTGAAACGATCTTAGTTTGATTAGCATTTAGCATACTTCTTAGAATAATAATTGTCAACTTGATGCAAAAATCAGCACTGAAGTTCTATTTTGTAACAGTAGCTAATTAACTTATATTTATCTGTGTTCAGAACAGAATATATGAGATAATGAGGCTATTTAAGGGTGTTTTAGTTTTGTGTAATCTAACTGGATTACAATATAAATCTCATTCAAAACTTAAGCTCACTGACTATTAATCCCAAATGAATGAACAGTGCTGCCAAAATTACTTTAAAAAAAAAAGTCATGGCAGTCAGCACACATTGAGGCAACTATTTGACATTGGTAATGTTTTTCAGTCCTGTCAAAAAGGATGAATTTTAAGTGCAACTGATGACAGTGCTTTGAGTCAAACATTCAATTAGCATATGCCTAGTTCTGAGATTCTAAGGTCTCTACTATTTGAAGAAAAAGCAGTACAGTCACGTCTAATAATATGTATACAATAAGCAAAACTGACAAGTGATTTGCTCTCGAAATTACGGTTTCTACATTGAAATAAGACCTATTTCGTGGCTTCCAAAATTCCATGTTTGTGAAAACGTAAAACTCTTATCAATACAGTAGGAGAAAATCACTTTTAAAAGTTACTGCGTGTATACATATTATTAGACGTGACTGTACACCAAAGCTCTCCACAACCACCATAAAAGCCATTGAATAAGGGCGAAATCGGCTAGATAGAATCATCACCAGTGCACACATACTTATTGGATAAAATAAATCAATTCATAAAATATCTTTAGTATTCCTATAATTATTAAAACTGAATTATTTTTCCTCATCATTTACCTTAATGCACCTTAATATTACTATAACTGAAAGGGTAGTATTTAAACAATCATGTATTTAAAATGAGGCTGTCAAAAATACTAATTATGGTGTACTGAAATACTAAGTGAGCGAAAGGCTGAAACCGAAAACAAATATTAAAAACAGCGACTTAAAAATACGAATAGGTTTCTTCTAGGCAAACGGGCTTCGCCGTCAACTACATCATCGCTTATCATCAGGTGAGATAGTGGTCAAGCGCGAGCCAAAAAAAAAAAAAAGAATAATCAGCATAATAATTCTTAAGCAAACAAATTTCTATTTGAGTGACAATTTTGCAGATCACATTATATTCATTCATTGCTAGTTTAGTTAATCTTTCGCAAACATAATTTAATGCTGCTTTACCCTTACTGCAACAACAACAACAAACAAACACTAATACAAAAAAAAAAACAAACAAAACATTACTACTCTATTGTTACAAAATTAAAGCAAATTAAGCTCAATAACATCCTACTGTAAGGTGCAAGTAAATTAATTAATTTTATCATTCTAATTACTATAATCATGTAATGAGGTAGAATACAATGTATTGCTTGTTTGGACTTTAGTATATATATAATACTAGTACAAGGATTATAACTTAATTATGTTTTACTCAATCTAAAGCCAAGTACCTTATTTTGTTAAGCAAATTGACTACAAACTTAAATAGTCCATAGATTCAAATTACTACTGGCATTATTAGACAGTGGTGTGAAATGGCTATAACAGTAAATTGATAAAGGGTATCATTTCCTCCACATTAAACTTTCCTGATGATAAAAAGGTTGCACATCATAATAAAATCCGCAAATTATATAGAGTAGGGTCAGAAACGTAACTACGATTAATTTTCGTTCGTTGCCGAAGTTACGTTTCGGAGAAAGAGAGTAGGCCTCCTGATACGGATACTGTTAGCCTGCGTCATCATCATTGTTGGGCAAAGGCCCATGACTTCCAATTGTTTCGATCCAGGGCCAATGTGGACCACTGTTCTCTTCCAGTAAACAAATATATATTCTGAACAGCCAGTCTAAAGAGATTAGATAGTGACCAGAACTAATTAGGTTTGTTTTTTAAAGTAATTATGTAGTTTAAACTTATCAGTATCTACACAGTAACAAATGTTTAATTATCTTCTTTTTTTAGCGATGTAATGTTAATTGATCTTAATATCTTAACAATACCTAACACGGAACAAATTATAATCACATTAACAACATTGAATTTATTTGTCAAAAAGGTTGGATTTTTAGTCAAAAGTATACTTTTTCTGCATTGTAATAGGCACGCACGCATGAAATATAACAAAAAAAGTGCTTTTATCATTTCTCAGTGTATGCTGCAATAAATTGTGGCTGCAGTACAAACAACAAAATGCTCACATCAGCACATTCCTCGGTATTTCTGTGAAGGAAAATGGATCAGATCAATCACATGTCCCGCAATATCTGCAGAGAGTATTTTATGAATGTCATTGTTGAAACAATGTTTTAAAAAAATGAAATTTCTATTCAGCCAAACTACAATCACTTTTGGGCTCACCTCTTTTTTAAACGCCCTATTTCTCTCTGGTACATCGTGATTTTACTACTGCATCAACTTATAGCGAATTTTGACTTACTACAATGGATAGAATTTCGTTATTGACCAAGACCGACCTTAGAGGTCTACTCTCTAAGAACGAAACCCCTAGTTTCGGCTGCTGATACGGGCGACTCTCCCTCCGTGTCACATACGGACACAGATTAGTTCGAGGCCCGGACAAAAAATGAACGACAACACGATTAGAGAGGACGATTGGGTTTGGACAGTTTTGTCCCTACGCCCGATGTATTTTCGAAACTCATGAATCGGAAAATTATAGGCAGTAGGGTTCACTTCGTTTCGAGTTTCGAGCTACTTTCGGACGGGCCCGTATCTTCGTTGAACTTGGAGAGAAGACCCTCTGGTCTTATACCTTAAAAGAAACAATGCTATGTTCTAAATACACGTCTATTCAGAGTCCTGACCCTTTCGCAAGTTGCGCTTGCACGTTCGGCCCTCGGGCGTCGCCCCTCGTGCGTTGCTTCACTCGGCTCCCTATATTCACACGACACCGCTAAACTGTCCCCTCCTGTAGGATACAGACCGTTTTAGGCTTACCATTCGCCCGAAATTTTCCTTCCTTTCCCCCGGCCGGCCGGACTTTGTCAGACTTGTCATGTATCAGAAGTTCTGGACTTATCGGCTTCAATTTCCAAGTATAAACTTGTATAGTTGTACTTTTAACGGGCTGGTGTCCGCAACTGCATGTCCAACGCGAGTATTTGGGAGTACTATGTATCAACTTAAATGAGTATTTTTTGCAAATGTCAGGCTTTTTGTGAGGACTTATAATAACTTTTGAAATGGTAGCCCTTAAACCCCGTAGGAAACAGTCCCGATAGGAAACTACAAACGATTGGCATGTGGGTGTCGCCGTCAGGATGCCGTTGATTCACAATAAATTGTCACTGTTTGATTACGTTTTTAACACAAGGCCGACGGTATTATTCAATTGAATTTTTTATTCCGAGTCTTAGCTGTGTCCGCATGTTTACGATGTGATCTCTGGTTAGGAACCGCACGATCTTACTTGATGTCGCAAGAGTTGAGTTAGAAAAATAACAAGGCAGTAAGAATCGTTTCGTATTGGTTAGAGTTTTGAACATGACTTAAAAGAAAATCACAAGCATTTTTTCCAGAGTTTAGCCCCCCGCGTTTGAGGTCTTTCGGTGCTTAAAATTATAAGTCTTGCAAATCATTACGTATTTTGAGATTAATTGATATCACGAACTAGACGAACCTGATAATTTTCACAAATATCAACCCAATAACGCGGCCCCTCCAGAGAACTCAAAACGGGGATCTCACGACACCATCAAGTCCCCTCATTATTTCATTTACAATTTAACCGAAGCAGCTGCATTCGAGTCGTTATTAGCTATTTACATTTGAATAGTTAAGTCCAAGTTCGTGTGTTGGTCAAGGAAGTGTTGTACAAACCCGTTTCAGCTTATATCGTGAGCACGGTTCGCGGACAGACTCTAACTGGAAAAAAACTAGGCCTTAATACTTGGGCAATACTTTAAAATACTATACTATTTAAATACTTTTCACCGTTTCTACCACGTTTTTGCGTTGCATTTATATTGAATGTCGACATTTTTCCGCTCTAGTGTATAAAAGACGTAAATTTAAGTTAGATAAGAATAAATATATGTAAGTAATCCATGCCTTATTATATAATTAAGTGGTATCAAGTACAACAACTTACATAACGACGAGTAAACACAAACTTTCCATATTTAACCAACTGGTTTTTTGGGAGAGATCTAATTCGTACCTACCTTGTCTTTTACCTAATTTACTTTACCCAACTTCTATTATCTAAAATGGTTTTCAGGACCTGAATACACTGTTTACCAAAGAACGGCTTATCCCTGCCTCTGAAAGATTATTATCGTCTGTAAGAAACTGTTTTTGTCAGGCAAAGGTATTAAGAAATGTTCAGCCAAGATGAAAGCGTTTTCGCGAAATAAAAGTTTGGCAGTTAAAAAAAATCTCATTAGGTAAGTGAGCTTATATTTTTGTTTGACGTGTGTTATAGTAAACAAGATGCTATATTATTTTTTTATTTGTTACGTAAGAATTGAGTGCACAGCTGCCGGGCGTCGTCGGGGACATACTTACATAAATACCATAGAGTAATTAACCAGTTACCTAGATACTCATTCGTCAGTAAACGTTGCTTTGAGTGATTTTTTCTCTGGGATTCAACTAGTTAAGGTGGAAGTTTAATCGCACTTTCCCATACATTTTTGTTTCTTCAAAATCTCGATACCTATATGCTTTTTGTAGAAGTAATGAAACAATATGATGTTATTACGAATTAGTGTTGTCGCAAAACCCTTCAAACATAAAGAAATAACAAGGTTTATAGGATTTCCAGGGCCGAAAAAAAAACGAAAAATCTTTGCTAGTGTGCGTGCTTGGAGTCACACCATCTACCGGATATCTAAAGAACAATCGAGCCCCTTGCATAACAAAACTCGAAATAATTATCTGTTGATACTAGATGGCGTGGCGTTGTCATTGTAAGTTGGTGCCAGTAAGTGCGTGGACTCGCGAATATTTCACATTTCATTCGTCAAACAAGTAGGTAGGTAGGTACCTACTGGTTGCGGCGTTTTTGTTTGGGTGAATTAGATTTATCATTTTTTAAGAATGATGTTAAACATTCTTAAATTATGACATGATGTTCATTCAAACCAAAGTTTGAAAGTAGATGAAATGTGTAATTCGGAGTTGGTTCTAATTTTACTGTGTGATAGGTAAAACTTATTAGTTATCAACAAGTAGATATTCAGACATAATTCGTTATGAAGCCACAGCCTGCAGCACAAAGCTTATATCTTATATAACATTACATTCATTCATCACACTATTTACATTCATGAATGTAGGTACTACCTACTAAAACAAACGCGAAGAGGTCAAGGTCATGTTGAAAAGCCGTAGTTCTATCTATGTATCTATATCCATACTAAAATATTATAAATGCGAAAGTCACTCTGTTTGTTTTGTTTGTTACCTTTTCACGAATAAACGGCTGAACGGATCTTAATGAAATTTGGCAAGAAGATAGATTTCAACCTGGGAAAGGACATAGGCTATATATTATCACGCTACAACCAATAGGAGCGGAGCAGCAATGAAAAATGTTTCGAAAACAGGGAAAATGTGACGCAGACGAAGTTACGTGGGACAGCTAGTATAGGTATATATATATATAAATGAATCCCTATTTGCCTTGGTCACGGCATCACGCGTGAACGGCTGGACCGATTTCGATAATTCCTTATTTTGTTTTGTTTGTTATTGACAGGAGAAGGTTAGTAGGTAGGTAGTAGGTAGATAATGGGTAGGAACAAGTGTATTGCAACGCATGCCGGGATCAGCTAGTACCAAATAATAATGATCACAATGAAAAACACAAACCTTACATTCCAGTCAACCGACTTTGACTTCTATTCCGTAGGCATAAGAATGGAACTAAAAGCAAAAACGTGGTGACAATACCGACTGTGGTATTGTAAACCACGTTTTTGCTTTTAGTTCCATTCTTATGCCTACGGAATAGAAGTCAAAGTCGGTTGACGAGACTGTAAAAAAGGCGAAGTGGTAACTGAACTAGAGCTATTCGTGTTATTGTGTGTGTTCCCACGTTAGGGTAATTTCCCCTGAATTTGGGGATTTTTTGAAAGAATTGTAGATTTTGCCAGAATCTTATAAAACCTATGTCAAAAATTAGCAGGGTTAGATATTGACAAATTACCCGTGCTTCACTTGGGTATAACTAGACTAAAATATCTGTTGACATCGATGGAATGCGCGCTCCGCCTCATCCACGTCGCAATCGCCCCGCGCACATCCTAACAGAATTAAAATCACAAAATCGATGGGCGCTATTGTACAGTGCTTCGTGAGTTTTTCACGACTTTCTGTTCTAAAAAAAACTTAGTGAAACATAAAAAAAAGTATTATTACAAGTTCTGGACAGTCATCGGTAAGTGATTTTACCTACGTATGCTGCAAACACTTATTTTATTGTGATTTAAAAACATTAGCAGACTTTAGCAGAATCTGGGCAAGCAGCTGGCATAATGTTCAAAATCTGGTCACACTGCAGTCTGTGGTCACGGTACTACCGTACCTACCTACTACTCACAATTCACATGAAATGAAACGGTCAGTCAAACCGACGCCGACGATTCTGACGTTCGGTTTGACTATTGACTGACTTGGACTTGTCGACATAACGAAAAACTCCAGCTCCATTGCGCTCGCTCAATACCTACTTACAAAATTTGGTTTTTACATATTTTGGTTTTCAATTCAATTCAAATAATATAATTTTTTATATTTTTTCCTTTGTTTTTCAGTACAAAATATGCAGACGAACAAAAAATCGTACACGCGACATCAGTATTCGGGGCCACGGAAATCTAAGAAAAAAATACAAGCTGGTCTTACTCAACAAGGGCTACAGTGAGAGAATCAGACTCTAATAAGATAAACCATAAACAGTCTAAAAGAGTTGGCTCGCCATAAAATTCTCTTCGTTTGCCGCCATTTTTCTTCTAAGATTTTTAATATCGGATTACAGCACCAACAGGGCGCAAGCATGGCGTAACGAGAAGCTGAAGACCATGGAACATAGTGAACTGGATCAAACTTTAGGCTGCCTTACTAGGGATAGGTATTGTTCTCTCAGTACACTCAACCTCAACAGTTTTTTTATAGGTACCTACCATAATTTATCTTTTATTATTATAGTGCACACACAACTGAAGATTCTCATCATCTGCCTAGCCTTTCCACACCTCAAGATACGCCCAAAATAAAAACATATTCGCGGGGAGTGCCAAAAGTTCGTTATGAAGCCACAGCCTGCAGCACTAGCTCTCTGACAGTTGAATCTACTAAAGAGCCAGCAACTATTGATATCAATTGGCCACAACCCGACCCAGACGATATAGCTTATCAACTTACTGTGGAAAGAACTTCAAATGACAACTTATCTGGTTTGTCAGGGTACCGAATTGTTGACTTGAAACATGTCATCAAATGGGCATTTCAAATGGAAAAACATCATCAGTCGTGTGAATCATCTGTAATTGAGTATATTAGTGAACATCAGAAAGGATTCCACAGTGTTTTAACATTTAAATGTAGCATGTGTAATAAAACATGGCATCATAGCACGGAGAAAGAAAACAAAATAAACACTGCTTTTGTATGGGCAACTGTGACTGCTGGCAGTTACTATACGCAAGCAGCACACATCACAAGTCTAATGGATATACCAACAATGGGTGGAAACACATTTCGTTCCATTGAAAAACAATTGGGCTTTGTATGGTATGATCATTTGACAGAAGAAATAAAGAAAGCTGGTGAGAAAGAGCGGTCCATCGCCATTGAAAAAGGAAATGTTTGTTCAGATGGTGTTCCATACATTACTGTATATGTAGATGGAGGATGGCTGAAAAGGTCCTATGGTCATAACTTTGATTCTCCGTCTGGAATGGTAAGTCCAACTTGTTACCATATTTTTGTGTACAGTATTTTATTTATGTTAACCAATTGTATCTCTAGTGTTGAAATTAAGAGTAAAAAATAATATTTAGACCATAATTATGTGTTGTGATAAAACAAAAAGTTCAATTGTTTTATGCAAGTAAGTATATATATTTTTATTTTAGGCCTGCATAATCGGAAAGGAGACCAAGAAATGTCTATATCTTGGTGTAAGGAATAAATATTGTTATACATGCCAGTATTATGAGCGGACAGGTTTAGACACCAAGGCACATGGTTGCTGCAAAAACTTTACTGGGCCGTCAACTGCAATGGAGTCTGAAATAATTGTTAAAGGCTTTCAACTGAGTGAAGAAATGCATGGGCTTCGGTATTTACATTTTGTAGGAGATGGGGATTCTTCAGTGTTTGCAAATTTGAAACAAAAGGTGTCTTATGGAAACCAAATAAAGAAAATGGAATGCAAAAATCATGTAATAAAAAACTACACAAGTGCACTCTACAAGGTAAATAACCACTACTTCTTACTTCTCCATTTTATAAATAATCCATTGGCATTTATACATAGATTTTACTCCCTGTTGTTTATTTCACATGTTTGAACTTTTTTTTTTTTTTAAGATTTTGGCCAATACCAAACTCCCGCTTTATGGACGAAATATTTTGAAGCCTAAATTAATGAAGTTGACGCTAGTTGCACGAAAGATTATAATACACAATAGCAGTCAGCCAGGTTCAAAGGCTGATGATTTAAGGAATGGTCCGCTTCATGTATTTGGACAACATGAAAAATGTAAAGAATATTACTGTTCAGTGAAGAAATCACCACCTGATGAGAACAAACAGGAAGAAAACCAAGTAGAAATCCTAAAAAATACAGCACCAGAAGTCTGGGCTCTTATTTATGCTGCTAATGAAAAAATTGCCTTGAAAGCTGGACGGTTGTCTAATGACACCACAAATGTAGCAGAAAATTTTATGAGTGTGATTAATAAATTTAATTGTGGAAAACGACTCAGTCTTGGAAAAGGGGGCTCTTATCAGAGGCGTGTCTATATAGCAGGTAAATAATTAGTCATTTCGTAGAACTAACAATTTCCCTAGACTCCCTCTATCACACAAATGAGGCCTGTTTGACTTTATTAGATCTGGTTATTTCAATGGTCGTCAATAAAAACTGCAACTACAAACAGTCATGTGGCTTTTTCAGGATTATCTCATGCAGTAGGACACAAATGGCATCAAACTGCATGGAAAAAACAGACTACACAGAGCCCTGGACAACATTTTAAAAAATATATTCTTCAAAAGGATAAAAGTAGATTGCTTCGACAGAGAATGACACGAAAACGACTTTTTACTGGAAAACAGAAAACTCAACCTGATAAGGACTATGGCCCAGAAGCAAGTGACCCTGTTGATATTGGTGAAGTGGAATTAAAAAAGCTATGTGAAGAAAGATTGCTGAAATTTCAAGAAGAGCCACAACAAATAGCACAAATCGAAAATATGACTTGGGGGCAACATGATAATGACATGTATGTCACCTACAGGTCTGATCGTCTGACAGCAAGCCAGTTTGGAATGGTGAGATATCAGCAATCCTGTTATTTGTCCCTAATTTTTATGAAGCCTTTTTTTTGTACTTAAAAAAATATGAATATATTTATTCTAGATTTGCAAACGTCGTAATGCCACACCATGTCACAATCATGTAAAAACCATTCTCTACAAAAATGATATTTGCACTAAAGATATGATGTATGGACAGCAAAACGAACATGTAGCCAGGAGCATGTTCATGCAACAGTTTAATAAAACTGTCAGGCTATCAGGTCTTTTCATTGATGAAGAATTTGGATTCTTAGCAGCCAGCCCTGACGGTAAATTTATTTCAATATTACTAATTATAAATTATTATTTATCTTATTGGTCTATGCAGCAGACCCGGTGATACACGCGACACTAACAACTTTCATGCCTCTTCACTTGTAATCAAGTGTTTCTTGTAAACTTTTTCTTTGTTACAGGTATTATAGTAGAGGAAAATGCTGTTGTAGAGATAAAATGTTTTCCTTCCTTAGCACGGAAATCTCTAAATATAATTGCAGCATCAGAAAACAGAAATTTTCCCTTGCATTTGGAAAATAATGTTTTAGTTATGAATAAAAAGCATAATTATTATTATCAAGTAAGTTACAAATTCTGTTTTTTTTTATTTATAAAATTATGTTTCTACCAGCTGTCCCGCGCAACTTCGTCTGCGTCACATTTTCCCCGTTTTCGCAATATTTTTCATTGCTGCTCCGCTCCTTTTGGTCGTAGCGTGATGATATATAGCCTATGTCTTTCCCTAGGTTGCAATCTATCTTCTTACCAAATTTCATTAAGATCCGATCAGCCGTTTCGTCGTGAAAAGGTAACAAACAAACAAACAGAGTGACTTTCGCATTTATAATATTACTATTAGTATGGATTTGTGTTCATTTGCTATTATTATTTTGATTCTAGGTCCAGGGTCAATTACGAATCACCAAAATGAGTAAATGTTACTTCATTTGCTTCATATCTGTCACTCAACCTTTGACCGTCATAGAAGTCGACCGTGATGAGGAATTTATCAGCACTATGATGCCGAGACTGGTAACATTTTTCAAAACATGTGTACTACCTGAAATTGTTTTGAGAAGAGTCCAGAAGAATGCTAAATGTATTGACATCAAGGAATTAGAAGGTAATAGGAATAAAACTTTCTTGTTAGTAACGTAATAACTTGATATCAAATACATTACAATACTTGGTTAGTCTAGTGGATCCTACTGCCTTTTTCTCTGAGGTTTGGGTCTAACAAAAGGGTGAGTCTAACAAAACCTTGTAAATTTATCTGTTCTAGCGCAAAATCGTGCTTCTACATCGGCTTCCAGCTGTTGATTTCGGACGGAGAAAGTCATAGCATACGATGGAAGCCTAAAGTGACAAGGAGAAGGTCGACAAGGCGGTGGTGAACAGAACAGAAGATGTTATTATGTAATAATTTTAATTAATTTAACTAATGTTTTGTTTGTGTTGTGTAAGATTGTAATGTTATGGTACCCCTAACTTATGTAACCCCTCAGCTGACCAAGTCATGACCTCTGACCCATATACCTATCAGCTGACCTAGATCATTGACCCCTGACCTCAGTGCCCATCAGCTGGCCAGGTCATGACCCCTGATCTTAGTACAACCTCTGAACCCCCACCCATGTACCCATGTGTCATTAATTTCATTAAATTCATTACTTAATTTCATTGTAAATGAACACCATGTGGCCATTTAGTATATTTTAAACCGACTTCCAAAAGAAGGAGGTTATCAATTCGACTGTGTTTTTTTTATCTTTGGAGAAATACAATAGAACTCTTCAATAATAGACAGCAAATCTGTAGTGACAAAATCATAATGTTACATGACGCTTGTATGCTCTGAGGGGGTATGCAGATGTGTACAGTAAAACCAGATTTCGACAGTTAGTTATAGTATGTTAGTTTCCATTTGATTGGTGATAAGCATATTACCATGATTATGTATTGTTAACAAGGTATTTACATTCATAGCAAAAATTTTTATAGGATAATACAACTAAATGGACAAATAAAAAACTTTTTTCAAAAAAAAAACAACTCCAAAAAAGTGAAAAATAACTTTAGCTTCAGAAGTTGGTGGCAAAAAAACTGAATCAAACAAACAAGTCACCGACTTCTGAAGATAAGTTATTTTTCACTTTTTTGAAGTTGGTTTTAATTTTTTTGCAAATAGTTTTACCTCTTTCTTTGTAATTGTTGCACCCAATAAAGTGATTCCCGACCCATTCTGCAATACATCTCTTAGCTGTTAGGTCACATAGTTAATCTTTGTATGTATTGAATTGTTATACATTGTTCTCGCATGTAGAAGCAAAAAGAATAATGTTACCAGGATTTTAAACAACTTGTTTTTAAAATGTGTCCATGGAGTTTCTTGCACGTTCTTGTCCATAGAGATCTACCTACGCTTTGGAACGTGCAACTAGAGACTCCTTGACACTTTGAAACACCTTGAAATGTGTGGACATTGTAGGCTTAATAGATTCCTAGATCCTAGGTAACTTTTTATCTTGTTCTACGTTTTGTAGTAAGCAACAACTTATTGTCGGGCCTACAATATCCTCCCATACTTAAATACTAACGCTGTAACAAAATAATATTGTAAAACCAAATGATTTTAAAAGAGTAACCATGGAGTTTCTTGTCGGTTCTTTTCCATAGGAAACGACCAACCCGAACCTTGCACCTTTTTATTGACGTTTTACAAGTGCCCTTGTAGGCCTATGTGAAATAAAAATATTTTGATTTTGATTTAAAACTGCCTGTAAATGGTATTTAAATAAATGCTTTGAGTTTATATCAATTGTATTTTTTTGCCTTATAAGTGCCTATATGATTTGACTTTGATTGCTTTTTATAAACAATTTATTGTATTATGTAGTTGAAAGGGGGGGCAGTGATAGCCTCCTAGTGGAAATGGCCTTGACTTATGAATTGTAGGTTGTATGTTCGAACCCTGACAGGCTCCTTACTTTGGGTAAATGAATACTAATACTACTTGAATAAAAAGCATTACTTACAATAGTTAATTATATAATTAGTGTAAAACACAACATAACCACATTCATATTTTGTTAGAACAGAACTTTATTGCGGCATTGAAAACGGACACAATGCTTTTATCAAATGGCACACTTACACAATGCTGATGCTTTGAAGGACCGCATCCGGAACGAGGTGATCCGACAGAGAACCAGACTAGTTGACATAGCCCACAGAATAAGTAAGCTGAAGTGGCAATGGGCCGGCCATATTAGCCGTAGAACCTTTGTGGGTAGACGTGTTCTTGAGTGGAGACCGCGAATCGACAAGCGTAAGGTGGGACGCCCTCAGGCTCGGTGGAGCGACGATCTTCGCAGGGTAGCTGGTAGCAACTGGATGAGAGTTGCCGAGAATCGGGTTAAGTGGCGAGCGATTGAAGAGGCCTATGTCCAGCAGTGGACTGCTGATGATGACACTTACACAACACATTTATCACAACTAAGTTTCCCTTGTTGAAAGAACTGTTATGTGCAGAAACAGTCTCCCTGCGATGTTTACATTACGTCCCTAGAAGTTTATTCTCTACAACACTGTCAACACTAACTTTCGGTAGATTCGAGTAGAGAAAATAGAATAGATTTTCGCACTTGAATGTTTATATGTCACTGACATTTAAATATGTAAATCGCGACGACAAGCGACGTTCCGTTTCACGTACGTAGGTACTTTTGACTGGTAGTTATTGTAAAAAAAAATATTAACTAAAATAAAAACGTTGCAGTGGCCCTTCTTGTATGTTTTTTTTTAAACATTTTAGTCACAAAATATTGATAAATATGATATCTGCATGTTTCCTAATTAAATGTTTTTGATGAGAATGCCATCTAGCGGTTCAGAAAGTAACCATTTACGTATGCATGTGTGTGTGTGCATGGTGTGTACATATATGAAGTGGAGACGACTTGGGGGAATCTTGAAAATCTCCGTTTGAGAAGAGTTAACAAGTAAACTGTATATGTGGAAAAATCAAGACAAAAGGCTAGTTTACGCAAATAGAATATTGTCCATCAAAGATATTTGCGAGACCAAATATCTTTGATATTTCCCAAATGCGACTACAACGCCATCTATTGAAAAAACGGCGGCGGGATCGTCAGCGGAACCACCTTAAATTAGATCTCTTAATGTTACAAATATTCGTTGTACTTATTACATTTCTTGTTTTATTAGTACTTATTACATTTATTGTAAAGGTTTCGCTTATTGTCCTCATTCCTTCGTATTGAAGGACCAAAAGGAATTTGATGAAATCTGTTGAATTGGTTAAATAAATAAGATGGTAAAAGAAATTCCACATATTTAAATTCTCTCGATTTCGTTTCTCTCGAATGTCCAAAAACCTGAAATACACGAAAAGTAGATATTTATTATTATGCTAAACTTCAATCTGCAAGGTGCATTCGTTATTGACTATCTTGTCTTGTATCATATAAATCTTCAGACTTATCTGTATTGAAGAACATAATTCCTTTGCATTCTTATATAAGACGTTAAACTTATAGCTGATAAGAAAACAAATGCGTGCGCACAGAAATCTATGCGTAGATCTTTGCAAAAGGACAGCGGTGAACAGTCCGTTAAAGTCGGCTAAAAAACCATTAGATAAAAAGATGTAGTATTAGAAGCCACAACATAGTCTAGAGTTCTCACAAAGAGTGAGAGCGATGAGTCACTCTGTGTGCAAATACAAGTTATGCTAATGTCAGTATTGGCATTGGCACGGTGCGATATGCGCTCCTCTTCGCCGTATGTTACATTGGGTACAAGCTACCTCAGTGTTATTTACTATATATAGTCTTTCTATATTGAGACTCCTTTGAGAATACAGTCAGCTTTAGGAAAATGCAACGACAGTTTGGGACATGGCCCATGGTCTGCATTCACCCACTGCTGCGTGCCTCTCTTTAATTGTGGCAATCTCCAGGCTTTGTCCAGGTTTTTCTCGCGATAGGAACAATGAATCAGAACTGCCTATCTTGCTGGGCGATCAACATTTATTATCCCAGTCTTTGGATGCCAGTAGTTCTGGTTCGGCTTTTCAACTGAGCCGATGTCGACTTTTTTGCTAACGTCAGATTTCGGACTTCAACCAACTTATAAAGGGTGTAAAACACCTCTTAACGAAGCCGAAATGCACTGGTTCTCCCTGTCATTGCGATATTTTTTTTGTTCTACACCATACCTGGGAACCTTCTAGTTACGGAGATATATTAGGGGTCAAAGTTCCAACTTTTTGACAAGTAGTTTTTTAAATACAAGTTTTTAATGTAAGATTTTTACTTTAAACACCTCCACGACCCCCGTACTATTCAATCCGTCCATCAGCACAGTGTTTTGAGTGCGTTATATTGAGTTTTACCACAAAACATGATTTTACACCCCCCAATAAAACGTCGTTTCCCAGCAATAATTTTTGCGTAAAGTTACTTAGTTACATGTACAGAATGCTTGGTTGACAGCTTCGTGATGAGGTGATTTACACGGTGTATGTACGGGCATCTTAACAACTTTAACATAATACGAGTTTAGTATTATCGATGCAAATTTTCTTGACAAGCAATGGGATCTAGAACTGCATACTTAAAGTGGTTATACCATGGTCATACTATAAATTTTGTCCTGTCAAACGTAGACCATAAATAAAACGAAGATCGAACTTTTGAGAAAGCTTCTTCGGCTGACGACCTTTCGATATTTCTATGTCAGAGGTTAAAAGTAAACGACAAATAGTGTGGGCGGTAAATTGTGTCAGCTATTATTGGGATTTTATTGGGGAAGCTGGTACTAAATCATACTATAGTTAATTATTTTACTATGGTAAAATAAATCCGCTTGTTAACGGTTGTATGTTTATTATTTTCCTAAA
The DNA here is from genome assembly GCA_963082945.1 of Cerastis leucographa. Lineage (NCBI taxonomy): Eukaryota > Metazoa > Arthropoda > Insecta > Lepidoptera > Noctuidae > Cerastis > Cerastis leucographa. Next base: position 4,217,161 of record OY720366.1, read on the forward strand.
GGGCTTGGCTTTATATGTGTGTTAAAACAAACCACAACAAAATGTAGTTTACTGAAAACTCACGTAAATCCCATTATAGGTACTTACTATGTTCAATTATAATTTGTTATAAATCCAAATGTTCACACAAACCACAATTAAAAGTTGTTCACTGGAAGACCATAGAATTACCAGTATACCTACTATTCATTTCAGTTCATTTCATCATCATTTTATTACCTAAATGTTACTAAACTTTTCTTAAAATAACTTAAGTCTAATTACTCGCATTTGCATCAACGAAAAAAAAAACTACCAACCTTTTATTCCAGTTAAAATATTTAAATAAAGAACAAGAAACAACGCTCATCGCCGCTGGCATGTCCACGCGTTCGTAATTGATGCGCTTGCGCCGCGGAGGGTGACCGCAAGGTCGCTCGTACCGGGGGGTGACACACCGAGTGGGTGATCGATTGAGTCACTGTGGTTGGTGCCCACTTACGACTCATCTTACGACGATATTCGAGATTTTGTTCAGGGTTATGTGGACTAGAAATACGGTACTTTGCCATAATTATCTTCCTTCCTCTTTCCAATGTTATTTGGAGTCAGCTCAACAAGATTTTTCCTCCAGTCTCTTCTGTCAACTGTCACGCTGTCCTTTATTCCTTTACGGTACTTCGCCATCAATCAATCAGCTATGCCTTTGGTAGTCCACATGCTGGACATAGGCCTCGCCAACTTCCGCATCCAGTTTGACCCAGCCACCGTTTTAAGGTTGTCGTGTTATCTGTCTGGGGTCATTCATCGCTGCGCCTGCTAATACGCGCTACTGCAGGACTTGAATTTCTTCAACTGTCGGGCCTACGGCAAACATTGCCATCCCACTGTCACTTCAGCTTGCTCACTGCACCAAACTATCGGAGCTTAAGGATTCAGAAAAACTTCAGCGTTGTAGAACGTCTGAGCCACTCATACCCACGTGACCATCTCTTCCTTTGGTGTGTCCTTACACCTGCCCAAAGCCCATTAAACGACTTGCAAGTCATGATAAACCCTTGCAATAGTACATAAAGGATCAAAAAGGAAAAATCGTTAAAACTGTAGAGCTCTTACTCCCTATATCATTAGCTATCTGCCAGTAAAATTCTCGTCAAAATCGGTCCAGCCGTTTCGAAGATTTGCCGGAACAACAAGACTGACAGACAAACCGACAGGCAACAAAAAATTAAAAATATGTTTTTGACGGTTTATAAATCATACCAGAACCTGAACCATAGATACGAAAGATGAAGTGTTTCTGACTAAAGCTCGATTTGTCATACTTACGCAGTTACGTGGTTACGCCCGGGGACTGTTTTGCAGACTCCGGCCGCTACGGTAATCTTTTGTTTGGAGTGTTTTTATTAACAATTAGCGGTCCCTGGTTTCGCACGGATGCCGTTTTTCGTGATGAATGTCGATTTGGAGTGTCGTGTTTTCATATTTAGTCCCGTTCTGAAACGGTTAATTGAACTTGAGAGAGGTTTCTTTCTATTGTTGTACTAGTGTTGAGGAGCTCGTGGCTAAATAATAACTGCCGTACGGGTCGATCTTTAAGGTTAAGCCGTGCTTGCCGAGCTTGGTCCGAGGACGGGTGACCATAATTACATACCGAGTTTCCTCCGTGCCTCGGAAAGCACGTTAAGCCGTTGGTCCCGACTGTCGTTTGTAGATCTTTGACAGTCGTTACGAATAGTCAGAAGCCAAAAGTCTGACATCCAGTCTTATCAAGGGGTATCGTATAGTATTACCCAGTTACTGGGTCGTGGAGGTCAGATAGGCAGTCGCTTCCTGTAAAATATTGGTACTCAGCTGCATTCGGTTAGACTGGAAGCCGACCCCAAGATAGTTTGGGAAAAGGCAAGGTAGATGAATAGCTAACTACTTGAGATGATTTTTACACGTAAGAGATCTAATGAATTCTACATTTTTTCAAATGGTGAAGTAACATTCCAAAGTTGTTCCACACCTAGCTTTTAAGCATAATCATATCAGCTAACTGCTGGACAACGACCACGACCCAAGCGTCGCCAAGTCGATGGGTACTGTTCTTCTCGCATCCAGTGAATTCATAATAAACATCGTGCTGCTAACCCTATTAGCACTAAGTTACTTATAGCAAGTACTATGGTGCTACTTTAAAGTCATGAATTATGTCTAATCTAATACCAATAATAAAGCTGGAGAGTGTTTGTTTGTTTGAACGCGCTAATCTCAGGAACTAATGGTTCGATTTGAAAAATTCTTTCAGTTTTAGATAGCCCATTTATAAAGGAAGGCTATAGGCTATCATCGCGCTACGACCAGTAGGAGCGGAGCAGCAATGAAAAATGTTGCGAAAACGGGGAAAATGTGACGCAGACGAAGTTGCGCAGGACAGCTAGTAATTTATAAAAGTAATCAACAGGCTAGCGACGAAGAAGAAGAATCTAAAGCAAGACTCCAAAGCCAACAACGAATAATTTATTATAAAAATAAAGGAAAACGGTAATTAACGAAAGCATCGAGGTCATGGCTGTCTCAATCTAATCTACATAATTGCTAATTAGCACGTTATTGCTTGCCTGGCAAGGTCATTTTTTGTAGCAAGTGCAACGCCTTGTTATTAAACAGTGCATGCGTTGTAGACCTATTGTTTGTGATTACTAGTATTATGTATTTTATTATTGTCTATTAATCTTACTCAACAAAAAATAACAAAGTATGTGCGTATTTTTTTGTTGGATTTCTTGATGTGGTAGCGTGCCCTTGAATACAGAATAATGCATGAGGATTAGTGTCGATCTAACATCTAGGAAGTATTTTATTGGACCTATACTAAGAGACTTGGTATGTGATGCGGAGGAATGAGGAAAATGTCTCGAGGAAAATTTTGTGTGTTAATGAGGATGGGTATAATAGTACAAGAAGAAACGATGGAGGGACTGTGTGAAGGATGATATGGCAGGAAAGGAGGTGTCTGATGAGATGACGAGTAATAAAGAAAGAAGTATAGATGACGAAGACATGCTGCGCCGACCCCAAATAGATTAGAATAGGGGCCGGGGAATGAAATGATGACATAAAATCTGTACTTTTTTACCTATGTTAACAAATAAATTATGATTTGATTTGATTTGATTTGAATGATGACTAAAGGCTAATATAATTTATGGTTCTCCTCTAGGACTTTTACATAAAGTTATTTTTGGTAGAAGTACTATTGTATTTAATAAGGGAGTCTTCCTTCATAAAATAATTGCAAAAGAACAAGTGAACATCGCAAGGACTCGACAAATTGTCGGAGATGGAGACAGTTTCTAGAAACATAATACTTACTCCAATAATTTCGAACAAAGTCTTTTAAATAAAAATACCCGCTCACCTTTGAACTTGCGTTTTAAACTACGAACGGATATCGAAAAGGAGACGACAATGGAAGACAATCTTTAGAAGATCTTAGACAAACAAGAGGTATAGAAAAATATTATGCCGGTTAATATCAAGATACGACCTTCTTTGTTATGCAACTACCAAACAAGATTATGCAACATCAGTTAATGCATTATACAATATTAATTTGCATAGTTTATGTTAGTATGTCATTCATAGCATAGGCTGGGAATTGTAAGACCGTAAACAAAGTAGAAACTAAGAACTACTAATAAAAACCATGAAATAACGAATAACTCTTGGTGCCTATGAACCACGTAAGTTCCATCATTTTTGTCTCTAGTTATATGCTTTTGCCTATAAGTATCTAAAATGAATCATCCTAAACACTAAATATGTAAAGTTTATGAGCAGGGCTTGTCCAAATAAACAATGTAGTTATTAGCTTGACTAAACTGGCCAGTCTACGCGTTACCTAATTGGTTCTGAATAGCAACTTAAGGTCGAAATGAGACTTAAAAATATAGTATACATGTAAATAAATCTATTGTAATGATCATTATTCTAAACGACCAAAAAAAAGAAGGACATTCTCAAGTCAATCCGTTTTTCATAACTTCTATTTCATACAGTAAACTTATATTGAAGACGAACGCAATATTTTGAAGAAATAAAGCCACTACTGCTGTCAATAAACATCTTCATACAGTAAACTTATATTGAAGACGAACGCAATATTTTGAAGAAATAAAGCCACTACTGCTGTCAATAAACATCTCCAAGAGAGTTTTATAACAACTTGCAGAAAATAAAGACGGTATAAAAAGAAACCGAGTTTAAATTAACAGTACAATCATCAATCTAAGTTTAGGTGTATCTAAGACTGATTCAGATAAACAGATAGATAACGCAAAGAAAGTAAAAACGGTTGCATTTACTATTACAAGATCTAACACGTCACTAAGCATTTGGACTTTGGCTTAGAATGTAATCTATTTTAAACCGCATTCAACGTAGTATTCTTTCAGCAAACGTTTGTTTCATTCATGATATCATCTTCTTGTCCATTCAGTTCTTCGTTTCCTGTGAATTGATTTCTATTCTTCTATCATCATTCTGTTGCCCTTATCTCAATTTATTTGGGGTCGGCGCAGCATGTCTTCTTCTATGCTTCTCTATTACTTGTCATCTCATCAAACACCTCCTTTTCTTGACACAGTCCATCCATTATTTCCATTCATGGTTGTATATTATCCATCTCGAGTACCGTTTGAAACAAAAATGTTAAAGATTCTACAAGTCGACCTTGTTCTTCGGTACAATGCATGTCCTAAATTCCTCGCCATAGTAACTCATCGCTCCGTGACCGAGTCACCGAGTCTGCTAGAGAACCAATCATTCAACACGACACCTGTTATCTCTTTCGACGATAATAAAAAATGCTGCCAAAGTTTCTATAACCAAATTCCCACTATCCTCAAATAGAAGCAGCAAATGTATTTACATTTGTAAAGGAAAAGCAATATTAGGAAAATATATTTAATATTGTAGAGATATTGAGGAAAACTGGAATTTTATTATTATTGTGCCTTAGATCGTAATAAAATATTGTAATGTTCAATTTTCTCCATCTAATAACCGTTCTGAGAAATTCAGAGAGGAGGTATTTTTATTAACAGAATATCCTGCGTTTACAATATTAGCATAGCAGAATACTTTATTTATTAGCGTTAGTCTACAAGCGGTGCCAAGGGAGGAGAAGCGTTTGAAAAGTCTAGAAAGAATTCGGTTATCGCCGAACCATCATCCGATATTGATACATCAAACATTTACCAATAAATTGTTGGCAAAAATCTTTGTAGTAAAACGTTATATTCCCCAGATGTCGACCACATGTTTTGGTATCGGTTTACGTCCAATATTTATTGGAAGTCTCCATTGTTTTACGAAGTTGTTATTTAGTTGTGGACACAAGAGGGTTCGCACCGGAGCTTTAACACAGCCGGTCCTTTGAGCATTGTCCTGAAGATCAATAGACAAGTTTCCAATAGGAGCCGTTCTCTCAGTAATTAGTTCTGGTGGTATATCAACTATGTTTGTTCCATGTCGAACACTGAACTCGTATTAAATTGCTTCGAGTGATGTTTGATCGGCAATATTGTATTACATGGTAATATTAATTTATGTTAGGTAGCTATTACATGATCGAATCTCTACATATTATGTACCATAGTTCTTAGAATAATTCCTGCATTGTCGGGTTGATTCATTAACATAGACAGGAAATCTTTTGGCTGCAGACAATTCCAAAGTTCAAGTTTTGCTCTATTATTCAGGGGGTCACAACACAATTTACAAGACAACCGTCACAGGTAAACACATGCAAATCAGGACCTCTTGTCGTGTTAGCAATTTATCAAGTGATAGAATTACAAACCTGCGGAGACCGAGCGTATTGCGTACCTGTGATACGTCGCTGTCCCACTTCTTAACAACCAGATCTCACTTTACCAACATTAATTGGATACAATGCTTGTAAAACACAATTACTCTACACTTACAATTGGCTCGGTAAATCTAAACAGTAATTTCGCTTCGGCCCCATATCTCGATACCGTTAACTGCAATGACTGTGAACAGCCCAGTCAGATCGGTACACTTTTTGTGAACTGGTCACTGACCCGTCTACCTCACGCTCCATCTCATCGTGAGTTGCCTCATATTTGGTTTATAATTACTCTTTAGGAACTTACTTACGCCTTACGCTTTGATCAGAATTTACGGAGCGTAATGAACGCTAAATTCGCCTCTCTCTACCTTTTTCGAATAAACTAGGTCGTTTAAATTTTTCGTTTATTAAAATCACGATCTAGATTGCTGTACTGCGTCATACTTAAGAACCGAGATATCTGAGGATTCCCAGACGAAGTGTAATGTCTATTCTTATTTTCAGTTTTTTCTAAGAACTGCGCAAGTAAATCGTCGTACAATAATTACAAAAACTTTAATCAGGCAGTACTGTTTTTCGTCAAAAGCCCATTGTTTGCGAAATAATCTGTTTTTATTATGTCCGCCGAGAAAGTCTTGAAATGTACCTGTAATTTTAGTCTAAAGAATATTCAGTGTCTCAAAGCATCCGACTTTTGGTCCAGTTGGACTGGCTAATTAGATTTCATCAATGGAAGATCTTCGTGATTTATTTCCTCATTTTTGTATAGTCTAGGTTTTAATACAGTTTTTAAATCAAGGCTTTTTCCGGCGAACAATGGGCGATATTTTTTCGTTACTTCGGTATTTTTTGCTTCAATAGAAATTGAAAAGACTTAGAAATTAAAACTGTATGGAGCGTAACCGTTTTCCTAATCTTGAGCAATTTTAGCTCTGGTAGTTGGATCATCGTCGTTAATGTTTTTTTGTGTATTTGGTACTACATATTTAGATTGAGACTGACGATTGACTCATTGGTACAGAATTCTATAGTTTACGTGTGTTTACTCGCCATTACGATTTCATTGCACCGGTTTTCAGTCTATTTATTAGCATATTCATTATTGAACAGTTAGATTGACGTGGAGCTTGTTCTGACGGCTAGTCATTTTAAACGCACGGAAGCAATCAATTTTCGGGATATCAGAACAAAAAGTGCCATCATGGCCGGAATAGATCTCTTGTAATTACGCGGAGTTAATCGAATGTCGGAGTCAGTCGATGTTGATGGCTTGACGCTTGATGTCCCACGCTGCTTGTGACAGTTTATGGCTGTTGGATTTTGAAATTTCAATCAAATCCCTGCTGAATCTGCGGTGGAATGGAAACAAGACTTTTTATAGTATCATTGTAAACTTGGGATTGGACAAAGGTATCTGTAACTCTGTGTTATATTTTATGAATACGTGAGTGACTGTTTCCTTAAGTTAAATGATTCATCAATGGCCGAGTAATGGTTCTGATTCATCTTATTTATCCCTATTTATAAATGTAACACGTGGTGCTTGTTATATTAATGCGCCAATCATTTGTGGTTAGTTGGTCTTTTTGTCCGAAGACTGTAATGTAAAAAGATGGAGATTCATACTTGACATCTTACCCAAAACAAATGTAGTATGAACAGATTGCGATGATTAATTTGGGTGCATTTTTAAGAGCGAGCTGTTTAAGCAACCGTCAATCAAATGCATTCTTTAGTGATAAGTGGCTGCCTACTTTATTTAAACGTACTCCATCCTGTTTTGTTGCTTGGTGATTACAATCTTTCATCATGTTTATAATTTGCTTGTTCCGCCTTTTTTTACATATTTTTATTTTCTCACATATTCTCTAATGAATTTAGTACTTATCCGTTATTGTATTGTTATTTTTTAGTTATCCGCTTTGATAAAGTGCTTTTCAGCTTAATTTGGCCAATCGTGTCCCAATCCTTACTAGTTTAAAAGACTTAAACTATAATTTAATTTTTCACAACCGTCGCGTCCTCGCCACGATGAGCATTGTCGCGCAATTTGTTTGATGTCACAATCACAACGATGCCTACTCTACTATTATTTACTTCAGGTAATTTTCTCTACGTGACACATCCGAAAACATTGCGACACCGCTTTTTTGTGTACCCGGCTGCTATTCTGCAATAGTGCAATTAGTGTTGTGCTCCATGGCTTTGTCATGAAATGTTCCCTTTTTTTGTTTACTGTTATTTTGACTAATGCTTGGTTGGAAACGGCACTGTTGTACAGTATTTCTTCATTTCAAAATTTAAACGCAACTGCAATTTCACATGTCGTAATTTCCGCTATAGTTTGCGATCCTTCGATATGGTTAGCCTCGGATCGAATCCTGTTTTGAATTTGTGAATCGAATTCATGATCTGAAAGTAAAAGTGTTATCAGCAACTTTTCTGAACGCTAGTCATAAATCGCAACTAAGAGAAAGCGTAGACTGGCAGTCACCCATTAAATTGATGACATCCTTTTAGTCCACGGCGACAGTATCATTTGCTGCAGTTTTAATAACTTCGTCAGTGCTAATTTAACTTCTGCTTCATCCATCAGCAAGTTTAAATTAATTCAAGTATGTATTATAAATCATGCAAAGGTCAATACATCGTGTTAATTGTCAGTGCCTGCTAATGACCATGACTCAAAGTGATAGTTTATTCAACTCTGACATTGCGGCTCCGATGTTTTGTGTGATTGTTTTGCATGGCATGCCATGAATTTGCGATTACTCGCGTTGATTGCTTTGAGGCTTTGCTTTCATCGAATAATTACGAGCTTTATTAATTTTTATTACTTTGTTTAATCATGTTAACGTAAATCATATTTCCATTAGACGTCATAAAACCCTCTGCATTACATTCAACTACGATGTCTAATTGAATTAAAACTGCTTCCGTATGAACGGCTGCAAACAAGAAACCACTCGCACTTAATCTTATTAAATCAAATCAAATAAGGTTCTTATTGGCTCTAATGATACTGCAGTAGCAAATATCTTAAGTGAGCAGAGGTTGGAGGTAATAAATATGGAGGAGACATTTCAAAGTGCCGATTGGAGTTACTGGAGTTACCGGTGTGACAAATGGTGCGACATTAAAGTCGTATAGTCGCGTCTATTGGACACCCACCTTAATATGGCACAATGGACGATTCCAACAATTCCGTGCATATTGTCACTTGTTATTTGTGGACGACGCTGTTTCCTGTTAACACATTGTTTTCATGTCATTAACATAATATAAAGTATTTTATATTTCAACGGTTCGTGTTTTAATAATTTTGTAATGTTGTGTAAATTAAAGCTAATGGAATGGTCACGTATTTTATTACCTATAATAGCTTCTTGATGTAGTCTCTGTCACTTTACTATAGATGTACTCAACATAATAGACCTAAGTTTAATTAATTTTATAAAGTTTCTCACGACAGTCACGTCTTGTTTACTCAACAAAATCTTATACAAAAAGAACTTCTTGGTATCTAATGTTTTCGTTATTAGTTTTCTAAATAGAAGAGAGCCACAATGTTTGCCTTTGGAATTTCATTAGTTTTTCTTGGAGACTTATAAGAATTTATAGTGTTAATATTTTCACAGATGTGTGCAATCGGTCTTTCGCTTTGAGAAATTGCAAGAACACTATTAATTAAATCTTAGGGTAAGCTTGCCTTAGTTATATTAATGAGCAAAATTCAAAAACGTCTTGTACAGTGTCCCACACCATTACCTGACCCATCTCACAAAGCCAAAAAGAGGCAAATGGGTCAGGTAATGCTGCTCACTGACTGTACCATATTCAGTGTGTTAGAATATTATGTTCTTCGTCTTGAATCATATTATTGGTCATCAACATTCTCAGCAGTTGCTCTTGCGTCCACTAGACCAACGAGGCAGTCAATGTTAATAATGTAATTATAATTTATGTAATACTTATAGTCTTGTTAACCTCTCTTGGCTCGCTTCCACTAAGAACTTTAACATTAAAAGTTTTTGCTTCAAGAAAAGTTGTTTCAACTACCACTTTTTCTCCAGAAAGGTTCTCTTTGAGCTACAAACTATAATTCAAGCTAACAAGAAGTTACTGAAACTGTTTACGAAATTGATTAAAAAAAAAACAACGTGGTATGAATATTAACAGCATCTAACCTTACCACCAGGAGTAGTAAAATTGATTTGAATTGCCCTATATGGCCGCCATATTTTCCTTCCGTATGACACGGGAATAAACTCGTAATAAAGTTTAAACTTGTAGCGAAGGAAAGACTAGAAAACTTCGTTTTCCGAACGTTAGGTTAAATCTACCGAGATCTTCGTACTACTTAGTACTGATCTTGAGTTGCAGGTTTCTAAACTTGATTGCATTGCAATTTTATGTTAGTTCTTTCTAGAAGCTCTAAATTTAGAACATGTAGTTTCACTTGAATCTTTGACGTACTTTTCTCATAAGAATATCGAAAGAAGTTTGAATCTAGGTCAATTCATGGCACGTAAAGAAGGAAAGGAAAAGCTAGCGTTTCATTAACTGTGTCTTACGACGACAAGGACCGTTTATTTCGATTAAAACTCTAGAAAAGAACGTAAATTTAAATAAACAATGAACTTCTTGCTCTATCACGACTTTTTTTTACGCCCATGACTTACACAAGAATGCTACTCCGTCTAAATAAGGAAGTAAGTACCTCACTAATGCGACTGGTTTTTGCAAGGGATACCAGATTACTTCGGGTGAAAGTACGAAAGTCTTCGTTTACATTCGTCAATACACGATCGAACTTAATAACCGAGTTGCATAATTATGTATCGAAAGCTTCCATCCAAATATAAATGACAACACAATAGAGGATTTATTCATTGTACGTCCCATTATACAGTACGTCTTCGCTTTCCCTCTCAATCAGCGATCAGTTCTTATAAGGTATAATATTAAAGAAAGTTGTGTCTTGGGATTAACATTTGAAGATACATTGGAAATTACCTTTTATGGTGGCTGTTATTAGAATGACTTCGAATAAACCTTTGTTTTTTGGTGGATGGGAAGAATTTTCTGGAGATTGTGAGTGCAGAGGCAGCATATCATTTTTACCGCTATAATCCACTTGATGAAAGTACATTGGGAATTGCCTTTTATGAAAGGTAATATTAGAACGATCGAATAAAATCTATTTATTGTGTCTTGCCCATATAAGTAGAATCTTCTGGAGACTGAGTGCAGGGCATTTTGGTATCAAATCAATTTGAATTCTATCATTGGAATTTTAACAATTTGAAAAGTAGACTTTCCGTGTACTAAGTTTTGAACTCTTTTCCTTTAATCCAGTATAATTTGGGCCGCTCCTAAATTAATCCTGATACCTGAAGCGTAACTCCCTAGAGAAACTCTTAAAGTCAAAGGCTTCATTACTAATTCTGTCGAAGTCTGGCTTTTGCCAACTCCCTTTGATTATTTGTAAATAAAGTTTTGTTGATAGCTAATTGCCATTAAATATTCCTTTGGATCTAACTTGTCATTTTTAGTAGAAAATGGAAAGTTTTCGGCTTATTCTTTTCGGACGACGGTTCTGCCAAAAGTATTGGCATGATTTTAAAGAGCCCAACTCTTTTCTGTTCTTGTTCTGAATGTTTTGAAAGTTTTTAGATGGTGATAAAGTTTAATCATGTAAGAGTAATGGAAGAATATGCATAATATTCTTCTTCTTTGCGTGTCGATAACAAACTATTTTGCATCGTCCCAGAACTTACCTATGAATTTCCCGGTATCTCTAGGATCCAGACACAATATTAGGTGACAATTGTTTGTGGCACCACATTTGCACTCTTGGCTAGAATCGTCTATAAATATCGACTTTAGCGGATTGTCCATGGTTCGATCTGAGTCTGAGGAGAATCTTAGCAGGTGGAAAGAGTGGAATGGATGATGTGCATTTCAATTAATTGTTTGAAAACTAGCCTTCGCAGTGATCAATATAATTGTAATTAGGTAACTAACGTTGTACTTGCTCATTCATCACGTAACGATTTTTGATGCTCAACTGCCTTCTTATATAACAAGCAAGCTGTTTAGAGATTCGAGGGATCCTGATTAGGTTTCCGCCAAGTTGGTAGTGTCAATAAACTCGCATATAAATTGTACTTGCTTATCATCAGCTTCATTTCCTTGTTAAGATTGAACGAATATGGCGCTGGAGCCGATGGAATTAAATTCAAATGGATTAAAAATATTGTTTCCGAAGGTTTCTGACTATCTACTCATTTTTAGGGTTCCTTACCCAAAGGGTCTAACGGGACCCTATTACTAAGACTTCGCTGTCCGTCCGTCCGTCTGTCACCAGGCTGTATCTCATGAACCGTGATAGTTAGCCAGTTGAGATTTCTACAGATTATGTATTTCTGATGCCGCTGTAACAAAAAATACTAAAAACAGAATAATATAAATATTTAAGAGGCTCTCATACAAAAAAGTGTTTTTTTTTTGCTCGTTTTTATAATAGTACGGAACACTTCGTGCGCGAGTCCGACTCGCACTTGGCCGGTTTTTATTATTAGAACCATCTTCTTGTTTATTTTTAGAAGACACTAACTACGCTAAACTACGGAATGTATCCCCGGACAATTAGAAGTGTACTTATAGTACACCCACATTTAGTTAGTTATACGTGATCTCCCCCTTTGCCATCAACCGAGCATAAATACCAAAGAGCTAATTTGGGTACCAAAATACACTCCAGACCTAAAAAACTAAATATTTGATTAAACACATTGGTGTTGATTTCCAACTTCAGGATGCTACCTTTTATTTTAAAGTTCAAAGTCAGAGAGGAACGAATGATGAAGAGCAACCTGTAGTTTATACAGGTTGCTCTTCATCATTTATACATGTTATTATTCTAAACATTGGTTGTATTATTGATACAGCCGCAAAGCTGCTTTCCTGTTGTGGTGCACGGTCTTAGGTATAGATAAACATTGAGCCTTGTGTCTGTTGTCTCATGTTGCGCTATAATCCTGAACTGTATTTGGTTGTTGTTGAAATAATGTTCCTGACGAGGTTTGCGGTTCGGACCGCAAGTCTGTAGGTATGTGTTGTCACAAACATGATTTAAATGCAGTCGGTTCTCGTTAAGGATATCTGCAGTTCTGACAAGTTTTTTGTGACGATTGTTGTACCTACTTCATTTTGTTAATTAGGATCCATAAGTCTGAAGTTATTCTGAATATCATGTATGATTTTTCTAATCTTGCTCAGGTTGTATCGGATTGCCGTCCCATCGCCATCGCACAAAAAGAGAAAGGGAAGAAAGAGTGCACCAGTGTGGGCACACACTAGCTCACTGTTACTTATCCCCTGCGTCGTATGCTATGTCTCTGCTGAGATAGACCGCCACAAGCGATAATCTGTCAGAAGGACAGTTATGACTTTTTCGTAGATCAGGCATTCATTCTTCAATAATCTCAAGGAGAAGTATTTTATATAACGATGAGAGAAAAGTAAAAATGCTAAAATCTTAGTAAGTTTTAGGAGCCTAAGCCCAGCATTAGGTATTCTGAAGTAAAAATTATGCTAGTCACGTTCCGAAGGGCCTTGGATCATTCTCGAAGCTTCGAAGCCCCGGGATTTCTTTTGAAGGAAATTAATTATGTTTGCAGGACGCTCAGGATATTGAATGGAATTCAGTTCAGAAATTTTATTTTCTTCGTCCATTCCATTGTTAAGAGGAAGACTTTTATTATGTTCCAGTATTTAAAGGTTGTCATTCAGTTTTATCTGAAACAATATCTTAGCTGGTGTTATCTAGCACTTGTATCGTAGATAAACACCACTACTACGACTATCTAATGGTAATACTTTATCTAATCTTTTGATGGATACTGCACTGAATATGGACTTTTGACTTCAAGAGTTTACGTTTTAAGTCCTTTGTTAGCTAGTTCACATTCTTGTTCAAACTACGCTGTAAAATTTCCTACGCAAAGTATTCTATCGAATTAATATTGGTAATCTGTTTGATCTCCGATCAAGAGAAATTATCCTTGAAAAGTTAAAAGGGTGAAATTTTTCAAGCTGATGTAAAAAGTTTCGATCTCAGCTTTGACAAATTTCTGCCAAAGGATTTCATACTTAATTCACATTTTTTGTACGAGTCACAAGAGTAGTGATTTATCGTGCATTTTTAGAGCAGTCCCCTCACTCAACCTTGACACCAATATCATCTTCGCAGCCAAACCAAATATTCAACCTTAGCTGTCAATCTAGAAACGCAAACCTTCAAGTCGATAAACTGCCTGTTGAAACGGTAAGGGACTTGAGCTGTTAACTCTTTGAGCAAACGCACTCGACGATAGTACGTTAACATTTACGTAACCGCGTGCGTTTGGTTTACGTAACGTGCTAGTTCGGACAATGACCGTGGTTAGTGTAAGGTTGAAGTGCCTTGTTATGTCGATGATTGACGAAGCTAATTTTTTGTCCATAATGTTAGTTCGCGTATTGAAAATGCATTCATGAATACTATGGAGATATTCGAGGCTTTGCCGTCTGTGTCGGTATGACAAGAGATGAAACAGCATGTCACGAATGGAAGGCCAAAGTAAAGATGGATGGATTGGTTAAGGAATGGTATGAAGAAAAAGAAGTTAATGATAACGTGTCGGCTGACAGGGGAGAATGAAAGAAAAAAACATCTTGCGCCAAAGTAATATGGAACAAGGGCAGGAAGATGATTTGGAGCTTTGTCTACTCTAATAAATCTTCCTGCTATTTCACTTTCAATTAAGATATTGACCAAATTAGTGAGAGTGTTTAATGGGGTAACATTTTCACACCCAATATAGACATCCAATCTGATAACGTCTCAGACAATTGGGTCGTCTTTAGGACCATTGAGTAGACCCTTATCATCAAGTAGAGTGAATTTAGTTAAATACAAATAATCTATGTTTAAATCCGTTGTCAAATTGGTGATTTGTAAGACTGCCTCGTTGGTCTCGTGATTGAAAACGCTACTGCTGTGCATGAGGTCCTTTTGAGCAAGTTTTCTTTGGTGTTTCTTCAATAATTTTTCGGTAGAAGGTAATAAGATCGCCCCCTATTACCTACATAGGACTTAAACATAACTTTCGAAATCTAGGTGTAGTATAAGGACACGTTCGTAAACCTTCGGGGGTTACAGGCTTTATTATGCTTCATATCACACTAGCTGTCCCGCGCAACTTCGTCTGCGT
The DNA here is from genome assembly GCA_963082945.1 of Cerastis leucographa. NCBI lineage: Eukaryota > Metazoa > Arthropoda > Insecta > Lepidoptera > Noctuidae > Cerastis > Cerastis leucographa. The sequence continues at coordinate 4,232,263 of OY720366.1, forward strand.
CACATTTTTCCCGTTTTCGCAACATTTTTCATTGCTGCTCCGCTCCTATTGGTCGTAGCGTGAAAATATATAGCCTATGTCCTTCCTCAGGTTAAAATCTATTTTCTTGCCAAATTTCATTAAGATCCGATCAGCTGTTTAGTCGTGAAAGGTAACAAACTTACTTTCGCATTTATAATATTAGTTAGGATTAAGCACCCAGTGTTCTTCCTCCTCTCTCCTACTTGATCTTGCTGTGCCCGACAGGGTCTATAATTATTGTGACTTATATAATTATTCCTTTCCATCTATTTATAACATTATGGTACGCACTAACGAATTGAAAATTGAGGCTAGATGTTCTGTTGTATGTTTACTGGCACCTCTATACTTCTGCAGGTAAACCAAAGTTTATAACACAGCCAAGTCTAGCCTCTATGCATTTATGGAGTGTATGTGCAGTTTAGAAAGTAACATATAAACCAACATTACAGCTTTCGTAAGAGTTTGTCGTAAATAAATGTACATCTGATAACCGGACGAGTACTTGGTGACATGAGTTATAGCTTCTTATAAAACGTGTTTGTTTTTGTTCACTATTAATAGCGGAACTATTGAGAAAACCGAATAAAAAGTAGTAATTTTGTAGACAAATCGTCAGTTTGATATCGATGAGTCTATCTATTGGAAACCTACAAAACATTCTTGTCCATCCATCACATTTTTCACCTAATTTTGTGTGTGTCAAAACACTTGTGACAAAAATCTTAACTAACTTATAGTTTATCACACTTTATTTTGATTTCAGATGTCAATGTATCTTTTGAGATAAAATCATCTTGTATTTTATAAAGTAAATCGGATTTACCTCTTTCATTTCTCAAGAGACGGCGCTTTCGATTCTGTTATCATTCGCCGTGAATGCAAAAGCCTTATCGACTTCAATACAATGCACATTCTACGCCAGTTCTCTTATCTCTACCTGTCTGATAATATTGTTCTTGTATACCATAGCTAATATTTATATTTCCTAAACGATATCATTGTTGTAAACTTTGTTCTTTATCCTTATCTTTTGTTGTTGCGAAAGTGATTCATAGTTTATTAGATCTAAGATTGTGTCTTTAGAAGTTGACATACTTATTTAGTTATCGGTCTTATTGTGTGTGTACTGATAGGTATACAGTGAGTACACTAGCACCTAAACATGTAAGCATTTTGATAATAATTAATTGATATGCCTTAGGTTTGTACCACACCGATCGGTCTACGGCAGATACGGCTCAATCGCAAGATATATTATATATATTTGCTTTGACTTGTTTATTTTTAAGTTCTAAACACATTCCTTCACAATTCTAGAAGCGTAAATAAATAAAGAACAAACAAATTTCCACAAGCTTCCTCGCAATGATAAACTGCAAAGTCACCGTGAGCGACGACAAATTGAAGCACTAAAGTATTTACCGCAAACCTGATGTTTACTCGAACGAAAGCGCAAAAGCTTCCCTAGACATACAAAATTCAAACAGTACCCAAGATCAATTTTACGTCTGCAATTTAAATGTAGTACGCTTCTTTATTCGAGTCACCTTTCGGTACCGTTCACATCCTGAGTTTCTCTGAACGTAGGATAGCAATAATATAATCGGGCACTGAGCACGGCACTTTCTCCGATACGGTCGGCGAAGTTCGTTGCTCAATCGAGCGGGTGACTGGCTGCAATCGGTGACTTGCCTCTTCATGTGGACTGGTGACAAAACAATATGGACTCTCGTATCATGAAGAGCAACTGGTGTAAAAATAATAACAGGCGCTCGGGTCGATTTTTAGGTTAAGCTATGGGTGGGTGATCACCCATTACATACCGAATTTAACGTTAAGCCTTTGCTCCCGGTTGTAATTTTTAGATCTTTGACAGTCGTTACAGGTAGTCAATGGCCCAAAAGTCTGACAACCAGTCTTACCAAGGAGTGTCGTATTACCCAGTGCTAAGGGTTACGGAGGTCAGATAGGCAGTCGCTCCGTGTAAAATACATGTACTCATCTGCATTCGGTTAGACTGGAAGCCGACCCCAAAATAGTTTGGAAAAGGCTAGGCAGATGATGTATATCATGTAGACTTACTCCAACAGCAAGACAGCTTACTGTGTGCGGAAACCGGTTTGTAATTGAGTTATGACTGCGAAAATATTTGGTCCATGAATATGTCAGTGGCAAAATAAACAGTCTCATATTTCGCTTGAAATAGCTAGAATGCACCATTGTCAACCACCACAAGATTAAGCTCCTAGCTGACCAAGGAAATAGCCAAGAGATTTATTTGCCGAGCTTTCGCTACGCCTCTATTATAGAAAATTAAATTTGCTTACGGAACATCGTCATGATAAAATCCGTGCGGTACCAAGGATAATATGGTTGCGCGCATTGGGAATAACAATTTCTCCGTAATAAGAGGCTGCAGCGTTGAAAGTGTTTATGAGGTGTATGAAATCGAAAATTATGGGTTGTTGAGCCAATGTATTGTACAGGATACAACGTGACTTGAAAACATCAGATTTCAAAGAAAACTAACCAGACGTAAAATTACCATAGTTTAATCGATTTACGATCTGTTTTAGTTACAATCTACAGATACACCTGCTATCATCAATATAAGATTATCTATGGACATTAAATTGTCATTTATGCCTCTCCATTCATCGTTAAAGTCTTAGCACGGATCGATTCCAAGTAAAAGTGATTCTGAACACGATTTTGTGTCACGGATTAATTTATCATCCGTGCCTTTTGATTATTCCACGTATTCAGTGACAATGACATGTGTAGGTTAATTTATTAATAGGTGAGCAAGTAAATGTCACCAAAGAATAACATTAGGCCTTTGATGCAAGGTAACTGTTATCGACAAAGGTTTCATCCGGAACCTTAGGGAAAGATGAATCCTTCTGACTTATGCTTCTCCTGTTGGGACCCGTAAAGCGTAAAAATGACGCTCTAAGAAAATAAGTTACAACAAAGAACAGCTCATCATTACCCTAAGTAAGATTGTGGTTAGGCGTTTGTTTAGAATTTTGCCATCGCTGAGAAGGAAAGTAAGTAGCTTCCGAGAATTTTGTCCCGAAGGTGACGCCTTATTACCTACACCCACACAGCCCTTTATCATTTGTAATTACTTTAACACGATACAAACGCGGATTTTGATAACTAATGAAGATAATCATAATGATAATACAATTCTAATCATACTAACAGTCACTTTCGCAGATATTCCATTCAGTACCGCTCAAATGTACAGTTCAATCCATCATATCTTTGAAACCGATCAATCGATTCCGATCATCGAACTCGCGTGCAAAGCAGTTTATAAACACACGGTAGTGCACATTGGTATTAGCAGTCACTTTCTCTATTATGTTTCTGTCATCGTTCATTACTTTAGTCTTAGTTATATCGGGTCATTCGGACGAACGCTACTCGCCAGCTTCTTCGCATTGTTCGCTGTTCTACTAAAATTTATTTCTCGAATGATGGACAGTTTGCGTAATTGCCTTTCGCTACCAGAATTTTCGTAATGAAGAATGGGGTTCTGAAAATTGGATATTATGCAGCAGGCATGCCATAATTAATAATAAACATCGTTAACGTGTTTTTGTTGATAATGATTTAGATGCAGATAAAATATGTAATGATAAAGAATGTTCTTATTGTAAGAATAATGTTCTAGCATTTTATACAAAACAATGCTGGTTGCCAAAGGTTATCGATCAGCTTCTTTAAAACAATTTGAGAAAGATCAGTATCTTAGAACCATTAACCAATTATTCCAACAACACGGTTAAATTATGGGTGAGATAATCCAATCTCTATATTTCTGTATTCAACCTCTTTTGAACAATAAAGCAGTCGGCTTATGGCCATTAATTTAATTCACCTTATCGGATATCGTGGGAGAATCGAAACAATATGCAGCTTCTTGTGTTTAGTGAGATAGTTCTTCATTCTTTAGAGGTTTAATAAATCTCTTGACTATGGGTTATGTAGGAAAATTGTTTTGTCTTTATGAATCGTTACAGACTACAGTTGAACTTAGGTCTGCTTTAAGCTTATCATCATCATCATTGGGAACATCGTTCCACCTACTGCTGAGTAAAGGCCTCCTCCATGTTTCCCTTGTCAGCTTGTGTCTAAACCAGGTTTACCCGCGATCTGCTGATTGGCATCGTCCCGTCTCGGTGCTTATATAAGTTATTTTTGCACAACTCGCGTTCAGTAAAATCCTTATACATAGATGTGTAACATTCCATTAGCAACAATGATTTTTATGTACTTATGTCAATATTTTCTAGTCCTACTAATCCGTGGATCACGTCTCTCAAATGTTATTATGCCTATGTGATATTTGTTTAGCATTTCTCTGTTATTTCTGTCTCTAATATTGGTTTTAGATTTAGTTGTCGTTGTCATCATTACTATCGAATATAACTTTTACTAAACTTGCTGAAAGATAGCACCTTATAATGATATATGAATCATATTTTTTTTCTTCCACAAGTATTCATTTCCCTTACATTTTCCTTCTCTGTCACGTTATAAGTTATAATAATTTTTTATGAGCTTGCATGTTTCCTTATTTCGGTGTCCTACCGCTCCTACGCGCGAAAATGACGTTCCATCAATTTACTTATCCGACATGACAAGGATAGCTAGCTCGTATTTTTAATTACTTTAATTAGTAAACTTGGCAGTTCCATTAAAAAGTATACATTAACATTGAACGTTGTTGTTTGTTTAAAATGCGTGCAATTTTCATTGTTCGCGTTGTTGTGACGCATGGCTTTTTATACTTGGATTAGTTCAGTTTATTCAATTAGTGATTCAACAGCAGCACGTGAACTGATATTGTGCGTGGTATGTTGCGTGACTACAGGCCTAGTAACGAGTTTTGTTTTAATATCTCTCTATACTGTTGCACAATGCGTGCATCTGATCGGATCCAATAAACCTATCATGAAAACTAGTTTTACCTCACTGCAGTGATTTGTAGGTATTTTTTGATTTATTGCACCAATTATAATATTATTCTTAACTGCGAAATTATACCGCCAATTTGGAACGATTTTAATATTGCTGTTCAGAGGAAATTCAACGCTCACTCATGTTATGTAGGATAATCCCAAAGCCCGGAAAAGCTATATTGAATGGTGTAAGATGTCGGTAAAGTGTTCTAGTTCGATCAGATTGCTTTGAGAGCTGAGCCGGTTGGATATCGAGATACGATCTAGACTTAAATGGAAATGGTTTAGAATCTAGATGGATTTAGACTACGTGTTATTACAAATTTCTTGCATGTTGTAAAATCTGACGATGCTCGTGATTATATTGATTGCTGTGTTGCTTTGGAAATCATAGAATGAATCTTTGGAAGACTTAAAAAATGTAGTAATATTTTTAAGAATACTGCAGTTCTGGTAATGTTCAAGTAAACTATGAAATACATCATGCATGATTCATTCCCAAAAAAATAAGTTCATGGTGTCAATCTAATGGATTAGCTTGTCAGTATAGGATTATACAACAACAGCTGTTTAAACGATCTTGATTGTTTGAAACCAGTAGCAATGGTGTCTGTATTTCTGACAGACTGTTTAATTTTAACTTTTGATCAAAAAGTAACTTTAATCATGTACCTACTCGTATATTGAAACCTGAAACAATCCATTACTAGATGTCTAGATGCTGATGAGTAACAGTCTTAAATACAATGACTGAAAAATTATAATGACTTAGTTAAGTAAGACTTCTCTAAGAGTGGCTACTTGCTTGATCCGAACATTCAACATTAATATATTCATCTACATCTGTAACAACACAAGTACCATTATAGAAACCAATCGTGACCTATCACTTGAAACTAGTCATGATCTTCAGAAGCGCGGGAGAAAAAACCTTGTGGGTTTTTTCTTGCTGGTCAACATGCCAAATTGTTTTCAATTGTACAATTTGTTACGTTATACCATCTAGATTACTCATAGCTTTGCAATGGCTTACATGTCTTTTCTGTTGCATCAATATTATTAACTGCTTCTTGTTCTGTAAAATGTTTTTAATCATTGTTTGAAACACTGTGGAATTTAAAGCGTTTTCTGAATGAATATTCAGAATCCATCTTATTTGTTTTCGTATCGTAAATTCATATTTGAAAGTCAAATTGGTTTTTGATTCTTAGTGGATGCGTTGTTGCGTACAACTTACTAATAAAGAGAAATCCACTTTATCCAGCAATTTTGAAGTTTAATTTGTATGGGGTTAGTGTTAGCTCTACCGTATGTGTTATAGAGAATCCATTTATATATTCCGACGCAACTAGGTCCTGCGATACGCCGCGACAGGACAGACACATTTCTGCTATCTGGCATTCGCCACCCCCCGCAGTTGGGGTTTTATCAGTCAGCGACATTCCGACCTCTGCTATCAAACCCAGTACGTCTGTAAGTAGGGTAAGCTTTATTGTAGACTAAGGACCTTTTATGTTAGGGGTAATAGGACTCTGTTTGTGATATAATAAATTCCCTTTATCCTAGAATTTTATGTCTCATTCCTTTTTGGGGTAGCTATAAAACGGTATGTTACTTATGACCCTACATTTGTTTCGTCCAACTATTCGCTTAGGCTAAATCTGCCAACGATATTGCCAGCCGAAATCGGAGGGTTTTATATAAAAAAACTGTTGTACCAAAAGCTCGTTGTAAAAATTGCACAAAGCTTAGCAAATACTGCTTGCATTAACTGGTACACATACTCGGAGATTGGACGGTTTGCATTCACGGTGCAGAATATTTGTTTTAATATTAAACAAGAGCCATTAATTCAAACACGACATGTGCTGCGACGCTTCAAAGACCAACGTTATAAATTATGCAGACGCGACAAATGCTTTGAAACATTATCCTCTCCCGAAACTGTCTGAGAATGTTGATGGAGGACATGGCACGTACTGTTCAAGCGTTATGTACATACCGCTTGAACCCGTCCGCGAATATGTGAGATCGTGTGTTTGTAAACAATTTTGCAATCATATTATGCCACTTGAATGTATGTTATCTGGCTGTGAGAACAAAACAACAAATTCTTGTTGGAAAAGAAAGGAGATTGAAAAATAAACTATGAATTGATATACAATTTCAATTGCCTTATGTGCTGCTTTTCTCACAAATATTTGTATTGAGTTTTTTTTTGTAAACAAAGAAATATATTGCTGTAACCGTCAATATCGTTGTGCCCTATTTGCGATGTTCAGATATCTTGAACTTATATCATGACCCCGTCTATTTCGATTGCAATTTGTTGCCATGTAGATGATTCAATAATATACGTAACGGATTTTCTTAAGTAAACAAGATAAGCAGTATAACGTGTATTTCGTAGTGGTAAATCAATTTCGGATTTATCAAAATTGTTACAGTGTTGATAAATAAAGCCTCTGGTCTCAATCCGTATCGATAATATTTTAATATATCATGACATAGTTTATCCTTCAGACCCAATAAGACATCTGGATCAACATGCATCTAAGAGTAATCTGTGAACATCCATCTCGATTCTCGTCTCATATCTGCAACTGTAAATCTATTTATAACCCATCTGCTTGTCCCATAAGTGGCGTTATCCAGCTGTGCTTAATTACGTTTTGATATTAAATAATTAGCGTTGTGCGAATTAGAACGCGTTGGTTACATTCCGCGCATATGTACGTCGCCCTCATTGCTTGAAGCCAGCTATTGTTCACAATTCTTGGAAATTGGAGCATTTTGTATCAGTCCTATTATTACTTGTGACGCTTTAGTCCTTCTTTGAGCTTCGACGTGGGATTAAAGTTCACTATTTGCATATTTGTGGTTAGCTTCGCGGTAATCGATGTAGGTTTTGGTCATTAAGGGGTTTGAGTAGTTATTATTGTAATGTAATAACTGTAATTTTATACCTACACACAACACAACAACGTTTTCCAGGGAATAAGGATCTTTTAACAATGCGTAATCGTGAGAAATTGTTATTAGGTATTTTCCTTTCACTGAGAAAGTATTTTTAATCTCGCAACTGGTTGAAATCAGTTCATTGTCCTTCTCTGTTGATGATTTTGTGCTCATAATGTAATATTAAGTAATAACTTCTTATCGCATTCAGACATCATCGTATTTGTAAATATGATGACATAATACTTATTTTGTATTCTTTTTGTTTCAGGTAATCATCGTTTATATGCGGAAGGGTTTTGTTCAAAAAACAGTAACGGACCTAGAGAGATTACTTGGGGGACACCGGATGCTATATCTTATTTAAATAACTACTGACCCCTGTCCGATGCCGGATTTTGCACTGCGTTATTTCTCGCGCTGCTTATATCAATAACAATGAAGCCTATGACAGGGGACTGCAAACCTAATCCTGTTCCAATCTGAATTCCTATTAGCATAGCTAATCAAATTCTAAAATAGGTTCAAAAAACACTATTGGCATACAAATTCCGACCTGATTTCGTGCAGAACCACTTATTCTCACCCATAACACGTTTCCGTCCAATTCGTATCGTAGCAACAAGTGACGGATTTCACTTTCGCGTTTACCGGGGTCGGTGAACTGGCTATGTTTGCCCTACCGGCTTAGAAGACCAAAGTTAATTGCTTGCTAAAATGTCAAGCAAACAATGTTGAGGCCTCTATTACAAAGGTATACGGTCTAGAATAGACGTGCTTTTGTTAATGTAAGAGCATTACTAATGCTGGTAAAAGGCCACCGTCCAGCGATTTACCTAATCACGTAAGCGAACTGATAGTGGAATAGTCGTAGATGATAGTATTGTTAGGGTTGGCCTTTCAGGCGATCTATTGTGCTAATAAAAGCAATCGCCTACTATTAGCCAATGATGTTGTTGGTTAGTAAATGTTGGTCTCAGTTTCATTAATAATGTAAGTTTTCATGTTCCTGCTTAAATTCTTTTTTATGCCGCTGTCGAAACAAACAGTTATTTATTAATAGAACAAACAAAAGTGACCTTTGTCTTTCGTAAGATAAGTAATTTACTGTGACAGCTTTGGCTGAGTGGTCAGTAAATTCACTACTCAGAAAATAATTTTGGTAGCCTACCCACGTTATTGTTATATTTTTTCTTTGAGTCCCCCTTTTGTCCACTTGATTTCCCCTCCCAGTTGGTTCGCCAAATCAATAAAGCTTTTAACGTTAATGGTCTTCTCCGACGATGTTTACGAATTTACCGACCTCAAATTGTTGACGGTTTTCTGAGATTTTTTGCTTTTCGTGCCATTGTTATGTTTTACGTCATTTAACTCCACATCTTTAAGATGTTTATAATTAGGAACAAAAAAGTGTTTTTGTAACTGTTGAGTAGCACTTTTCTTTAATTTATAAATACTTTGCTGTCTGATTAAGACGCAATTTCTTTCTAAATTTTTCAGCATTTTAATTTGTAAAGGATCTTAATTGGCCTTTCAAGAAAGAATGAAATGTGTTTCAATCGCATTAAGAGTCATCCTCAATTATTTCGGCTTCATGAGCTTCTATTTTCGAATACTAATGTGCAGTTTCTTGTTTAAACCATTCAGTTCTGAGAATGAATAAATCGGTATAACAATGTCACTTGTGACAATAAACTATTTTGTAAAACTCGCTCGACGGAGAATATTTTTATATCATGACATATTAGCTGTCCAGCTTTTGTGTAAAATTGAAGTAACGTGTGTATGAACTTAGCACTTTTTTATAAATGACAAAATATCATCCAGTAAAATCACCTTCACTAACGAGAATGTCTGTCTATTTTCAGTCTTCACACTTGAATGCGAAAATTACGATATATTAAGTTCTGACTCCCGAAACGAATCGAGTTTGCCAAGCGGTTTCAAACTTTCTACTTCTGTCCATCTCATTGAATCTATTGTTGTTCCCAACTTATACGTACTGTAACTTAGACTTCATTGTTCTTATTGTTGAACATTAGAGCACGATGCTCATATTATTAAACATTGGTCTTGAAAACAATACATATCATGTTAAGGAGGCCAATTTGTAGATCTTTGACAGTCGTTACAGGTAGTCAGTTGCCCGAAAGTCTGACAACTAATTTAAGCAAGGGGTATCGTATGACCCATCACTAACTGGGTTGTGGAGGTCAGATAGGCAGTCGCTCCATGTAAATTACTAAAATTCAGCTGCATCTGGTTAGACCAGAAGTAAGCTGACGCCAACATAGTTGTTAAACGTCTAGACAGATGATGTTCTTATTTAACTCAACTATCGAGTTCGGTTGTATTATTTTTTATTTTTGTAATAATGATCAAATTAACTGTTAGAAGTATAAATTCCTGTTCAGAGTCAGTTTACATTAATACAGTCATTATAACGCATTTTTTTGTCGTTTCTTGTATGGTGTTAACTGTTTTATCATACGTCATGTGTGAACAACTGTTTATTTCTTTCATGTAACTGGATGAATTATTAACTATTGTTTCTACTTGTTTTCCTTAATTAAGTAGGACTTTTAAAAATTAAATTCTTCACATAGCTACAGTTTTTGATTAATATTCAAATTAATTTTAACAAAGCCTTTTGATGGATTTAGGTCAGCTTGGTAAGCAGTTAGTTGTTTTTCTAGACTATTAAAGCACTTTTTAGTGTTATCTGATTGATGGCTAAGACTTAGCTAGACTAAGTCTAGAAAGTTCATCAAGAAAGGGTCGGTAGAATCTTGTTTCTTACGTTATTTTGTAATTTAGTCATCGTCAAAGTCGTTTGGTAATTACATCTTTAAGTCTTGTTGAATCTTTTAGCAAGTTCTTTATTCATAGATATCAGTGTCTCATAGTTTCGGTTTTAAATCTTTATCTAAAATTTATTTCTTAGAACTTGCTAAATAGGTAATCCATCACGAAATTATGATTTATTATACACTTTAAGTAATTTGCAAAATTGTCATAAGACTAGTTAAAGTTTTTATGGTTGAGATAAAGATACTAAATGGTTATGACGCAACTTACAACAAGTAGGTATAAATACGAACATGCACTTTTTGATTTGACAGAGAATAGCCCAGAAATATTTGTTGGCAATTTGCAACAAGCCTTGTGAACCAGAAAAAGCCATCAGGGATACGAAATCAATCAGAAATCAATCTGCTCGGCCAATTACCATGAAACATACAACGTTAAAAAACAGAATTTGGGAATAAAAATAACACGAAAACATGAACCAATGAACTTGAAACTAGAAATCGATGCACTGATTTCAATATTCATATCATAGAAGCTAGCATAACAAGGAAAGTTGAAAGAGAAACTGATTTGAATACGTTAGACAATGAAGAATTTAATTCAAGTCTTTTAATCATTCATTTAAAAACAAATAATTTCCACACTGACCTTCACCCAGTAAAAGTTGCAAATTTTATGTTTCGGAACGTTTTTTAGTAAGTCATGCTTCTTTTTGCTGCAATTGTTAAGACAGTTTTATTGCTAAATGTTGGTATAACGTAAATAATCCGACGCAAATGCAAACTAGATTTAGAGATGGATAGTTTTGATGCTTTCGTCATTATAGTACCTATACCTATAGAGCATCATCATTATTAGCCTATAATGTTCCCACTATTGGGACACAGGCCTCCTCTCTTTGAGAGGCAGTGGGCTGTAATCCACCACGCGGGCCAAGTGAGGGTTCGTAGGTGTCACATGTCTTCGATTTTTTAGTTCTGGGACATGCCGGTTTCCTCACGATGTTTTCCTTCACCGTTTTTGAGGGCAGCGGTGATGAAATAAATTACACATAGTAATGCGCCTGCCTTGGTTCGAACCCACGGCTTACTGCTCGTAAGTCGGGTCTGCCACCACTGGGCCACCGCTGCTCTCGAAGATAGAGCGCTAGGCTTAAAATAGTTCCTAATGTAGATCCACCTAAACAGGTTTATCTTAATATAGATAAAACCTGGGTCGGTCGTCTAATCGATGAAACACATTTGTGCTAAAAAACCAGATTATGGAGCTTCTTCCATGTTAATCAAATTGAAAATATAAACACTGGAAGTGAAGATACATTTTGAGCGGTTATAATGAATAACGGTCATTGGCACGGTTTTAAAAAATATCGGCTAAGTGCGTGATATACTCCCATCGTATTCACAATTTACTGTTGTCGAGTTGTTGTTCCTTTAATCCGAAAATGGGGCGGATAATCCGAAAAGCTTTGAAATAGTAAAAACAAAGGACCATGGGCAATTTTGTATGGAGATTGGACCAAATCCTCAACATTAATGAAACCTACTCCAAAAGAAAGATTTTGGGGTATTATTTAATTGTTACTATGGGAGCCAAGCCGAAATCGAGCGCCAACAAGGTGATTTCGAACATCAAAAAATATATGTATTGGTAGCTTCTAGCGAGGAACTAAACATATTATTATAAACAAAAATAAAACAACATGTTTATTCGTGTATTATAGTTTGAACTAGCTGTGCCCGCGACTTCGTCCGCGTGGAATTTAACAAAAAAGTTATTTAGTTTTTTAATAATTTTAGATTTTTCTAAAACAGAAGTAGCCTAAGTTACTCCTTATTACATCACTGCAAGTGAAAGTCCTGTCAAAATCGGTCCAGCCGTTCCAGAGATTTGCCGCAACAAACAGACAGGCAGACAGACAAAAATTGTAAATAATGTTATTTTGGTATATATGTACAGTATATATATTTATATGCATGTAGTAAAAAGTATAGTGTATAGTGGTTTTTTAATATTACAAACAGAAACTTCAATTTTATTTATAACATAGGTACATTCCAGACAGCCTTAAAATGATTGACAGCGACATAAATAACTGGAAATTATATGTCTTCAATAATGTCATCTAAATGTAGTGCTGGTCGGTGAAATTCATCCAGTCTTCCCCGACCCAAAAACCATATTATTGATATTACATGGGCACGGCTTCCTATCGTGCGCCGACCTGTAAGACAAGAGTAGTATTGTGTTATGGCATCTATGCACACTTGATTCCGGTTAATTAACACATACCTAAGTGTAATATGTCCTTGGCCTTATGTGTCGTGATTGGACTCGCCCTCTAAGCAGCCACAAGTTATTTTCAAGAATATTGCATTGTGGCAAGTCCGGTAGGTTATTCTCTCGATAATTAATGGTCTATTGTATATAGACCATTAATTCGTAAATGTTCGCTAGTGTATGTACGTGCAAGTTTCAACTGATATGAACCAAGGGACAGAAGTACTAAATCATCATCCGTTAATACCGGGAAGTATTTAAGATTTTTTAATGTCACATAGTCAAATAAAAGATTCGGGGTGTTGTCTTAGCATTTATAATGCGCAAATTGTCTCCAGCAAATCTATTATTTACGGCTACTCTATAAAACGCGTTAATTACCGTACGCGTAAATCCGTAAACATAATAATATGTGGCAACGCTCTATTAAAATAGTCATGGCGAAGCAATTTGAATCTATTCTTAAACTTGCCATTGACTGCTTCCACCACCCAACGAATTGCTGTTACTAATCTAGATTTATTAGTCTGCTCTGTCGTCAACTGACTTTCATTTCTATCCTTTGTAGGAGGAAAATGTGCTTCATATCCCAGTGATTCTAAATCTATAATACAGTCCCTGAAACCTCTATCTAATATAAATACATCATTTGGTTCAAAAAACCAATGAAAAGCTTGATTTTCATCCTCACACAAGTGGCGCATTATTGTTGCATCACTTGTTGCAGCTGGGTATGGACCAAGAAAGTCTTAATGTAACCGTCACTACTAACTATTAAAAATGGTTTTAAAAGGTTTTGGAACTTATGATGGCTATATGATAGCCTCTGGAAGAGAAAATGACTGTTTTTTTCAATATAGATGTACTACGTCTCATCACAGATAATTATCGCTTTTTGTCGTCATTGCCATAAATACCCTTTGGTAAAAGTAAATTCCTTTGTAACATATTTTCTCTAGTTATGTTGTCCACGCCTAAATGAATATTGACAAAATCTCCAGTCAGATGTTCTCTGGCTAGTGCCAGTTTCCTTTCCAGAGTTCTGCGTGACATATAAAATAGGCTCGCCAATCGTTCATTGGACTCATCTGTACGAAGTTTGGACAAATAAAATACCAAGTACAGTACGAGGACGGTTAGCCACTTGGCTCAGTGAAGAAGTTTCTTCTACAGCTACATTAAATTGCTCAATACTAAGTCCAGTCCAAAAAATCATGTCACTCTCACTTAATGACCCTAAAAGTTCAAAATCCATCCTAGTTCCTTGGTTAAGAGCCGATATAAACATATTAGAAATGTCTGTGAAAAAAAAAAATTGTGTTTTAACTTTGACAGAATAAATAGTAAACATGGTAAATATCCCGTTACAAATGTTATTTATAGTAAAAAATATTTTGTTTACAGTTTTGACTATGAATTTTGATGCTTTGTCAGTATGGAAAACGTTCCAAAACACCATGTTCGCGCTCGAATTCGATGTAGCTGCCGTAATGAGAAATTAATAATACCCTAAAAGCTTGCATATGGGATAGGTTTTATCACTGTTGAGTAATTGGTCCAAAATTTCTCATGGTCCTTTCATTAAGCTTTTCCTTCCGCGTGCCAATGAACCTGTAGATGAAAATGTTTTAGGTTATAATATACTGTATAGTTATTTTCATCTAAAGGAGTAGCTCGTGGCTAAATAATAACAGCCGGCCTGGTCGATCTTTAAGGTTAAGCCGTGCTTGCCGAGGTTGGTCCGTGGATGGGTGACCATAATTACATACCGAGTTTCTTCCAAGCCTCGGTAAGCACGTTAAGCCGTTGGTTCCGGCTGTCATTTGTAGATCTTTGACAGTCGTTACGAGTAGTCAGAAGCCAAAAAATCTGACATCCAGTCTTACCAAGGGGTATCGTATTACCCAGTTACTGGGTTGTGGAGGTCAGATAGGCAGTCGCTTCATGTAAAATACTGGTACTCAGCTGCATCCGGTTACACTGGAAGCCAACCCTAAGATAGTTTGGTAAAAGGCTAGGCAGATGATGAGTTATTTTCATCTAGATTATCTTCGCGTAGCAGGTCATTTTCCCTTAAAATTGAATTGAAATCTCTGATAAAGAGGAGTAACGAACCATGCCAATGAACATTACCCTTAAAATTGAATAACATTAACCCATATTATAAAGTTACAAGGGTTTCCTTTATAACTACTAAGTAATATCTTCTCCTACGAAATAATCTAATAATGGTTATTGGGATTCAGAAAGCCAATATAATAGAAATTGAATTAAGTTATTATGAACTGAAATATTGAATCTTAAATTACAACTGACTTTGAAAAGTATCTGATATAATGTCAGAAAATGAAAAGAAGGGTTGGAAAGTTGTAACAGTTCAGAAAATCATTTGGAAATGGATTAACCATTTATACCGGCTACAGCTGCTAAAGCGAATATAGAACTGAAACCAATCGCAAAGGTTTTCTAAATAAGTTCTACTAGGTGACGATAACAAAATACTACAGTTTGCTTCGATGATGGCAGCAAAACTTTTAAGATTTCTTTTTTAGATTGATTCCCACACTTGTACATGAGACCCTAAATTCTTCAACAAGTTTTTCGCCACCGCCAGACCCTCAGGCGAAATCACTAAATCATTCTAAAACATAATTACAAACAACCTCACCGTTATTACTGCAGGTCGTTTACCGCCAGCATCGAATACCGGTCGGTGTTTTAGGACAAATTCATCATCTTGATCCTTGAACTTGTGGCCCAGTTTGAGGTGAACGTGTTCGAAGTTTGGCGTGACGCGAAGTACATAGTTCAGTTACGCACCATACGGTTAGCTGGCTGTTGGTATTTATGCGCCATTCATGGTTCTCGTGTTTGACAGTTGTAGAATTTTTGGCGGTGTTGTTTCTTCTGTTTAGTTCGTGTTGGTGTTTCGTTCTCTTTAACGTTTAGTTGTGGAACACTGATGAGTTGCTGGTTCCAATGTTATTTTTAGAATTTGTTGTGATTTGTTAACTATGTCAGTATTTATCGTCTATTTTGTTTTGATACTCAAATGGTCGGATAGCTATCGGTTAAACAAAGTCGTAGTCGTTGTCTATGATTCGCTCAATGTTTTCAACAAACTGAAATAGGAACAAATGCAGAGAGATAACTACTTATAATTAGAACGACTGCTTAATCAATTACTACATGTCAACATCCTTTAACAAATATAATTTATCAAAACAAATACAGTTAAATGTTACACAGACGTACTTGCTCGGTGCACGATAACACGAATTGATTACTTCAATACACATATACTCGTAACTTACTTGCTTTTGTTAGAAAATCGAGAAAAAAATCTATATTCATCAGTACAATTGGAGTGGAAGTAAAACATCGAAGTAACCGGTATCTCTCCACAAAATCATTGAGCTGAGGAAAATTCAATTGCAGAAAGCGCTTTCGACTGTTTCAGCCATGCCCGTAACAGGTAAAATTAGCGAATCGTCTATCTGCTGAGTGGTGTAGCTAGTGTCTACTCTACTGTCTCTAGCTACTGACTATGGAAATCTGATTCTATCCGTCGGCTTGATCGACTAGGCACGATATTTTGAGCTTTATGATCTAGATCTCAAGTTTAATTTTATTTTTTTTCGTACTCAGCACTCGTAACAAAAATATTACGTCGTTCAGCTATTTTTCTCGTTTCGTCGTTCAAGAGCAAACAAGAACGTTTGGATTTCATCAAATTGAAATGTTACTTCTATTTAGATTTACGTACAAAGCGAGCCCTAATTGATGTTTCGCGTAGCGACAAAATGCTGAATTTCATTTCAGAGGTCGCTTGCTTTTCGCCGTAACTTGATTTTTATTGAAATCGTTTTTGGGCGTTTATTCCGTGATATTTTATTTCAGAAAAAAATGCTAAGAATGTGATTTTATTCTTACGTTTATTTTTATTAATCCAAATCTTTCTCGGTTCCGCAAAGTGTTTGGGATGCCCGGATCTTTTTTGCCTTTAAGGGCTTTATCGATTCCTTTCTGAACCGTTGTTCCAAATGTGGTCCTATTTTTTCATCCATAGCAACAATGTTATAATAGTCGTTGTTAAAACCTACAATTGGCGTTTCTGATTTTACATCATTGTGAACGTATGCTTCTGTTGTTATGCTAATAGATTGGTGCAAGTTAGTCGTGAAATAACTAGAATTTACATGTTCGTGCTACAACTATGAAAGTTAAGGAAGCAATGTTAATATCTAGTCACGCTGTAAGGGAGTGATCGCACCATTTGGCAATACCTGTCGAAGTAGCGAATCCGAAATTCTGCAAGGATCTTGACGCAAAGACGTGTCATGCGTCCAAATATCTTTGTTTTAACATCGTGCACGTTTCAATAATGCATGGGTGCTGTGCATGTTAACGAATAAGAATGTCATGAATTATTACTTCTACCTGACCTGCGCTGTCCTCTAAAACAAAATGTTTAAGCTTTCAACGAAAATTGCTTGTAAAATTATACGTTTTGGTGCCAGACACCATCTGCGCCATCTTGTCTACGTTTTAACTAGGGAATGCAGAACCGGTTCTGTTTTAAAGACCCAGCATTTTTGGTACCTTCTGACTAAAGAACCGGGATTCCCGGTAATTTCGGTACTTTATGTAAGCCTTTATAGGATAGTAGAGATAAAAGTGTTGAAACTAAGAAAGTAACAGAAAGACGATATTCTGAGACCAAATAAAAACAATAAAATGAAATCTTATCAAATAAACCCTTTTATTTATTGTTTTATCTAAACAGGGTGACTGGTAATTAGTGACCGATACTTAAACAAGTTATTATACTCATGATAAGAAACAACTTTTTTTTATTTAACCCGAACGAATTATTTTTTAATCACGCGTTTAAGTATTGGTATCGCTCCCTAATTACCAGTCACCCTATATACATAATAATAATATCGTAAAAATCCAAATCGATGTTCCGAGATGGCGCAAAAACGACTGCATAGATTCGTCTTCAAGTGTTAGGCTCTATACATATTATCAGCACGCTACTCATTAAAATTTAAGGGCGCGGACAATATTTCTTTTCTAGAGTCACTCCAAACTGTATTAATTTTCACTTTATTTCTTCGACGCATCTTTACGCTGATTATAATGATACGGTTCATTATTATCAACGAGAGCAGTTTTGCTTGTATCTTTTTTGCAAGCACGGTCCACAAAAATAGCTAGCACAATATTCCGAAGACGCGACCATAATCTTACAGAGCAACCCCTCCTTATCGGCGCAGCTATCATCATCTCATTGCTCTTTGTGCCTGTAAAGTGCTCATCCTCTTTTGGTATACACAATACACATGCTAGTTTAATGGGGGTACGCTCGTTAATACCCCCGTCGTTAACAGTATTAACCACTGGGAATTTTTTGTCCCACTCGGTAACGTTAACGATATTAAAAAAAAAAAAAAAACTTAATTAAAGCACTCACAATAACCGTTATATATTTTGTTATATTTCACTTTTCTTAACCCTCTTAAACTAGACGCGGAACAAGGGGATTTTTTTTTCCCCATCGTTCACATTTACCCGGTACTTTCGGTTCCGGGTGTTCTCGGGGCTATTCACTAGTTTTAACAAACTGTAATAGCTTTTAAAAAAACACCTGTGATTTTATTCTCATTTCCTAAAACAATAACTATAAAACTTTGTTTCCTTGTTACATCGTTTATGGTTATTAACGATAAACGTGAATTTACGAGTGAAGAATCGAACAATTATTTTAATTTGACGATTGATTGTTTTATTAATTATTTGTAATTCCTGTGATTTTACCACTCAATTTAGGTAAGCACATTAAACCCGGGCCGAAAGTCGTAGACCTATTAAGGGATATCGCGAGACCCAGAAACTGGGTTTTCGAGGTCAGATATAGAGGTGAAATACTGGTATTCATGTTCTGGATGATGTACCACAATGTTACGTTCTAATTATTTTATAAATGTTTTTTTCTTATTTTCGAATATTTCATCGATTGGTTCGGGGAAAAATAGAAAATAGCAACACAGGTATTGAAAAGGATGCAGCCAAGCAAACCAATAACTTACTCGTTATTATGATAGTCGGTCGTAGTCTTCCCAACCAAGTATTATTAATTCGCTAATTTCTCTCTGCCAAGGGATGCAACGCGTGTCGCTCTTTAAGTAATCGACATTATATGTCTTACTTTACTCGCTTGGTTACTTTCTACTATGATTTGTGCAATGCATTTATTATTCTTAGCTGGAATTTATTGTGCTCATTTATTTTTAACCCTACTTTTTCTTTGTCTTCTCTTGTATCGGCCATTAAGTAACAAACAGCATAACTTCATTTTTGACCGCATGGTTGGTCCAACATAATCAATTTCTAATGTGTATCGCACACCACGATGCTGACAGCTCATCATCAACGCAATTTCTGATGTAACTTTTAGTATTCAAAATAACCCACGGTTCCTTTGTATTCTGCCCTTGTAACATCGATTAGTCTGATTATCAGACCGGGACCTCACCTCGGTTCCCGGTAACGTTACTCTGTGAACAAAAATGTCACTTCATTTAATTTTCGTTACTTTTCCCTCTTCGGAGTTAAGTGTTTTGTTCCGACGGTGACATATTTCGTTAATGTCGTTTGTGTTTTTTTGTGAGTATCGAACATCAGCGTCGTTTTCTGTAATGTATTTTATCGTTGCTATTGTTGTTTATTGCTGGGGGCTGTTTTGTCTCTTGTGTTTATTAGAAACTCTTTACTGATTACAGATGTCACGCAAGTGGCTCTATAACTCTTTTATTTATAGCATACTTCCAACTATAACGTCAACTGCTGTAATGAGTTTAGTTCTGATTGATAGGATTGGATTGATTTCGACATCTCCTGCCAATATTACAACTTTTATCTCATCCGTCGCTCCACCAAGCTGTTAATATTATCCGTCCACAATCTCTGCGCTCTATATATAATGCCTGAAATGCTGGGCTTTCGTTCAAACACGAGTGCACTTTACGTTTGTCACGTAAAGATGGTCGTAACTCTTTCTAGAATCGAACTGATTTCGCAGAGCTTTTATAGATCAAATATTTTTCTCACTACAATAACATAACTTTTCAGGGAAGTTTGTCCCGTAGGTAAGTACATACCTTACAGGCTAACATGATAAAATACAGTTTGTGTTAGTAAGTAAAACCTTATAACTACATATGGTAGTAATACTTTATTCGCGCACTACGTCACTGTGCGCTCATGTGGCACTTGCCCACGGAAGCGACTGAAAACCATTCTCTGCGGCCAAAAGTCTTCTTCCAAGACGAGGTGCAGATAAAAGTAGGTATTCGCACCACAAACGCCATAAAGTTGACGTTGCGGCGCGACTCAAGCAGCTGCACTCACGCCACGTACTTGGTCCTATGACGAACGTTCTCCACGATGTCCTCCGCCGTAGTGGTATTCGCCGTAGTGGTGGCCGGAGTATTCGGCTTCGCGGCACGAAGAGGCACATTGGGCTCCGAAGGAGCCTTGCCGCAGCTGTTCTTGTTGGTTCGTTGACGGCGCTTCCTCCTCAACACCGTCACGAAACCATCATCAGCCCTAATCGGTGCCTTTTCAGGCATGGGCTTCTCAGCGGAAGCAGTTATGCCTGTGACTACGCTAGCGAAATCTACAGGAACATGCTGAGATTTTGCAGGCGCTGCAGTAACAGGCAGCTGGTCGTGCGGTGGCGAGGCGAAGAGCTACAGGGACGGGAGCGGGGCGCACGAGGAGCGCGTTCTGCAGGCTCAACGTTCTTCGGAGAGGACGGCGAGTAAACTGCTGACGCAAAACTGGACCGATGATACATCGAGGCCAGATCCGCGTCGCGTGTTTATGTTCGATGCACTCGACAGTGACCCAGATACCGTTGCCTCTGACGCGACTCATTGACTTCGCTGCGTAATTCGGCAACGGCATTTTGGGATGCATCTAACTTCTTCTGAACATCCACTAGACATGCCTTATGTAGAACGATGTCCTTCAACACGCTAGTTACATAGACGTGGTCAAAAGTGACGGGAGGGACCTTGTGCAAGTCCTTCGCCACGAACATCGGCACGTCGTCAGGTTCGGTCTCCTTTAGCAGCGTGATGATATCCTGTATGCTTTTCTTAGTCCCATCACGCCGGCGGGACACCATCTGGTCACTTTTGTTGAGCGACTGGTACAACAGCAGCTTGGCAGCAACAATGTCGTCTTCACTGAAGTTCGTAGCGCAGATTTAGATTGCGTCCATCACATCCAACTTCTGCTGCAGGAACGCCAGGAATTCATTCGGCACAAGTGGTTGTTCCATGGCGATTAAAATTACGAGCGACGGTTAGCGCCGCCGCGTTTACGATATAATTACGCGTCAGCATACGTCTACATCGAAACGCAGCTACTGCAGGACCACTAAGCCGATATTTTTATGTTCATGTCAGTTCTGTGTGGCTACCTACTCGGTTTAGTTATCTCAAGTGCTACTGCTGAGCATTAAGTCATGGATTTGATTTCCACGTTGGGCAAAGCGATATTTTCTGTAGCAGCCCGATTTTTAGGGTTCCGTAGTCAACAAAGAACCCTTATAGTTTTGCTATGTCCGTCTGTCTGTCCGCGGTTTAGCTCAAAAACTGTTGGTACTAGAATGTTGTAATTTGGCATGAGTATACACGTTACTAACGCCAGAAAAGTGGTAAAATAAAATTTTGAAAAAAAAAAACAATTATTTAGGGTACTTCCCCTACATGTAAAGTGGGGATGATAATTTTCTTTCGTCCTTCCCATAGTATGGGATATCGTTAAATAGGTCTTTCAAAAATATTAGGGGTTTGGGAACACCGTTTTTTGATTAAGTGAACCGTTCGTGACTTATCAAGCTTTAAAGTACAAATTTTAGTTAGAGTCAAGTGTCTCCCCCTCTGACAACTAAACGGTTGTAGTTAGAAATTCAAATGTCACGGCAGTAGTACCTATATATAACGAAGTTTAAAGGAAAACTATCACACTGAAGTGGGCTTTACATGTTTTCGAGTAATAGTCGACCGAATTGTATTTGACTCGAAAATTTCTAACAACTCCATAGAAATGTCGATAGATGGCGGTAAGCGTTAGTTGTACTAAAAACTAGTCTCATTTGCAGATCATATATATGGCGGTTTTTATAAATATTGGTACGGAACCCTTCGTGCGCGAGTCCGACTCGCACTTGGCCGATTTTTTTATTTGTGGCCGGTGATTGTTGACCATAACTTGTGAAATTTATTTATTATTTATTTATTTGAAAAGACATGTACAATATAACAGAAAATCCAAGTAATTGTACAGTGAAAAGAAAGATATTTAGAATAAAGTATGATAAAACAATGTAAAAAAATGTAAATGTACGTGGCTGTTATGTACTTTAGATACATCTCTGGTTTAACCTTTGAGGATCACAGGCTTGATGTTTTGAATGTAAGTTCTATATGACTGGTTTATGTTTTAACTGTCGACTTGTAAGCCAGCCTTATCCGCCCACTGTCTGTTCACATTTGAATATGAATGGGCATGGACCAAATCAGTATTGTACGCATATATTTGAGAGAAACTGCGCAGTTATATCCATTTGTTGCATACAGTCCTTTCGAAGTTTTGTTTCCTCTTCCTTGGCAACATTGTCAAAAGCACCGTAATCTTTACCGACGGTACTGTAAGGTTAAAAGGGTACCCAGGAGCTCCATACTTTTTTTTTTTTTTTTGCGGATGGGAAATCATCAAATGACTTCTCCCGCTCTGGGCGGAGCGGGAGGGAGTGTCAGACTTGACTGACTAAAACCCACCCATGTTCCTTCTTAGCCCTTTGTGTTCCAGGGCCGCGGTATCTCTTTCGAACAACCCGCAGCCCTGGCAGGCATCGGCCCTTTCGGACCACTTCCGGTTTGCTGACATCTCCTTGAGGCGCGGAACACGTACGCGCCGTCGACACGGCCTGTCGTCATGAGACGGACGGACGGTGAGCTAGCCCATTACTCACCGTCCACAGGCTCGCGCCTACGGTGGCCGGGGGCCACTCGTTGCCCCCCGACGCCCGGGGCGTCTCCCGCGGTGGCTGGGACGTGAGGTTCTCTCCCGCTCACGTTCCGCCACCTCCAGGAGCTCCATCCTGGCTAAAGGCTAAATAATAACAGCCGCTCGGATCGATCTTCAGGTTAAGCCACGATTGGTCTTGGTTGGTCCGTGGATGGGTGACCATCCATTACATGCCAATTTGGCTCCGTGCCTCGGAAAGCACGTAAAGCAGTTGGTCCCGGCTGTCATTTGACAGTCGTTACAGGTTGAAGGAAGGCTTGAAAGTCTGACAACCAGTATTACAAAGGGATATGTTATTATAACCCAGTTCTAACTAGGTTGTGGAGGTCAGATAGGCAGCCGCTCCATGTTAAATACTGGTATTCAGCTGCATCAGGTTAGACTGTAAACCGACCCCAACATAGTTTGGGGAAGGCTAAGCAGATGATGATTGTAAAGTTGGGTTGCTTCCACTGACGTTTTCGCCAAGATGATTGTGATTTTTATTTTCATTGCGATAAGGTTGTTGTTGGTGTAAAACAATTCTGGAAGGATTGTACTAACATAACAGTGATGGATTGTCAGCCTGATTGATTGACGACCCGTCCAGGTGTAGAAACATACCGAAAACAGACATGAATCAGTTACGGTGTGTTTGTTATATGCAGATGTTGTTTTGTTTACGACGGGTTTAATGAATATTCATGTAAATGTATGGTTGGAAGTGGAACACAGATTGTTTCAGCTGTTCGTGGTTTGGCATGAAATGGCATAACGTGGACAAGACTGTTATGTAACTAATGCAGTAAAGAAATATTTTGTAGTCTTTAGTTAATTAACACAGTCAATGTCTTCTTTAGCCATATACTTAATGTCCCTAATGATGTCCCAATAAAACTTATTTCAAGTTTTAGGAGTTTTATTTGCCTCGTCAGACATAATATTACGAAGAAAAGTTTCGTTAATAACTTGCGAAGTATTTATTGAATATTTCGATTGAAACTCAAAACTTTCATCGAAAATAACTTTGGACTCAGATTAGGTAATAACATCAAAATCTGGTAGACGATTCGGAAAAGTTTTACAAATTGAATTTGAGTTCAAAACATGATTTGAACTCCCTTTTCTACGGAAGTGGTAATATTTTATTTATGAAGGGATTATGTAGTAATTATATTTTCTAGACTTGACTGCCTTGTTGGGTTGGTCGGTAGCAAGCTACTTATGGGCACAAGGTCCTAGGTTTGAATTTCAAGTTGGGCAGTGTCATCTCATTACATTGCCCGGAGATTGGAGCCGTGTCCAGTACATGGATAGCTCATCCTATATTTCATGGGACATAAACGATGAGGCACACCTCTGCCTAAGCCTTCGAGGTTTACAGACGTCATTATAAACTAGATATATTATTTATTGAAGTGAAAACTTCTTTAACGGCGTTGCGCACTTTTGTGATGGGTAAAAAATGTTAAACTCGCGTCAGGGCACGTGTCCTGATCGAAAATTCGTAAGACGGATTGACGTTAGGTTACGAAGGAATTTGAACTTTATGACATCTGTCATTGAGTTTGGGTTTCCAAAACTGGATTATTATCTTATGCACAAACAAAACCTTCCGTTTCTCCAAAGAGGTAAAATTCGTTAGACGGATTGTAATAGTTCTGAAGTGTTAAATTTTTAATGTAACATAAATTGTCATGTTTGTGTACGATAGCGCAATAAATGAATATTTTTACTTAATAATTGTCTAGCTTTACCTTATCACCGGACACAGCTTCCTGCGCGTTACAACTAACTGGACGTGGGTGATAATTCGATTTGTAACAGCAATACCTTTGTTTATCTCTAACTGTGCGTCCAATTAATCTAATTAATTATTGTGACTGCTGGAGGTAACAAAGGTGCATGGGCGTGGTTGAATGGATTAACTTCATGGAGTTCATGTATAGTGTATTGTTGTTTTACTGCAAAACAGCATGAAAATTTCCGATTGAGCACCAAGCTAAATAATTGATGGATGCTCAAATCGGAATATGTTTGTACCAAAAAGTTACTTTGTAAAATCGGCGAAATAAGGTTCGGTGAAATAATATAAATATATGAAACATGACACATAATACTTCGATGATCTAAAAATATGTCAAATAAAGCATATAGCATAGATACGTCGGTCAATTCCGGTAAAATTAAATTCGAACAAACAAAATTCGGAAAACTGATCGGTTTCCGATTTTCACAGACTGATTGATTATGCTATCTGACAAAAGTAGAGGAAAAGACAAGAGGAGCTGATGGTGTATAATGATAGCCACCCGTGTCGATCTTTATGCTAAGCCGCGCTTGCCTAGGTCTGTCCGTGGGAGCGTGGCACCCATCACATACTGAGTTTCCTTCGCACCTCGGAAAGCACGTTAAGCTGTTGGGCCCGGCTGTCATTTGTAGATCTTTGACAGTCTTTACAGGTCAGTGGTGGCGCGAAAGTCTGACAACCAGACTTACGAAAGGGTATCGTAATACTACTACTAACTGGGTTGTGGAGGTCAGATAGGCAGTCGCTCCATGTAAAATACTTGTATTCAGCTGACCACAACATAGTAGTTGAGAATAGGCGGGCAGTTGATGACATCTGGTAAAAGCCGTCCCACAAAATGCAGGACTTCTCTCACATACAAAAGCCAAGGAAGCAATAGATCGATCAAATCACGACACACACCGCGCACATAGGAAACATAATTCCATATCTCGTAATTATCCAATCCACAAGTTTTAATCACTTTCTCATTTTATCACCACAAGTACAAGCTCTTAAACATAATCAATAAAATCAATTAGGTTAATTTGATTGTGCAACGGTGCCGGTTTCGCAATCACTTCGTTTATCTTAGGCTCGTGGAGACCACCGTGTTTTTTTTTTATTATACGCTATGTTTTATGGGTTTTTATCGTAATTAAACGGTGGTATGGTGGAAAGCTATTCGTTGAATTTATTATCATTAATTAATGTTCGGTTTTATTCGTTGGATGATTTGATTTAGTGTGATGTGTTCTTGTTATGGAGTTGTTAGCATGATGGTGTCATGTTTTATTGATTTCAGACTAATGGTCTTACTTACATAATGGATTGTAAAGTGCGGCTAGTTAGCTTTATACATCAAAGATAGATAGAGGACGTAAAATGTAGTATTTTTGTGTGTTTTCGTCTTTAATACTTCTTTAATAGCCGTCGTCGCTCATAAGTTACCGACGACTAAAAGAGAATTATGGAAGAAGAAGACATGCTGCGCGGACTCCAAAAATGAGGCAATTATGAAATGACAATTTAGCAAACTTCTATAATTTTTAAGCTACGTAATAAGTATTACATAGGACTTTAACATAACAGGCGAAATTTGGTATACTTTTAAGTACATCTGCCTAACCCTTCGCGAAGTACAGGCGTGATGTTATTTTTTATTACGTTCGTCTCTCACTGTAATATTTCAAGTCCTTACACGACCTTCACATTTCATACAAACAAACCTTTATCTTAACGCCACGCCTTATTACCAATCGATCATGCTAATCACCCACAATCAGAATCCCTGTCACACGAACAACAAACTGTGAACGGAACCATAAATTGCATAACGATGCAATTTGTGAGTTAGTGTTATCCGTCCGGTAGTAGTGACCTAGTGGGTGACTCACGCGCAATACGCCTAGCCCTAAAATAGCGGCACAACTGCGAGGGGTCGTGAGTGACCGGCTATAAAGCCTCATTTACACGATGCAAGAACATGCATGCAAGTTTCATTACATTGCAGACTATTGACGGGCAATGACTATTGACGGACAAGTTCTTGCATCGTGCAATGAGGCTAAGCCTCATTTACACGATGCAAGAACTTGCATGCAAGTTCCACTACATTGCTGTTTTTGTTTGATTAACTGAATTCATTGCCCGTCAATACTCTGCAATGTAATGAAACTTGCATGCAAGTTCTTGCATCGTGTAAATGAGGCTAGCATCCCAACTGCCTGTTCAATGAAATTTTTATTGAAGTGAAACTTCTTATGCGACTTCCAACAAGTTTAACGCTACCATGGAGGGGGACAAGATTTGTGACTACGTAGTTCTACTAGGTACGCAAGATGGCGTGCAAACAGTCATGCATTAGAGTCTTCGGTGTGACCAGCCTTCGCTAAGTTTCCATGAGTAGAATAACATCGATAAACTTACGTAATAATTATGTAATAAAAAATAATACAACAAGAAAACAACAAAATATTATTTAGAAGCTCAATAAAATAACGAGAGTGATTGCGTGGCACTCGAACGCATGAGTGTAGTATTACGAAGTTTCACTTCTTCCGCGCGGAGGGACTCCACGCACAATTTTTTTGTTAGAACATGTCTTTTGAATTGTTCGTCAATTAGTACGTTAATACTAATTGACGAACAATTCAAAAGACTATTAATAACACTAGAACCGGGATATTTACCATGTGTATTATTTGTTTCGAGTTCCCGATATTTCGGCGCTGTTGCAAACGCCATGATCACGGATAAACTGTTTATCCGTGATCATGGCGTTTGCAACAGCGCCGGTTCTAGTGTTATTAATAGTGTTAGTGACCATGTCAGTTTAAAAACTTATAATTCAAAAGACGATACAGCGTTTCATCATGGAGCATAAATATAAATTATTTTAAAGGTAAATGGTAAACGGTTATCGTGGTATGGACATGCAATGCGGAGGAATTAGGAAAAGAATGGAAAGAGGAAGGCCAAAGAAACGATGGATGGACTGTGTGAAGGATGGCTAGAAAGGAGGTGACGCAGACGAGTAAAAGAGAAGAATGGAAGAAGAAGACATACTGCGCCGACCCTAAATAAATTTCGATCAGGACAGGAGATAATGATGACTTTAAAGTTAAATCACCTACAGCTGTAACTTTCCTATAATTTTAACAATGGTGTTCTTATGGACCTCGCGCGCTATTCGGCCACGACCATGACTTCAGGCCGCAGAAGTTTCGATCAGGAAGAAAGTTTGGTCCCGCGTCCGACCAGTTTGATTTAATGATGACGTCCAATCATGCGACAAGTCGTGGTCGTGACCGCGTAGTGAGCGAGGTCCCTTAAATTTCAGCTTTCTGCTCTGAGTTTATCGGCTAAAGTTGGATATGCTAGCTACTGGACAGCACCTGAAAGAGCAGCACACCAAAGTTCTCAATATCATGATCATTCTCTTGGCCTTATCCAAATGCATTTTGTGTCGGCGCTGTATGTCTTTCATACTACTATATTATTTGACATCTCATCACGCACCTCCTTTTTAGTCACATCGTCCTTCACACAGTCCATCCATCGTTTCTTTGGTCTTACCAGAGTTCTCATCAGCCATCCCAAAAAGCAATCAACTGCAGTCGCTGTGGCCGGAATTGGCTAGCATTTTCAGAATCTTTCCAACTAGGAACAAATTGCATTCCAGTCGTTGCTTTTACACGAATTCTTAGCATGTTTTTCGCATCTACAAGTGACAACGTTTTGAGTGTGTAGTGGAACGTTAATATGATATTAAGTTTCAGCTTTCATTAGTTACGACATCAATGCCACTATTGAATTGTAAATTGAATACAAAATAGGCCCAGCCTCTTTTCACAGAAAGGGCCTCGTTGTTTTACTGATTTTAACTTTATACTGTGACATAGGTGTTTCTATACGGGCTAAAAAAGTATAGCGATATAAATGTGACATATTCCATCGCCTGTTGGCGGTGTGATATCGTTCCGAGAAGCAATTGGAATTTTAAATCATGTATAGAATATCGTCGTGTATTTTATAGACAGCGATATTGCCTCGGTGTTGCCAATAAGATATATGGATGAAGAATTTAATATTCTTTGGCGCTGCATCCGTTCAGTCAACTTGCGAGCTGGCGTGAAAATTATTTTTAATGTTACCATCGTTGACAAAGTTCGTTATCGTATCGTTAACGAAGTCAAAAGCACTTTTTTTTTTGTTCTGGACCATTCCTTGGAGTGGCTTGGAGCCTTCCAGTTACGGTGATATTGGATGCCAAAGTTCCAACTCTTTCACAAGTTTTTTTTTTTAATACTAGTTTTAACGGATAACATTTTACTTTAAATCGTCTGTAACTATTCAATGCATCCATCGACAAAATATTTTGAGTGCTTTACATTTAGTCCCACCGTAACTCGTGTTTTGTCGCCCCAAAAATAAAAGTAGTTCACGGCAATAATTTTTGCGTAGAGTTACTTAGGTTGATGTACACTGTACTGAATCCTTGGTTGACAACTTCGTGAAGGACGTTTACACCTTGTATTATCCACTTTTGGCTGACACGCTAACAGTAATCATACCTGGACTCAAGCCAGACAACCTACAAAGTCAGTCTGAATACTCTGCTTCAATACAAAGCAGCTCAAAAAGTACTAGAACTAAAGAAGTCATCATAAATTCTCTTAAATATTTTCTTGTTTGAAGTTTGCAATCGTTCGCGATTGTTATTCAACGCTTGGAAAATGGCAAAAGTTTCTTAGATTCGCTAAGTTTGTTCAATGTGACATTTGCCGGTAACGATGTTAGTTAGTACAGAGTTTGTTCTCGAGATTCAAATTTAATCAGCTCAAATGAAGTGAACGATGAAATGGTTTGAGATGTAATCCAAAATAATTTTGTTTTTGCCAGACTGTTCTAGAATTAAATTATGTTTAATTTTCTTTTGTCTTCATCTAGCATTTTACCAACTATGTTGAAGTCGGCTTTCATTGTAACCGGATGCAGCGGAATACCTATATTTTAAATGAAGCTACTGCCTATCTGACCTGCACTACCTACTTATTTGGTAATAGGGGATAATCCTTTTTTTTTTCTTTGTCCGTCGGGTAGTTTATTGAAAAGTATTGGACACGTATTTTTTATTTTTTCACGTGGTCATAAAATTACGGAGATATATTGAGTTGAAATGGCGCATGACGTCACATGTAGGTAAGTTTTATACCTACTTGTGACGTAGTAAGCCCCCACTCTCCAACTTTAATGAGTTCTAACTAAGTAATTTTTTGATATTTTGATAAAACAAAAAATACGTGTCTAATATTTTTGTATTACCTGTCTGACGGACAAAATAGAACGTCGTTTTCTTTACCCAGTCCGATCCCCTATTTTCACTAGTGCCAAAAATGCATTATTGTTATCATCATAATCCTTGACATTAAACCAGTGATCCATTAGGTTGTTATCAGGGAGCTCCCATTCCATATGCAGCGGGAGTGCTCGTCACAGCCACTTGTGATATCAAAGACATTACAGATACCGGAATAGTTCGCTTGCCCCAGATTATTTGATTTCCGTTGTGATGGCTGCCGTGGGAACTTAACTGGTGCAGTACGGGGGCGCTATTATTAAAGCGGGTTTTGATTCAGGTGATTGATTTGAGTTGTTCATTTGATGTGTTTTTTAATTGAATTTTATGTCTTGTTGCAGGTAATTACATATAACAACTGTTAGCCGTGTTGCTGTTTACCGTTTGTTGTGTTTACGTTTTTTTTAGCGTGAATTTTACACTAAGTTTTTACTGTCCATCAATTTAGTAGTAAATTAGCTTTAAAACATCATTTATACTAGCTCTGACGCTAATGTGATTGCTTTTGCAATCCCCACAGTCATGTCCATTTTATAATGTCTGCAGTCCGCCACCTACGCATTTCAAATGTCCATAATATTACAAGAGTGGGCGATTCGCTTATTTTTCTTCATTTTAATAGAGAGCCCAGACGTGGTCCTCTCGCAAACCTACGTAGTTTATTGACCCGACATCTGCTGCATGCACTCTATGTAAAACTATATTGGTCGTGAATAAGTTATTGAATTTATTGTGCTGTTCCTTTCTGCCGTCTTCGTTTTATCGTCCATGTTACACTTTTGTTTTAATCTTATCCTTTTCTTTATTTACGTAACCTCTTTCTTCCATTACACTATCAATCATTTCAGTCATACCAGCTTTAGTTGTTACCTCAGCTCTATCCCCTTCTTGCCCTTGTCCTATGTTACTTGGGGTAGGTGCCACACGTTTTTTTCTTCATTCTCCTCTGTCAACCGTCGCGCTAACATTTACTCCGTTTTCTTTCATTTAATTCCTCACACAATCTATCCATCGTTTCCTTGGTCTACCTTTCCCTCTCCATCCATCAACATTTATATTTAACTCTCTCACCTCAGCTATTACGTAAAAATTGACGTGCAATAGACCACCTTCAGCTTCCATTATGCATTATCTGTCTATCCGTGAGTCAGTAATTCAGTCTGGCATGCGTTTGATGCCGCTGGCTGTACATCGCCGATCTGACAATTGTACACATTGCATTCAATAGCCACAAAGTGCTCTATTGAATGTGAATGAGGTAAGGGTACGGTGTCGGTGAACTTAGGGCTATGTCAATTGGCGTCAATTGATTCATATCTTCTATTGATAGTAGCGACTTATCATCGATTGACCATTACTAGCATCGCATTCCTTTGTAACATCGATGTTATTGTTAATCGAGTGAGATTTCTCAAGAATTGATTCTTGTTGTAAAATTGGCCCGAAGAGTTTCCGTAGTTTTGGGAATATATTAATAAAGTTTTAAATAATGCTTGGCTAAAAACGGGTCTGACTATAAATAAGAGGTATAATAGGAAGAACTACGAACAGGTATTGGCAAAGCACTTAGTGAAAGTTAGTTTTTGTTTGTTTGGCGAATCCTTGGCTTACATAACATTCTAACATCATTTGTCACGATTCACTTTCGAAAACACTATCTCTTTTAAACAGATAGTCTTAAACCGATGTCACCTAAACTACCTTATTGAATCAACAAACGCAATAATCCTTTTAGGGCCCTCGCTCACGGCGACTTTTTGCAGCGATACTGACGCGCGTTTACGAAATGCGCGACTGCATCGCTACTAACGCGGGTTATGCCCGTTTTCACCAACATCCCCTAAGTTTACGGGATCCCCTAAACATGCTTAGGGGGCCGTTATGGGATGGTTTCTGTTTCACGAACTGTTAGGGGTCAACTAAACGATAAAAGGTCCCCTAAATTTAGGTGGTCGAAGTTTTGGCCCTTAAACCGGCACTTACGTAAGTGATCTTTTAAGCAATGAAGATGGATAGTGATTTATATGAATTTTTAGGAAATTTAGACACTTTTTCTACTATATTCGACGTAAATAGCAGCCGTAGACCAAAAATATTTAGAAAACGACCGAATTACTTTAGTAGTTTTGATGATACTGACTTTTTTCGGAGATATAGGTCATGTAAATCTTCAGTCTTGTATTTATTGGGAAAGATTGAACACGCCTTAGAATTTCCTGATAATAGAATACCTACTAATCACAAGTTTTTATATGTAGCACATAAAATAAATTAAAATAAATAAAATACCAAAAAATACCATGCGCATGGTATTTTTTTTTGTTTAGTCCACGATATGACAATGTGTATACTACACTTGTGTGGTAGGTACCTATAATGAATGCTGTCCTAATTTTATTTGCATAATAAATTTTATTTTATTCAATTTAAGAAATTTTGACTACGCTTACTTTTTTGTGCCATTTTATATGTAGTAACGATTAACGAATGCAAAAGATTGACGAAAAACTTAATAAAATAACACGCAGGCGATCACACACAACAAACAATCAAATCACGAACACAAATGAAAGAAGTGTCAAATACAAATATGACCACAGATTAAACGCGAGTTTTGCCATTTGAACACAGAGTGAATATGTAAGAAAATATTAAATTAATTAAAAATATGAATGTAATAATATTTATTAATGCTATTAAAACATAATCTATTATAAACTGGGTCTTTTTGTGTGTTTACTAATCATTCACTATTATCGAAAACAAAACGTCACATAACTATGTGTCCCCTAGTTAGGTGATAAAAATGATGGTGAAACGAAATTTCATTTAGGGGCTAGTTTAGGGGAGCTTTTAAGTAAAAGATCCCATACTTAGGTGGCAGTATAGGGGATGTTGGTGAAAATGGGCGTTAGTCGCATTTGCAACGCGCTACAGAAACGAGCAGTATCGCGACTGTATCGATGCAAACGCGCGACAGCATCGCTACTGCATCGCTACATAAAGTCGCCGTGAGCGAGGGCCCTTAATGTTAGGCACCACTTACAAAGGTAATTAATGATAATGAAATACAAGTTTACGATATGCAGAGCTATAAAACCCGCTAATTTGTGAGTCATCGTCTCCTATCAATATAAGACCAATCGTTAAAATCACGACTCACACAACTATGACAGAGCAACACAAATATAAATCATAATCTGCCCAGCCTTTTTCCAACTATGTTAAGGTCGGCTCCTAATTCTTCTGAGCTCATCATCTGCCTAGCCTTTTCCCAAACGCTTGGGGTCGGCTTACAGTCTAACCAAATTCAGCTGAATAGCAGTATTTTACATGGAACGACTGCCTATCTGACCTCCACAACCAAGTAACTGGGCAATATGATACCCCTTGGTAAGACTGGATGTCAGACTTTTGGCTTCTGACTACTCTTAACGACTGTCAAAGATCTACAAATGAGAGTCGGGACCAACGGCTTAACATGCTTTCCGAGGCTCGGAGGAAACTCGGTATTAAATGGGTAGGTAAGCACGGCCTAGCGGCAGTTATTATTTAGCCATGAGCTCCTCATCAACACCAATGTAAATGTGGATAATTTATTAAGCAATCTGGGTCCTGGAAAACGTCTGGCGACATCGCGGCAGACCTAATCGAATACGGTGGGACTACCTTGAAACCTACAGACTTGATTAATCCACATTAGTCGATAAAGAGAGGATTGGAAAGGAAACAGGGAACCCTGGTCTTGGCCCTTCAGTGGGACAAAATAAATCATCATCATCAGCCTATAATGTCCCCACTGCTGGGACACAGGCCTCCTCTCAATGAGAGGGAGTGGGCTGTAATCCACCACGCGGGTCCAGTGCGGGTTGGTACATGTCTTCGATTTTTTTGTTCTAGGACATGCCGATTTACTCACGATGTTTTCCTTCACCGTTTTTGTGAGCAGCGGTGATGAAATAAATTACACAAAGTAATGCGCCTGCCTAGGTTCGAACCCACGGCTTACTGCTCGTAAGTTGGGGCTGCCTCCACTGGGTCACCGCTGCTCACAAAATAAATAAATGACATCATTCTAAGTGAAGAAAGTATACTAGATTATAAAAACATCTTCAAACAGAAAGTACCAGGGACTCAGGAGTTCTAAAATGTTAGGAGCTTAGTTTGATTTCCCTCGAGGTTAGGTCCAGGATAATATAAGACGACTTTTGCCTAGTCCTAAAAGTGTTGGTATGCGATCTCTTTGTGGCCTAGTGCACAAGGTCCTCTTTGGCCTAGAAGATAAACTCATCCTATCTTGTATCATCTTCAGATCACATTAAGAGCTTTGCGATCAATACTATAAGTTCGTGCAGTAAATCAAATATACAAAAACAATAAGATACTAATAAACGTACAATACTACTTTGAAAAAATTCAGTCCATTAGGTAGGTCGAGAGCCCTATTGAATTATGACCGCGGTAATGCACTAGACTAATGGTTGGTCATAGAGAGGCTAACAGTAATTTATCATCGCATCGTAAAGGCAAGGTATATGTACCTACTTTACTTTTAATCAACACCGCACGAGCTTAATTGCCCCATTAAAATATAGTAAAACATTTTTTCTATGTTGATTTAATTTTGAATTTTATTTTAAACTACATGTTATTTTTTTTTACATGTTATTGGCGTCATTTATAATTCTGTCATCGATGTTACTTGAAATTAGTTGAAAGATTTATTTTAAAACAACCGAAAGATTTGTTTTGAAAAATGTATTTAAAATTACAATGGAATTTTATGGCACAAACTTGCCACGGCCAAGCTATTCCCAAACCACTGCAACTCCTAAAAACCAGTGGCGACTATCAACAGTAGCGACCACCAGAAAAGCGCCGAGAAAATAAAGTTCGACGAAGTCCCAGAGAAATAATTTGACTGTGCTGGATCCCGCAACGTATTTATGCAGGAATGAATAGGTTCGAATAATAAAAACACCATTTTCACTTTCCTCCTAAATATTATCATTCAGTTTATAAGGTATGATATTTAAATCCAATTATACACATAAAAAAGTGAAAATCCCGCAAAGCTCAGGATTGGTGCCCTGAAACAGTGACACGGGGTCGCGGCAGACCACGAAGGAGATGGCGGGACGAACTGAATGTTTTCCTTGAGAATTGGAAAGAAGCAGCACAGAATCGCGACCGTTGGAAGGAATGGAGGGAGGCCTTTGCCCAGCAGTGGGACGATACAGGCTAGTAATAATAATAATAATAAACACATAACACATACATCATCATCTGCCTAGCC
Source organism: Cerastis leucographa (assembly GCA_963082945.1). Taxonomy (NCBI): domain Eukaryota; kingdom Metazoa; phylum Arthropoda; class Insecta; order Lepidoptera; family Noctuidae; genus Cerastis; species Cerastis leucographa. The sequence goes on from OY720366.1 coordinate 4,267,842, forward strand.
TTTTCCCAAACTAACTTGGGGTCGGCTTCCAGTCTAACCTGAGTACTAGTATTTTACATGAAGCGACTGCCTATCTTACCTCCACGACCCAGTAACTGGGTAATACGATACCCCTTGGTAAGAGTGGATGTCAGACTTTTGGCTTCTGACTACTCGTAACGACTGTCAAAGATCTACAAATGACAGCCGGGACCAACGGCTTCACGTGCTTTCCGAGGCACGGAGGAAACTCCGTATGTAACGTAAACGTAACTCTGTATGTCTTAGAGATCGACCCGTGCGGCTGTTATTATTTAGCCACGAGCTCCTCACACATAAAACATCCAATAGACATCTAGTTAGGTTCGTATAGTAAATAACCCCAGATGTAACCTGTACACTATTCAACATATAATGCAGTTGTCAGTTATAAACAGCTGATCGCTTATATTGATTGAATATTAATGGATGGAGGATTCAAACTTAGTACAAAAGTTATTGTAGTATTCAACTGAGCAAAACCTGAAACCTATTCAATTGAAAGTGCGTTAAAGTTAAAAGCACTATTGATATTAAATGGCTTCAGTAATAAACTATTGTCAATAAGAATTTCGTTTCTGCAAAATAATATTTAGAGACTGTTTGTGTGTCTCCTAAATAGAATTCTTTACACAGAAACATTCTATTGGCTTTTATAAAAACAGGCCCCGAATTTATTTTTCTTTATTACATAATTTTCGCAAAGTAAATGTGTCGTTCTTGCCTATCCTGCGAAAATTATAAACAAAACGTTTTATGAAAATGACTAGGGTAATTTAATAAACGTCCATAAAACTTCTAGCTTTTTTGAAAATGGCTTTCGTTTATTACTTTTTTTTTTGGGAAAAAATGTTAGTACTGCTGTCTTAATTTATTAAAAAGAATGCCTCCTTGGTCTAATAGTCACACGCGCTACTGCTGAGCGGGAAGTCCTGGGTTTCTTATTATATTACCAATTCTTTTTTTCATCAGGAATTTGTCAAGCCACGGAGGCTGGGTTTGTGCCCGTTGGTTGATGTCAATGTTATGGCCCATATTACATGGTACTTAGAACTTAACTGGCAGAATTCGGATGCGACTATTAGGTATACATCTGCACGCGTAGCATGACCGCCGTAGAAACGGACTATGTTGACGGAAGAATCGACCAACTGACACATTGTCATTGTGGGAGGCTTTTTAAATTCGTAGTTTTTTTTTCTTCATTTTTTTTATCTTGTTCTAACTTTTGTAGTAAGCAACGACTTATTGTCGGGCCTACGATGTCCTCCCATAAAATCAAAATCAAAAGTCATTTATTCAAACTAGGCTGATAATCAGCACTTTTTGAACGTCAAAATCACAAGAGACAGTCCCCAAAAACGCCCGCCCTTCGCCACTTCCTAGTGTTTTAGCTGGGAAGAAGAAGTGGCGGAACAAACTCCCCAGCAACACATCTGACTGTTAGGCTAGAAGAACCAGACTATACAATAGTGTTCAACAAGTTTATATAAACAAGGAATCCATTACATCAAATTAATGAAACATGTCAGCTAGCACACACACATACCTAAGTACTAACGCTGTAACTTCAAAATTTGTAAAACTTAATGATTTTAAAAGAGTAACCATGGAGTTTCTTGCCGGTTCTTCTCCATAGGAAACGACCAACCCGAACCGTGCTCCTTTTGGCGACGTTTTATAAGTGCCCATGTAGGCCTATGTAAAATCAAATATTTTGATTTTGTCTACCTGTCATTATGTCGATTCTTCCGTAGACAAAACTTGTTTCTACAGTGGTCATGCTACGCGTGCTGTCGAATCCTTCAGGGCTTACAGGCGTGATGTTATGAATGCTACAGTTAATTCTGCAACACAAGAATTTAGTTTAAAAAAAAATATAACTTATGCCTCATGAAAAGGAATGAGGTAGATTAACGTGATTAGTGCTAGCTGCGGTCACTTAAGCTTTAAATTATACGATCTCAACACGATAACAAATGTTGTTTATGTTACTGTACATCGTAAACTTCTTTTAAATATGCGTGTTTGTGCATGTTTTTTTTTTTAATTTTGTAGAGCCACAGCATTTTATCTAAATTTATACAAGGTGTTGTTTTGCATCCTCGTCAAAATTCAGGATGTTGTCACAAAATACATAAATGATCAATATAAAATTACGGTACCTACTTAATTATTAAAAAAACACTGCTTTTTTGTTGTTTTAATTTGTCAGTATTTCAGAATAACCCTCTTAACGTGGTTTAGGGAATAAGAAAGTATCGAATAAACGTTTGAGATTTTTTTTTTGTGTGTAAGCGAAGTTATAAGGCGAGGAGCAGACGAGCCGCGTTTAAAACACGGGTGGTTCACACTTACCGATTTCCGTAAATAAGAAAAAAAAAAATTACTTACCCATTTTATTATTGATTCGGTTCGAGAATCATTAGCATAGTTACCTCCTTGAATTTGACGAGGATGCAGAACAACATCTTGTATAAGTAGACACTTAAAATTTTCATGTAGTGTGTATTACTGCGATAACTATGAAATAAAATAAAGTAAGTAAACAATTATAGGGGTTCTTACAAAAAGGTGTATTTTTTTCGGCATTTTTGATCCATCTTATTAATTTACATATTAGGCAGTGTTCATTATTGACGGCGGTACGGAAGTCTACGTGTGCAAGTCTGACTCGTATTTCGCCAGCTTTTTTGTTTATTTCGTGTCAAGATTGGACTTTTGTAGAGTATAAATATCTTATATCTGAGAGCATCTGGTGCATTTGTACTGTAAAAGAAGATTATGTTTTTTTGTTTGTTATTATTTGTCCATAGAATCGAATGATACTATCGTTATTTTAACGTATTGTTTTACCACCAATATCGTGCACTAATGATCACCGTTGCAACGCGAAGCTTACGTCGCTTTCTGTATATTAAAATGAAAGCTTTTCTGTAAAGAAAAAAAGAAAAAAACTTTTCGCATCTCAAAATAATTTTGATCAAATATAATTAGGTACTACGCCAATCGACGAGACGTCCATTAAAAATATTTAAAAAGCAGTTACAAAAATAATCCTGAACGGATGTTGTCGAACAAAAATTGAATTAGGAAAGCTTTGCCATTCAAAACAAAGAGGCTTGTCTGTCAAAACTATTTCTGACGTAATTAGATTGACTGAAAAGCGAATAAATTGCGTCATTCTATCTTTATAATGGAAAATGGGATGTTCGCTTTCGAGTAAATACATTAGCCTACTCGAGTTTGAATGACAGGGAAAAATCTTTTTATTTTGAAAATCTCTGACGAGCCTTCCCTAACGGTTTGATTACGTTCGAAATTCGAATAAATTTGATTTGATTAGAATGACAGCGTTCTTTTAATTCGAAATATGAAGCATCATGAAATTACGGATGACAATTTTTTTTTTCAAAATGCTTCTAAAGTTATTTATTTGTTTTATTAATTTTGTCTGTTTGTTAACTCTTTGACTACAAGCGTGGCTGGATTCTTATATTTTTACAATTTATATTCCAATTTTATTATTCTATGTACGCGGTTATTTATAAAATTAAAAGTACAGTGTAAATACCGTTTATGTGTAATAATAACACTACTTAGTTGCTAAACCCATGCTGTGGCACCTAGTTGAATAAGATCCAATAGTGACCAAGTTGACGTAGCCCCTGATATTGTGGATAAAACGACGTAAATACGGAGAACTTCACAATTTTAATCAAATTAATCAAGCCCTAGTTTATCCAGTCAAGAGAATTAGAATGAAAAATGAGCTTGGAATTAAGTAAAATGAAACTAATAAAGTAAGGGATTTAGAAAACTAGCATCCTAAGCTTCTATGCCCTTTTACATTCGACGGCCTTTAATTTTATCTTGGTCTATCTATAGATTAGTTTACTAGTTGAGTAAAGTAAGGATTAAACCGGATTGTAAAATAATTCCTAAAGTCCTTACTAAGAACTATTCCACCTACAAGAATAGACGCCATCATTATCAGTCCACAGCGGTCCACTGCTGGATTGCTCAAGATTTTAGCCTTAAGTGGCGTGCGATTGAAGAGACCTATTCTTCAATCGCACGCCACTTAAGGCTAAAATCTTGAGCAAAACTCAGAAATTAGCAGCAGCTGCAAAAACAAATCGTGTGTGAAATAATTTAGTACGCCAAGGTGTCAAAGGGCTCCCGCCTTTGACACCTTGGCGTACTTGAAAATAGGCGGGAAAGCAGCAATCCGATTAATTTTTTCTTTAGCTAATTCGTGTATTTATTTTTACTTTCCTTGTATTCGTAATGAAAAGCACAGTGTTTATCTCGGGTTAAAGACTTATTTAGTTCCTCCAAACCCCGTCTCGGGACTAGATAAGTTACTTTCACCCCCTAGGGTAACAATGTACTATTATTGGGTCGATAGATTTTGCGATTTAGCCTCTATTGCCTGGGAAGGATTGCTGCATTTGAGCTGGGATCTTTTCAACGCCGGATTTACCCAACAAGAGCGAGTTTTATGAACTTCGAAAAAATACTTAATTATAGGGCATTTAGCGAGCGAGCACAAAAAGCAACATACTTCAAAAAGTACTACAGCGCCATCTATGATACGACGGAGGAACTAACATCAATTTCCTACAAGTCGCAAGCAAAGTTTACATCGACTTCAGTATATATAGAGAAACCCGATAACATCTATCGGGCAGTTGCCCGCCAGACATAACACCTGTCTGGCCGGAGGAACCTCCCTTTTCTATGGCGTATCGAGGAACTTCCCACCCTGTTCCTCATACCCCTAAATATCCAATATTATGTTGCGGTGTTGGTACATTAAAAGAGACCAAAAAAAAACTTGTAAACCTGCGTTATTTCGACGGGCTGTCAAATTTACTTGACTGGATCCTCGGCAACTCTCATCCAGTTGCTACCAGCAACCCTCCGAAGATCGTCACTCCACCGAGCCTGAGGGCGTTCCACCATACGCTTGCCGATTGGCAGCAAAAAAAACACATAAAACGCGGCAGAAACGAGAAGACGTACGAATTAACATTTCCTTACTCCACTACCTTCACAACAGCCAGCATTTTATCAAAGAAACCCAATTTGCATACACACAAAACACCGGCATCATCAACAAAGCAAGAACGTTTTACTAGAACTTCGCAGTCTCGCGACCTTTTGCAACATATATATGCGTTTATTCAGCTCTCCATTCAACGTCTATGTGACCTGGTTTGCCTTAGTTTTCAGCTCATTATACTTCCTCACATTGTAGGTACTTGAAAAGCCTAGTTGATTATCTGTTAGAATAATAAATTTATAATTTGTGTAAAATAAATATCATTTTATTAGTAACTAAAAGCGTTTCACTTTTTTGTTTAAGTGTACTCGACCAACCTCGAAGTCAAGTGTAAACTTTTTAAAACAGATGTCATTCTTTTTACGAATTAGCGAACAAAGCGATTTTTTTTTCGAACTAGCGGGAAATCTACTTAACGGGCATGATTCCTTATAACTACTACCAAAAGACATAATGTTACTGTTAGCCTAAAGAATCCCACGGCTGGGTATAGGCAGCTCTTCCTGACTTCCTCCAGTTCGTTTGATCCAGGACTAATGTGGTGGTAATGGAAGTAGTTTAGTACAAACCCAAAAGCTAGGCATGTCCTTAACGCCTACTAATATTCATTATGTTACTCTGAAGTCTGCTTGCAAAATCAAAATCATTTATTTCAAGTAGGCCAGTTACAGGCACTTTTGAATACCTAGTCGAAAAACAATAAAAATGAAGCTACAGTCCCAGTCACAAGACATAATAACTGTGAAAGTACTGTAGTTGCCCATTCCAAAGCGTAGATCTCTATGGAGAAGAATGGGCAAGAAACTCCATGGACACTCTTTTACATCAGAATCTTGTTACAAAACCTTGCTTACAGCATTCATTTTGAGATGGTACATTCTGTGAGGACGATGTAGCAAGACGTACACGTTAAAAGTATCCATAGTAAAAACAAAAAGAACAATTAAATGATAAAATAATTAGTTCGAAATGAGCCGTGGCAGCTAAGAGACGACCAGGCACAACTGACAGCGCCCATTGCCTTATGGGCTTGCCGTATTGTTGGCGCTAGGCACGCCACTTGGGCCACTGTTCGTTGGTTTTGTCCAGCTCCACCTGGCATATTCTACGCTTACTACTTATACTGTCGGCCTCGATGGTCTGGTGGTCGCGAGCACGACCCAATGTGGTATTGGGTTTTCCCCTCAGGGATTTCTCAGTATCAGCCATGATGGAGTCTGGACTAGGGTCCGGATGATCGCAACAGGAGCCCTATGACATTAGTCTTAAATATAGCTGCCCAATTTAGATGGGGAATATTAGGACACTATAGGGGATAATCCTATTTTTTTTTCTTTGTCCGTCGGGTAGTTTATTGAAAAGTATTGGACACGTATTTTTTCTTTTTTCACGTGGTCATAAAATTACGGAGATATATTGAGTTGAAATGGCGCATGACGTCACATGTAGGTAAGTTTTATACCCACTTGTGACGTAGTAAGCCCCCACTCTCCAACTTTAATAAGTTCTAACTAAGTAATTTTTTGATATTTTGATAAAACAAAAAATACGTGTCTAATATTTTTGTATTACCTGTCTGACGGACAAAATCGAATGTCGTTTTCTTTACCCAGTCCGATCCCCTATTTGGTACACCGCTGCCTAGCTCTTCGGGAATAACGTTCTAATAACGTGGCTGAGTACGCTTGACCGAAGGATTGTGCAGACCCGCCCGTCTATTCTATCAAAAAATCACATTCTAATCAACATACAACCTGATAATGACATTGAGAGGAGCTCGTAGCTAAATTGTAACAGCCGCACGGGTCGATCTTTAAGGTTAAGCCGTGTTTGCCGAGGTTGGTCCGTGGTGACCGTAATTATATACCGAGATTCCTCCGTGCCTCGAAAAGCATATTAAGCCGTTGGTTCCGGCTGGCATTTGTAGATCTCTGACAGTCGTTACGAGTAGTCAAAAGCCAAAAGTCTGACATCCAGTCGTACCAAGTGGTATCGTATTACCCAGTTACTGGGTTGTGGAGGTCAGATAAGGCAGTCGCTTCATGTTAAATACTGGTACTCAGCTGCATCCGAGTAGACTGGAAGCCGACCCCAAGATAGTTTGGGAAAAGGCTAGGCAGATAATGATGAACCTGATAATGACCTTCAAATTGCAAAAAAAACGTAATAAAATTTGAATTTCACGGGCTACCCTTGCTACTCCACTTTAAGCCTTAAGCTTAAAAAATGTTGCCGGTACTTGCAGTGAGGTAAATAATGGCTGCGTAGAACGAAACACTACGCGTCAGCTGTGTTTCGTTCCACGCAACTCGTAAAATTTAATGATGATCTGGTAATCTGTCTGTAGTCATAAAAACATACGATGTAGTTAATGTCATAACTTCGTAAGCACTCATAACTACTTGCTTTTTTTTGTAAAATAGTTTATTCTAACATTTTCGTCTTCAAATCAAGCATTTCACTTAGATTTATGTTATGATTGCACTAAAACACAGTCTCTATTTAAGTTTTGTAATAAATAGCGGATCGGACTGGGTAAAGAAAACGACATTCTATTTTGTCCGTCAGACAGGTAATACAAAAATATTAGACACGTATTTTTTGTTTTATCAAAATATCAAAAAATTACTTAGTTTTAACTCATTAAAGTTGAAGAGTGGGGGCTTACTACGTCATAAGTAGGTATAAATCTTACCTACAGCTACATGTGACGTCATGCGCCATTTCAACTCAATATATCTCCGTAATTTTATGACTATGTGAAAAAAGAAAAAATACATGTCCAATACTTTTCAAGAAAATACCCGACGGACAAAGAAAAAAAAAATTGGATTATCCCCTATTCCCAAGCTTCCCACTAAGCTGACATCTATTTTCATTTCCTGAAACACCAACCGCTTGTTAAGATTAATTTCGTAAATGCAACATTAGCTGCTTCCGATAGCCGTCACCGTGAAGTTCTAATTTCAAGCGAGTAACATGTCTCTAATAAATTAAATAACTAGTTAGTGTCAGATGGAATTTGCTGCGGCTCCAATATCGTGCTAATTTATTAGCAGTGACGTAAACACTGCAGTAAATAGCAACGAAATTAAAGTGTACCATGTTTTACGATCACGCTGCAACGTTGGATAAAATGCGAGCAAACACGACAAGGACACTGCAGCCGGCACGAAGGCTGCTGTTACCTTTGTTACCATCCTGAGAATGCCATGGACATTACCACTTTATTAAAATTAAAACAGTTCGTTTTCTAAAACAAATACGAAAGGCATGCAATTTATATTTTATGGTGTTATTTCAAGCGACCTAAAATGTGGTATTGCGCCGCAGCGCGCCTCGTCAAACCATGTCCGATTGACTGGTGGTTTGAATTATTTAATCTTTTAAACAAATTACACGTTACAGTTTCTATTCGGTATTGTTATATCGATGGTTATTGTTAGTTAATTGCACCCTTTTCGCTTATTGATGAAACGCTACGTCCTACAAAAGAACTAAATGGAAAATAATTATGTAGCGGTTTCTATGTTACCTCAAATTCTCCCAGAAAAGTTCGTGAGCCAAAGAAATGCTTCTCATTACCACGTTCAAGGACATAGACAATAGCATTTGGCACTAAGGCCAGAATAACGCACTGAAAAAAAAACATAATATTCTATATAGTCATGCACACTCATTTAGCATTAGAAACATTACTAAGAAACGTCGTATTTCACTATTCAGATTTTAATAGTCTTGCAATAATAAGAGGGTAATACTTTCATCAGCTGATCCGTGGATGAGTTACACCTTGGGAACCCGTTACACGACGAGTTTCCTCCGTGCCCCGGAAAGCACGTTAAGCCGTTGGTCCCGGCTGTCATTTATAGATCTTTGACAGTCGTTACAGGTAGAGTGGCCTGAAAGTCTTGAAAACCAGTCTTACCAAGGGTTATAATATTACCCAGTACTAAATGGGTTGTGGAGGTCAGATAGGCAGTCGCTCCATGTTAAATACTGGTATTCAGCGGCATCCAGCTAGACTGGAAGCCGACTCTAACATAGCTGGGAAAAGGCTAGGTAGATGATGAGGCTTTCGTCAACTGACAAGCACCTGAAGTACCAATTAAAAACGAATAAGTAACGTTGATTAAATATGATTGTATTTTCATTAAGAGCGTTTATACCTTACCGCTTTTCATACAAACTTTCAAGTCGTTATTTTCCGAAATGACTGAACCGATTTAAATGAAACTTCGTACACATAAGCAGGATACACAATCTAAAAAGTAACAATTTTTTTTTCGAAAAATATTACAGTTAAATTAGACCGATTATAAATTTTCTATAGAAACAGAAAATTCCAATTATCTCTTTTTTTTAAAACACATTTTGAAAATATTTTTTTGTAACTTTTTAGACCTATGTATGCTGCTTATGCGTATAAAGTTTCATTTATATCGGTTCAGTCATTTCGGAAAATGAGGACTTGAAAGTTTGTATGTAAAGCGGTAAGGTATAAACGCTCTTAAAATGAACGATTGTTGGTTGAAGGAACTTGAAAAAGATAAAATATAGTCTTTGTAAAGGAAAATTAAATGGAGTTTTGAACGAGATTGCAAAAATGTAATCAGCAAGCTAATTTTAAGGTTTCTTTAGTCTTTACGAGGTTTTGTTAAAATTTATGTAGATACGAAATACGTAAAGGTTCTCGGTAAAAATCAAATCACGGGATCGGCACGTTCTATTTACACTGTTTTGAGGTGATTTTGAGTTGGAATAGATGGATGGAATAATGGATGATTGTTGGTTTGTACACAAAGTTTTTTGCTCGTCGTGGTTTATGGATAGTGCATGCTGAATTTTGTAAAGTTACAGCAATCTCTACTTAAATAAGCTTAAACATTGATAGTTGATCAAATCCGTTGAAAAGTTTGACCACCTATTAAAAAAAAATGAAAACTGAGAAAAGAATATTACTCAGTTCATCTCTCAGCAGGACAATGCAGTAGTGACAATAGTCGCGTGACTAGCGGTGAATTCAAATCCATTGAAATACGATGTTTTTCAGACGCCTTAATGGCATCTAATATTAATGAATTTGATTACATGTCAAAATTGAAATGGTTCTTATTGCTAAGATCTACCTTAGGCATTCTACCTAATAGAGTGATCTTTCTAGATATTTTGTTTGCTAGACATGTCTCTAAGAATCCAGAGATATTCTAGCTGAATTCATAAAACTCACTTTCAGATAGAATCTTAATCTAAGTAACGGAGGCGAACAATCAGATAACCGTAACCGCTGTAATGTTCCATTACAGGTCTTAGGCTGTCTAAAAGAATTAGGGTTTAGTTTGAAGAACAATCAATACACTGATTCTAAATGAACCAATAATCAAAAACAAACCGAGTACCATCGGTCTTGTTGAGGTTAATTTAATCGCAAACCCGTAATCGGATTCCGTATATAAAGCAATTCCGCAATTTTGTATACAAAGGCATTGATGTGAACACAATGGGATTCTGCATTTCGTCGCAGATTTCAATAATGTTGTTGACATTCTTTTTATTGTCATCTCTGTGTCCATCCGGAACGATACGGGGAAAGATGCAGAGGATTCCATTGTTGTATTATTTTTCTTCATTGAAATAGATAAAGGAGATGTAACGGTTAAATCTTTCCCTAGATGGTTTATCTTATCTATATCTATATCTTTGAGCCGCTTTCGGAGCTTTTGGGTTTTGGTTTAAAACAATCATAGTTTTAAATAACACATTTTAATTTTGCGCAGTAATACCAGAGGCCATAATAAATATTTAACTCATTTTTGAAAAGGATATAAAATCTAGTTGAACTGTAAATTAACCGCAAGTTCTAAATCGTCCAATTACTTAAAAGATTAACGATTTGCCTGGATTGTGGGTGCGAAGATAGCTAAGTCCTAGAAGGACTTAGTTTTCTTGTCGAGTCTTAATAGCGTGGCTTGCTTAACTGTTAATAGGTTAAATTATATTTTAAGCTTGAATAAGTAACTCGTTCAAGACTGACAGTTATATTGAACACTATTAAAAATCCTTTGAATATTAAAGTATAATCAAGTCCACCATCTGGACTTGATCATAGTTTAAAATTCAAAGGATTTATAGTAAAGGACTATCACGTAGTTCCCCTTTTTTTAGTTTAAAATGCTCAAGAGGTTTGGGTAAAAGTGTCATGATTATTTTAAGTCTGCGGCCACTAATGAAAAATATTTAATTAGAAAGAACACAATATGACATTAATTTTCTTCTATGAACAATTATTTCCAAAATACATCGGAGCCGCGATAAACAGGTTGAATTTTTCAAGTCGGTGGATGGCTAATACGAAACTATGAGGAATAGCGAAAAACACTCAAAGGAGTCTCGAGCCCGATTTTGATAAAAACTAAAACTCAATAACTCACTGGTTTTATTAAAAATCAATATTCCTACCTATAAATCGAAAAGGTTGATTTTGAAAAAAAGCGCAGCCTGTATTTATTACACCGGTCGGTAGTGTCGCAGCTAAAGATCAAATTATGGGAAGTAATGACATACGCCAAACGATAGGAAAGAGTTCATTTTTGATAAAATATGTACAAACTGTTAACAGTAATCAACGAACCAGACAACTTTGACATCCGATATTTATTAACCTGCGATATAATTTTCGGCAAAATTCTTTTAGGTATCATTATTATTAATAGTATTTCACTATACGTTAGCAACAATTATCTTTGTGCCCGCTGTGAAAAAAAATCATGCCACTAAGTAGTGGAATGATTTTTTGGCATTTCCAGTTTGGGTAGCTTTGTATGAAGTCATACAAAGCTACCCAAACTGGAAATGCGGAACTATCAAACGATAAGTGCCAATATAGAAATCAGTGACTATAGTTGAACCCATTGTGTCAGAACGTGTGCATATTAATCTGGGCCAAGAGAGTGGAGTGGGCACTATATTGTGTCAATTTCTCGAGCAGTCCCCCTTCCTGCCGCGCCCCCTAGCGTGCCAGCTGCGCGTTAACTCAATGCTATGTCCATTCCGCCAAGTTCAAGTAAAAAAGGTACTAACTTGCTGTTGGAACTAAAGTATATGTAAACTTTTAACGATGCGAGGTAGCGCAATGTTCTTGGAGCGCGCGCAGTTTTTCTTGATGGACTGACGTTTCTTGGGAGTTTACTACTGCTTGTTAAGGATCAGCGACTTTCTTAGTACGCATACAAATTTAGTAAGTCGTGCGTTAATTTGAGGTTTACTACATATCCGCATAACTGAACTAACTGAGGGCTTGTAGAATCCAGCCAGCGTTTGGATCGTCTAGACTTTCACGTAAGGTGACACGCAAAGACGAGCAGAGTATATTGCTTATTTTGTGAAGATTAATAAAATCTGATTCATTGTTGGGCCTAGTATAGAACCCTGTGTCAACGCTTATAAAGTATTTGTCAAAGTCAATATCACAGTCTATAAAACTCTAAATTGTATTCCTATAGTAAAAATACACCTGAAAGCTACATAAATTCCAAAATAGAAGTCGTGTGTAAAAATAAACACAAAAATACTTTCTGAATTTAAAGAATTCGTTCACGTAGTAAAATTAACGGTCACACGCATATGGCGCGAAGTCGTTTCAGCTACAAACATAAAAATCTTTTATGGGTGGCTTGAGCAAATTAGTCCAACCTTCAGAACACCCTCGCTAATTAGTTAAAATACTAAAGAAGCATACGTTACGCATTTCAAACCGTCGACGCTTTTGTCGTCAAAGTTAGTAGAACTAATTTAAAATCTTGTTAGTTTTTCACGCAGCGCTTTCTTCTTGAACGTAAATAGCTTTGCTACAGCTTATTATAACAAGCTTGCTTTGAAATTATACAGTGTCGTTACCGTAGTTAATCTCGACATCCTCTGAAACATCGTTTCGATATTTAACGGCTTTAAAATCTCCACGCATTTTTCCGCAATGGAAGCAAAAAAGGCAGTTTTATTCCGACCCATAAAATATTTACTACCTTCATTAGGAGGAATGAGACTCTTCAAACTTTTGCAGTATTTACCTCCGCTCCGTAGTCCGTGCATCTGATGACACACTCAGAATATAAAATGGTTTTACATTTGGAAAATTGTTTTGGTTCGGGAACATATGCCTTGATTTATATGTTTTCGTTTCAGTCAAGTGAATTCAGTTCCATGTTCATTATCATGGTTGGAAGTTTTGTATGTGTGAGATTTATGTGCTGGGTGAAGCCATCGAGTAAATTGACACCAGTGAACATCTAACGCCATGTCCTAAAGTTTATGTTGTGATAGTCCAATTAGATGATTCTTAAAGCAGAATTCCAGACAAATAAACAGAATCGTTTAGTACAGGATACTTTCCTCCTCCAAATACGAATGATACTATCGATAAGGACGTTATAACGGCGATATTTACATTCATGTTAAAAAAAAATTGCATACAAATAGGAGTTCTGACGCCTTCAATCGGTTTCGGCCTACAATGAAACCATCCCGAAACGGAACAATGCATGTTAACATATTGTAAATGAAGAACAAAGGCTCATTATAAAATCAATTATCACGACATTGTGTTCGCAGGGGCTCGGTTGCTTGCGGTCGTGCTTCGTCGTAAGGCTTGCGATCTGCATTGGATGTTGACTGTAGACTGTAGTTTTATTTATTTTGTGCTAATCAGAAAAGTATAGCTGTTTGTTTTTCGTCCCACTTGCTAGTTGAGTCGAGAAAAAACAACACGATCCTAAACCATTAAACCATTTAATTAACATCTCACTCAGCTAAAACCTTTTTACTGTCAATGCCTCTGTTTACTTTTGCTTCTTCTTCTCTTTCTTTGATTTATATTGCATTTTATTGTGTATCCTGTATTAGAAATAAATTTATTCCCTCTGTTATGTCATCACGATGTAATCAATCTAGTATTGTAACTTGGGACTTCTTGTCATCATCACATGCAGCTTAAATATTTTAACTACTCATGCCTCCATTTACTTAAGACTCTACCCTCGGACATATCCTAATCCTATCCGTACAAACCCGGTCCCAGTGCCTTTTCATGTTACATAGTACAAGTACAAAGGTATATGAATTCTAATTTGGAATTGTAATAATGCGAAGTGAAATTTGCTGTAACACCCACGCATTCGAGGACCCTATGTGGGCTGATACTTTTTACATTAATGGAACTGAATGAACATTGTAATTTGTGTCATGAAAAGAGTTTTATATTGAATAAAACCTTTTTGGGTGAAATAGATGAATAAAATGGTCAGTGAGAACTGATGTGAAAGAAAAAGTAGTAAGTAATATTACTATGACGGATGACAAGGGAGAATGAAAAAAAAAACAGTGTTGCGACTTTATATAATTTGAGACAAGAGTAGGATGGTGAGGTATAGATGATATTAGTCTTATCCTCCACAATGAAAGCCAAAATCCCAAAACGAAATCTAAAGATAACTCTTTAAGATATTGCAATGCTTACGTCTCCTTTGCTTTGGATATATCCTATGTCTCTTATAATAATGCTGCGTACTTTAGCTGCACTAAAACGATTACTTAGATCCTCTCATTGTTATTCCGTACAAGTATTATACTCGAGAGCTTCTACTAACAATATTATATGTAAAGAGTTAGTGTAATCGAGCCAGAAATGATCTCGCAATCACAAGTCACTACCCTCTGCGGAATTTCAGCTTTACGCAACATGGTCATCCTTTTCAAAATTAATTGTTTCTGTGGAAGCGCTAAGCATTTTAAATTAAACTATTCCGTCTATTTTAAGCTTTATTGCTGCTTTTTATTCTGGATTATATAACTCAAAGTATTCTTTTTATGATCTCTTTTATGACCTATTCTGTTTGGAGAATTTTATATGCTCCCTGAAACTATCGTAGTAAACAAATTTACCTCTGATGCTATAAGCGTTTATGCGTGTGGTTTCATATAGCATTTTACGTAGTTTATTATAGCACCGCGATGTCTGAAAAGCGATTAAGAAAATTTTCTGAGCTACGACAAAACACCAACTGGATAATCATTAAAAAAAAATGTTTTGCTTTAAATTTTATAGTTCTAGAAGCTATTCTATACAATTCAATAAGAAAAACCGTAGATACGCAAACAAGTTCTCCAGAGACATATCAAAACAAACCAAATTCACTTTTGAATTTCAATGCTATCACGATGAGCGTTGATATAATCGATATCTCGCTAGTAAACATCGATTTCACTCGCTAAGTATGATTAAAGAATCGATTACGAATCCAGCTGATATGCCAGTAATAATATTTGCATTTCGCGTGTGCCAACATCAAGTGTGATGGAGAGGTTCTGTGTTCTTAAACTGAGTTTACACAGATTGTGAGACAGTCTGCGGTCTGTAGCAATTAAGGGTTACAGTTGTTTTAATTGCTTTAAGCAATTAAACGCAAGCTGCTCCAGGGATTAATCGACATTGTTGGGTTAATCTCTTAATACGTTTTTATTATTTCTCGTCCACGTAATTCTTAGTACCGCTAGTGTCTGATGTTGGGTAAAGACGGTGGTAGCAGTAAAACTTTTTATAACCATCCTTTCCTATATAATGGCTTGCCGCATATGTTGGTTGAACAACCAAACGAACGACACTTTCTTTAGGTCCTACCCCAATTTTTATTTATATCACCTCCCACGCACAAGTCGGCTCTGTTACATTTTTGTTAACAAACGAATTCTTTTGTTTCAGGTACAAATTTTCCTCATCAGATACGAAGAAACGCTCTACAGAACATCTGACATCTGTTTGTTGTCACCCAATAACATCGACTTCTTTCTCACCGTCAATCGTCTTCTCACAAAGTAAATGTTTTTCAAGTTTCAAACGAGAGCATTAAACCCTTTTATCTGCTATTATTTTTGTAAATGAGTCATTCAGCGGTTGGCGTAGGTGTCCAACGTGTGAATGGTATGGTTACTGCTCCATTATTTGTGGCTTTATTGGCTTGAGCATCATTATTAAATTGGTATAATAAAGGTGTGTTAATGTCTATTATGTCATTCTCTTAATCATCGGGTGCTTCTACCTTATCGTGTGAACAAGAGATTACATATTATATTCCATTGTTTCTTAGAGCATACATTACTTAACAGTTGCTACGTAACTTGAAGTTAGTTTACTTAGTCTAAGCTCTATACTCTGGTGTACTAGACAGTAATTAACGTGATTTCTCCTCTACGACGTATAATTTCTTTGGCTTGAGTAGATACTCAATCCAAATAAATTATACGTCGTTCAAGAGTTCTAAGTTCTTTCAAGATAAGTGCGATGTTAAGTAAGCAGACGTATCAGGTGTTGTCTTCCCTTTGCTTTCGTTTTTGAGTGTGTTTTACTCAACATTTTTGAAGTTGAAGACTCTTAGTGACCAATCACCACAAAGTCCTAGGTTTGACAGTAAACCCCACTGCGATGCCGTCACTGCATAAGTCTTGCAGAATAGACCACTTTGGCTCACTTGCTGGAGAGGAAAATAAACTTAAACACTATCAAAACAAGAGTGAAAATGCCTAAAAGTAAACCTTTTATCCACTCACGAATCGAAAAAAGTTCCATTTCGATTCTGACTATGTAGAATCCACAGCAGTTAAAAAAACATCCACATTCGCACAGCATTCAAAGAGGCGCAGACAGAGCTAGATCCATAAGCTGTATAAAATAAAGGCTGGGAAATCTTCTAGAGATTAGGGTTGACAGATCAGATAAAAACAAATAAAAGAAAATTTCGGTCGTTTTGTAAAACCTGGAGAATTTGCTAGACTCACAGTGTGTGTGTCACACTAAACATAATCTGATTGAAGTGCTTACAGGAATCTTATTTTTCCATATTTAGCTATGGCTGCGATGAAAATGATCACAGTAAAAACGTATGAGTAAATACTTCTTAGAAGTTTCGCAAATTTTTGAAAACTGAGCTTATGTCAGCCCTATACTTTAGACAAGTTCGCAGTGCCACAGAATTTCACTACAAGAGAAACCTTTCCTCCTTAAACACAGTTACACGTTTTGTGGTTTTCTGAACAGCTATTACTGTATGCTTTCATTTACAGGACCACTTAAATTCTCGATGAAGTTATAACTGAGAATGCTGTTTACCATTAAATGAGTTAAACTAATTTCATTAGCCAAAGTTACATAAACACGACATATTAGACTTTAAAAAGCAAATTATTAATGTAAGAAACCGTAACATAAACATGTCTGAACAATCTAGCCAAAGAAACATTCTACAAGAAGCCTACATAAAATACAAGAAACCTAAAACATGTCTAATTAGCTAAAACATAAACCAAGGCAAGGCATTAAAGAACACATTATCCTACTTGTAACCTATTTTATGAACAACTGGCTCGTGAGCTCAATTCGATGGAATATTATTCACATAAGTAGTTAAATTACTAAACCACCGTAACTTATCAGTTTATCACTCTGTTTAAGAAACTGAATCATTGAGTTGTATTTAAGTTTGCGTCATATCTACTAGATTTTGCACACGGCTTCGCCCGCATGTTACTGTTACCCTGTATCATCCCAATGCTGGGCAAAAGCCTCTCCCCGTGAAGTAGTACCACTTTCTGAATCAAGCCCTTGATCCAGCTGCCTAAGGACAGCCTGTCTTTGTCATGTTATTACTGACATGTTGTTACATGGCTATGGATATATCTTCTCCAATCTCCGGTCGTTGATATACTTTGAGAACTGGTTGATCATAAATACGAAGCCCGCATTGTTTTAAGAGCTGGTTTTGCATCCGTTGTAAATGGAACCATTATTTCTCAGCTTCAGCTTTTAAATTTAGTAATTGCCGTCGGTCGGTATGCGCAGTGTCCAGACACAAGATTTTTGCTCTGTAATTTTATGCCTGTGTTAACAAATTCCTTATTTCCGTTTTTGCGCTATCTCGCGCTTCATAATTATACGTTACAACACCTAAGGAAGCTATAGTTTCATTTGGAATTCATGATGGAACTCCCTAGTGAACAGCTAACTAACATAAACTGCTCCGCCTGCTATCTAAACTAGCGCTTCAATTTAAATCACCAAGGAAACTGTAGCGTTTATGCTACCTTTCTACACCATTGCACTTTTTCAACCCATTAGCTTATCACTATAAACTCCGAGCTCCACCTCGGGTTATCTCACTATGCAAGCAAAAAAACATAATGGACACTTAGTAACTCTACGGGACACAAAAGGCTCGCAATAATCGTTTAAAGTGAAGTCCAAACGACTTTTGCATTCTTAGTAGCACCGGTCTTGCATTTAATGTTTGTTTCAAGAGCATCCGAAGAGCTTCGGCAGTGTGTGGGTGCCATTACTTCGATGCGAAGTTCCAGAGCAGTTTATAGTGTTGCATATTGAATAACCCGCATATTGAAACTACGTCTGTGGCTTCCTCAAGTTTGTTTGATAACAGGTTTGTCATGGCCCTGTTTAGAACCGTCTTGAGTTTGCTGTTGCAAATTACTATGGCTTCTTCTGCTTTATTGACAGATTTTATTGTTGTTTGACACTATATTGGTTGCATTGCATCTCCAGCGTTCCTCTCTAATCACCATATAAAATATCAGTCATGTTACAGAGTAAATCAAAGTAGCCTTAAATCAACTAAGAGCACATTATAGTCGCGACGCAAAGGATGAAATTTATAGTCAATGATCCTTCTCAAAAAGCCTTCCATCGATTCCAACAATTGTTATTTTAAGAAAAACCTTGAAACTAAAAGATGCTTTGTGCCATTCCAATTTATCTTACTCGTGTTCCGGTAACCCTGAACCAGTTTTGTATTCTGAACGGCATTCAATAATCTGTCACTAACTACGGGGTGGGTTGGAGGCAGTCCAACATTGTAATAGATTCTGGATCGCGTGGCTTTCATTTTAATTTATTTCAACACATTTCCCTAGACTTTCGACTCTTTATTTAGAATTGTAAGAAAAAGTTCGAAGTTGTTTATGGTTGCGCAAGTCGTAAAGAACTGCCTCGTGAATTTAGTCACGCGGCTTCCAACTCCTTACAAATACTTTTCTAAGGAGTTCGAAGGCGCGTTTACTTGTTCTTTCTTTTAAATATTCGAATGTTTTCTTTTTATACCTACCATCTAATGCTTTGTTGTTGCTATGTGTATTAGAATCCTGGCTAATCCTTAAACCAACATGACAATCCCAAATCCTCCTATAAAACGGGCTGCGTAGTCTCGAGTAACATCGAAAAGTTCTCTCTCAAGACAAATCGGGAATTCTTTCCAATTAATGCCGCAAAACTTACTGCGACAGTCTTTGCGTCCAAGTGACCCATCGAGATGAAACGCAAAGCCGATGAACTCACGCTTGTCGCCGAGATCTTAGCATCCTTGAGTATATCGTTACCACGTTCCTCATGCCAAACGATAATACCACCATCTCTTTATATGACAGTACTGATACTTTACGAGTATTTGAAGAATCATGGGCGTGCCAGAATGTTATGATAAATCATCCACCCAACACATGGTTTAAAACGGATGTCAACATAAATAACATCCACATATACCCCTTTTAAATTATGTTTACTATGCAAGACGGACGCCATGACAATAACACAAACAAACAATGAATTAAAACCATATTTGTAGGTTAAGCCGTTAAACTAAAACTAGGCTATCGATTCGACGTTATTAAGCTCACCTCACTTTGTTTGAAAAACTAATATAGACCATGACTATAAAAAAAGTTTCATTGGCTCGGTAATCGAGTTGCTTACGATTTACGATTTCATTCATTTGATTGATGTTCATTTATACTATCAATTCATTATTTATTTGTAGTGAATCAAATGGCGTCTATTAGGGAAATTAATGGTACGTCGTTTTATTCTCTCCACATGAATGATGTATTATGTCAAGAGTATTAAATGCTGTGTCCTTCTCTGTGATGTGTTGATTTCAGATTTCATCATCATCATCATAATTCTCTTCCTTACACAATGTATTTAAGGTCGGCGAAGCATGTCTTCTTCTTCGCCATCTTATTGTTTAGCCATATTATCATTTACACCGTCTTTCACATTTTGTCCAGATTCCTTATGTTTACTTATTTGCTTTAGCTTCAAGGACATGCAATATGTTCATCAGAGTCCATTATGATATCAGCTGATATGATGATGAATGTATTGTTTTTTTTTTCAACCATACATACATTCAGAAAGTAGGTACATTGAAACGGATAATCACATCAACGTCAACAGGATACATAGCAAAATTAAGTACTTAGTTGCCTTTTATTAATTGTCCGTGGCTCACAAAGGGCTTCTTTTACTGAAAGGGACATAAGCTTCTTACAATTCTGACCCGCCGGCTTTTAAGACATATACATTGAACATATTTCTGATTCGTTTGTCAACTAGCCTTTTTAACCCCCGACAAAAAAAAGAGGGGTGTTATAAGTTTGACGTGGGTATCTGTATGTCTGTCTGTGGCATTGTAGCTTCTAAAAATAAATAAAAATTAAATTAAAAATGTTAATTGTTTTATGCTTGTGCTAAGCGGTCCACTTAGCGGTCTCCCGACGCTACGACGCTGACGCTTGGATTAATTTATTTTAATTTTTCTTTCTGCGTCATTCAAATTTTTGCTGCTGTTGCTTCTTGTTTAACATTATTCCATTTTTTTATGTCTTTTGTTAGCAATATTTCATTATATCCAACATCATTAACTTACAGTACTTTGATATCTATATAAAAGAACTGGTTATTATTCAAGTAGTCCATTTTGAACCAATAAGTGCTAAGTTCAATACTGCTGTCTTCAAACACAAGTATAAACATACCGAGCCTATAATGTTCTCAGATAAACTTACATAAGTGGAGTCTCCCGAACTCATAATTCACTATAATTATGACAAGAGATAATTTAAACATGCAAGCATGCAGAGGTTATCAGTCTTGACGGCGTAAACGCACCCTTTGTTGCGCCCGTGAATCAGTCAAGTGTGTCTTATCTTCTAATTGATGGGAACCAATACGCAATGAGCTTCCTAGAACGTTTCTATTGTTTGTTGTTCTATTATGTGGTGAATGTGGGCATTGTGGTAGGTTCTGGAATTTGAATGAGTGTTCGAAGATGATTCATGGGTTATTTTGAGTCTATAGATCGTTTTATATCAAAACTGCTCTTCTCAAGCGTGTGTTTGGCAGTGGACATCATATGCTGATATTTTAAGCTTAGTATGTTTGTATTACATCTATGACATACAAAGTTTAGTAAGTTAGCATATTTTACCAAGCTTTTTCTTCGTCTTGTCGTTCATCCCCTTAAAACTTATCCAATTAAAAGACTGACTTCAAATTCTTGGCTAACACTAAAAGAAAAATCCGCATAATTTTCTCGACAATTTCCCGAGGTAATCTGATTTCAAAATGTTAATTGCACAAACAAGAAATCCTTAATTAAATAATTTGCAATATCATTCACGACCATTACCCGAAATCCTAACCAAACAAAATAACAGTACCGCAGACAAACAATTGCTTCCTACAGTCAAGGAAATAGGCATTCCTATTCAAATTAGGTGCTCCTACTGCTTCGGTCTGAGCGTAAACAAGGCTCGAGTAATTAAATCTAAATGCGTATCTTCATTCCTCGCGAGTTCCGTTCATAGAATGTTTACGTGTTCGGCTAGGATGTTTGTTATTGCGTTGTTGAGGTATCGTGGGCCAAGAGATGAGGGGTCAGCGGAGAAAAGAGAGGTAGCGTTTATGAGAATAGTAACTTTGGGAAAGAAAGATGAGGTAACTGATGATGGTGGTAGTTGTATTAAAGTTTGATAACCATTCTTACTAAGGGGTATCGTGCTAATGAGTAATGTGGTTATGGACGTCCACAGTCGATCCATGTAAAATACTGGTATTCAACTACATCCAGTTAGACTGGACATAGCATAGTTGGGAACAGGTATTAGGCTTTGACGATGATCATGTTGAGGACAGATCTGTAAAGTAAATTACTTTGCAAGTTGCAATAGTAGATTATACAACAAGTGAAAAAAAAAGATAATTTAATTCGAGGGACTAAGTTGGATCTTGAGAGCAGCGAAGTATTCTAGAGTAGAAAGAATCCTGAGCTTAGCAAGGGATTCTAGATTAGAATCCTAAGCTGCATTTTCTGTCCTTTATTAGTGTACTATAAGTACGTAGTTGGAGACGAATAATAGAAATGTCGAGGAATGTTTTTCTTCCATTTCTTCATGAGAAAAACTTATTCATATCTTGCTTCATGGTTACATTACCTTTCTTTTGCAGAATAGAAACTGCTCCAATGTATACATAAACATATCTTAATATGCTAAAGCCTTCTAATTCAATATCGCAATCAGTTCAGTACAGAATTCAATATCTTTAAGGCAACCGGTCGGTAAAACGGCGGAGTGCAGTGTCCACAAACTAATAAATATTCAGAGCAGACCTACTCGTACGCGTAGTCTATTTCTGTTCCTAGGAAGTATCATTTGTTACTGTATTATGTATTCACGACTTGGTCGCTTGTCTTGTGACAGAATTAGGGTGTGTCACTAAGTTAACTTCAGTTAATTTGATTATTAAAGTTTTTCTTTTACTGTTACTGTTAGCCTGTGCCATCCCACTGCTGGGCCTCTCCTCATGACTTCCAAATTCTTCGATCCAGAGTTAATATGGACCACTGGTCGTCTTTCTTTTACTACGTTTTAATTAGTGATGTTGATGAATTTTTAGATAGTTTGTAAAGGAATTCGATATG
The DNA here is from genome assembly GCA_963082945.1 of Cerastis leucographa. Classification (NCBI taxonomy): domain Eukaryota; kingdom Metazoa; phylum Arthropoda; class Insecta; order Lepidoptera; family Noctuidae; genus Cerastis; species Cerastis leucographa. Next base: position 4,290,741 of record OY720366.1, read on the forward strand.
GTTGACAATTTTGTCTCTTCCGTTGATGTTAATTGTGGCTTGATAGGCCGAGCCGATTTAGTAGGTACTGTCCAATTCAGTTTTTACTGTTAATGGGGTCTAATATCATCTTGATACTAATAGTTTAAAAAACCTAATATTTGTTTAATACGTCGGCACAAGTAAAGAAAAAAGAGTTACTATAATTCTTTCTGTTTATAGACGAGCTTGACAAATCAAAACATACACCAGCTGCAGAAAACTAAAACCCAGTTCAAAAACAAAGCCTTCACTGCTCCGGAAACTAATCCGACGACGTGTACCATAGGCCCTTATAACAGGCCTATATAAGTAATCATTTAAGTGCATATAAGCCGTGAACTTTCGTCCGCACATTTATGACAGTATTTCCTTCGCAAACAGCGGTGCGAGCGTTCGGGGAACCTCGTCTTCGACGGAAATGGCCGACGAAATTAATATGGCGTAAAGTGTAATGTTCCTCAGCATCGGCGGTAATATTTTGTATGTGATTGATTGTTCTTGTTTGTATGTGATTGGCTGTTCTTGTGTGCGACATTTCATGGGAACAGTAGAAAACCAACAGAAAGAAGCAAGTATCTTGCAGTATTCAAAGTCAAAATTGAAACGAGATTAAACGGAGGAAAACTCGGTAAATGTAATAGATGGTCACCCATCCACGAACCGACCTTGGCAAGCGCTGCTTGACCTCGAGGATCGACTATTAATAAGCTGGCTGCTTTTGACTACTTTCCTGAATAAAAGATGAAAACGACATCGAAGTAAATCCATAATATGTAGGGTTTTAGAATTCCGAGCAGATTTTTTTATCACCTCACTCTCAATATTCTCTTTTTATTATACATAAAAATAGATTTGATCGCTTCTGAATTATGCATAGACTGGCAGTAAAAGTTTTTCGAACCCCAGTTAGCCTGAGATAATGAACGTCGAATATGACAGCCGACGTTATTTGATTAAATCTGTATTTCACTTAGCTTGTGAGACTCCATCTACTGTAATATTCTATACAACTAGGATTCTTTCTTTATTCAGAGTCCTGAATAAATAAAGGCAGAGAAATAAACAGATAAATCTACTTTAGAATTAAAGTCTTGTAGTTTAACTTAGTTTAATTACCTACGTCTAGATGTTGGCTAACCTAGTACAATGTACCAGCTGTATTCCTTCGATGGTCTTAATTAAGATTTGTACCAAAATCGAATATGAAGATCTTGAATACGTAATAGGGACCGTACTTTACCTAGGCTCGGTCCCATATTGATGAAGTGCCTCCATTAGACCGGCAACGTATTGGGCAATCATGCGCATCGGCTAATATGCTGACCGTAGCCCAGTTATCCAGTCTGACGTGCCTACGGTACATTAGGCTGTTCGCTTTGAGCTTTATTTGTCGTAAAATAGTCTAGGCTAGGGTTTATGACGGGATGGGTTTATAGATTTCCTGTTTTTTGTTGGAGCTGGACTAGAAATGAGAGAAAGTACATTTCACATTTATACTTCTAAAAGATTTTATGATTTCATGTTTTTTTGCCAAAATTAATAATGGTCTAGATTTTGAAATATGTGTGTGTTAAATTAATGCTTCCAGTCACATACTGAGAATACTTATCACAAAAACATCAGTCAAATAATTCGCTTCAGGCCCCGTATTCATCTCAAAAGGTAATTGTAATTATGTACAAATCCAAAACACAAACACAGATGGAATTAGAATTCTTAGTGAATTCCAATTTGCCGTCAATACCAATGGGCGATCCTCAAATTACCGAATTCTGAATAAACACAAAGGAATCAGGGATCAAATTTATCCGTGCATGAAGACAAAGGCAGTCGTTTAAGAGCACCGTACTCCGGTAGCCCTGCGAAGGCCAGATTGGCACGTGTTCGAATAATTACATGAGTGTGAGGGTCATATAAATTTTGACAATTGCGCCGCAGTATCGTTTTTACAAAAGACGTATTGATTGAAGGTTGTAAAGAGTAATAGGGTACCAAAAAGGTGTTTATGGTAAACGCACACACGATACGAGAGAAATTAAGTAAGAGGCAAAATACTTGTTTGCCTTTAATGTTACCTAGGACTTCTGAGTTCTAGAATGTCGAGGTGCTTTGTACTGCTAGCGAGAGCGTTATAAATTCCAATAAGCAGGCAATTTTTTTCAGTTCCACAGTTGAGTGTTTATATTATCTATCCACGAATGTTAATTCGACACAATTCCTTTAGAATCACAAGTCAAATTAAACATTCCAATTTGACCTCAATGTCGATGCCCAAAGCTCCAATTACTGTTGTAATCAAACACAAAGGGAACAGATCATTAAAGTAAAGCCGATTGTGTTTTGAGTAAAAAGGCTATTCTCTAAAGTCACAAGACCTTTGAGTCGACAAGAAGGTCAAATGAAGATGTGCTAGAAAAAGTATGGTATTTCTATACCAGTTGGTAGTCATCCAACCAAACGAAAAATTCTAAAAGGAATTTAGTTCTGAGAATTATAAAACTATAGATCTTCCAACCACACAAATTGACTAAATTAATTTCCGATTAATTTTGTTAAACAGACAAAGGCAGTGTGGATCATTGGATTTAATCGTGTGCAAAAACTAAGACGATCTTGTAAGGGCACCGACAACACTGTGAAGGTCAAATGCGCGCACGTGCTAGATCTTAGCATACAAAGGCATTAGGGATGAATGGGTTGAGACCGATCTGGCGTATAGACTAAAGCAATCATTGAAGAGCTCCGATAGTTCAGTGAACGTCGACACGTGCTGTTAGTAAGATAAAAGATTCAGCTTAATTGAAAATTACTACAGCACATCTCGATTTCCAAAAATAGTAATTTAAGGAAACACAGTATCCTCCAACTAAAAGCACTGACTTAACAATGCACAAAGCTCAAGAAATCTTATCATTTACAAGTACAGCATTTCTGGAAGCTCAAAAAAAGTATTTGAAAGAAACACAGTATCATCCAACCAAAAGTATTGACTAAAGAATACGCAAAGCTCAAGAAATCTTATCATTCACAAGTACTGCACTTCTGGAAGCTCAAAAAATAGTAATTAAAAGAAACACAGTATCCTCCAACCAAACGCACTGGCTAAACAATGCGCAAAGCTCAAAAAATCTCTACAAACAAAGCCAGCTGGGATCATTTGATTGAATCCGATCGTGAGTAAAGACAAAGGTGATCTTGTAAGGGCATTGGCGGCCCTGGTAAGGTCAAATGCCGACACGTGCTATAGGATGAGGATATTCAGCTCAAGGAATAGGAAGAGGATTAATGGATGCTCCGATAATAGTAATTTGAGGAAACAGAACATCCTCAACAGATAGTAACCAAATTAAACACAAAGCTCGAGAAATCCATCAGCTTCTTTGATGTGCAAATGCAGGACACGTTATCAAGTGTCCCATCGTTTGTTGGGCAAGCCCTGGAGTTTAAATTTGGTGTACATTTAAACTCCAGGGCAGAATCTTTGCTTCGACCAACCTGATAGACTCATCTATTTAAAGACTTTCGAGTCAGCTATGGCAACTCGTGTCCAATGTGGAATTAACTCCTGCCTCGATACTCCAAATGTCGAAAGATTACAAAATCGTGCAAACACACGGAACACCAAATTCTTAACATAACCAAGGTAGCAGAAATCATTAAATCAAATCCGATCATGCGTGAACACAAAGACGTTCCTTTAAGGGCACCAGTAGCCCTGCGAAGGTCGCATACCCACGTGCTGCTTAAATATGTATTTACGTTTTAATCAACCTGAGGACGCGCATGTTCGGGGTTCTAATGATGTCGCCTGTTTGATTATTATGTGTTGGCTTTGCTCCTACGTGCTTGCTGGTATTTGTACTTAACATTCTTGTGTTGGTAAATATACCTACTACATGGCAGTTATTGGGGATTTTGTCTGGTCTTATCTTCCTCTGGTAGACTGCCGAACTGCTAGTATGCGTACGTCTTTTAAGTATGATTTACTTCTGTATTAGCGTTAATTATTATCAGAATCAGTTTATATTATCACTCTTTATCTATTGTGTACAAATTCTTTGTTAATTATCAAATTTTTAGGTAATTTAAAGTCTGTATCAAGTAACCTGTGTAGCTGTTGAGCAGTCTAACTCACTTGATATTTGCAAGTAACTTAATTTTCACCGGAGAAAACAGATGTTCTTAATTTTCGAGAACTAGTTAAATATCAACAGATCCTCTACTGCGAATTTCAGTTGCGGTTTTCAACCGAACCGAACTGAAATCACGTGTTATCTCTATTCAAATGAATATTAGCAACAGTGAAGCGCCAAAGTTACACACGTCTCTGCAAGAATAAATTAATTCAACTTGGCAGAGTTGCCAAGCCAAAGTTTTCTCCTTAAGGCCTTTGGTTTGCTTGGCTTGCCCGAGTTTTGGAGCTGTTTCCGTCTCGCCCGCCCACTGGTTCCTCATTGTAGCTCAAAAGTGTTTGACTTCATTCCATTTTGCAACAATGTCCTGATGACCCCTTTGATTGCTCAACTTTTTGAAAGGAGATTTTGGGAGTTCCTTTGTCTTTTGTGAATCGCTTTGATGCAACAGTTTTTGTCACAAACAGTTCATTCTTTGTTTAATTTGTAACACTTGGCGCTTGATTAAAATCCAATTAATTAAAAATGTCGTGTTGAAATGGCCACATGGCCATCTCGAATAATTTGAGCTTGTGTCTAAAAATCGACCTATTGCCTCAATGCCATAAAATACTATGACAATACATATGTCATATAAAAATGTCAGATCCCTTCAAAAGTAGCTGTTCTTGGTATGTTGTTAAAAATACCAACATAAACTAAAAAGCGTATCCAGCTAATAAAACAAACAACGTAACTTGAACCAAAGCGATGAAAAAAAACGTATTACAACGTCACAAAGTATTACGAAGATATAAATAAGAAAGGGGCGTACAAAAGAGAATAAAACTCCTTCGACACGACCACTTTGTCACATGATATACTAAATCCTTAACGAACGGTTTCATCGCCGAGTGCCCTTTCATATGAACGGTCTAAGGAACTCGCTGGCCGGTGCTTCGAATCTTATCTCGATGGAGCGAGTTGACTTATTTGGGTAATGTATTGACCGTTTATGTGAGGCGATGAGTTTGTCGATTTATTCTATATGTGGGCTTTCATCACCTTCAGTATAACTGTTCTGAATGAATGGATTGCAATGAGTGTCATAAATATGGACATCTAATTTGATAATATTCGATTTGCATATACAGGGTTATTGATAAAACACCAACAAGCTCTAAAGAGGCCGTTGTACTCATCATTATGAACAACATTTACTATGCGAACAAACCCAAAATCGCGAAAAAAAACAGCTGTTCCGTACTTTATGTTCACAAAACTCGTCAAAATGTAGGGAACAGCTGATTTTTTTTCACGATTTCGGTTTTGGTCTCATAGTAAAAGTTGTTCATAATGATGTGTAGAATGAATTTGTTGGTGTTTTTCCAATAACCCTGTATACATATCGCTGGCCCCGGGCAATAAAGCGGTAATATCAAAAATCGTTTCTTTCAGGAGAAATAAAAGAAGCTAATTCGTTTATAGTGCAGCGTACAGTGATCCAAAACAGGCGGTTAAAATGTCAAATGAAAGCTAATTTTTTTAACCAATTTAACCTTTTAAAAATAATTGTAATGGTGTAAATATTTAATGAAATAATTGAAAAAATGTATAATACAAATTATAGACGATATTGTTTTAATTGCAACATCATTAATGACTTTATAAACACACCGACAACTGAGATTCAGGACTGTAAAAATATAATACGACGTAATTTCCGCTTTAGATGTCGAGCGTACCAGCCGATTACCACCTTCTTCAGGAAAATTTTATAGCCAAAGCTTAGCTGTATCATCCACTAATCGCTACTTTAGAATCCTATCAATGAATCATATTTTTATGTTACCATTGTAACAGACCGATTTATAATGTGATTTATTTTTATTTTTAACCATTTTAGAAAGTATTTTATGGAAATAATATTTTTTTTTGTGTTACTACTACCTAAATTTTGTTTAATTAAAATTTAAATGATACTGACTTCCTTTAAAAAAACCTTTTAAATACAACCATGTGCCATATGTAACATACCACGTTTAAAGTATTTTTTTATTAAATATTAAGCTTTGGAGAAAAAAAAAACATAAAAAAGAAAAAAAAACTTTTCTACCTTAATTAGAATAAAGTCACATAATTTTAATTAGCTGTTATACTTTGGAAACAAAAATAAAATGGTCAAAACCATAAAAAGAAAAAAAAAATAATGCTACTATAATTTGAATCTTCGCTTTCAATATCGATTTTTTCTTCAGAATTCCCAACTTACTGCTAATTGTTATAAAATGTATGATAATGTTTCGGGATTGCTTAACCTAAACATCTTACTGATTAATCACTTACCGTCAACCATTAATAACTCTCAAACTCAAAGCATTTATTTCAATTAGACCATTACAGGCACTTTTGAAAGTAAAACAAAATAAAACGCGAAACTACAGTCCCAGTCACAAGGCATAATAACTTGTGAAAGTACTGTAGTTGCCCATTCCAAACCGTAGATCTCTATGGAGAAGAATAGGCAAGAAATTCCATGGACACTCTTTAAATCAAAATATGTTACAAAATCTTGATTACATCATTCATCGTAAGAACTACAAATATGTGAGAACGATGTAGAAATACGATCAAGTTAAGAGCGTCTGGAGTAAAAGAATTAATCTGTAATTGAAAAATAAACCGTGGCAGCTAAGAGATGACCAGTCACAACTGACAGCGCCCGTTCACGAACATGACGCATGTATCAGCCATCATTCAACTCAACCATTTTGAAGGGAAGTAAATGACCCGATACAACCGCCACCATCAGCGTGACATTTAAGTAAGCATGACATTTACTCAACCACCAGGGTAATTTCGCGTCAATGAAAGATGTAGGTACTCATTAAATGGTGGCTTTACAGTACATAATCCTCACACATGTGCTATGCAATTATATAATACTAAGAGATTGAATCTATACAATGCAAATATATTTTTTACGATCTTCTGCAGCTTTCACAATAATTTCACTTTGTAATTCAGATTGCCCCCCTATGGTTGTGGAGCAGGACCAGCATTGAGCCAAGCATTTTTATCATCAATAAAATCCCCCAACTTATAATATGCTTGCCTACATAGTGTGCGTTTTATGCAAGATTTAAATTTCGTTTCATTCAATTGTAGAATGGGGGAGGTATTTTATTGTAACATTTTAAACAGTACCCCATGAAAGATGAGTCTACTTTAGCTAACCTGAAACCTGGCTGAACTAGTTGGTCCCTGTTTCTAGTATTAAAGTGGTGCCGGTCACCTCTTTTACTAAATAAATGCAGATTTTTCCTAAAGTGTTGAGTTTGATGTTTTAATAGATGTATTGACAAGGTACCGTCATTATGTTTATTTCCTTAAACAGTCCTCTTAGAGAATCGCGCCTACGTAGATTATATATGGCTCTGATGGCTCTTTTCTGCAGAATAAATATAGACTCGATGTCTGCAGCCCATCCCCACTGTAAAATACCGTATGACATAATACTATGAAAATAACTAAAATAAACTAGCCTCGCGGTATCTACATCAGTAAATTGACGGATTTTTCTGACAGCATATGCTGCTGAACTCAGTCGTCCTGCAAGAGATGTTAAATGAGGACCCCATTGTAGCCTTGAGTCAAGCGTGATCCCCAAAAAAACAGTTTCATCGACAAATTCAAGTTTCTCTTAATTCAATACTATGCCACAATCACTACATTTGACATTTGGCAGAGAAAATCTTATGTACTTAGTTTTTTTTTCCCATACTAAATTATTGGCGGTAAACCATTTGTGGACCTGCATTAGAGCTTTATTTACGTCGTCAAACATTACATTCTTCTTGCTCGAGATTTTGCTGGTAATTATCATGCCATTTAAAAAAAAACACAGTTTATAGATCTAAGGATTATTAAGTTTATTATGCTTAGGTACTCGTAATATTCAAAACCACTTAATTGCACTAAAAAAACATTATTAGCGCAAGACGTCACACGCTGCACTGACACCGCCCGCCGGCAATTGAGTTAATATTTGTATCAATTGTTTACCTAAACATGATGCTAGTAAGCATGCGGTAATCATTCATGAGCAGGAGTGAAAGGGATGGCGTTCAGCGTAACACGACAGTACGGCGCCAGGGTTACAATAAACTTCCGGGAAAAAAGGCGTAATAGCTTGTACAGAATATAATCTCTTGTGATTACTTCGTATTAAATATTAACAGTTTATTGATATAATACGTTTATTTCCAAAAACGCGGTTAAATTTATTACTGTTACTCTTTGTCTAGAAATGTAGTGTAAAGATGTTCACCGGTTTTTTGAGTTATGTTTCATAGAGTAATGCATTAATACATTTTTAGTCGTAAGAGAATTTTCCATGCAATAAAGCTGTTATTGTCATTTATTTTAAAGAAATATTCATTTAAAAAAATTGAAAAAAATATGTGTGATAGAATGATACTCAGAGAAGCCAAAAATCAAATAACATTAAAAAGGGCGTAACCGGCGTTTACCGCTATATTGCCCGGGGCCAGCGATAATAGCTTTGTAATATGGTATGACATGATGATAGTGGCAATAGGAAAATTCACTTTTATGTGTACTATCTAAAATCTACCTTATAATTTAGCGCTGTAATAAACATCTAGTACACACATGCTTATGAGCTGCGCTGCCAAAGCAATTAGCGTTGCTGTCACAGGTTTGAATGCCCAAATGACTTCATTTAGGTAAACAAGGTGCCAAGTTTCAACTTCATAGGCTTTGACATTGTTAGAGAATCCTAGCGTAACATGACTTCTTTAATGATACGATAATATCGTCTATACAAGGAGTTTTTTTTTTATATCCCATAACTCTAGCTAGGGTATGAAGAGACCATATCAAATAATTAACTGGTATATGTTTTTTTGTTTTCATTTTTCATAAAAAATAATTCGACAAAGTCACGATTATTAATGTAAAACAAACACCCTTGCATGAAAATATATGACAACATCGCATTTTCTGCGTTAAATATGAATGATTAGTTTGAATGAAAATGAATTACTCGTATTTATCAATAAAACTTAGATACCTACACAGATCAAGAGTCTAGTGTTAGATTGATGATGATAATTGTCTTCGAAACTATCCGTTTTCGGACCATCTATTCTAGGAATTTCTTATCATTATTTTTACTAATAGAATAAAACCCTAGCGTTACGGGATACAAAAAAAACCATTTATTATTTACCTTATTCATAAAAACGAGCAAAATATCACTTTTCTTTATGGGATCCCCCTAAATATTTATTTTATTCTGTTTTTAGTATTTGTTATAGCATCAATAGAAACACATAATCTGTAGAAATTTCAACTGACTACCTATCACGGTTCGTGAGATACAGCCTGGTGACAGACGGACGGATGGACAGCGAAGTCTCAGTAATAGGGTCCCGTTTGACCCTTTGGGTACGGAACCCTAAAAAACACCTTGTATAAGAGGGTTGCCTCTGACATATTAGTGTAAGAAAATCTGACGCGAGTTTCCTCCATTCGAAGCCAGCGGTGTGTGAGGGTGCGAAGGCACTTTCGGAGATTAATACCCCTTCTAGTTATTTGATACTGAGCTGAAACACGGCCTTTGTCACGTCGCCGCGTCGTTTCTTCTTGTTTGCCTTAATATGTTCTTCATAAGATTGGATAGGCACGCAGGCTATTTTTGTACGGAATCAGATTCTGTCTTGTCATATGAGTTGTATGATATTGACATGTAATTTTTGGAATGAGATGGGTTCGTAAAGAAACTACAAAAAATAGGTACTGACAGTTTTGAAAGCTTCCTGGAAAACGTGTATTTATATGATACTGCACAAGGATTTCATCGATAAAACATTCTATACAATACTAGCTTATGCCCGCGGCGTCGCCCGCGTGGAGTTCGATAATTGTCCCACGGGAACATACTATCGGGATAAAAAGTATCCTATGTGTTAATCCAGGTTATAAACTACCCGTGTGCCAAATTTCTCCCAAATCCATTCAGTAGTTTTTGCGTGAAAGAGTAACAAACATCCATCCATCCACCTATCCTCACAAAGTTTCGCATTTATAATATAAGTAGGATTAATTCGTAGAATCTACACAATTCCTTATTCGATCCGACCTGGCTATCGAGTGAAATGGTAACCTTTTTGTTCATGCAACGAAACAACGTAGATAGGAATTAATTCGTTCGCGTGAAATACTGGTGTCTACACTGACGCAAAGGGTAACGTAGATTAATGTGGTGCCGTTATTAGGGGCTGGATATCGGCTCGGCCTATCGGAAGCTTTCCATAATCGCCGAGTGCGTTTATTTCAATGGTGCGCCTTCCATCTTTTTGATTGACGGTTTTAGGTCAGAGTTTCGGGAGGTTGTTGGACAAAGGGTCCTCTGAAAATATACTTTTGCGTACAGGAGGAAAAGAGTTTCGTATAAAATTGTTATACTCTGTTACTTGGATGATGTATCGATTTTTTTGTTTGTGGGATTGCATCTGCCGTAGCTAGCGCCCCACAGTAGACCGGAAATATTCCGTACTGGTAATAAAAATACGATCGAATTCAGTGTGCCAAGTAAAAATATGTTATAACAGCTCAGAAGTTATAAAACTCTCATCCATAAAGATAAGTACGAATGACGTCATATTTCCTCATCCGATATTTCGATATCCTGCGATTGTATATTAGGATGACTCACATTATCGTTATGTGGTCGTAAAGTCCCTTTCCCTGTCCGTTATTGCGTTTATCCAATTGTCCGGTCGTCAGAGTCCCTAACATGAGAAGATAAAGCCATCTGTTCAGGATATGTGTTTAGGGAAACCCCGAAATTGATTTCAGATCGTCTGCAAATATGTAGCTTCGCTAAGTGGGTTCTTTATGTTATTAGGGGTCGAAATTAAAATATTATAATTAGCTAGCTGCCCGCGACTTCGTTCGCGTGGAAATTTGGATGTGTTTTTCATGTAAGTATAAATTATACATTTGAACCGCAACTAAATCTGTTGCGTAGTTTAAAAGATCTAAGCGTAGAGACGGCGGGAAGCGACTTTGTTCTATACTATGTAGATATTTTGTAATTTTATGATCAAGTATAATAATCAGCAAGCGATCTTTATAACCTTTCACTGATTCTATCACAAAGTAATGCAATGATAACAGCAGGAATAACTAGCTAATGGAGTGCAAACAATTGTACAATTATAGGTCCCAGTAGCTCGCATGATCGGCCTAAAATAATACCTTGTAGTACACCTTATCTATCATCATTATATTTGCTCGGTTTAATTACGTGTTTCAACTATGCACCAGCGATAAACTTCATAGTCGAAGTTTTCACGCACAGCGACCAATCAAGCTATCCAAACTAGTTTATGCTGATCTCTCATTGTATTGGAAACTTTTATAAAGCTAAGTCATGTCATACTGGTGTGTACGAACTATAATTTGTAGCGTGTTAACGTCATCAAGTTCTCAGGAGAGGATACTGAAGTGTAGGTAACGTTCGACTAATCTTACATAAGTGTTAGGGAGACTGCACACCAGGTAGCTTAAGGTGGAAGCGACAGGATAAACCGCAAGATTCAAATTTTCTTTATTTTATTTGCAATTTGCCAGTCAGTGTCAGCCAGTGTGGCTGTATATTAAAAACAATATATGATTTGCGACCGTGACAAATATGGCTGTACAGAATTATATATATTATACAGAATTATACATATACAACACGATGAACACGACACTGACCTACCTGCAAATTGCAAAAAAACGTAAGAAATTTTGAATTTCGCGGCTTATCTCCTAAACACTTTTGATGGGATCTTATGAATGCAACCTTGTGATATGTTCGCGGGTTTCGTCTAGTATAACCATCTGCCTGCCTTTTCCCAACTTTACTGTCGGCTTCCAGTCTTACCGGATGCAGCTTAATACGACAACAACAATTGACGATACGGTTGGCGCAGTGGCTGAGCGACCGACTGCTACGCTGCGTGTCGCGGGTTCGATCCCCGCACGGAACAAATATTTGTATGGCTTATAGATAGTTGTTCTGGGTCTGGCTGTTTGTGTATGTGAGTTTAAATGTTTGTAAACGCACCCACGTTACAGGAGAAATTCCTAGTGTGGGGCAACGTTTTTAAAAAAAATACCAGTATTTTACATGGAGCGACTGCCTATCGTCAGATACTCCACAACTTACTGCTAGGTAATAACCTTTGATAAGACTGGTTGTCAGGTTTTCGTCTAGTATGCTATCTCCTTTAAGTTCTAATAATGGTTTCGGAATTCGCCGAAACATGAAGCGTTTGAGTAAAACTTTAGCATGCTGCTGTTTAAATTAGTTCAGATTCAGACCTACTTAATATTTAACACGGATATTATTTCATATGTATGTTATTCGTATCTCATATTTTATTAGTCTCTTTTTTTCTGTTTCAGGTAAAAATCTTTACCATTACGCGATGCCAGAGTTCCGGGATTTGGTAACGTATACACCGTGTAAGTGTAAATCGCCTCATCACGAAGCCGTCAACCAAGCATTCTGTACATGAAACTAAGTAAATGTACGCAAAAATTATTGCTGGGAAACGACTTTTTTTTGGGGGGTGTGAAACCATGTTTTGTTGTAGAACTCAATGTAACGCACTCAAAACATTGTGCTGATGGACGGATTGAATAGTGCGGGGTCGTGGAGGTGTTTAAAGTAAAAATCTTACATTGAGAACTAGTATTTAAAAAAATACTTGTCAAAAAGTTGGAACTTTGACCCCTAATATCTCCGTAACTATAAGGTTCCCAGGTAAGGTGTAGAACAAAAAAATGATTGCAATGACAGGGAGAACCAGTGCCTTTCGGCTTCGTTAAGAGGTCTTTTACACCCTTTATAGGGATACGTGTTAATTATGTTATTGGTTACTTAAAACTTGGAACTATGCCCAAATAGTCCTGTTATTTGCTTGTTCCATTATAGTTTGATTTTTACTTAAAACTATTATTCGTAGATAAACTTATCCTTATCAATAGACTAGACCGAAAGACGTGATGTTTGGCAGTTTGTTTCGCCACTTCTTCTCTCAGCCCACAGCACTAGGAAAGTGAAAGACAGGTCTTGGTGAAAAACGGGCGAAGGTCTTCCTAAAGTAATGTTGACGTTAAAAAAATGGTGATTCTTAGCCCAATTTAAATAAATGACTTTTAATTTCATTAGACGATGTACTTTATCGATGCGTGTATTCGTTCAATCAACCGCAAATTTTCGCCAACATATGCAAATACTTACTTCGTGTTATACACGTCGTTTATATACAGGTGCATAATATTATGTAAATAAATACTTGTAATTCATGTGTATATCGTCTGTGTCACACTGTACCTACACCAAGTTGTCATACCATTCGTGCGGTTGACTTGTATGTGGACAGTCGCGTACAAATTGATTTGGAATTTGTTATTGTATTCACTCGAGTTGTCGTAATGTGGTGAGCGGAATTTTGATTGTTCTTTTTGCACACTTTTCTAGAAAACACATTTTTGCACTTAAAAATCAAACAATTTTACTTACTAATGTTTAAACCGACCTCATCTAGTTTCTAAAATGTTTTTTTTTTCTATAGACGTTTGAAAGTGTTTGTAAAAAAAAGAATTCACAGCATCATTTGTAAAACCTTGCGATATTAAATTCTGAATCTGAGAAAAAGGAAAATTTTGAGAACTCCGGTTTTAGTACTGACCCTGTTTAATGTGGATTAGATGTATCCCGAATAAATTATCTAATCTGGTCTTATAATATTCCGATTTGGTACAATATTAGATTTAGAATTGGATCGTTTGTTAAGTGTTCAATAAAAGCAATTGCTTCTATGCCCCCCCCTTTTTAGGTAAAAATGTCCTAATTACCATTAACGCTTTACGCTATGAAAGCCCAACTAAACTAAAATCTTTTTAGGGTTCCGTACCCAAAGGGTCAAACGGGACCCTATTACTGAGAGTCTGTCACCAGGCTGTATCTCATGAACCGTGATAGTTAGCCAGTTGAAATTTCTACAGATTATGTATTTCTACTGCTATAACAACAAATACTAAAAACAGAATAATATAAATATTTAAGGGGGCTCCCTTCCCACCCGAAAAAAAAAGTGGCTCCCATACAAAAAAAGTGCTCGTTTTTATAAATAATGGTACGGAACCCAAATGGTGCGCGAGTCCGACTCGCACTTGGCCGGTTTTAATACTAAGTACTGCGTTTGGCCGCAACTCGCTTGATGTGAAGCGATGATGCGGCTCGCTCAACTACTGCTGCTTTACTGCGATTGGGCTGTCCCGTATAATTAGCACATTATATAAATCACACGACCCATTCGCAGTAAAACACATCTGCCCACTCTCAGCTGTGGCAGGTGTGGCCAACGATGGGTCGATGGCGCTGATAACATCGTTAGCATCGCCGTCGCCAGGTGTTGCAGAAAACGTATTAATTTATACCGCTTTATTCAATTCGGGTTTGGCAGCTGAAACTTTTTTCTTAACGTTTTGTAACGAACGGACGCACGAAATTGATTGAATTAATTTTTCAGTAGGAATTTATCTGCATTTTTAAAACCTTGTTTTCTATCTGAGGCTGTTGTAAAAATGTTTCGTTTCCCACTTAACAGCAGGTTTTAGTACAGTATACTCATAATTGTTTCAATTAAATGTTAAAATGTAAAGTTACTTATCACTTTTTTACCGAGTTGTACATTTCGCGTAAGTCAACACAATGCGTGCGTATAGTTTTCCTCATTATAGCACAAACATCACGGCATATATCTGTAACAAGATACCCAAAGATTACAAATGATGTCAATCTAAATGATTTCAACCCAGAACTTTACCACCCAAGTTATACGCATAACCTAACGTAACCTTTAACGTAATACCACCTAATCATCAATCTCCCAGCCCAGTGTTTCCCAAACATTATTCTGCCATGGCCCGGTGAATGTCACCCTTAGTGACCCACTCAATACTTTGAAACCTCTTCCCCCGCTGAAAAAATAGATCGGTATCGCCTAGTTTGTGCATTTTTTTAAGGTGGACTTGTATAAAATGCCCAAGGCAATAAGACCGCCTTTATACAGTTTCTTACTAGTGCATTAAGTTTTTTTTTTTTAAAAGGCAGGTATGCTGCGACCCGGTTTTTTATTTTGATGGCCCGGTACCGGCTCGCGACCCATCAATTGGGAAACGCTGTCCCAGCCTGTTCTTCAGACCCGCTTGACCTTTCGCTAATCGAAATAATCGAGACTTGGTCTGATTTGCAAGTTCCTAAGTGGAAAACTTCTGATTACCTTATCAATACTAACATGTAAACATGTGGCGAAAACATCTTGAGGATTAAGTAGCGGGCAATGTTGTCAACATAAACCATCAAGGTTATAAAGTTTTCTTTCCGATAAAATAAGTCGCATACATAACAACAAATTTTAATGTGGAACAGCGTTCAACTATTTAATATTACCGCATTGCCAAAATACGAGACACTATGTTTATATAATAGTGTTGATACACATTATATCGAAAGACAACAGCTGTCGAGTCCATTCAGCATTTGGCACGCTCTTGAACTTAAAATGCCAGCATATCTCTTCCGCATTTCTTCGAATTTGAACCTTAACCGCCAGTGTTAAAGGTACATGTTGGTAATAGAAGTCGTGGGTGCGGTATTCAAATATGTTGGCTAGAGAGGCACACAAACATGTGGGCTGTGCCAAACTCTATCTATCCGACGTAGACACGAAACGACTAGATATCATCCAAATTATAGGAGACATGTTCGCTTTTAAGTGCGTTCAGTACCATTTAAGTGTGACAGAACGTGGCTACTGGGAATTTTTTGGCCGTGCGGGACATTGTCTTTAAGGGGGTAGTGCCAAGGTAAAAAATTCAAATTTGCTTAAGTTCTTTGCTATTTTTAGGACAGTATCAGGCTATATAAACAATATTTGAATTCTGCGAGCTATTATTTCCTCTTGGTCATTTAATAGCTGTTATTTTTATTAAATACTAGCGACCCGCCCCGGCTTCGCACGGGTGCAATGCTGATACTAAATACACTACAGAAAAACTGTGAACGCTGTATATAAAAACATAGCTGCTCGCTCTGGCTTCGCACGGGTATAAAATATATAGTTATTATACATATAACCTTCCTCTTCAATCACTCTATCTATTTAAAAAAACCGCATCAAAATCCGTTGCGTAGTTTTAAAGATTTAAGCATACATAGAGATATAGGGACAGAGAAAACGACTTTGTTTTATACTATGTATAGTGACTAGCTTCGTCTTCGTCCGCGTGAAATTAGTTTTTTTTCTAAAATAGAAGTAGCCTAAGATGCTCCTTATCACATCAGCTATCTATCAGTGAAAGTCCCGTCAAAATCGGTCCAGCCGTTCCAGAGATTAGCCGGAACAAACAAACAGACAGACTGACAGACAGACAAAAATGGTAAAATAATGTTATTTCGGTATATGTACCTATAAACATTCATATGAAATAATATGCATGTAGTAAAAAGCGGTTATTTCAATATTACAAACAGACATTTCAATTTTATTTATATGTATACATGTTCATGGTTATATGATTTTCACAACTAATGTAAACCACCAATCAACCAATCCGCCATCCAATTTTCTAGTATCATCTTAACATCTAAGCTTTGCATAACAAATATCTGGTTGTTTTCAAAGTTTTTGAACATAAACTTTAAATTAGATAACTCTGCGACGGACTCGAGGGCACTGAGTCGTATGTGTAATTCCAAGTTAGTAAACTAGTTCTGGGAGTAGGGTTCCCAGACCCAGACAGAAAGACCTGATCTCCATTGAAAAATCCTGAGATTTTTTACAGTTTGAGAATTTTCTCTCAAACGTAGTTAACAATTTAAAAAAGTTGTAATATTATCGTTTATATACACTGCGGACGTCGCTCAAGCGTTAGCATATCGCGGTAACCCCCCCCCCTCCCACGCACCAGCCATTTCACGATTACCAGAGATAATACGTATTTGTCAATATGTATTTGCAATTACAGCCCAGAATGCAAACTTAGAAAGGGCTTTTTTCTAACATGGTGGCTCAGTGGTCGAATGAAAGAAACCGACTAACGGTGTCTTCAGTTCGAACAATACTTTTAATTCAATATAATTAGAAGAGCTTAAATAAAAAACCTTACTTTAAAATGTGTGGTACTGATTTTAATTTTGCAATTATTACCAAAGGATGATTATTTTAGTTTGGTTACTTTTTTATTAAACAGATCTTTAAAATGTAAGCTGTGTTTTATTTTAAAATTCAAAAAGTCCTGAGTTTTCATGAGATTTGCAAAATCCAGCCGCAAACCTGAGAAGAGTCCAGAAATCCTGAAATCTCAGGACAAATCCTGAGATATGGTAACCCTATCTGGGAGTGAATGATATCTCGAGTTAACAAGATTTGGATTCAAAGGGAGGGTTTCATCAGTTACGTCTGACAACCAACGAGTCTTACCAAGAGGTATCGTATTACCTAGTACTAGACGGGTTGTAGGGGTCAGCTAGTCAGTCGTTCTGTGAAAAATACTGGTATTCAACTGCATCCGGTTAGACTGGAAGCCAAGCCTAAATTAGTTAGGAAAAGGCTAGGCAGATGATGATGTAAGGGTGTCATCAGATAATTATGATCATTAAGAGAAAGGATTTTGTGCTAATGATGTAACTTCATCTTTTTAAGTTATGTTTTTAGCATGTTTCGGGACAGCTTTAAGGGGATTACATTGCTCAAATCCCAAAAACACCGTATGTTAAAAGAAGTTTGTAGATGAATCCTTTTAGGCGTTTTCCATATAAAAAATATATGTTATACTTAGGGTCATCATAAATGCATCTTCCTGTTTAAAATTTTAATAAACATTCCCAAATTTTAGGAATAAATTGTAGTAAATAGGTCCTTCTTAAACCTAAATTGTAAATGTTCTATGTAACGGCTTAATAGTTTGGCATCAATTGAGTACCAAAAAATAGGAAATGTCGTATTTCACAATTCTACCTGTTTTTTTTTCGAATATCCTTTAATCTTTTAAAATAATAAATAGCAAGCCGAAACTTCACCAGTACCCCGCTGGAGCACCCCCGCAAAGGCCTGTGGCGCAACGACGGGACGCGATACATTAGTGTCTCGATGACTCTTGCGACGGGTGGGCTATACGCGCGTAAATTTTTCGAAATTAAATACAAAAGTTGTCTTTTTGAATGTTTTATGAATTAAAACATTTTGTAAATAGTATAAATATAAATATTTGGTAAATTAAAAATAGAAATTAAGCTTGTTAATATATTTATAGTAGATTGTAATTTCATTTTGTGTTCATAGACTAAGCCTGACTATGCCTAAATATAAAAATAAATTTAAAGTGAAGTGTGGTCAAGCTCTCCAAAACTATTATAAGTACCTACCCTATCAAATACTTTTTTCTGTTGTGTTTATTTTTTTATCGTTTTTAGCTATCTTGAGAATTTCGTTTGACGGATAGAGACACATTTGAAAGGGTCATAGAGACATTAGTGACTGATGATGTCACCTACCTGATGGTGGACTCCGAAGGTGAGTATAGGATCTCAGTGAAGGCACTACGTAGAACCGTCGTGTTTGGACTCATTTAAAAGGTCTTATGAAGACCTTGGTGACTGATGCTGTTACCTACCTGATGGTGGACTCCGCAAGTGGGCATAAGATCTCAGTGACTGCACTACGTAGGACCATCGTGTTTGGACTCATTTGAAAGGGCTCGTGGAGACCTTGGTGACTGATGATGTTACCTACCTGATGCTGGACTCCGAAGGTAGGTATAGGATCTCTATGACGGCACTACGTAGAACCGTCGTGTTTGGACTCATTTGAAAGGTGTCATGAAGACCTTGGTGACTGATGATGTCACCTACCTGATGGTGGTCTCCGAAGGTGGGGTATAGGATTTCAGTGACGGCACTACGTAGAACCGTCGTGTTTGGACTCATTTGAAAGGGCTCGTGGAGACCTTGGTGACTGATGATGTTACCTACCTGATGCTGGACTCCGAAGGTGGGTATAGGATCTCTATGACGGCACTACGTAGAACCGTCGTGTTTGGACTCATTTGAAAGGTGTCATAAAGACCTTGGTGAATGATGATGTCACCTAACTGACGGTGGACTCCGAAGGTGGGTATAGGATCTCAGTGACGGCACTACGTAGAACCTTCGTGTTTGGACTCATTTGAAAGGTGTCATGAAGACCTTAGTGAATGATGATGTCACCTAACTGATGGTGGACTCCGAAGGTGGGTATAGGATCTCAGTGACGGCACTACGTAGAACCTTCGTGTTTGGACTCATTTGAAAGGTGTCATGAAGACCTTGGTGAATGATGATGTCACCTAACTGATGCTGGACTCCGAAGGTGGGTATAGGATCTCAGTGACGGCACTACGTAGAACCTTCGTGTTTGGACTCATTTGAAAGGTGTCATGAAGACCTTGGTGAATGATGATGTCACCTAACTGATAGTGGACTCCGAAGGTGGGTATAGGATCTCAGCGACGGCACTACGTAGAACCGTCGTGTTTGGATTCATTTGAAAGGTGTCATGAAGACCTTGGTGAATGATGATGTCACCTAACTGATGGTGGACTCTGAAGGTGGGTATAGGATCTCAGTGACGGCACTATGTAGAACCTTCGTGTTTGGACTCATTTGAAAGGTGTCATGAAGACCTTGGTGAATGATGATGTCACCTAACTGATGCTGGACTCCGAAGGTGGGTATAGGATCTCTATGACGGCACTACGTAGAACCGTCGTGTTTGGACTCATTTGAAAGGTGTCATGAAGACCTTGGTGACTGATGATGTCACCTACCTGATGGTGGACTCCGAAGGTGGGGTATAGGATCTCAGTGACGGCACTACGTAGAACCGTCGTGTTTGGACTCATTTGAAAGGTGTCATGAAGACCTTGGTGAATGATGATGTCACCTAACTGATGGTGGACTCCGAAGGTGGGCATATGATCTCAGTGACAGCACTACGTAGGACCATCGTGTTTGGACTCATTTGAAAGGGCTCGTGGAGACCTTGGTGACTGATGATGTTACCTACCTGATGCTGGACTCCGAAGGTGGGTATAGGATCTCAGTGACGGCACTACGTAGAACCGTCGTGTTTGGACTCATTTGAAAGGTGTCATGAAGACCTTGGTGAATGATGATGTCACCTAACTGATGGTGGACTCCGAAGGTGGGTTTAGGATCTCAGTGACGGCACTACGTAGAACCTTCGTGTTTGGACTCATTTGAAAGGTGTCATGAAGACCTTGGTGAATGATGATGTCACCTGTCACCATGTAGTAGCACCCGTGCTCAATTAGATAAATGTTGAAAGCTAGGTAGTCCTAACTATAACCGTTACTGAGAACCGATAAGCACTTACCTGGTCATCATCAGACCTTCAGAATGTATCATGTAGTAACACCCGTGCTCAATTAGATAAATGTTGAAAGCTAGGTAGTCCTAACTATTACCGTTACTGAGAACCAATAAGCACTTTCCTGGTTATCATCAGACCTTCAGAATGTATCATGTAGTAGCACCCGTGCTCAATTAGATAAATGTTGAAAGCTAGGTAATCCTAACTATTACCGTTACTGAGAACCGATAAGCACTTTCCTGGTCATCATCAGACCTTCAGAATGTATCATGTAGTAGCACCCGTACTCAATTAGATAAATGTTGAAAGCTAGGTAATCCTAACTATTACCGTTACTGAGAACCGATAAGCACTTTCTTGGTCATCATCAGACCTTCAGAATGTATCATGTAGTAGCACCCGTACTCAATTAGATAAATGTTGAAAGCTAGGTAGTCCTAACTATAACCGTTACTGAGAACCGATAAGCACTTACCTGGTCATCATCAGACCTTCAGAAAGTATCATGTAGTAACACCCGTGCTCAATTAGATAAATGTTGAAAGCTAGGTAGTCCTAACTATTACCGTTACTGAGAACCAATAAGCACTTTCCTGGTCATCATCAGACCTTCAGAATGTATCATGTAGTAGCACCCGTGCTCAATTAGATAAATGTTGAAAGCTAGGTAGTCCTAACTATAACCGTTACTGAGAACCGATAAGCACTTACCTGGTCATCATCAGACCTTCAGAATGTATCATGTAGTAACACCCGTGCTCAATTAGATAAATGTTGAAAGCTAGGTAGTCCTAACTATTACCGTTACTGAGAACCAATAAGCACTTTCCTGGTCATCATCAGACCTTCAGAATGTATCATGTAGTAGCACCCGTGCTCAATTAGATAAATGTTGAAAGCTAGGTAGTCCTAACTATAACCGCTACTGAGAACCGAAAAGCACTTACCTGGTCATCATCAGACCTTCAGAATGTATCATGTAGTAGCACCCGTGCTCAATTAGATAAATGTTGAAAGCAAGGTAATCCTAACTATTACCGATACTGAGAACCGATAAGCACTTTCCTGGTCATCATCAGACCTTCAGAATGTATCATGTAGTAGCACCCGTACTCAATTAGATAAATGTTGAAAGCTAGGTAATCCTAACTATTACCGTTACTGAGAACCGATAAGCACTTACCTGGTTATCATCAGACCTTCAGAATGTATCATGTAGTAGAATGAAAGCTAGGTCAGCAGGTAAAATACAATTGTTTACTATTAAATAATTTATTATAGATTCGAGACTCGTAAAAGAGCGAATAAAATAGGCAAAAACGTTGACAACTCTGAGACACATCTGTGTTATTGCCTTATCTTCAGTTCGTTTTATTTTAGTATGTTCGTTTGTCTGTAGAGGGCGCAAAAGTAACAAATACTAGTACAGAGGTCAAATCTTAAAGGTCATTGAGCAAGGTAATACCCTTAAGAGGGGACTCTAGTAGGCCTTTCTCCATACAAACGTATTCTGCTGTTTTCCTCGTGGATAATGCGTCTAGAGCAGTGATTTTTTTGCAAAAAATCTAGGTCTTATTAAAATCAAATCAAATCAAATTTATTCGTAAATGTAGGTTTCATTACAATAAGATGTTATACAGAAATGGTTAGTTCGCTACATTTTACTCGAGAGCATACAAATCATAATAGAGTTAGGTATGTCAAAACAATAGACACAAAATTTTAAATTAAATAACACAATTACATATTTAATAATATGTAATTGTGTTATTTAATACACATTTCCTTACGTACTAACACACACAATTATTAAAGTAAAAATAAATAAATAAAAATAATCATAATTAAAATGTCTTGTCCTCCATAAACTCAGTTGTGGAGTAGTAGCTTTTATGAATTAAAAATTGTTTTTTTTTTTTAAACATATTATTATTAAGATTCTATAAATGTCGTGGAATTTTATTGAAAATAATTGGAGCCATTCTATAAAAGCTTTTACTTAGGAGTGCTGTTTTACTGCGATCAACACAAAGAATGTTCGATTCCCTTTTTCTCAACCATGTCCCTATCATTTCCTTTTTTTTTCAAAACATAATCACTAAAAGAATTATGACTATGATATATAAAAACTCGGTTTTACCGCCATGTTCAGACGACTATCAGACAAATTAGATAAGTTTTAACAAATAAAAATAATAGAAGCGTAGATATATTTTTCCTCTAAATTTTGGTATAAGAATTATTTAGATCAGTTTAGTTTTGAAGAAGAAAACAGCGGATTGCGGAATACAAAACGTCTTTTGGTCAAGATTTTTGTAGGTAAAATCAGCCTGAGCTGCAGTTGTTCCTTTCGCTCTTTACGACGGCTTGGTCGGGCGCAGCGCGACGGCAATACTTTCTTCAAATTCCTCGGGCCTAGAAGAGAGTCCCCGTCTTAATTGCACAGGATATTAGGCACGTTTTGATAGGACTGTTCCATATTTTATACCCAATAAAAAGGCGTATAAAATGAGCGGGTCTTCAAGATAATTCCGAATGATATCAAGAGCAAAAAACTTAGTACACTGATAATGTACCTATTGTTCATTTAGATGATTGATGGCGACCTACGAATCATATTCTCTCGGGGGTAGACAGGGATGATAGATATCTTAGAATCTTTCACGTAATGTTCCTTCATTAATAGTTCTTGGGTCAGACGTTGCTTTTGTTTCGGCTCCAACTTTATATTTAATTCAGTACTTTAGTGTATGATTGATGTCGCCGTCTGTACATCGTGCTATATTATCAGTGACATTATGACGACGGCCTCATAACTGTAAATTATGATGTTCAGGAATCGATTAAGGCCGTATCTTTGATTTTCAAGTGATTTAGTACGGTTGGTTTACACTGATGACTTATTCATTACTAGCTGTCCCGCGTAACTTCGTCTGCGTCACATTTTTCCCGTTTTCGTTTTTTCATTGCTGCTCCGCTCCTATTGGTCGTAGCGTGATGATATATAGCCTATAGCCTTCCTCGATAAATGAGCTATATAACACTGAAAGATTTTTTTTAAATCGGACCAGTAGTTCCTTAGATTAGCGCGTTCAAGCAAACAAACAAACTCTTCAGCTTTATAATGTATACTTATTGCGCTTGAAATAAGTATTCCAGCTTCTAATACCGAAATGTCGTCTTAAAAGTGTCAGGATCCGTTACGCATATAGATCTCCAAACTAAATGAGGTTAAGTTCGGATGCTCGCTCGTGTATCCTAGTTCTTTTACCCGACTCCTTGCCCCTGACATTCCGGTCACGGGCGAGACGAATATTATTTATGGATGCAGCGAACGGGATATAAAAAATTGGAACAAGAGCAAATAGAATAACTAACCGAATTCGGGCGCGTTTTCGATAAGGATTGTCTCGTTAATAACGTAGAAATCAATTCACCACTATATGATTAATACATATACAAGCTGTTGTTTTGCAACCTCGTCAAAATTCAGGAGGTTGTCACACAAGACATAAATAATCAATTAAAATTACGGTACCTAGTAAATTATAAATAAACGCTGATTTTTTTGGTTGTATATGTTTGTCAGTATTTCAGAATAACCCTCTGAACGTGGTTTAGGGAATGAGAAATTATCGAATAAATGTTTGAGATTGTTTGTATTTGTGGAAGCGCGGTTATAGGGCGAATGTCAGACGGCCTGCGTCTAAAACACGGGTGGTTCCACTTACTGATTTTCGTAAATAGGAAAAATGTAATTACTTACCTATTTTATTATTGATTCGGGACGAGAATCATTAGCATAGTTACCTCCTTGAATTTGCCGAGGATGCAAAACAACACCTTGTATATGTAAATAAATTGTATTCCGTGATGCAGAATTCGTGGCTACATAATAACAGCCGCTCAGATCGATCTTCAAGTTAAGCCACGCTTACCTAGGTTGGTCCGCGATTGGGTGACCACCCATTAGATACCGAGTTTCCTCCGTGTCTCGGAAAGCACGTTAAGCAGTTTTGATCCTGGCTGTCATTTGTAGATCTTTGACTGTCGACCCGACAGTCTGAGAACCAGACTTACCAAGGGGTATCGTATTTACCCAGTACTAACTGGATTGTGGAGATCAGATAGGCAGTCGCTCCATTTAAAATACTGGTATTTGGCTGCATCCGGTTAGACTAGAAGCCGACCATACATCGTTGGGAAAAGGCTAGGCAGATGATGATGTCTTCCGTGAAATGATAGGTGTATACGATACTCTGTTATAAACACAATTTGTCTTATGAGCGGACAAATAATCCATTTGATCCAAAGCCAAAAGAAATACTCGATCTGCATTAGCTTTCAGAAAACCATTAGTAATGTTATCTTATAACGAAATTGGGTCAAGTTTATCCTCTGCGGCAGTTTTTGTGGATTTCCGAACACCATTCCTGGGACCTTCGTCCCTGACATTAACGTCCCCTCAACGGGTTTAGCATGTTTCATTTAGGCTGAAGCCAAACGAGCGTAATTTTTTGAGTTCTGAGTTGCGTAATTTCGGTCGCGTAATTTCTGCTGCATTCGGTTTCATACAAAAGTCCTGTTTTTATTCACACGGCGACGCAAAATGAGTTGTCTGCCGACTCACACGCATTACTCGGACTGAATTGAGTTTGCAGGGTCGATGGGGCCGACGCGGGCATTGCTTTCACTATTAAGCGAATTTACCCAGCTTTTTTTTCTGGCATTATCTACTACTTCGTCTTCTAAATATGCTTCGTAAATACACACAATTTTCAACGGTTCCATTTCACGACACAAACATCCGCTATAAATGTTGGATAGTAACTGAATAAAATGCGCTCGTCTGGCATCCCAACCGAATTTCTGCGACCGAAATTCTGCGACTCACGACTCACAAAATTACGCTCGTGTGGCCTCACCCTTATTCAACTAGTGTCATTTCGTAACTATTTTAATCTTCAAACATTGAGTCCCGTTTCGTAACGCATAAATTTTAACTGTTTTTAGTACAGGACAGTTAGCTCTCAAAGTTACAAAGATACTTTTTGTTGATGTTGCCATGTTTTGTCTTTCTCTGCCACACTAAGGTTTGTTGCAAGGGAGGGAACACAATTGAGAATTATAACAGAAAGTACTAGGAGAACAGAATCATAAAGATGTTGGTAATAAAGATGTTTTCAATACTATCGTTAGAATTTACTAAGATTTTGTACTCGTATGTCATGAAAATAAGTATTTATCTTCAAGGATAAGCAAATCTGCCCAAAACACTCAAAAGGTTATGAAACGAGACTCAATGTATGAAGATCAAAATAGTTACGAATCGGCACTTTTGTGATGGTATTTTGTTTCGTTGTCAAATTGGGAAAGTTACCAAATGGGATGTACATACTTATTTCTTTTACGAGCCCAAAATTATATACAAGGAGTTTATCATAATTAATCATTCGGCTTTCATCATGCTTCACTTCAGCAACTGGTTTGATGTAAATGAATAATGACGGAGGCTTAACGAAGGTCTACATCTGGTGATATTGTTTCAGAAGAGCATACAATGTCAAGTTGCCAAAGAGTTTCTCTCGCTTGATTTATTTTTATAAGACCCTCGTTACCATTAAATGACGTTTTAGCAAAAAGTACAATAAAATAGAAAGTGGAGATTTATGATGGAAACATATCTGTTGGACATCTGAGTACATTGACTGGGAGGACGAAAGGTCAAAGAGGTCGAGAGGTAAAATAAAATACAGACGCAAAAATAAGTAGCTTTCTCTTCCCAGAATGTTGTAGCTGTAGAGTCTACAGCTCGTAGATCCATCACTGTCTACAGTGTAGACAGTGATGAATGTACAACTATATCGAATTCTTGTATAATTTCGATGATTGAGTTAATTTGTAAAGCAATACCAGCCCACAAGTCTAGCAATTTCCTCACAGCTGAATTTGTGTCATTAACATTATTTGTTCGATGATGAGCAAAAATGACTAAGTACTGAATAATCAAAAGTTTTAATATAGATATAAACTAGCTACGAGGATAAAGTCACGGCGACAAATTAGTCATCGAGTACTGATGTACAGATTTTTCATCAGTAGGTTCCAAGAGAAAAGTATTATAATAGCAGTTAAAGAAGTTATTCAGGAAAATTCAGATAGTAAAACCAGGAAAGTAACCTACAAAGAATTTCATACTTTAATCCATCACATTTTAAAGCCGTGAAATTTTCTATTACCCACGTCCGGAGACATGACTAGAATTTTATTTTGAGGATTGAGTTCGCGTATACCGAACGGGATTAGTGGATTATTTTTATTTCGTTCTTTCAGCCTTCATTGTCAATCTAGACGTGGATCATCATAATAAACGTCTGCACTAAAATGAGTGTTTAGATCATAAAATATATAATTTCTTTCCCCGGTTATGTCACCCGAAAAGACATGACCTTCTCGAACGAATTACGGTACCCCATACCTCATAAAGGTTTGTTTTATCGCGTTCCCATGGGCATCCTTGCATCTATAAAAAGTCGGTTGACCTAGACCGTGGTACTCTAATTTATCTCGTGATAACTATGGCGCCGCTAATAATAGACTAGGTGTCGCCGACGGTCGTTGCCCGGACTGAGTCGTTGAGCTTCAGACGGCTAGACTTGAGACGATTTTGGTAAAAAAAGGTTGAGGTCTGCTTAACGTCCCAGCTAATATTTCTAGACTAATAATGCGGTACGGAATATTAAACAATAAAGTATGTCACTTTAAGAATAACACAAGTAAAGGCTCGCGCTGACAGACACGACACGACGCGACAAAACCTACGTAGCACAATTTCTAGGCAAACGCGCGCGACTGTTCACACAGGCGCGATGCGTCGCGGCACGTCGACACAGTCCGCGACAAGAAACAAAAGATTCGTAGAACATTTTGTATGTAGCCGAGCCTGTCGCGCTCTACCGCGCGGCAACGCGCCGCGGCGTAAACTCGTTGATCGATTACTCGATCCTAACATTCCTTACGTATCGAAAAGCGATTGAAAATTTCGAAATTTGTTTTGGATATAAATACGTAGCTCGAAAATCGACTTTTTTTATAAGTTTGATTCATTTTGATTTTGAATGTTAGAGTAAGGCATAAAAATGATTAGCCAAAAAGATTAAAGTCCATAGGACAACCAAGTTTAAGATATCCTTATCTATCACTTCGCCTTTTCAGTCGCTTTTAAATACGATAGGATCGAGTAAACGATTCGACACCGCACCGCGCCGCCGCCGCCGGGTCGCGCCTGTGTGCGAGGCTTCACGACGCGGCAACACCGCTATGCCACGTCGCCCTGACGCGTCGCGCCAAGTCGTCCCTATCTGAAGGAACCTTAAATCTCCCGACAAAGCTGTCCTTATTTACGCTTGACATGTACCCAACTTTGCAACCCTAAACTTTTTCGTATATACAAGTTTTATACTTAAATGCTTCTTCGTGGAAACCCTAGACAAACTTCGAAAATAAACTTTCTCCGAACAGCTGTTACTGTTTCTGTGAATTTCAATAATTTGTAATTGAATTCTGTTATGGATCGTTCTCGATTTTCGCCGTGGCCTTTAGGCAGGCTTTGTTGTTCGATTTTCTCAGTAATTGTTTGAACTACGCCTACAGTAGACACATAATCATATTAATTAAACTTCCAAGCAGTCATTTCAGTCTCAGATTTATTCAAAGACATTTAAACTTCAACCCCAGGGTTAGTTAACTCATTAATTAGCGGATTTATGCTTGTCAGTTACGGCCAAGTCCAGAAAAAAAACATTAACACATCTCATTTACGTATAGATTTTGGTCAAGTTTAAACCATCTATTTTGTCAGTGCCCGAAGCGGAGGATTTAGGACATTTGGGGGTTTAAATAGGTGGAGGTCATAGGGGTCGGACGACGTACGTAATTTGTGTTGACCTTGCGAGCTACTTTATTTTCCATACGGGAAATTAGCAGGTTTCTGTTAGAATTATAGGTTTATTATATTATACTACTCATGTATCCTAACATCTTGAAAGTCTTAGCGAGTTGCAAGAACAATGGAATGACAATTTCTAATAGGATCCATAAATATCTTTATTTATTACACTACCAGCAATATAAACTCCTAAAATTAATTAGAAATCATTTTTTTGACGTGTACTTAAGAATTTCTCATATAACCATCTGAGTAATAGGTCGTTAATTAATTCGTTTGAGAAATCTCATTGCTGTATATTATAATTTGTATTAGAAAGTTGAAGGTCGCGAACTTGGCTGTCGCTCGCGGCAGTTCACAAACTTCGTTAATTTGCAACGAGTGCTACTGGCAGCTTTAATGGCTGTTTGCTACGTTTTAAAACTTGACTCTCTCTCTTCGTCTTGACATCCGATTTGCAGCTTAATTGTGAGGCGTTATTAGGGCTGGTTTTGGCACGATCATATGACATCTGTCGCTGCAATTTTGGAGCTTTTGTGTATTTTCGATGTTTATCGGTCGGGTTCTGCCAAAACCGAACTATTGGAACTTTTTATACTGTTGGAATGCTCAAATGGTAGAATTCGATATCCTTTTTCTTTATCATTAAAACTAAAACGTGATATTTATTAGTTTATCCGCAAAGCGCCAAGTATCGCGCGTAAGTCGCTCCATGTAAAATAATGGTATCCAGCTGCATTCGGTTACACTAAAAGCCGACCCCAAAATAGTTGGGTAAAGGCTAGGCAGATGATCATTCTCTTGCCCTTGTTCGATGATCCGTAAATCGTCATTATCACGGATAGTCTCGTTTATCTTTTTCTGCATGATCTATACTATATATGTATAGTATTATAAAGCTGAAGTCGAATTTGTTTGCTTGAACGCGCTCATCTCAGAAACTACTGGTCCGATTTGGAAAATTATTTCAATGTTAGATAGCCCATTTATCAAGGAAGGCCCATATATCATCACGCTACGACCAATAGGAGCGGAGCAGTAATGAAAAATGTTACGAAAACGGGGAAAATGTGAAAATGAAGTTGTGCAGGACGTATATCAATATAATCCCTTAACACGTGGTTGTCTCTTATGTACTGAGTCGTTATTCTTAATCATTTTCTTCAGATGCATACGACAAGGCTGCCATATGTTCAGGAGCGATACCACGAACATAAATGATCCTCATTCTAATGATAAATTACATCTATAATCTCTCCACCCCATATTTTCGTTTATCATAAAATTAAGGAAAGGATTTTGGTAACACGTTTTCTAGCGTGGGTCGAGAAGGTGAAATTAGGATGGCATTATAAATTGAGAAAATTAATCTCTGAACGTTTCGTGCTTACTCCTTAACATCGTCAGAAAATACATATATTTAATAGGGGATAATCCATTTTTTTTTTCCTTGTCCGTCGGGTAGTTTATTGAAAAGTATTGGACACGTATTTTTTCTTTTTTGACGTGGTCATAAAATTACGGAGATATATTGAGTTGAAATGTCGCATGACGTCACATGTAGGTAAGTTTTATACCTACTTGTGACGTAGTAAGCCCCCACTCTCCAACTTTAATGAGTTTTAACTAAGTAATTTTTTGATATTTTGATAAAACAAAAAATATGTGTCTAATATTTTTGTATTACCTGTCTGACGGACAAAATAGAATGTCGTTTTCTTTACCCAGTCCGCACCCCTATTGTTAAGATTCAGCTTGCCTCTTTAAAATAAGATAACGGTTCCGTTTATTTGGCAATCATTATCTTCCTGCCCTTCATCATCAGCCTATAATGTTCCCACTGCTGGGACACAGGACTCCTCTCTGTGAGAGGGGGTGGGCTGTAATCCGCAACGCGGGCCTAATGCGGGTTCCTGCCCTTGTCCCTGGTTATTTAGGGTCGGCGCAACACGTTTTTTTTTTCATTCTAGTGTGGACACTTTTTGCAGGACCTAAGTACTGTGAGGCGCGTTTAATGATTTAAATAAGTACATAATAATGAGATATGATTAGTAGCGTCGTCATGGCGATTCCTATGTCAAATGGATATGGAAGTTCAATTCCAATTCGTATGTTTGATAAATCAAAATTCGATACAGTGTCTATTCTCCTGATACTAATATAAATCGTGACGTACTTACGTGAACAAAAATAATAATTTTGTAGATATTTTTGATGTAGCAATCAAGAAACATGTTGCTGGCACAGGAGTATTATAGTTTCTTTTTTAGGTAGCTTTAAGTGAGAGGTTGACGAGGCCCGTGACTGATAGCTTATGGTCTGAAGTTTTTCCTTTTGAAGAAAGAGCTTTTGTTGTAGGTAAGAGATGCGTCAAGCCCTGATGATCCACTCGACCGAAATCGGTGCTAACGTAAAATATGTAGTTAACTTTTATTACCTACTTAAAAATTATGAGAAGATTTTACCGAAGACCATCCTTAATTTAAAGTAGTTAATCCCAAAATAATATTATAAAATCACACTTTTACTAATGGCTATTTCAAGTAGCTTTGATTTTCAAAAAGTTTTTTTTTAAAAGAGTCTAATAGCCTATTTGACGCTTTGGAAAATTAGTCTGAAAAAATACATGTTTGTATTGATACCAGTATTGATGAATACAGGTTACATACGTGGCTTTTATTTTAAAAATAAAATAAAATGTCGGTATTTAGGAAGGTGATAATATTTAAATCCCTTTGAAGAATAGCTTGTTTTCTATAGATAATGTATGTAAGCCGAACACCAATCGAAAGTCGGAACCAATACAATAAAAAGTTAGTACCATCCTATTGTTTTCCATAAAGAATTCAGCCACAAAAAGGCTGGGTTTCTGTTGGAGAATAATGTTTAGTGGGACTGACGGACTTTAGATACGGACTATACGGTTAGGAGAAATTGCGCTTGAATACCCGTATTACTCTTTTGTATTAACTTTGAGAAACAGTTTAAATAAGGAAGTGGATAATAATTGATGTTCAGATTCTTTTTCTTTAAAAAAAAAAACGTTGTCCCACACTAGGATTTTCTCCTGTATCGTGGGTGCGTTTACAAACAATTAAACTCACATTCTAAACGCGCCCTTCATCAGTCCTCGCTAAGTAAGAACGTGTATAAATGTAAACTTTTCTGAGGTTTTCTTTACCGCGCAGAAGCTCAGCATGAGGTCTTGGTTTCGATTTCCATGCGTATTCAGTTTCATTAAAATTGGTTTAGTAATTTCGGAAAACAAGGACTTGAAAGTTTGCTTGAAATACCGTAAAGAGTAAACGCTCCTCTTAACACTCACAAAAACATTTCACTACTCATGCGTAGTTTTTTCGCCATCTTTCTCTTCACTGAATCTTTGCTTTCACATTTATCTACGCTTTTTCTCTTTCAGTACGTTAAGCTTTAAATTCGATTAGATGTGTGTGTGTATATATATTTGTGTATGTGTTTATGTGTGTGTTTATCTCCATAAATTCGCTTCACACGGCCCGATATTCATGAGGATGTGGCCTAAGCCCCACGACTCGGTGACAAGCTATTACGCTTAGTTTGTGGTACTGTCACCTAAATATTTAAGCTGTTGAGGCCTATAGAGTATGTGCTGTGGATGTCTGCTGAAGTTCCGTTTGGCTACATCTTTTTAGAGGCTATCAGACAAAAATGTGTTCCCATGTCTGTCTACAAAGGAAAATTATATTTTTGCCAAGTTTGACTCATTAAGTCCTTACTATTTTTAAGATCTTTTATTCATTTCCATACAAATTCATTATCTATTTAAATATTCGTTTTTTTTTTTTTTTTTTTAATGTAGCCTACCTGTATTGGGAACAGGGTCCAAGCTACCGGCGGCCTCGGCTCCAGAGAAGGGAACCTCCTAACAATACGAGTCGTGTCCAAGAGTACTGCTTTCTGAATCAAGTTCTATATTTTCATTAACACTGCAAACGGGATTTACGGGATTTTTACCATGTTTACTATTTATCTGGAGTTCCTGATATTTCTATCATGGTGCTTGCAACCACCAGCCCACCGTATAAACTGAAGTTATGGATAGCGGATGGGTTGTATGAGCAGACAAATCGGTCTACCCTCTTTCTCATTACTAGTAGTCAGTTCTCAGTACCAGTAGTCATATGATCCATCCCTATAAGGGGCCGTCCATTAATCACGTGATGTTTTTTTTAGCATTTTTTAAACCCCTTCCCCCTTGATGATACGTAGTGAGGTTTAAGACTAACCCCCCGCCCCCACCCAAAATCACGTGTAGTTTTAGTACCTACACAGAATCTTAAATTTTTTAGAATATTATCTTTCAATACAGGTACTTCGTTCGTTTTCTGGTAACGGCGAGTCAAGGTCACACTACAAGCCGCTTTTCGGTTTAGAATCGCGCATTTGACGAAAAAATAAATACACGTGATATCTTACTACACCCCCTCCCCCCTTGTGATATTTCGTGATTTTCGCTAAACCCCCTCCCCCCCTTTCAAGCCTCACGTGATTAATGGACGGTCCCTAAACAAGACCAAAAATATTTTACAAACAGAGCTCAGTTGGCTTTTGCGGGTAGATTGCAATTTTGCTCGTGTTCGCGACATATCCCTACCTTTGGGAATTGCAGATCTTGTTATGTGTGTGTATTCTTGGAGTACAAATGCTGCTTACACCTTCTTATTAAAACTGAAACCTAAAAACATATTTCCACTAGCAAAACCTTCTCATCCATCCTCATAAACCACACAGACAAAAAACCCTGAAACAAGACCATTACTTATCTCCTAAAAATGAGAATGCTCGTAAATGCGCGGCGTGTCCTGACATAAATATACACTATTCGCTTCCTCTACGGAGGCGTTCGTAAACCCGGCACGTGTTTGGACGTGACCCGGAGTAAAGGCATCAGACAACGCAGACATGTGTAGAAAACTAGCGTTCTTTCTATGACGTTGCGCATAGCTTCAGGAATTATTTCAGCGAGTTGTTTGGTGAGTTTGTAAATTAGTTGATAGGTCTGTAGGGTTATTTTTTTCATAAAGGTACACCTATTTCGCCCTGATTACTGGTCCAGTTTAAGTGATTTTTATTCGGTAGGAGTAGCCTGCGCGGTGGTCCCATATTATTTTTATTATCTTTACTTGGGATCTTTATGAGTTATCCTCTGTAATATGCTTATAAATTATTTTTAGGGTTCCGTACCTGAAAAGGAAAAAACGGAATCCTTATAGGACCAGTTCGTTGTCCGTCTGTCTGTGTGTCAAGACCCTTTATCTTGGGAATGCTTGGAGGTGTCGAGTTGAAATAAAACCTCAGGTTCCATGAAGTTGTGCAAAAATCAACCTTCTAAGTTAATGTAAAAAAAAAAGATACGGCCGTTTACGCCGTAAAAAACGTATAGGTATTTCGACTCTCTTAGGGGAATCAAAATGTATAGGTTGGGTCCTTTGACCTAGAACAATGAAATTTGGCAAGTAATATCGTTCTATACTACAACTTCAAGGAAAAGACTGAACACTGAACATTTGTTGTCTGGTCAATAACAATGAAATCTTAAAAAAAAAAACTTTACTATGTACAATTTTGTTCGGAACCCTCAGTGGGCGAGTCCGACTCGCTCTTGACCGGTTTTTTTTAATTTATTAACTTTGCACTATATCTTGTACTTTCTCCAGTCTTATACGCAGCGTTGCATGCTAAGGTAGTCACATTTCTGTGTGCTTATATCTTCCTATGTATCCTTTGACAAAGAGGAACTAAACACAATACCGTTGTACGGTCCTGTGACTTCTGTTTGCAACATTTTCGGTCAAGACCGCACCGTGATTAATAACGAGGATTATTTCGGATCCCTCTAGTTCTGTTTGAGTAGGATACAAATTACAACTGACACAGGCCTCGTTTCCTTTGCTGATCTCTCGGAGTCTCGGAGTACATTTATTTCTGGATAGATGCTTAATTATTCTAATAATAGTGTTTGCCCGCGGTTTCGCTTGAGTTGTGGTCGAGAAATATCCCACGGGACCGTTTTAATTATATAGTCTTAGTTATAAATATGTTCGAAATCGGATGAGAAGTTCTGATGATTACACACTTAATAATATTAGTATAGATTAAATAAAATATTCTAAACAAAAAATAATATTTATTTATTTTAAACCAATAACAGAAAGAGTAAATAAATGTAAAATTGGAATCCCTAATGGCGATACCAAGTCTGGCACACCCTCATGCGTTTGACCTTCTTCTGCAAAACCAACATAGCGTACAACAGGGCTTCGGCCGTAGGCGGACATCCCGGCACGTATATATCCACCTGGAAAATAAAGTAATGAATTAAAACAAGCTTATAGTAAAAAAAAAAATTGTTCGTGGAGTCCCTCCGCGCGGAAGAAGTGAAACTTCGAGTGCCACGCATTCACTTTCGCTCTGTCTCTTTCTATTCCCCCTCCCCAGGAGCGTTGAACGTTTAACGCAACAGTGCTTTCATACCCCCTCCATGGTAGCGTTCAACGTTTAACGCAACCTTGTTGGAAGTCGCTTTTTTTTGTTTAAACATTGCCCTACACTAGGAATTTCTCCTGTATCGTGGGTGCGTTTACAAACATTTAAACTCACATACACAAACAGCCAGACCCGGTACAACTATCTGTAGGCCATACAAATATTTGTTCCGTGCGGAACAAATATTTATGTGCATTAGATGTTTCACTTCAAAAACAATTTAAAAAACAAGCTTTTACATATCCTACATATAAGTGTGACGTATTTTTTTCGTATTCTTCCCAGCTAACCCTTTTTATTCACACCCTTATCATGGGGTGCATGATAAATAACTTGTCCCCCAACTTTGGGAGTCCGCCATATTATATTTAAAATTACGTCACTTAGCCAACCATGCATTGTCATCCGTGAATGCCGAATTTCAGCTCAATCGTTTGTGGATAACTGTTCTAAAATTCAGTTGCAAGATTTGACTTAAACAAACATACAAACATTGCAAGTAAAATATAAGCTTGTAAAAAATATCTTCGACGAAGCTGAGGTTCCTCTCCACAATCATCAGCATCATTAGCAGCCTTGTTTTATAGTGGAAACATTGAAAGTATCAGTTTCTAAAGATACTACCGTGAGTACTCCATAACTTTGGTCGTTGGCTCTGTCCAGCCAGTTCAACTTGCCATCTTTTACAAGGTCTGCCAGGCTGCATATAGCGGGAATTTTAGCCTACAGATCAATTGTGTGAAAGGAAAATTTACCGGTATAATTCTATCAGCGCCCCGACACGTAGAATAAGTGTAATGGTAATAGCCTCCGCCGTTGGCACAGCTGCCCATAGACAACACCCACTTGGGTTCCGGCATCAGGTCGTAGGTCTTGCGGAGAATGGGCGCCATCTTGTTGGTGACAGTGCCGGCGACGATGATCACGTCGGTCTGTCGAGGTGTGCCTCTGAAGACCATGCCGAAGCGGTCCATGTCGTATCTGAAAAAATCTTCGACTGACTTATTAAGTTGAATAGAATTACAAACGACCCTTCTTTAACAAGGGCTTCGTTGTTGGCAAAACCCATTGACTTTACTTCACAATGACATTTAATGGGAAATGTCATGTCTCAACCTTTTGGGCTCGAGTCGTGGATATCGAGAATCTGAGCTCCGTTCCAGGGGGGTTACTATGACGCATAAAACATTATTGTTCCATTCCTATTCCAGAGTGGGAAAGAGATGGAGCTAGACAACCAGTATAGCTCTGTCTCTTTTTTACTCTGGAATAAGAATGGAACAATAATGTTTTAAGACGTCATAGTACGCCACCTGAACAATGGTACAGTTGGTGCGAATTCGTGATGGGAAGCTTAGCGACTCTTCACAATTTAATGGCACGGAAAAGTTTACAAAGCATTTGAATTATTAGGCTTTTCCCTTAATGTATAATGAAAGGGAGGGAGAATAAATTGTCACGCTTCCTTTTTCCTGGTGTCCTTTGTTTAAATACTTTTTGTGCCAAAGAAAACTTTGTCGGACAAACGTTTGTGCTTTGAAGTGTTTTTAAATGAGAACCGGTGGCCTCACCATGAGAAATTAGTTCTTATTTGTTGTTGAACATGTTGTATAAATTTTCCATTGCTCTACTTGTCAAAGGTTGTTCGTCAATAGGGGTGCGGACTGGGTAAAGAAAACGACATTCTATTTTGTCCGTCAGACAGGTAATACAAAAATATTAGACACGTATTTTTTGTTTTATCAAAATATCAAAAAATTACTTAGTTAAAACTCATTAAAGTTGGAGAGTGGGGGCTTACTACGTCACAAGTAGGTATAAAACTTACCTACATGTGACGTCATGCGCCATTTCAACTCAATATATCTCCGTAATTTTATGACCACGTGAAAAAAGAAAAAATACGTGTCCAATACTTTTCAATAAACTACCCGACGGACAAAGAAAAAAGAAATTGGATTATCGCCTATTATGCAACACGTATATCGAGGTGCAATGAAACGTGTCTGAACCGCCTGTCGGCTCACTTACTGAACCAATCTGCTTTCGGTTTCGTGGTTACGGCTCGATATTGTTTTATACACAGCTGCTGTGGTCTATAACAGCGCAGCAGGTCTACGTTTAATAACTAGGTCAGTTGGCCTAGAACGGGCTTATAATTGTTGACTGTTTTAATTGTTAATGGTTTTTTTTAAATCGATTTTTGTTCAGGGTTTCCGGATGTTTTGTTGGTTTGCGTGTATTTGTAGTATTTGTTCTTACACATATAGGAGTATCTATAAAGGGTGTAAAACACCTCTTAACTAAGCCGAAAGGTACTGGTTCTCCCTGTCATTGCGATCATTTTTTTGTTCTACACCATACCTGGGAACCTTCTAGTTACGGAGATATTAGGGGTCAACAAAGTTCCAACTTTTTGACAAGTGTTTTTTTTAAAAACAAGTTTTTAATGTAAGTATTTTACTTTAAACACCTCCACGACCCCCGTACTATTCAATCCGTCCATCAGCACAATGTTTTGAGTGCGTTACATTGAGTTCTACCACAAAACATGATTTTAAAGCCCCCAAAAAAAAGTCGTTTCCCAGCAATAATTTTTACGTAAAGTTACTTAGTTTCATGTACAGAATGCTTGGTTGACGGCTTCGTGATGAGGTGATTTACACCGTGTATGTGGAAACTGATTCGCAACATCGTTTTAGGTATTAGACAAAGATCTCTTGTTTAAACATAAAAATCTTGATTTATTAAAATGTAACGCACAGGCTAAACTTCTGGATCTAGAAATAAAAAAAAACCGGCCAAGTGCGAGTCGGACTCGCGCACGAAGGTATCCGTACCATTATGGGAGCCTCCTTAAACATTTATTTTATTCTATTTTTAGTATTTGTTGTTATAGAGGCAACAGATATACATAGTCTGTAGAAATTGCAACTCGCGAACTATCACGGTTCATTAGATACAGCCTAGTGACAGACCGACGGACGGACGGACAGCGAAGTCTAAGTAATAGGGTCCCGTTTGACCCTTTGGGTACGAAACCCTAAAAAAATCTCCTGATTCCCTGAAGAAGGGTGTTAAGGATGCTAAATCTAATCGATCACGCGTCTTGTAACAAAATAAAAGTTAAATCAGTTACCTGGGCCCAGCATAATGCATCATCTCGAGAGCGCAGCAAGCCAGTCCGAAGGTCACAGGCCACAAAGAGTTTCGACGGCCCCAGTTGAGGATGTCATCTGAACGGGCCATGACCCAGTCTAGTGTCCCCTACAATCAGAAATTATGATCATTTGTAAATCAAAATGTATTTCGAATGTTTAATGCTAACATGAATGCAGCCCAAGAAAAAATCGTATAAGAATAGGATTTTTTTTTCTTTGTCCGTCGGGTAGTTTATTGAAAAGTATTGGACACGTATTTTTTCTCTTTTCACGTGGTCATAAAATTACGGAGATATATTGAGTTGAAATGGCGCATGACGTCACATGTAGGTAAGTTTTATACCTACTTGTGACGTAGTAAGCCCCCACTCTCCAACTTTAATGAGTTTTAACTAAGTATTTTTTTGATATTTTGATAAAACAAAAAATACGTGTCTAATATTTTTGTATTACCTGTCTGACGGACAAAAAAGAACGTTGTTTTCTTTACCCAGTCCGATCCCCTATTGTATTCTATTCTTCCGTTCCCACAGACAAACCGTGAAAACAGTTTTGTGGGGCATAGTTCTTAAATAAAGATTTGTATTAACCTTTTTTTTAAATAAACAATAATAAGTAATCTTTAAAACTGCGAAATCTTTCACATTAAGAAACTAAAGTTTGGCTTGAGGAACTGGTTTCAAACCGATTAACTAACAGAGCAAGTTAAATAACGTTATAACTAAAAGCCAACTATATAAAGTGTCACCATTTGTTGGTAATTAAATTAAATGCAGTATCAATCTATAAAATCAACTTAAAATAAATGATAATCAGATAATTATATTGGACTCCAAATTGCGATGCAATTTAAATGGAATTATTGCAAAACTGATTAATATCAATATTTCTGAAAACTGCGTTCTGAATTTCCAATTAAAATCCAATCAACACCGAGAATTGACTGCGAATGATATTTATTTTCAGCAAAATTAAATAAGAACTTTCAAAGGATAACTTTTTGATTCCATTTGGTTAAGTAGTATAATTTTATCTAAGCACTATAAATAAAAACAGTAAATTGAAGTCACTTTTAAACCCCCGACCACATAACACCCCTCTAACTTTTTTGGTCGGGGTTAAAAGGGGGGTGTTATAAGTTTGACGTGTGTATACAGATACACACGTCAAACTTAGCTACGATGCCACAGACAGACACACAGGTGTCTGTCTGTGGCATCGTAGCTCCTCAACGGGTGAACCGATTTTGATAAAGTTGGTTTCGTTTGAAAGGTGTCTTAATCGAAAGTGTTCTTAGCAATGTTTCAAGAAAATCTACTCAGCCGTTTGAAGATCATCACCTCTTTTCTATTTGATGAAGGGATAAACAACTTCCACAGGTCTGGTCGATTCGAAATTTGAAATCCTGTCACTTGTCACCGTGGGCATCGCCAGGGGGGGGGCGGGCTGCCTATAATCTCAGGGTTTTTTTCAAGTGGCGACTTTTATTGTTTTCGTTAATTAACGAGATAAAATAAATTGTCGGGGGACCGCTAAGTACATCACCGCTAAGCACTAGCACAAAACAAAGCGGACCC
The DNA here is from genome assembly GCA_963082945.1 of Cerastis leucographa. Taxonomy (NCBI): domain Eukaryota; kingdom Metazoa; phylum Arthropoda; class Insecta; order Lepidoptera; family Noctuidae; genus Cerastis; species Cerastis leucographa. The sequence continues at coordinate 4,330,608 of OY720366.1, forward strand.
CCGATGCTACGACACTTGGATTAATTTATTTTGCTTTTTAGAGGTTCAGTGTCGGGGGTTTTTAATTTAATTATCTAAACAGTTCTTAGCATTTGCTGCGGTCTTCACCATCATTAACAGAAATTATTCCTGAAAGTGATGTGACAATTTGACTTGATTTATTACAGAAATATTTCGATTTATCAAATCATGAAATCCGTGCGGAGTAGGGGTGGGTCGCTAGTTAGTTTAGCACTTTCCTGTATGCCCCCGCGCATTACACATTAACTTCTTCTTAGTCGTTCACTCTTGACAGAGTGGTCGTGGTCATGGAGGGTCGCCCACAACTGCGGTCGCTGCCTTCGCGATCCTTTTCCACCGCTCTCTATTGGCCGCATGGCGAGCACATTCTGCCACAGGGAACTTGGTGACAGATTTGATGGAGTCTGTCCATCGGGTTGGTGATCGACCACGCGGTCTCGTGCCTTCGACTCTACCCTGAATCACCAAACGCTCCATGGAGTCTTTGTTGCGGGTAACGTGTCCAAAGAAACTGAGGATTCATAATTGCACAAGCGACGACAGTCTCTGTTTAATGTTGAGTTCTTTTAGTATTGACACGTTAGTCCGACGAGCGGTCCAGCTTATCCTGAGCATGCGTCTCCAACACCACATCTCCAGGGCGTCAATCTTGCGTCGCACACATTAACTATTTAGACAAATTAAAACTTTTCCTTTAAAATAATATACTTACAATTTTTATTTTTTGCATTTTTTATTTATTGCATTTTTAACCGACTTCTAAAAAAGGAGGAGGTTCTCAATTCGGATGTTTGTATTTTTTGCATCTTTAGGAAACGTTTTACCTTGAGGACTTAATATAATTTTGAGGGTCAACCGTGATTACTAATCTTTTATCAGCTATTGCTATTACATTAATTTCATTACTAATGCAACATTGACGTCACACAATTATCATTTGACATTGACATCTGTCTCATGGCCAATGACGAAGATTGACCGAAAATAAACCCAAGACTCATCCAATAAATATTTCGGGCATTCCTGCCCATTAAATTTTTAATTAATGAATGAACAAGCAGTCTTAGACCGAAATCTATAAACGTTACTTAGCACGACCACGTGCTTTGACTTGACATATTCCCTTCTCTATCTTGCACTTTTAGCTTGTCAGCTGTGTGACAGTAACAGCAACTACGTTTAGCCAAAGTACGTGCTAAGTAACGTGTGTAGATCTTGGCCAAAAACGCCGTGCCAATGTTTGTTGCTCCCGTGTTTACGCCCAATGTTTGGCCAACTTTCAAATTAATGTATTCAGTAGAGAGAATAGTGAGTAATCTGCTATTAGCAACAACTAACAAGTGTCCATTGACGTAAGAGATTCCTGGCTGATTTGTAACCGGTATTTCGCAGGAATTTTGAATTATTCTTCACGATAAAGTTGCTTCGAGTCTGAGATGACAATGCTTAGGAGGATTTGTGGTGTTAGGCGAATATACAAGGTGTTGTTTGCATCCTCGTCAAAATTCAGGAGGTTGTCACAAAAGACGAAAATGATCAATTGAAATTACGATATCTAGTTAATTATTAATAAACGCTACTTCTTTTTGTTGTTTAAGTTTGTCAATATTTCAGAAAAACCTCATGGTTTAGGGAATAACATATTATGGAATAAACTTTGAGATTGTTTGTATGTGTGAAAGCACGGTTATAGGACGAGGCTCAGCCGGGCCGCGATTAAAACACAGGTGTTCCACACTTACCGATTTCCGTAAATAAAAAAATAAAACAAAAATACCTACCCATTTTATTATTGATTCGGGTCGAGAATCATTAGCATAGTTACCTCCTTGAATTTGACGAGGATACAAAACAACAGCTTGTATAAAATAAGAAATGAGTACATAAGAGGAAGTCTGAAAGTGACGCCGGTGACTGAAAAGATGTGTGGTAATCGGTTGGCTTGGTATGGGCATGTGATGCGGAAAATATCGTGAGGAGAGACTTGAGTATGAATGTGGATCGGTATAAGAGTAGAGGAAGACCAAAGAAATCATGGCTGGACTGTGTGAAGGATGATATGGCAAGAAAGGAGATGTCTCGTGAGATGACAAGTAATAGAGAAGTATGGAAAAAGAAGATATGTCAAAGTCAAAGCATTTATTTCAATTAGACCATTACAGGCACTTTTGAAAGTCAAAAAAACAAAATAAAACGCGAAGCTACAGTCCCAGTCACAAGGCATAATAACTTGTGAAAGTAGTGTAGTTGCCCATTCCGTAGCGTAGATCTCTATGGGGAAGAATGGGCAATGTTAGGTTATGCTAGACCGACACCAAAAAAATCGGGATATTTTAAGGGCAAGAGAAAGGTGATGAGTAAAGTTTCTCCCGATTCCAGCGATGCGGAACAAGAGATCAACTTTAACTTTAACAGGAGAAAGTTTCAAGATTTGTGTAACAGGTTGAAAATAACTTTCCTGTTTCAAATGATATCAACAACAAACGAAATTGCTTTTCTAAGTAACTTCGCAATTCTGTTACACGTGTAAGCTAAATCCCTTTTATTCCCTCTGTAGCCAATTAAATTGTAGCTTTAGTTATTTGTACCAGAAGTTTGTTTCAACAATAAACAATACCTATCGTCCAATTAGTTCTCCTATTTAAAACTTAGCAAAGGAAATCACAAAACTTAATCCAAGTATAGGTTTGATATCAACCGAGATTTATAATCCGATTTCGAAAAAAAGAATGGTCAGAAAAATCTTGGGTAGCGACTAGCGAGCAGATCCTACGGGAGTATGGACCAATGCGTTATCGAAGCCTGGCCAAGCGTATTTTTAACCCCCGATCAAAACCTCTTTTTTGTGTTATAAGTTTGAGGTGTGTATCTGTGTGTCTGTCGCAGCTCCTAAACGGAAGAACCGATTTTGATAAAATTGATTTCGTTTAAAAGGTGTTTTGATCTTGAGTGTTCTTAGCTATGATTCGAGAAAATCTGCTCAGCCGTTTGAAGATCATCACCTCTTTTCCAGTTGATGAAGAGATATAAACATCATCCACAGGTATGGTCGATTCCAAATTTGAAATTTTGTCACTTGTCACCATGGCATCGCCGGGGGACAGCTGCGCCCGGAAGGGTGCAGCTGCTCCCCCCCACCCGTAAATGCTCGGGATTATTGTGTTCGTTAATTAGCGAGAAGAGGCACAACTCGCACGCGTAGATGCCGGTAATTATCCCACGAATTCATAGTACCGGGATAAAAAGTATTCTATGTGTTAATCCAGGTATCAACTACCCGCCAAGCCAACCAACGCTACCGCCCTACCGTATGCCAAATTTTATCGCATCAAAATACGTACAGTAGTTCTCGCGTGAAAGAGTACCTAATAAACATCCATCCATACTCACAAACTTTCGCATTTATAATATTAGTAGGATAGGATTTATGATATTATGTACAAACTGTAGACAACATTATACAGTGTAGTCGTTGTTGCGGCTAGTTGCAATAACACCGCGCCGTTTATTTACATCATCATCTTCCAGACCTTGTCCCATTTTATTTGGGGTCGGCGCAAAACGTCTTTGTTCTTCAATCGTCTTCATTCGTCATGCTATCATTTAGGTACTCCTTTTTCCTTCATATCATTTTTCACACAAACCATCCATATTTTCTTTGGTCTTCCTCTCCCTCTCCATCCATCCACTATATATTCATCACTCTTTTAGTCACATGTGTTCCATCCTTCCTCATCACATGTCCATTCCAAGACAGACGACTCCCTTTCATCTCAGTTTATTTAAAGACTAAATAAAGTTTTAAGAAGCTGTCAAAATGGTCTATCGCTAATCCATCCGTACTTCCTGCCCTTGTCTGATGTTATTTGGGGTCGACGTAATGCGTTTTGTTCTACAATTCTCCCTTTTCAATCATCACACTAACATATACTTCATTTTATTCCAAATCATTCTTAACACAATCCTCTGATCTGCTCTTTAACCATTATTTCTCTCTCCATCTAAACACAGTCAAACTTGATCAGAAAAAGTCTGTGAAAACGAATTCATGTATCTTGTCTTGACAGTAAGGTCCATAATTCTTTAACAATATTTCTCAGGTTGTGTATCCCTGGGATCACAGGCACGTGTCCTATTGTGTAGTTATTTCGGTTCACACATTCCTGTGTCGCAATCCGGGGACCTGATAAGAGACGAGACACGTTGCCGGATATCCGAGTAACGCTCAATCCGGTGCTGTAATTGGAATGTCCGTAGGGTTTGCATGCCGGGAAAACCCAACACCAATTCCAGTATTGCCTCTCTGCTGTGTTTCTTAAAATCTCTTTCAAATTAGGACGAATCAAAATACGATTTTTTATTCTATTAAGTAATTGTTTGAAGTTAGAACTGCCAAAATTTAGAATTCTTTGATGGTTCATAGTTTGTTCGAATTCTTGTACATTGCGATTTAGAATTCTTTGATGGTTCATAGTTTGTTCGAATTCTTGTACATTGCGATTTAGAATTCTTTGATGGTTCATAGTTTGTTCGAATTCTTGTACATTGCGATTTAGAATTCTTTGATGGTTCATAGTTTGTTCGAATTCTTGTACATTGCGTAAGTTATTACTAAAACTCAAAACTCCTTCCTCCCAGTTTTAGACATGTTCTTGTTTCTATCTGACACTTGTGCAACAGTTACAGGAGTAACGTAGCCAAATTACGAGTTAAGTATCGTTTATAGATCTCAGTTTGAGTCTGAGCTTGATATCGTCTCTAGCTTGCGTCCAATGGACGACGCGAGATCCCTTAGGACTACTAATATAGCTTCTTGTTTACTTAACACTTAATATAAGATACTTCGCACGAGCTGTTTGACTCGTGTACTCTGTAAAGTAAATCTCTACTCTAGACAAGCCATCGCATAAAATACTGTGATAGTTCTTGAGTCGACTAGTTCTATTATTACTTAAGTTACAGCTCTAAAATCTAACACATAGAAATGTTTATTATTTAACAAAATTGTGACGTAAGTCTGGCTTATGCCAAACACTGGCCTGGGGGCAGCGAGAACAAAGCATTGTTTAATATAAAATGTAATAAATAATACCCGATGTAGGGAGTTAGTTCGTTTAGTTTATAATTATGATTTAGTGAGTTGTATTTCAGCCCAGATTCCAAGAAATCCCTTTGTTCCGAACTGTATAACTTGTATACAGTACATCATCTGCCTAGCCTTTTCCCAAACTCTCTTGGGATCGGCTTCCAGTCTAACCGGATGCAGCTGAGTACCAGTATTTTACATGAAGCGACTGCCTATCTGACCTCCACAACCCAGTAACTGGGTAATACGATACCCCTTGGTAAGACTGGATGTCAGACTTTTTTTTTGGCTTCTGACTACTCGTAACGACTATCAAAGATTACAAATGACAGCCGGGACCAACGGCTTAACGTGCTTTCCGAGGCACGGAGGAAACTCGGTATGTAATGATGGTCACCCATCCACGGACCAATCTCGGCAAGCACGGCTTAACCTTAAAGATCGACCCGAGCGGCTGTTATTATCTAGCCACGAGCTCCTCTCTGCACTTGAGCTTGAACTTGTATACAGTACGGAGGGCACATAATGTCTCAATATATCCGTGATAATATAAGAAGTTAACCCTCTGTAGCGCCGTGTGACATTTCTGTCACAAACCGATTCCATGCCAAATAAACTTATGATATTATTTCAAGTCCATTTTGAGTCAGTGTACTATACCTGCGACAAACCAATGTAACGACTAAGTGCAACACAAAAAATGTAGATAGCGTTAGTGTCGTGTAACATCAGTTGTTTGTCGACAGCTCGGTTCAAACTACCTACTTCCTTTTGACAATTTATAAAAAAATCGGCGAAAAGTAGAAAAACGTGGTAAATCGTGTGCAGTTTCGAAAATATACAAGGTGAGTACATGTTCTTTGTGGTGTAGTGTGGGTTTTTATATATACGAGTGTCTTCAATGAGTTTGACTTTCTGTTGTGTTTGTACCAGAAATGTCACATTGCCTAACGTGGGTAATTTTTTCTTCATGAAGGGGCTTCTAACATGATTCATTTGCTTTCTTTTTAGAATGGCTTTTCGACCTCTTCCAGATAGCGACATATCCACGGTATTGAATACCTACGAAGACAGTGAAGATGGTATGGAAGATGACGATGACAGTGTTGCAGATCCTGATTTTCAAGCTGAGAATGAGGTGGAACAAGAGCAGTTTTCTTGCGATGAAAATGAAGATGATGAAATGAACCTTGATGAAATTATTCATACGAGTAGTTTAGATGAAAATCAACCAGGTACGTCTCCATCTACGTCTTCTGCGCCAAGTGGATCTGAAGAAACTCAAACTGTGTTACCTCCTATAAAGCCACAAAAACTCAACCTACGTTGGAAGAAGAAAAGTCTGCTTTTGAATGAGCATCGTAGCCTGGAAAGATAACAAGGTAGTTAATCTGGCATCAATTTTTGTAGGAGAAATGCCAAAAGCACAAGTGAGGAGGTATGACAAGAAGACCAAGCAGTACATAACAATTGATCGCCCAAATATAATTGGTGAATATAATCGCCACATGGGTGGCGTGGATCTAATCGATAGCATTATGGGATGCTACAAAATACTGCTTTGCAGCAAAAGCTAGCAGGTGCGCCAGTTTTACTATGTATTGGATTTGAGCATGGCAAACGCATGGCTTCTTTACAAAAGAATTCATAAAGCAAACGGTTCGCAGGAAAAACTTTTGAACTCTGCTGATTTTTGGCTCGAAATTGGAACGACTTTATGTAAGCTTGGTGTTCCATCCAAGATGAAGAACCGTCGATCTATCGAAAACGAGCTGCAATCAAAACGCAACATGTTCCTCCAGTGGCAATAAGGCAGGATCAGACAGGGCACTGGCCTGTCTGGACAGAAAAGAGAATACGCTGCAAATTTCCCATATGCTCTGGTGTGTCACAAACCATGTGCGAGAAGTGTGGAGTTGCTCTATGTTATAATAAACACAACAACTGTTTTAAACAATTTCACTTATACTAAGTTTTATAATTGCCTTTATAATGCAGTGTGACATTTATGTCACACTCCCTTCAAATGTGATTTTCTGAAATAAATTAAAATATTAAGGTTTTTCCAGAAACACGTGTATTTTTATTTCTCGCGATGTACATTTTTCACTATTTATTTTAAGAATTGGAGATCTTGACCTACAGAGGGTTAAGAGGAAATGTGAAATAAACAGAGGGTTAAGGCGGAATTTTTAAAGTTCGATTAGAGTTATTGGCTGCGTCAATATATGAGAGGTAGAGGACGATCTCCGGTTACGTGGTGGTCTAGTATGACGAAGCTTCCATTGGAGGAGGAACTGCCCGACCCGACAACACAAGACAGATTGTCCTGGCACCAGAAAATTAGGAGACTGGCAATCCAGACTCCCTGGTTGCTGCTGGGAAGTTCCTGATGGAAAACCCAATAACACTTTACCTGACCCGGGAATCAAACCCTCATGCTGAGCAGTCGCACTTGCGTCCACTAGACCAACGAGGCAGTCAATAGGGAGGAGTTCACTAGAGACTAATGATATCACCCTACTGCCCTTATTTAATTGTAATTGGCGCAGAAAGTTTTCACCCCCACTTACCATATATCATTTTTCACACAATCCACCCATCTTTTCTTCGGATCGCAATTATTAGCAGCATTCTAGGCGTCAAACTGACCGACCACCGTGTACGCAACACCACACTACTCTCCAAAACACAAACTACTCACGTTGCTCAAAAAAATAGTGCGTGGAGGAAGTGAGACTTCGTAATACTACACGCATCGCACGTTCGAGTGCCACGCATTCACTCTCGTTATTTTATTGAGATTCTAAATAATATTTTGTTGTTTTCTTGTTGTATTATTTTATTACATATAATTATTACATAAGTTTATCGAGGTTATTCTACTCATGGAAATTGAGCGAAGGCTGGACACACCGAAGAGTCGAATGCATGACTGTTTGCACGCCATCTTGCGTACCTAGTAGAACTACGTAGTCACAAATCTTGTAATACTGCCATCTCTTAGTGTGTTATAGAAAATATTCCCCCTCCATGGTAGCGTTAAACTTGTTGGAAGTCGCATAAGAAGTTTCACTTCAAAAATCCGCTTAGCAGAAGGGACTGGACTGGCCACGTCTGCCGCATGCCCGATGAGCTGTGGCCCAAAATAACCACTTTCTGACACAGCCGGCAGGCGTCGCGGCAGACCTCGTAGAAATGGCGGGGTGAATTAGACAAGACCAACGACCAGTGGTCCATATTGGGCCTAGATTGAAACTATTGTAAGTCATGGGGAGAGGCCTTTGCGCAGCAGTGGGATGACGCAGGCTATCAGTAATAGTAATAATAGTTTCAAAAACTTCTAATCCTCACTTAAAAGGTATACTAAAAACTAATCTATTTTCATATCCACCCCAATAAAACGTAATAAAATTTGTCGCGTATCCACAGGCTCGTATATCAATATGTCAGACCATAACTCACGTCCATGAGTTATTAGGTACACGGCAACTTTGAATATGCACCCAACATGAACATGCTTTGAATATGTACTTGTCATGTACTACAACTGTGTAATGTACAAGTACCATTCATCTTTATATTAGACAGGACTATCTCTTTTACTGTGGAATTGTCTTCCTGTATAATTTATTTATTTTATGAAAGGTAGCTTCACAGCTGACAGTACATAAACATAACAATCAATACACTAAACATTAGGCCAATTACGAAGTACACAAAAAATTATTAAAATATTAAGCAGAGAGTGACTCGATTTAATTTACATTAAAAGGTATGGTGTGTGCCTGTGTGCGTGCGTGTGGGTATAAAAAAAAATATGATCTATTAGAAAACGTAAATAGAGCAAGGAATATTGTTCAATTGAGCACAACGAGGGATTGCTTTTGTGTGTTAGGTAATTAGACTGCTTCCTAATCAAACGTAGGAACCCTACTTCCCAATTCCTAAAGTTGAATAAAAGTTACCAAAGGAAATATGGAAATGAAACGTACGTACTCGTACATCACATCTGCAAATGTTTTCCATTTTCTAGTTTCATATTTTAAATTCTATGGAAGTAAAGTTTATCTTGCTAAAGCACCCATCGCCCTGGTTTAGTGGAAAAATAAAATTGAGCGCGAGTTTACGAGAGACGGTCGCAGATTTAATTCTGCAGATTTTTATATAAAAGCATAAAGGAGTATGAAAATGTTTCGGATCTTTTACAATTGTTTGGTAAAAATATAAAAGCGAATATCTTGGTGAAAGCTTTCGTTTGCTTAACTCAATAAGATCTTTTATTTTTAGTTTAACTTATCTTGTTAGTCTTGACTAATTAGAAACAATTTTGAATTGACGGCACGGTTGGCGCAGGGGTTGAGCGCACGGAACAAATATTTGTAAGGCCTACAGATAGTTGTTCCGGGTCTGGCTGTTTGTGTATGCGAGTTTCAATGTTTGTAAACGCACCCACGGTACAGGAGAAATTCCTAGTGTGGGGCAACGTCTTTTTGAAAAAAAAAAAAAAAAAATATATATAATAACCAGGCATTGACCTTACTTTTGGGAGTCCCACGGTCAAATATAGTGGTCGTAAATAGACCCTTAGCGAATCTGAAAGGCATTTGTTCTCCATACCATACCTGGGAACCTTCTAGTCATAGAGTAGACGATATATTTGACTTCAAAATGCTAACTTTTTCACAAGCTAAAAAAGCTAGTTTTAAGGTTTAATTTACTTTAAATACGTCCATGACCCGTTTACTATTCAATGCATCCTTTAGCACAATGTTTTGAATTACATTCAGTTTACCCGAAAAACGTGATTTTTCACCCCAAAAAACCAAAGTCGTTTCCCATGTAGATAACAAATAAGAGAAAATCCATAATCAGTACAGTAACTGTTTAATTAAAGCAACACCAAAAATATCTAAATCTATTACCTGTCCGGGGAAGTGGAACGGTGAGTATCTGCGCACTTCGTTGTTCTTATACGTTTTGGCCGAGTGGGGGAATATGGGGGGGAATTTCTTAGCTCTGCCGGCAGCCGCCTGGTCATACTTCTTCAGGTTCTTCTCGGCGCCATCGGAACAAAACGTGCGGGTTAGGACTCTCCTTACTTCAACTGCAGGAACCCCGAGGCTCTTCAAATTGTGTTCTGGTCTGTAATATGAAAATTAGGAGTGAGTGAGTGAACCAGGGCTGCGGGACTGTTCGAAAGAGATACCGTGGCCCTGGAACACTAATTGCTAAGAAGGAACATGGATGGGTTTTAGTCAGTACAAGTCTGACACTCCCTTCCGCTCCGCTCAGAGCGGGAGGAGTCATTTGATGATTTCCCATCCGTTAAAAAAGAGTGAGTGAATGTTGGCACAAGGAAAGAGAGGCATATATACCCAGCAGTGGGTGACTTCAGGCTGTGGATGATGAATGTTGATTGCCTCGATGGTCTAGTGGTTGCAAGAGCGGAGCTTGAGGCTCTCGGTTTGGTCCCAAGTCGGTGAAAGTGTTATTGGGTTTTCTATTAAGATTTTCTCCGTAGTAATTGAGTCAGGATGTATGCCCGGTTGTCTAAGGGTCAGTTCACACCGAGACGCGACGCGACACGATGACTTGAAGAGGCCAGTAATTTCGCGCTGCGTCGCTCTACGCCGCGCTGCGTCGCGCGGCGCAGCGCTGCATGGCGCAACGTATTCTGAATTCTCACAACGAAATGTGTATCTTTTCGTGTAGAGAATAAAGTTATATTTTGAATCGTTCTTTAAAAGTGTGCGCGCAGCGTCACGTCGCGTCGCGTCTCGGTGTGAACTGACCCTAATAGGCTTGCCCCCTGTTACATGCGACTAAACATAACTGGCGAAATGTGGTTGTACTAATAGGTACACTTGTGCCTAACCCTTCAAGAATTACAGGCGTGATATTATAATGGTGAAGACGTAGTTATTAATTATGTAAGCTTCTTAGAACTGGTTGTTTTAAGAGCAAAGGGTTCTAGTAAACAAAGTTTTGCCAAGGGTTAGTTTCTAATTTATTCAGGAAGGGCAATTTGGACGGTCAGACTCAGAAGTTAAGGTGACAACCCCTGGCAACGCAAACGTGACGAGCGTGTTAAACATGATCTCTGTTTACACTGTTATATAATTCAAAATTATTACCAACCATTTCAAATAATTAATATTTATATAATTATTGTCCTAAAGCTCAGCCTTAAAAACTCTCATTGCTAAATCGACAGCTGAAAATCTAAACAGCGGTGAAAAAAACGCCGCGTGTAAAAAAGCGCCAGGGCGAATGTGGTGTATAACTGTCTTAAAAGATCTATTCACACAAACAAACACAAACATCACTTCAAAACGCACTTCAACAGGTTTTCAATATGGAATTTATCAATATACTGCTTATACTATACACATAGAAATTCACTTAGTAATCTGGTATTTAGTGGTATGTACACGCGAACGTGACACATTGGACCCTGACTTCTATGTGACCCTGGTACACTCAGTACCTAGTTAGTAGACTTATTCATCTAAAATGCATTTTATTTAACATAGGTATCGTTGGCATAAAATATTGTTTTCGTTCTAATAATAAAAGGCCAATTAATTGGACTGTAAAACAGTTAATTACATGATTAACTTTTTAAATAGAAAAAAAACACACACAGAATATTTCACTTAATAATTGGGAAATGTAGTTTTCAGTTAAAAAACTGTCATTTTCAATAATGTAATGAAGAAGTTAAGACGATTTAGACAGCAAGAAGTGTTTTTATTTAAAAAAATAGCTGCGCCCGCGACTTCGTCCGCGTGGAATTAGAATTTTTCTAAAATAGAAGTAGCATAAGTTACTCCTTATTACATCAGCTATCTGCCAGTGAAAGTCCCGTCAAAATCGGTCCAGCCGTTCCATAGATTAGCCGGAACAAACAGACAGACAGACTGACAGAAACAATTGTAAAAAAAATATTTGGTATATGTACCATATAAACATTCATATGCATGCAGTATAAAGCGGTTATAAGTTAAGCGGTTAATATTACAAACAGACACTTCAATTTTATTTATTTGTATAGATGTATTGATGGCTTTCTTATCATTTGTATTTATGTACAAGGTATAACGCAAGGTTAAACACCTCTTCAACTTGAAAGCCCTTTCAAACATGCAAGCAACACACAAGTTCACTCCAAAATAACATTACCAGCAAACGAAATAACAATCAGTCATGATTACGTCTATCAGACGTATCAGTAGCTAATGCCATCTTGTTAGTGAACATGAAAGCTCACACATCAACACCTTGATTGTAACTCGAGTGTAATTAGTTTCGATTGACTCTCGAGATATCAACAACTTGCGTAATTGTGTGACGTCTCTGAGACGTACGTGAGGAGGCGTGTTATTTATTAGGTGGGAAATTAGGGTTGATTGGACTGTATTATTATTTGTGAAAATGGCTGGTTATGTGTCAAATACTAGGGGATCAGTGAAATTGAATAGTAATATTAAATCATCATCATCATCAGCCTATAATGTTCCCACTTCTGGGACGCAGGCCTCCTCTTTATGAGAGGGAGTGGGCTGTAATCCACCACGCGGGCCCAGTGCGGGTTGGTAGATGTCACATGTCTTTGAATGTTTAGTTCTAGGACATGCCGGTTTCTTCACGATGTTTTCCTTCACCGTTTTTGAGAGCAGCGGTGATGAAATAATAATATTAAATGTAATAATAGTAATATTAAATGATCCAACGAAGTTAATTCATTAAGTAATGTTTTTTTTTTTATTATTTGAGATGTTTAGCTCTTGACTCTGGTATAGGTCAGAGATAACAGAGACAGAGTCGGCGATTGAAGGAGCTTACCCAGAAGAAGCCCGTTCACTCTTACTTTGGAGGTTATTTTCTAAAACGTGAATTAGTGATTTGCGATAAGCAGTGAAGATTGATTTAGTTAATTAATTGCAGAGCTGTTTAAAAATCTAGAGAAAAGTATGTTGAGGGATTTACTTTGCTTTAAAATTTGCTTTCCATGCTCAAGATGATAGGAACTGTTCGGGGAATTTTAGATATTATTACGAAGCCCCAGTTCGCCTTCGCAGTTTAGTCTTAACAAAACATCTCCGTTGTTTAAGCACATCCTTTGGATACTCTGTTTGCTTGCTTTGTTAAACTAAAGCCCTCTAGGGAGATGAACTGTTCTGCTAGTACACAGCTTGTAGCAAACACTCTGGTATTATACAGAATACGTACGGCTATGCACTACTAGTACATACCACAGACAGTCATTATGCGACCCGCTAAGGAATGGTACTTTCTTTTCTTTTTCTTTAAAAAAAAAATCGTTGCCCCACACTAGGAATTTCTCCTGTATCGTGGTTGCGTTTACAAACATTTAAACACACATACACAAACAGCCAGACCCGGAACAACTATTTGTAGACCATACAAATATTTGTTCCGTGCGGGGATCGAACCCGCGACACGCAGCGCAGCAGTCGATCGCTCAACCACTGCGCCAACCGTGCCGTCCAATATGATTATGAGGAATAAGGTGTAAATGTCATTATCCTAGTTAGTTCTTTATTGGCCTTTTCTACGGGAGAAAAGGCCTTTTTAATCGATACACAAATCATCTTTGGTAATCCGCCATAATGGATATAGAAAAACGTCACTTGTTTAACGATCCATCGTCATCCAAACTAGACTTGTGTGCAAAATTTCAGCTCAATCTGTTGAGGATAACTGTTTTAAAATTCAGTTGCATGATTTGACCAAAACATTGCAATTTAAATAAAAGCGTGTAATAACTAGTACATAGTTCTATTGCCTAGTATTTAAATTAAAGTGTCTTTGTATTCTAGTTAATGTATGTAGTGTCAGTGATCGTGAATCCTTGGCACTCGGTGTGCCCTCGTTAGGCGTAGAACGTGACTGAAGAGGGACGTTCTATTGCATTCATAAAACTTAACCTATCATACGCCAAGCCATTAAATTGCATTTGTATAGCTCAACGCTGTAGATCTATGGTTCATTATTTCAAAATGTGGACTTGTTATGCAACATCGCCAGACTGCCTTTTTTACTTTTTTTGGGAGAATTGATGTTGAAATATAAAAAAAAAAAAAAAAACTTTTTATTTCAGACATAAAAAAATTAAATAATCGGTGTTTTTTTTCCTTTTACAACGTGTAACCAACCATAGGGATAACATGCAAGTAAGACAATTCCAACATAATGTGTAAGCTTTTTCATTAACTACGGGAAACCTGATTGTGTCCTTGCGAGCCCTGTTGCCTGGACGTTTAAGGAATTGTTATATTCTAGTTATAGCACCGAATCTCATAGCTAACGTCTAGGACGACTCAAATGTTAATTAATTGCTATCGACACGAAACAATAATTTTATAACAGTACCATACTTATACGTCTGATCATTTCAGCAAGTACGGGAGAATGCTCCTGCCCACACTTTTGGCAGAATCCTTAATCGCCTTTTAAAGAATTGCGAGAACTGTCGAGGTGGTTGTGACCAAAGTCCTTGCCAAAATCCACTTATATCTAAGAACAACAACACTAACAACTTTCAATATACATAGGTACCTCAACAGATTTTCTCTCACAACGTATCCACATGAACGAAACATACTTTAATAAGTTACAAACTAATATTCAGTCGAAAAATTATTTTGAAAACCGTTCGACAGGCTCGTAACAATGCGCTTGACAAGTTGACAGGTAACACGTTGACAGCAAAGCGTTCGTTCTGATTTCGAAACATGTTACAGTGTACTCCGAAAAGGTTTTATGCATATGAGTTTTTCTTGGAAAATTCCACTTTTCGTTTGTAGTGGGATGTTTTTGTGAACGGGTGAACTCGTGCTTTCAACAGTAACTGGAGCACTTTTTGCGACCCAAGCTTATGTTTTTAACTTGCAATCACATTCTAAAAACACATTACTCTCCTTTTGGGCTTTGCCGCATTCGGGTAAGTCACTAAATTAACTTAGAAATAAATTATTCTGTAACAAACGGCGCGTATCCACGAAACGGAAACAGACGCCGCGGAAGACCATTGCAACGATGGCGAGACGATATCGTTGCACTGGCAGGGATAGAATGGACTAGATCGGCCCAAGATCGATATAAATGGAAACAGATGGAGGAGGCCTTCGTCCAGAGATGGATGACCCCTTAATAAATTAAGTTCTGTGAAAACAATAGATATGTGAATAATTAGGGAAATAAAGGCTATTTTTATTTTTATTTTTATTTATTTATAAACGGCGCGTAAACGTAATTATCCGACAATCTCACATGAACTACCACACAGAATTTAAACTGCACATTTTAAACACGCCAGAAGCCTACCACTGTATTTGGCGCCCCCCATTTGCACGACAGGCCTGCAATGTCGTCGACCTAATGCCCGGTCTACATAGATTGCAGTCGGTGCAATTACCGCGGCAAACTGGGGAGGGGTTTTCCAATGACGTGGCGATGCATGGCGGGAACTGGGCCAGGCATGAGCGGGTAGCTAATGGTTTCCTTAGCCGGATTGGTCGGTGGTATGCTCTTTGAGAGATTAGTGAATGAAATGGATGGAGAACTCATTCATAGATCTACTTACTTATTCATTCATAGGCGAACGAATATGTTACGTATTACGTTGTACGTACGGTTTGAAAATAATGCTGTTGCAATGAAATGTGTCTATAGTCTTGACTTTTACAAATGTCGTCTACTTTAACAATATTATAATAATAGGTAAAGAAGAAGATAACATATAAAAAACAAAACAAAACAATCTACATCGTAATATTAGCAGTAAATTACCGAGAAACAAAAACTTCTTCAAAAGACAAAGGTGATGAATGACGTAAAACGAATTTTCTGAAGTTAATTTTTACGTTTTGTCTTCAAAACGAACACGACTACACGACGAAGATTTGGCCGTGAAAATCTCATTTGAAAACTCAAAATTCCAAACTCATTTCCTTCCTTTGTAAATGAACAAACTTTTCTTATTACATATTCTTTGCATCTCAAAATTATTTGTTCATAAAACGTCAAATACAAACTGAAAACGAATTTGATTTGGAAAACTCGTTTTGTCGTTCAGAATCTGTTTGGAAACATTCAGAATAAAGTGACAGAATGTGTCAGATTCAGGGAACCATAAGCGTATTTGAACAGTCATGTGCACACCACCAACCAATCAAGGTTTACAAAGCCAGTTTATGCGTATCTCTCGATACACGGGCAACCTATACAAAAGAGGGCTCGATTTGTGGTTGTGTACCCACATAACGTACGTATTACCTTTACCAAGGCTGGAAGGAGCATTACAAATGGACGGAAAGACACAATATTGTTCTCATCTCATCGTTATTACATTGTCTTCGAATGCAGACGTATTTGAAATCACATTTGCAAACGTATTTCAGTACGTAACGAGAAAAGGAAAATAGCTCTGAATATGACTTATTCCTCACAATATTTTAACATGTAATGCCACTTTCCTTATCATTTTCTTATTGAGTTATCATATACTCATCAAGTCGCGAAGATACGATTAATTTCATAAATATAGATTCGGATTGTGAGCTACTTTCAGATTATTTGGATTCATTTGCGTATTGTATTTTTATCTCCTGCTTCGATGAAGGAAAACATCGCGCGTCGTGAGGAAACCCGCATGCCTAAGAGATGTTTCTCGACGGCATGAAAAGCCAAGTTAGAGGCCCATGAGCGGCATAAAAACTACACTACACTGACACTAGGTTAGGCCCTAACCACACGATCAAGAAGAGCTACTTCAGCTGTAATAGTAACAGATTGATGAAATTAAAACTCATCTCAAAAGTTTCCATCTTTTCAACCTAATTTCTTCATAATAGCTTCTAGTTCAGAACTGTCGTCGACTTGAAAGACCCGACCACGCATAGCGGCTTTTTATCCTTATTTTCCTCAAAAAGTTATATTATTAAAAAGTTTTCCATTGTGTTGAGCCCTTCCATTCCATGAATCCTTTTGAAAGCCAGTTTTCTTTTGGATATATTTCCGGCCATTTTACGAGTTCATTGCTACAGTTTTTTTCCTGATTTAGGCGGTTTTAAAGAGTTTTTGTGGCACTAGTTTTATTTAGAATTAGAGATTTTCATTTCGCTTTAGTGGTGTACCTACTTGTTCGAGTTTTGATATATATTCAAGTTCGGAGAGGAAACGTATATCGTAGGTCTATTGATGGAAATGGCATGTCTTTGTTTCCTTGGAAGATGGGTAGGCCTGTAGTTTGGGACGCAACTTGAGTCGATACTCTTGCGCCATCACATCTTCCAAGCTCATCGTGCTGAACCTCAAGCGGCGTAAATATAGTAACCTTTGTGGTAACTATATTTTCGAGCCGTTTGGGGTTGAAACTCTGGGGCAGTGGGGTCCGAGTGCTCACAGCCTTTTAAAGGAAATTTCTTAACGCCTAGTTGACACTTCCCGTGACCCAAGGGCTGGGTTTTACTTTGGCCAGAGGCTAAGTATTGCCATACAACGTGGCAACGCCACCAGTCTCTTGAGGAACGTTACCAGTTGACAGCGTTGTGGAGGAGTTTTTTTGACGCCCTTTTATATTTTTTTGACGCCCTTTTATATTTTTTTGACGCCCTTTTATACATTATTGTTATTTTAGTTTTAGTTATCTAGTTTTAAAAATAATATTAATTTGTAATATAATATATTGGAAAAAGATGATTATGATTGGAGATTGATGGAGGTTGGTTGATTCTTTGGTATCTGAAATAATACAAGGTGTTGTTTTGCATCCTCGTCAAATTCAATGAGGTAACTATGCTAATCATTCTCGACAATATATCAATAATAAATTGAGTCGCAATTTTTTTTTTCTTTTTTACGGAAGTCGGTACCTAAGTTAGAAGCACCCGTGTTTTAAAACGCGGCCCGTCTGATCTTCACCCTATAACCGCGCTTTCACACATACAAACAATCTCAAACATTTATTCGATAATTTCTTATTCCTTAAACCACGTTAAGGGGGTTATTCTGTAATACTGACAAACTTAAACAACCAAAATAATAAGTGTTCATTAATAATTAACTAGGTACCGTAATTTAAATTGATTATTTATGTGTTTTGTGACAATCTCCTGAATTTTTACAAGGATGCAAAACAACACCTTGTGTAACGATGAATATTTTCTTTATTATTTGATTGCCACGTATTGTTGTTAGCTTCTTGGAAATTGCCATTATTATTGTTCTCTAAACACAATCCTTTAACTATCTACAACAACATCCAACCTTGGATCAAAACGCCATATTCTTTGTCCCCATTTCCACACATACCAAATAATACTACCTCGCATTATGAAAGTCGCAATAAATCCACCGAAAAACGCTATTATCTCGAAAAAGCTTTTTCAAACCACTTTTTTTGCGAGCGCCATTTATTCTGAAACCCATAATGTGTTTTTTCTGACAATATACCGTTCCAACAAATTGAATATCCGAGGAATTAACGTTTCGTAACGATTATAGCTAACCATTTGAGATATCGAACAAACAAAATTAAAACCATTATTTTGAAACAGTGTTTATTGGTTTTCTAAAAGACTTTCAACGGTTTTTAACATCTACATAAACATCACGCTTGTAATTCCCGTAGGGTTAGTTAAAATTACAAAAATCAATTGTGGTTCGTTTATCTGGCTTAAACTCGAGAACGGCTGGGCCGATTTAGCTGATTTTGGTTTTGAAATGTTGGTCGTAGTCCAGAGAAGGTTTAAAAAGTGAGGAAGGTAGGGTAGGGTAGGTAGGTAGGTAGGTAGGTAGGTAGGTAGGTAGGTAGGTAGGTAGGTAGGTTGGTCGGTAGGTAGGTAGGTATAGGGTAGGGTAGGTTGGGTAGGTAGTGTAGGGTAGGGTAGACAGGTAGGTAGGTAGGATAGGGTAGTTAGGTAGGTAAGGTAGGGTAGGTAGGTAGGTAGGAAATAGTGCATTACAACGCATGCCGGATACAGCTAGTTACCTATTGTAAATTCACATATTGCCAGTTATGTTAACTCCCATTTTTACTAGGCGAGCCATCACCCGACACAAACCAATATTGCACAATCATCATCATCTGCCTAGCCTTTTCCCAAACTATCTAGGTGTCGGCTTCCAGTCTAACCGGATGCAGCTGAGTACCAGTATTTTACGTGAAGCGACTGCCTGTCTGACCACCACAACCCAGTAACTGGGTAACACGATACCCCTTGGTAAGACTGGATGTCAGACTTTTGGCTTCTGACTACTCGTAACGACTGTCAAAGATCTACAAATGACAGCCGGGACCAACGGCTTAACGTGCTTTCCGAAGCAAGGAGGAAACTCGGTATGTAATTATGGTCTCCCATCCACGGACCAACCTCGGCAAGCACGGCTTAACCTTAAAGATCGACCAGTGCGGCTGTTATTATTTAGCCACGAGCTCCTCTCTCTCAATATTGCACAGTCATGATAAAATTGAATTTTTTACAAGTATAAATTCAAAAACAAAACTGTGCTGTCCAGTTAGTCATATGACATCACCACATCAAACAGTAACTCTTTACCCCTTTATTATATCGCACCCCAAGTTTACGCAAACAGAAGGGGTTACCCAAACAAAAAAATACAAAACTGACACTTTTAATCACCCCTCGAAACCACTTACTGCCCTCCGAACATAACACGCCCCTTCCCCTTTTAATGAAACCTCTAGTAACATTAAAATAATTCCTTAGGAAACCACTACGTATCTTCCTGCCTTAATTACTTGTTTAATTATGGAAACATTCGATAAGCACTCCGTCGTGATCCACGTTAAACTAGGTTCAACGTTACTAATAGCAGTTCAACGAGATCTATAGCTATAGATACGTCCGTTAGCTAACCAATAATTAAGTTTTGTGGTTATCTCTTCGCTCGCGGTCCGATGAGAGTCGTCATAAATTTTATTCGGTCTGCGATCTGTGACCAGCGAATTGATTGAATTGCTATGAAATTGCAAAACGAGAGTTTTGTATTTTTTGTGAGGGAATCGTTGGATATACAATGTATAGACTCTTTGTTGGTTTACGATATTTCTAAATGGAATTTCTTCAAGTTTAGGTTAGGAGTTATATCTAGTCCAAACTGCCTAGTCATCTCCTATAACTGAAATTCCAATTTTAGTTTGCCTACCCGAACTTCGTTTTCCAGCATTCTAGTAAAGTATTCGTTCTTGATAAGTAAGTAATAAGTTTTATTAATAAATAGTAATAGTACAATAGGGGATCGGACTGGGTAAAGAAAACGACATTCTATTTTGTCCGTCAGACAGGTAATACAAAAATATTAGACACGTATTTTTTGTTTTATCAAAATATCAAAAAATTACTTAGTTAAAACTCATTAAAGTTGGAGAGTGAGCTTGCTACGTCACAAGTAGGTATAAAACTTAGGGAACTATATTTTCTATCACCAAAATTTATATTTGTCATCAAGGTGTATCACCTAATAAATAGATCTATCGCCACGAAATATTTTCGTTCTCAGATAAACAAAAATTGTTCCCAGGTATGAATTATCAAATTAATGTTAATATATGTGTAAAATAAGAGATCGATAACCAATAAAATTATATTGCATTACATGAATATAAACTGCGTTCTTATAATAACAGTTTTGTTACTTAAATAATAGCTCTGTGCTCAGAATGGTAGATCTGTCACCAAATAAATAGATCAGTTAATACGAGACATAGGGCACATCAACTCGGACAGGTTAGGTGCGAAGGGCATGGCGGGGTCTAGTGAGCGAGCGGAGCGAGCGAACTAGGCTATGCAAAAACCGGGTTGTTTTAAGAAACCGGTTTTTTCGGGTTTCTTGTTTACAAAACCGGATAAAAACCGTTTTTTTTCGGTTTTTGCAATCTTTATTAAAAAATGTGTTGAAAAAAATTTAAATGCTAAAGCCTAATCAAAATAATTTTGTTACGTTTATCTTACCTATGTTTATAATAATGACAATTTGTTTGGACTTCAAAAACGACTAAAAATCAATATAAAAATATTTTTTTCTTCATGCATAACATAGAATAAAACTTATTATTTAGGTAAACAACATAGTCTAAAAATTTAGGGCACTAAGACTAACATACAAAATTAGGAACATTTGGTAGGTAAACACAAAGGTCTAAAATCTCAGAGTAAACAGCAAGAAACTAAAGGCGTTTGAGTAAAAGTGGCATGATTTTTCTAAGTCTACGGCCACTAATTAAATTTCTTTACCTATTAGTAATAACACAGTAAGACATTAATTTTAATATTTCCAAAATGCATCGGAGCCGAGATATACAGGGTGAATTTTTTAACTGGGTGGTAGGCCAAAACAGAAACTATGAGGAATAGTGAAAAACGATCAAAGAAGCCAGGATCCCGATTTAAAAAAAATATGC
Organism: Cerastis leucographa; assembly: GCA_963082945.1. Lineage (NCBI taxonomy): Eukaryota > Metazoa > Arthropoda > Insecta > Lepidoptera > Noctuidae > Cerastis > Cerastis leucographa. Next base: position 4,352,168 of record OY720366.1, read on the forward strand.
TTTTGCCATTGGTTTTGTGAAAAATCAATATTCCTAGCCAGGAATCGAACCCGTTAATTAGAAAAAAAAACACGCTTTACCCCGTTCGATAGTGTCGCTGCTAAGTATCGAATTCTGGAATGTAATAGCATACGGCAAACGATAGGAAATAGTTAATTTTTGATAAAATACATAAGAGTATGCAAACTGCTAGAAGGAACAACACAACTCTGCAATCAGATATTTCAGCTCCGATATAATTTTCGGAAAAATTATTTTAAGAGTCATTACTATCATATATTCCACTATACGTGAGCATCTTTGTGGCCGCTGTGAAAAAAAAACATGCCAGTAGTCCATACAAACTTACCCAATGCCCTTTAAGTACTTGGATCTACACTACTACACTGGGTCAATGAGAAGCAAAATAATGATATGGACATGGATAGGGAGCGCAGGGCATTGTCGGTAAGAGGTAATATGCTTTCTCGCAGGTTTGCGCGATGCTCACGTGATATTAAAGTCACACTATTTAAAAGCTATTGCCAAACGTTATACACGTGCAACCTGTGGAGCAATTACACCTAAAAAACCCTGCAATTCTCTGCGCGTCAGGGGTTTGTTGGGACTTCCATGGCGGTGCAGTGTCTCCGGCATGTTCGCCAACCACAGCACGGACAGCTTCTAGGCGGTGCTTCGCAAGAAGAACGGCGTCCCTGCGGTCTCGGGTAAAAAGTAGCACCGACACACTTCTGAGCGTGGTATCGGACAGAGTGGACAGCCAAATCCTGAGGCCAATGCCTCATGCTGTCGCTTATGCATATCCAAAATAATAATTATTTTAAATTTTACTAACATAGCTGTAAGTATCTGCCTTCTAACATAATAAGGACTGACTTTTGACAATTCATGTTTGCTTAGTCTGTTGTTTGAGAAAATTATTATTAAATCGATAAGATAGACAGATAGATAGATCAATAGGAGAAACGTAACTTGTTGTTCAATATTTATAGTGTGTAATTTATTGTTTTCCCTAATATTTATTTATTAAAAAAGATATAACCAAAAACCGAAAAACCCGAAAAAACCGGTTTTACTATCCCAAAAAACCGGTTTTCAAATCAGTCGGTTAACCGGTTTTTTCGGTTAACCGGGTATCCGGTTTGCATGCCCTAGAGCGAACTAAGACCCCGACATCCCCTTCGTGTTAGGTTACTTTAAACCCTGCAGAGAGAAATAGGAGCCCCCCGTAGCGGGGCTCCGTCGACTACTATTTGAACTTAATGCAATTTTCTAGTAACATAATATGATTTATTGGTGATCTCTTTAAATTAGTTTGCTTAAATACTTATTAGGACACACCTATTATAATACATACAAAAACATTTATTTGGTACTAGACCTTATATCTCAGGATTTTAGGTGATTTATTGTGGAACTGATTTTGCATTGTTTGGTGACTACATTTTGGTGACAGATCTACTATTTTGAGGACAAACCCTATTATTTAAGAAACACAAAACTAGTTAAATTGGTGATAGCTTAAATGATACCCTAAAACTAACCTACATGTGACGTCATGCGCCATTTCAACTCAATATATTATCTCCGTAATTTTATGACCAAGTGAAAAAAAAAAATACGTGTCCAAAACTTTTCAATAAACTACCCGAAGGACAAAGAAAAAAAAAATGGATTATCCCCTATTGTGTCATATGCACAAAGTAAGATAGCTGTCTGTTGATGGCTTCGTAAAAAGTTGGATCTTCTATGTATGCATCTACAACGATTCATTTGCAACTTAATACTACCACAATAGGCGCACTATACTCGCTAAACATTAATTTAAATGTGCACAAATACGAACATCCATCAATGGCGAAGCCTGTCTTGTACAAAGCATTGCATCCATTTTGATTTGCATCTAATGCAGATTGATATTCAATATTCACGCCCTAATGGTGGATTCTAATTAGTCCTGTCAATCAAATGTTATGGCGTTGCGAGTGACAGCACTTTGATGCCAACTGTCTTGTGGTAATATTAAATGAGGCTGTTGATTTAGCTTTGCTTTAATTTAGATATTGATGATACTATTCATCATAAGTTTTTTTTTTATTGGACATGTCTGCCACGCAATTCCTAAACCTCTGTTAACTCCTGTAAGCCAGAGTCAACAGTGGCAACCACCAGAAAAGTGCCGAGATAATATAATGAAGCTCAGCGAAGTTCCAGAGAAATAATTTGACTGTCTTGGATCCCGCAACGAAATTAATAGGCACAAAGAGACGTTTACAACTGGAATAAGCCCAGTGGCCTAGCGCCACGGATAAATATTGTCATTAATATTAATCGGTCTTAAGTTGTGAGCTGTTGTATTTGATTCCAATAATACAGTGTTTTTCAACCTTTTTCATGGCACGGCCCCTTTAGTATAAAGAAATACTTCGCGACCCTCGTACCGGTTGTTTTTTTTCATGTATTTTATTTTGTGACAAATTAATATTCAATCCAACATATTTATTTATTTTCTTAATTAAGGTTCGGATAACGCAATTTGCGTGCATACGAATGACCACGGCTCATGCCGGCCGCCCCGCCGCCGCGCCGCCGCAAATGACAAGCATGCGAGTTGAGCTTAACGCGGGTGACGCGTTTTTACGTATTATTAACTGAAGTGATTTGTAATGTTTTTTAATTTTTTAATTTGATACAAATGTTAAAGATGGAAAAGATCTCATAAGTTATTTTACGCGACATAAAGAGGCTTCGCGACCCTCTGGGGGGTCGCGGTCACAGGTTGAAAAACACTGCAATATTAGGTGTGGCAACGACGCTTGAAGGCACGAAAATTTGTTCTACTTTCCATAAGTATAAAGATGAGAAATTAAGGTCTGCACAAATGATCAGTTACACTAAGATACAGGTCTCCCAAGAAAAGTATGGGCTTCCGCAATCATCGTCTGTCTTTGGGTTTTTCAGTGGCTCGAGTCGCGACGTTCGTTCTAATTCAGAAACACAAGCATAACCGAGGCGCATTCCTTTTTTGGTTTAACTGTAGATACCTACTCAACTCAACGTGACATTCTGTAATGATTCTTGCAAATATTTAATAGTCTTTAATATTTATCTGCCTTTCACAACTCGTCTATAAGGCTTTCAGAATCGTGTCCAGAGCTATTAAAATCGGTGAAAGGCCTAGAAGCCAGTCGTGATCTAGTTGCAGGTGTCCTGGGCCTGCCATATTACGCTATAAACGTTGGACATGCGCGTTCCGGTCGCCTTTCTCTTCCTGCCGGCACTGTTAAATAGGGCTGGCAGAAATATGATGGTATTTTTTTTATTGTCGTAAAAATACCTGTTTGGATTTCCCATCGACTAAAATTACGAACTTCTATACAAGGTGTCGTTTTGCATCTTCGTCAAATTCAAAGAGGTAACTATGCTAATGATTCTCGTCCTGAATCAATAACAAAAATGGGTAAGTAATATATTTCTTTTTCCTTATTTACGGAAATCGGTAAGTGTGAACCACCCTTGTTTTAAAACGTCTGATACTTGCCCTATAAAAATGGTTACACATACAAACAATCTCAAACGTTTATTCGATAATTTCTAATTCTCTAAACCACGTTAAGAGGGTTATTCTGAAATACTGACTATCTTAAAAATCCAAAAAAAAAATGCGTTTTTTAATAATTATAACTGTAAGTACCGTAATTTTAATTGATTATATATGTCTTTTATGACAACCTCCTTAATTTTGACGACGATGCAAAACAACACCTTGTATAAACTTTCAACCCACATGTAATCAATTAAGAGCATGATTTTCTAAAATTCTTTTCTTTGTTTACATTTAGTTCAAAGCGCTCTTGTGCATAAACTGATCCATACTTCAGTGAGTGGATTCAAGATTGAAATGAGGTAGAAGATTCTGTTATTATACTTCTTGGAACAACTGTTTGTGTCCGTCAAGGTTTCTACAATAAAAATAAAATGGCTGATTTGCTCTGAAAATAGTACAGTGAGAGTGCAGTATAAAATTCGAAGAAAAAAAACTTGAATATTTAAGTAGTACCTGATCAGTTTTCAACGTTAAAAACCCTGTTTTTTTTATCTCAATTTTCTCCCTCCAAGCCAAGTAGAGTTTGAACCTTATACAAAGTCAAAGTAAGAACATTCTTCACCTGATAATTTCCCTTGAAGCGGCTTAAATTAGTATCAAAAGCAAAGTTTTCTTCTATCTAGACTGCAGGCCGTTAACATCGGGGCTATTAACATTAAGCTATTAAGGTAATCAACTTGTTTTATGGAAATTATTTAGCATTTCTAGTACGTGTTAGGTTCTATTTTATTTAATTTTAGTACCACAATTTGATCTAATTGCATTAATTATGGTGACACTACGTTTTATTGAACCTAGTCTCAATGCTTAAGAGCGTTTACGCCTTACCGCAGTTCATACAAACTTTGAAGTCCTTATTTTCCGAAATCACTGAACCGATTTTAATGAAACTTAATACGCATAAGCAGGATACATAGGTCTAAAACATTACAAAAAAGCATTTTCAAAAAAAAGTGTTATAGCTAAATAAGACCGATTATAAACATATCTTTTTTTAAGATATTTCGAAAATGCCACTTATAGTAACTTTTTAGACCTATATAATATCCTGCTTATGGGACTGCAGTTTTATTAAAATCGGTTCAGTCATTTCGGAAAATAAGGACTTGAAAGTTTGAATGAAATGTCGTGAGGTGTGAACGCTCTTAAAAGGCTCTTGATTAAGTTTAAACCTCAACTTGATCCTGCGGTGATTGCCTCGTTGGTGTAGTGGTCGCAAGTGAGACTGAAAGAAGAAAGAAAATTGTTTTTATTTCGCATTAATAACACCTTAAAAGTTATACTAAATAAATAAACCAACAATACTAATAATGCCAAAAGGGCCTCAGCTCAGCATAATGCCAGATGGGAACACAAGGTGCGTCCACCTGACGCTGATTTTCAGCTGCAGTCCACGAGTGCTATACGCTCGTAAATACAAAAATTAACAACATTGATAAAATTAATTAACGTTAAAATTTATAACATACTTAAGAAAAAGGATAAAATCGAAAAACTATAAAATTTATAACAATAATAAAAAATAAAAAATAAACAATTATAAAATATATTAAAATCGAAAAATATGACATTCACTGATAAAACGTAAAAATGATGGAATGTATAAAATTGATTACTGAGACTGCTGAGCATGAAGTCCTTGGTTCAATTCCCTGTTCTTTCAAAGTGTTATTGGGTTTTTCCATCCGGGTTTCCTCATTAGCACCCACGCCTTAGGTACACCTCTACCTAACCCTTCGGGAATTACAGGCTGAGATGTTATATTGAGCCTGCAGCTTCGTCTGTGTATATTTCAAAAATGCTTGGCAACTTTTTCTAAGGCGATAAGTATGCGTTATCAGAGCTGTATCAAACATTGAAATCTGTTCCACCTTCTCTCGTTTTGGAGAACCTACTTTTGTTTTTAGGGTTCCGTACCCAAAGGGTCAAACGGGACCCTTTTACTGAGACTTCGCTTCCGTCCGTCCGTGCGTCCGTCTGTCACCAGGCTGTATCACATGAACCGTGATAGTCAGCCAGTTGAAATTTCTACAGATTATGTATTTCTGTTGTTGCTATAACAAGAAATACTAAAAACAAAATAATAAATATTTAACAAAATAATAAAATGTTTTGCTCGTTTTTATAAATAATGGTACGGAACCCTTCGTGCGCGAGTCCGACTCGCACTTGGCCGGTTTTTTTATTTGATAATATTTCCCATAGACAGCTATTATAACCATTTTCAATAACCACGACAAACTTAACAACCGCCAACAGTTGAGACAACTAAACGATTAACATTAAAACTACTAATACCACAAGAAATCCTTTATTATATACGTCGTTTCCATGTTAAATACAGCTAACTTTTACACAGGAAACATAAAGTTTAACCGCGTTTACACACGGGAAAGTTAACCGGCAGCCCTGTACTGGCTGTCGTTAAGCTCTGGCTAGATAAAAGACTGGTTCAGTCAGACTGGGCGAGTTTGCGATCGAGCAACTATGTTTAATTTACACGATGGTGTATCCTGCCTGTATGTAAAATGCTTTCGATTAGAATGGAAGCCGACTCCAAGTTGGGAAAAGCCTGGGCAGATGATGATGGTATATCCTGCCGGCTACCATTTACCAAAACGAGGTCTGCTGACGACTTGAAATTAAATTCGTGTGGTGTGGAGTTTGTAAGCTTCTGTGTGATCCTGCGTTCTAGGACCAATATGATGTTTTTTTTTTTAAACGTTGCCCTACACTAGGAATTTCTCCTGTATCGTGGGTGCGTTTACAAACGTTTAATCTCACATACACAAAAAGCCAGACCCGGAATAATTATCTGTAGGCAGCCATACAAATATTTGTTGTCGCGGGTTAGATCCCCCCCCCCATGCGGGGGGGGGATCTAACCCGCGACACGTAGCGCAGCCAGCAGCAGTCGATCGCTCAACCACGGCGCCAACCGTGCCGCCAAAATGTTGTTATCAGTTTTTTTTAAAGATTTTTACGTTATAATTAATTAAATTATGTTATAAGGTTTTTACAATTACTGTCCTACATACGGAGTAAATTGGAACGAAGTGGGACGATGAAATGTAATGTCAGGATTAACGGGAATTCACGTTAATTTTATTTCAGTAGCCATCTTACGACTTGAAATTATTTTATAATTTTGAAGTAATGGTAACAAAAAACTCAGTTGTAAAACCATTGTGGTGTTAAGCTAATTTCAGAGAAACCATTACATTCGAGGCAAACTTTCCCCTAATGTATGAACATATATGCACAACGAATTCGCAGAAAACGAATTACTAAATTCTGCGAACGCATATCAATTAGCAAATTAGACCGATATTATGACCTAAGTTCGTAGCGTTTGGGTCTGTTTACACTATAACTGTACTTCACTCTGCATTATCTATTTCTAATATTTTTATACTCTTATATGTATATAAAATTCTCGTGTCGCGGTGTTTGTTACCAAACTCCTCCGAAACGGCTGAACAGGTTTGTATGAAATTTTGTGTGCATATCGGGTAGGTCTAAGAATCGGCCAACATCTATTTTTCATACCCCTAAAACCCATCAAAATTTCCACCCGACCGAAGTCGCGGGCAGCAGCTAGGTCTCATAAATAAAAGTTGCTTTTCGTATCTTTCTGTTTGACCGCTTAGAACTTCAAAACTTTGCAATGGATTTCGACTATCATTTTGAAGATTTATTCCGGAAGGTTTCCGATGATTTTAACAGAGAAATATCGATGTTTTGAATTTCGCCATTGCGAAAGAAGTTTGGGTGTTCTTCATATATATGACTGGGTGTCTATTTAGCTTCTGTTTCATACGAGTTCTAGCTAGCTCACGATGTTTTCTTCACCGTTTTTGAGAGCAGCGGTGATGAAATAAATTAGACAAAGTAATGCGCCTGCCTGGGTTCGAACCTACGGATTACTGCTCGTAAGTCGGGGCTGCCACCACTGGGCCACCGCTTCTCTCACAACTCTGTTAAACAGATGATTTGGAACAAAAAATACAGGAAAATAATTCAATATTTATAATTTTAAACAATTGTAACCTATTCATGTAAAACGAACAGGGAAACCCATAATCAATTTAGTCATATGATTTAATATTTGATTTTTTATTTACTGTATCAATAATTTAACATTCTGTATCATAAATCCACAATACCAACCAAAGCACGGAAAATAATAAGAAAAATAAATAAAATCACAGGAAAAATTTCTTTTGTATTATTGTGAGTACAAAAAGGTATTTTTGTAAACACATAATAAACATTATTGCTCATTGTATTCTGGCGCGGAGAATTCGCCCGAGGCGCCAACCAGGCCGATGTCTTTATGTCAGAGGAAATATCTTAGGGCCTTAGCAGATAGGCTACTTTTAGCATTTTGCGACGTCATCAATGCGACATCGCCTTTTAGGCATTGTTCAAACCATACGTATTGTCGGCAGCTGACTGTGAGCGCGCGTTACGCAGTTTATTGCTTTTCCATATATATTTAACTTCTAGTTCACACCGAACCGACTATACGCTCTATACAGTGAGCATACTCACAGTCGGCGGCGGACAAGCCGTGACCTTATGGTCACGTGTCCTTACGGTCACGTCTCCTTACGGCCACGTGTCCTTACGGTCACGTCTCCTTACGGTCACGTGTCCTTACGGTCACGTCTCCTTACGGTTACGTGTCCTTACGGTCACGTCTCCTTACGGTCACGTGTCCTTACGCGAGTTTAACAAAAGAAGTTAAGCTAAAGCTAAAGAAGTTTTCACTTCAAAAGTAGCATGTCTGCATAAGCCTTAAAAGAAAATATCTTAAATTACCAGAAATAATTACGTAAATTACGTTTAAGGATATAAACGTTTTCTCTGCACATGTGACTTGTCTCGGCGCCGTTTTATTTATTACGTGCAGAATTCTTAATGGCTTTGCAAATGTATGTAAAAAGCTCTTTAAGATTAATAATTACTTGAGTATTTCTTGACATTGCAATAATTAACATGTAAATGTGGTCTGAAAAGGCTTTGTAAATATTTAACTTGTATGTAAAGTTTGATTTAGGAGTTCTTCTTACATACTTTTGAGATAATTACATTATTTATCACTGCATCTTGGCCGCGGTTTCACCGGAACTATCCTACTGGAACGTACTATATAAAAGTATCCCAAATACTAACCAAGCCATATCATGGCCTGTCTAGCTGAGTGTCTAATTTTCATCGAATAGGGATGGTGACTCATTTTTTTTTTATTTGTCTATCGGGTAGATTAATAAAAAGTATTTGACACGTATTTTTTCTTTTTTCACGTAATTGTAAAATTACGGAGATATTTTGAGTTGAAATGGCGCATGACGTCACGGCTCAGTACATTTTATACCTAGTTGTCACGTAGTGAGCCTCCACTCTCCAACTTTAATGCGTTTTAACTAAGTATTCTTTTGTTAACTTGATAAAACAAAAAATACGTATCTAATATTTTTGTATTACCTGATTGACGGACAAAATAGAATTTCGTTTTCTTTACCCAGTCATCATCCCTATTGTGTGCAGCTGAAAACGTAACAGACAGAGTTACTTTCGCGTGTCTAATATTAGAAGGCATAGATAACATATTTCTCCACACAACGGGCTTGAAATTGAGACATAAAAGGAACCATGTGTCTCTTTTTAATCCTACCAATGTTTTAAGCGTAATAAATCAGCCTGTCACGGCATCTCTAAATCCTAAATCGGATCTCTCAATTTCACGGTATTCTTAAAGTATTAAATACGAATATATCCTAATTCCCTCGGAATTGGACGGAGATATATTAAAGACTAGCTTCTGCCCGCGGCTTCGCCCGCCTTTTTTCGGTAATTGTCCCGCGGGATCACAGTACCGGGATAAAAGTATCCTATATGCTATTCCAGACTATTTTCTATTTTTACTAACTACCTCCTATTCTACCAACTTACCCTACCTACTCTACCTACCCTATCCAACCCTACCTACCTACACTACCCAACCCTACCTACCTACCCTACCCAACCCTACCTAACTATCTACCCTGCCCTAGCCTACCTACCCCACCCTATCCAACCTACCTACTACCTCCTACCCTACCAACTTACCCTACCTACCTACCTACTCTACCCAACCCTACCTACCCTACCCACCCTACCCAACCCTACCTACCTACTCTACCCAACCCTACCTACCTACCTACCCTACCCTACCCAACCCTACCTACCTACCCTACCCAACCTACCTAACTACCCTACCCAACCCTACCTACCCCTACCCTACCCTATTCCTTCATTTTTCTGATATTATAATGTAGGTAGGTAAGGTTACCACGCTCAACTATCTCCGGGTAAACTATGTTCTCCTAGTACCTCAATCCCGACCACGCCACCCCGGACACGCTCGCCAAGAACATAACGCGCCAGGGCAACACCAACTCCACGCTCAACTATCTCCCGGTAAACTATGTTCTCCTAGTACCTCAATCCCGACCACGCCACCCCAGACACGCTCGCCAAGAACATAACGCGCCAGGGCATCAATCATCAACTCCACGCTCAACTATCACCTTGTAAGCTATGTTCTCCTAGTACCTCAATCCCGAACACGCCGCCCCAGACGCGCTTGCCAAGAGACCTTATATCAAACTGCGCCCCGCAGTTTTTTTTTTTTTTCGGATAAAAAGTAGCCTATGTGTTAATCCAGGGTATAACCTATCTACATACCAAATTTCAACCAAATCGGTCCAGCCGTTTATGCGTGAAAGAGTTACAAACATCCAAACATCCATTCTCACAAACTTTCACATTTATAATATTAGTAGGAAGTAGGATGTTAATAAAATTTCCTCCATACAAAAGTCGAAAATAAATGGTCGCATTCGATAAGCGGATTGGAATCTGTGAACGGAACGATGTTAAAGGATTATTCTTTGAATCTGATCCGTTGGCCGTGGACCGATTCAGGAGGTCTACTCTCTTTCTCCGAAACGTAACTTCGGCAACGAACGAAAATTAAACGTAGTTACGTTTGTGACCTTATCCATTATCCATATCCATACTAATATTATAAATGCGAATGTCACTCTGTTTGTTTGTATGTTTGTTTGTTTGTTTGTTACCTTTTCACGACTAAACGGCTGATCGGAACTTAATTAAATTTGGCAAGAAGATAGATTTCAACCTGGGGAAGGACATAGGCTATATATCATCACGCTACGACTAATAGGAGTGGAGCAGCAATGTTGCGAAAACGGGGAAAATTTGACGCAGACGAAGTTGCGCGGGACAGCTAGTTCTATATAATTTGCGGACGCACACAAGAAGTTCGAATTCACAGACAACGAATGTATTGAATGTTATTGTGTGCGTCCGCAAATTATATGAGTACGGTCACAAACGTAACTGCCGAAGTTACGTTTCGGAGAAAGAGAGTAGACCTCCAGTTTAGTTCTTTTTCCGAATCGCATCTAAATCCGGTTTAGTTCCGGATCAGACTTGACAGGCAATAGGATTTTCAGGATAGTTTTTAACTTCTGTCTGTGTGTTTAAAGTACTATTGGGTGTATTGCCATCAGTATTTTCTAAGTAGCAGCTCAGAAGAATTCTGCGGAGCTCGTGGCTAAATAATAACAGCCGCACGGGTCAATCTTAAAGGTTAAGCCGTGCTTGCCGAGGTTGGTCGATGGGTGATCGTAATTACATAACGAGTTTCCTCCTTGCCTCGGAAAGCACGAAACCCGTTGGTCCCGGCTGTCATTTGTAGACCTTTGACAGTCGTTAAGCCTGAAACTGCTTTAAGCGGGCGCCCGCGCGGTTCCATGCAAAAACGCTCCGACGCGGGGACCTGCGCGGGCGTCCGTCGCGGGGAGGCTGGCCCCGCATCCAAGTTAAGTTTAAGTTCCCCATCAATATGGCTACAGGCACACCGTTAAAATTGAGTTAGCAACACTGCCTAAATAAAATAATCCAGCCTCCGAGACAGGTACCCGCGACGGGGACCGTCGCGTCGTTCCCACGGAGCCCACCCGGCCTGTCCACGCGCGTGGTGGACACGCGTCGGTTCCCCGTCGCGGGCGCCCGCTTAACGTAGTTTTTGGCCTTACAAGTAGTCAGAAGCCAGTCTCAACAAGGGGTATCGTATTACCCAGTTACTGGAGGTCAGATAGGCAGTCGCTTCTTGTAAAATACTGTTACTCAGCTGCAACCGGTTAGACTGGAAGCCGCCCCTAACCTAGTTTGGCAAAAGGCTAGGCAGATGATGAGCTCAGAAGAATTCTATCACGACGACATTGATGCATACGAACTCAAATCAGAATGTTTTCATTTAAGGCAGTATTTAAAGAAAGGAATCAGTGGATTTGGGTATATCAACCTTACATAAAATAATAAAGTCTGATAGAAGAAATTTTCTCTTTTGTAGTCTCGGCGAGAGCTGTGACCACGATTTGACCAAGCCTTAGCATGCAGCCTAATGAAGGGAAAACAGACGTTATATTATGTTTAACTTCTGTCATTTTTTTGTATGTAACGCTGTTTGGTAAAATAATATTGTGTCTTTGTAAATAACAAGATAATATTATGTGGGCGTCGTTTCGGGCGTATTTATTTACTCTATAAGGTCTCCAGGGCTTTTTAAACATTTTGCGCACAGGATATTAGATATTCTAAAAACATCTCGAATTTCTAGCGAATAATTTTTATTTATATAACAGTAGCTGAAGGCTTTAGAAAAAAATAATAATCGTGAACTGAAATTGAGTTTCTTCAATTTCAGTTCACGATTTTTTTTTTTTCAATTTGATTATTACCTTTTGAAATAAGTAACGATAATATTATGGACTGCTGGGGTACCTAAAAGATTGGTAGATAATTTCACAAAAAAACTTTTTCATTTTATCTGTTAGACTGCCTGCCTAAGCAGACTATGTAAAACAGGTCCCAATTGTTCTTAATTTTTCTTTTACGCGTCACTCTCAGCAACTAAATGTTTTCTGTCTTTTATTAGATTCCAACGTAAAAATGCCATTCCAAATAACTTAATGTTCATTAGTCTTTTCAGATGGAACCATCAAACCATCGTAGTACATATTATATATATATAGTCCAAATATTTGTCAATCACAACAAACACGATACAACATGTCATCCCAGTTATATATCATCCATGTTATACAAAAGAAATGCAAAACAACACCTTGTCTAACATGTAATCTTTCGGTGTAGCAAACCAGGAACGAGTTCTGTCGACATGGTTCTACTACGTCATACATTTTTCACCTGTTTACGGTTATTTATTGGACACGAGATATTTCTGAAATTGGCAGGCTTTTACAGGCTGGTAATAAAACAGGGAAAGATGACGGATGAATTCAAGACACATGTACGTTTTACGCTACGCCGTAGCACTTGTAGACGTCATCGTAGCGCGCGCTACGCACTATAAGAGTCAATGAAAATCTTAATTTATGCGCCTTCTCAAACTTCTTTAACGTCGTTATCAGTCATAATTGTGTACTAGGCATACTTGAGATTCTTTCAAACCAATGGTTTTCTGGTAAAAAATACTTTTACTGTGTCTTGATGTTCCTTTCAGTATACAATAAAGAATACCCCTATCAATCAGTCCTTTGCATCAAAAATACTGCACCCATGCTAACAACCCACTTCTCTTTACCCCCAGGCTATGCACTCTCCGGATAACCCGTCTCCGTGTATGCGGCGCGCTGGGCGAGACCGGCAGCAGCGGTGCGGTCGGCGGCGCGGGCGCTGGCGCCGTGATCCTAGCAGCGCGCATGCACAGCTCCAAACGGACGCTGCGCTCCAACGACATCGCGGTGCCGCCGCTTGATGTCGAGCTCGACCTGTGCTTCTCGCTGCAGTATCCGCATTTTGTAAAACGGGATGGAAACAGGTGAATACGTTTTTTAAAAAGGCAGTTATACAAGGTGTCAAAGGACCCACGAAGCCGTCAACGAAGAATACAGCGAACGAAGTCGGTGGCTACGGCTAGTCAGCTTATAAAGCTTCAACTGCGGAGGGACAAACAACCTTATACAAGGTGTTGTTTTGCATCCTCGTCAAAATTCAGGAGTCTGCCACACAAGACATAAATAATCAATTAAAATTACGGTACCTAGTTAATTATTACTAAACGCTGATTTTTTTAGTTGTTTATGTTTGTCTGTATTTCAGAATAATAATAACCCCCTTAACGTGGTTTAGGGAATTATCGAATAAACGTTTGAGATTGTTTGTATTTGTGGAAGCGCGGTTATAACGCGAGATTCAGACGGACCGCGTTTAAAACGGGAACTATATTTTCTATCACCAAAATTTATATTTGTCATCAAGCTGTATCACCTAATAAATAGATCTATCGCCACGAAATATTTTCGTTCTCAGATAAACAAAAATTGTTCCCAGGTATGAATTATCAAATTAATGTTAATATATGTGTAAAATAAGAGATCGATAACCAATAAAATTATATTGCATTACATGAATATAAACTTCGTTCTTATAATAACAGTTTTGTTACTTAAATAATAGCTCTGTGCTCAGAATGGTAGATCTGTCACCAAATAAATAGATCAGTTAATACGAGACATAGGGCACATCAACTCGGACAGGTTAGGTTCGAAGGGGATGGCGGGGTCTAGTGAGCGAGCGGAGCGAGCGAACTAAGACCCCGACATCCCCTTCGTGTTAGGTTACTTTAAACCCTGCAGAGAGAAATAGGAGCCCCGCGTAGCGGGGCTCCGTCGACTACGCCTTAGTTTGGACCTGTGGTTTGGAGTTTTATGTAAACATTTTTACATTGTTTGATGATTCAATTTTCGTGACACTTCTATTATTTTGAAACCTAATAAAATTACTTGATGATTGATATTATTTCCAAGTAATTCTTAATTAATATTTAGGTAAGCGTTTTGATATTATTTGATGATTCCATTTAGGTGACAGATCTACTATTTTGAGGACAAACCCTATTATTTAAGAAACACAAAACTAATTAAATTGGTGATAGCTTAAATGATACCCGTTTAAAACATGTGTGGTTCACACGTACCGATTTCCGCAAATAAGAAAAAAATGTAAAAATTACCTCCCCATTTTATTATTGATTCGGGACGTGAATCATTAGTATAGTTACCTCCTTGAATTTGACGAGGATGCAAAACAACACCATGTATAGTCATAATCATAAACCACATCCACACTCCTATCATTAAGAGGTAATCGTATAAAATAACGTTTATTATCCAGAATACTAACAATAAAATCTCCAGTAAATACTGAAAGCAATAATAAAAGTTGAGCAAGACATAAACCATGTCTCCCTCGTTGTGAAGACATTAATCTAGTTTTTTATATTTAATTTAGTAGTTTTTAATGCGTTAAATGTAGGAATTTTCTGAAGTATTCGTGTTAAATGGCCAAATTTGTTGGTGTTATAAATCTTCTTCACTCAGTTCAATCATGTCAGCTTAGCTAATTGTCAGGTTTTTACTCCTTGTTTGATGAATGATCTGTATGTGTGTGCCTATCATATGCGTTACGCCAGAAGGGGTATCGTATTACCCAGTACTAACTGGATTTTGGAGATCTGATAGGCAGTCGCTCCATTTAAAATACTGATATTCAGCTGCGTCCAGTAAGACTGGAAGCCGACCCCAACACATGTAGTCGGCAAAGGCTAGACAGATGATGAGGCTGCCGCAAACCACACGAAAATATTAAGCCTCATAAAGTAGGTACCACAAAGACAAACACCGTTTTAATTAAAGGTCAGGTAGGTACTGTTTTCAGTAAACAAAATGTTTTATAGTATTATGATTCACCCCAGCCACGATCGTATAAAGTATTTTTAATAAAAGCGAGTGCAATATGAGCACGGGCTATAAAATTTAGTAGTCAATATTGGATGGATAAAATTGAAAACAGTGTTCAACAATTTTATTTCATTAAGCACTGTGATTTTATATTATTCTTTTAAGGTGGTTCCGCTGACGATCCCGCCGCCGTTTTTTCAATAGATGGCGTTGTAGTCGCATTTGGGAAATATGAAAGATATTTGGTCTCGCAAATATCTTTGATGGACAATATTCTATTTGCGTAAACTAGCCTTTTGTCTTGATTTTTCCACATATACAGTTTACTTGTTAACTCTTCTCAAACGGAGATTTTCAAGATTCCCCCAAGTCGTCTCCACTTCATATATGTACACACCATGCACACACACACATGCACACGTAAACGGTTACTTTCTGAACCGCTAGATGGCGTTCTCATCAAAAACGTTTAATTAGGAAACATGCAGATAGCTTAGATTATCATTATTTTATGACTAAAATGTTTAAAAAAAAAAATACGAGATGGGCCACTGCAACGTTTTTATTTTAGTTATTTTTTTTTTTACAATAACTACCCATCAATAGTACCTAACATGAAACGGAACGTCGCTTGTCGCGATTTACATATTTAAATGTCAGTGACATAAACATTCAAGTGCGAAAATCTATTCTGTTCTGAACAGTTCTTTCTACAAGGGAATCTTATGTTCTGGTTCTGGAATCTTAAATTAGTTGTGATAAATGTGTTGTGTAAGTGTCATCATCGTCATCATCAGCAGCCTACCGCAGTCCACTGCTGGACATAGGCCTCTTCAATCGCTCGCCACTTAACCCGATTCTCGGCAACTCTCATCCAGTTGCTACCAACTACCCTGCAAAGATCGTCGCTCCACCGAGCCTGAGGGCGTCCCATCTTACGCTTGTCGATTCGCGGTCTCCACTCAACAACACGTCTACCCCAACGGTCATCGGTTCTACGGCTAATATGGCCGGTCCATTGCCACTTCAGATCACCTCGTTCCGGATGCGATCCTTCAAAGAGACTCCTTATGTTGTGTTTTACACAATTTGTTTGGTTATGTTGTGTTTTACTCTAATTATATAATTAACTATTGTAAGTCATGCTTTTTATTCAAGTAGTATTAGTATTCATTTACCCAAAGTAAAGAGCCTGTCAGGGTTCGAACATACAACCTACAATTCATAAGTCAAGGCCATTTCTACTAAGAGGATATCACTGCCCACCTTTCAACTACATAATACAATAAATTGTTTATAAAAAAACAATCTAAGTCAAGTCATATAGGCACTTATAAGGCAAAAAAATACAATTGATACAAACTCAACGCATTTATTTAAATACCATTTACAGGCAGTTTTGAATCAAAATCAAAATATTTTTATTTCACATAGGCCTACAAGGGCACTTGTAAAACGTCAACAAGAAAGGTGCACGGTTCGTGTTGGTCGTTTCCTATGGAAAAGAACCGGCAAGAAACTCCATGGTTACTCTTTTAAAATCATTTGGTTTTACAATATTTTTTTGGTACAGCGTTAATACGTAAGTATGGGAGGATATCGTAGGCCCGACAATAAGTTCTTGCTTACTACAAAACATAGACCAAGATAAAAAGTTACCAAGGATCTAGGAATCTATAAAGCCCACAATATCAATGTCCACACATTTCAAGGTGTTTCAAAGTGTCAAGGACTCAGGTCTCTAGTTGCACGTTCCAAAAGGGAGGTAGATCTCTATGGACAAGAACGTGCAAGAAACTCCATGGATACTCTTTTTGCAAAAACTATTTGCAAAAAAATTAAAACTGACTTCAAAAAACAATGAAGTGAAAAATAACTTTAGCTTCAGAAGTTGGTTACTTGTTTGTTTGATTCAGTTTTTTTGCCACCAACTTCTGAAGCTAAAGTTATATTACAGTTTTTTGAAGTTGTTATGTTCTTTGAAAAAAGTTTTTTATTTATCCATTTAGTTGTATTATCCTATTAAAATTTTTGCTATGAATGTAAATACAATACATGTATTGTTACATTATCATGGTAATATGCTTATCACCAATCAAATGGAAACTAACATACTATGTATAACTAACTGTCGAAATCTGGTTTTACTGTACACATCTGCATACCAAAATGAAAAATCAAAATGTAATAATATGATGAAAATCAATTTATAGAATATTACATTTTGGCCCCAAGAGCATACAATACACGACTTCCTAAAGAAGGAGGTTATCCATTCGACTGTGTTTTTTTTTTATCTTTGGAGATATCCAAATAAATCTGTTGTGACAACATCATAACGTTACAGCGGGATGTAACATTATGATGTTGTCACAACAGATTTGCTGTCTATTATTGAAGAGTTCTATTGGATATCTCCAAAGATAAAAAAAAACACAGTCGAATGGATAACCTCCTTCTTTAGGAAGTCGGTTTAAAATATACTAAATAGCCACATGGTGCTTATTTACAATGAAATTAGTATACAAAAAAAAACTTTCCAATTGATAACCTCTTTCTTTTAGAAGTTGGTTAAAAATAGGTAAAAGGAATAAAAAATGAAGCATTGACAGATAAATAGGTATAGATATATAAATATGTATAAATAGATAATAGCGCGGGTAGGTGTAAAAAAAAGAACGTATCTCCAATATTGATTTGATATTTTAATTAGAAATACTCAGTTTATTTACTTATTCTTTATAAAATATCAGTGTATAACTTCTGCATAGTGAGTACTCACGTTTGCAGCTCACACATGTGACTAAAGCTATAACTTTCCACCACCTGCCAGCACATCACTTCACTTTCACTGTTTTTTTCACTGTGACCGGTCACAAGGACACCATGTCACAGCTTGATGAGATTGCATTGGTACAGAAAAGCCTTGAGGATAGATTTGTCCGGAAGATGAGCGAACTGGAGGCACAAATTCAGTGCGCAGGACCAGCCAAAGATAATGTGGCGAGGGTAGCTGAGGAGTTTCGGACCTTCAGGGAGCTAATCTTTAGCACTTTAGCATGCTAAGTCTGCTTAGGAGACAGATCAGCGAGTGTGCCAGACAGGTCGACCAATTGGAGACCTGGCATCGTCGGAAGGCACTGATCTTTCAGGGCATAGCAAAGGTTGAAGGAGAGGTCAGTAGCACAGTGATCCTGGATCTAATTAACAAGAAGCTGGGCCTTTAATCAGTAACCACATCCTCCATAAAGGTCTGCCACAGACTAGGTGCAGCCAAGAAGCATCACCACAGTCCTATTTATTTATTTATTTTAACATGTTACACTGGAACGCCACACTTAGCAATTACACCAATGAAGCACAATAATAACTAAACATATTATAGCTGTTGATCTTCCATCATCATTCGAAAGGCCGCGGGCCGGCAGCGGCAGCTCCAGCATATGGTGGATCACGCTCGCTCACGCAGCGATTTTAGTAAGATTCTTCAACTATGACGACAGGACAGGAAGTAAACATAAAATCTCATCGTTTGAAGAATTGAGTCCGTTGCTGCTGAAGTACCTATCCCAAAGTGCAAACTTCTGGAGATAGCCTGAAAAACAAGTAAAAATAATCGTTAATTTTTGGTAACAAAACTCTTAAATATTATCTTACAAAATTCACGCATTAGATACCTACGTTGCGTAGGATTTACTTACCTTTTAATATGCTATCTTTTGCTGTTTGGTAATGATAACCTTTGATTAGTTTTGGCTCGTAATCATTGTTTTGCTTGACTTTGTTTTTTTTTTATCTTTCTTCCTCACACGACCATGAGATGGATTGTTACATGTCTTGCGTACATTCGTACAATAGTTTACCCTCAACAAGGATGTTTTTGTCATTATTTTTCTTTTTTGAAAACATATTGCTAATGCCATTATGACATGACTGTCTTTGACATTGACATCGGGTTTTCAAGGATCGGATCATAGTTTTCTCTGTCTACGGCTCACGATAATTTTATGTTTGTTGAGGGCGTAAGGTGCGTTCCGAATGCCACAATTTTATTTTTCTGTACTTTTGTATTTATTTTGGGTTTGTTTTTTTTTCTATTTCATTGTAACTTATTTTCATTCCTTGGTTGGTTCACTGTGTTTTAAAATGATGATGTTAGCTGGCGGGTGGTGCAGATATGCAACCGTCGTACTTGTTTAGCATGTAGTTTATTTTTTATTTTTTTATAGTTATTTTAATTTTACAACTATATTTTTTTTTTTAATATTTTATTCGTATTTATGACCACTATTTTCGATAATGAATCGTTTTTCTCAGCTAACAAATCTACTGCCACTCTTGAAGATAGTTTTTGTTCCATTACAGACACCCTTGGTGATACTTTACGTCAAAACTTTAACCATAGTCTTGACCGACTGTTTAATGTTTGTCACATCAATGCCCAGAGCATTCCCAGCCACTACAATAAGCTTTACGATACTTTTACGAACAATAACGTCCATACCGTCCTCATTTCAGAGACCTGGCTATAACCTGAGCTTGCGTCTACCACTTACTTTCTACCAGGATTCGTTCTCCTACGGAATGATCGAATCGGTAAGAGAGGGGGTGGTGTTGCAATTTACCTTCATGCCGATTTGTCTTTTAAAATTATTGCTACTTCTTCCTCTACTACTAATTTGGCTGAATTTCTTTTTTTAGAAGTTTGTGTTATAGGAGCTAAAACTGTTCTTGGAGTTGTGTATTGTCCCCCGTCCCTTGATTACTTCATCGAATTAGAATCGGTCCTAGAATCATTAGGTTCGGAGTGTGCACATCACAGCGTCATGGGGGATTTCAACACCAATCTCCTTGCCCACAACTCCCTCGATCCTGTAAACTCCTACATCTGGTCGAGTCAGTTAGTCTGCATGTCTTGCCTCTCCAACCAACGCATCATAACACTGTCGGGGATGATACTTGGCTCGACTTGATTCTCGCATCTAATCCTTCCCTAGTCGCCTCACATGGTCAACAGGACGCTCCTGGCTTTTCCCATAACAACCTTATTTTCCTGTCTTATGTCCTTAAACCTCCTAAACCCAAACCTACCTTCCAGTACAGGCGTGCCTTTGCGCGGATGAATGCAGAAAAACTCATCGAGCATGCTTCCAATATTGACTGGACGCCCCTGGAGGAAGCCACATCAGTCGATGATAAAGTGAATACTTTTAATGCGGTTGTAGTCAAGTTGTATGACACCCACGCTCCTGTCAGGAAAGTCAAGTTGAAGCGCTCACCTGCCCCATGGATGAACAATGGAGTTCTAATGGCAATGCGACGAAGGGATCGCGCGTTCACGCCCCTTTTCAAAACTGCTCGCAATCGTTGTAATCAGATGGTACGCAACGCTAAACGCAGCCACATTTTTGATAATATCACTTCTGCTTCTCCTGCTGATATTTGGAAATTCCTTGGAATTCTAGGTATCGGCAGAGCGCGGCATTCAGACCTTCCTAAGGCATTTGGTTTGGACGATCTAAATCGCCATTTCTCCACTGTCCCTACTCTTGATAGTCTAACCAAATGTCAAACCATTGACTATCTTGCTGGTCTGACGCGACCCAATATTTCTCCCTTTGTCTTCACCCCAGTCGATCCCGGAGAGATCAAGAAGATAATCCTGTCCATTAAGTCCAAAGCCGTGGGCTATGATAACATCAGTCGTCACATGATTGTGAAAGCTCTTGATCAGCTCCTTCCTGCAATCTCCCATATCGTTAACTTCTCCCTTTACTCCGGTGTTTTCCCTTCTCTATGGCGGAAAGCCCATGTTCGGCCACTCCCTAAAATTCCTAACCCTACTCTTCTCAGCCATTTTCGACCAATTTCCATCCTTCCCTTTTTATCTAAAGTACTCGAGGCCTGTGTTCACAAGCAATTTTCCCACTTCATCTACCACAACTCCCTTATCAGTCCATTGCAATCCGGGTTCAGGCCCGGCCATAGTACCGTATCAGCCCTCCTTAAAGTGACTGACGATATAAGGCGGGGAATGCAAGACACTAAAGTTTCGGTTTTGGTCTTATTGATTTTTCCAATGCTTTCAATACCGTCAGTCACGAAGTCCTTTTATCCATCCTCTCCTATCTGATGGTCTCTCCGGAGGTATTGGAATGGTTTTCTTCCTATCTTCGGGGGCGCCAGCAATCAGTTCTTGCTGGTGACTCTAGCTCCAGCTGGTGTGATCTTGATGCTGGCGTCCCTCAAGGCGGTATTTTATTCTCTATTTTTATAGATCTCATAACTACCGAGCTTCAGTGTGTGTATCATCTTTACGCTTTCGACTTACAGCTTTACTGTCAGGCTAGTGTTGACAGCTTGTCCAGTGCGATCGAGGAGCTAAACCGGGATTTACGTTTTGTCAAAAACTGGTCTGATCGTTTCGGGGTGGCGGTTAACCCAACCAAGTGCCAGGCTATTATTATAGGGAGTCCCCATAGCCTGAGAAGGCTGAATGGCTTAACGGTGCCACCGGTTACCTTTGACGGCACGGTTATTCCGTTTAGCTCTGACGTCAAAGATCTGGGTTTGCATGTTGACACTTGCCTTGACTGGCGTAAGCAGGTCGCGATGGTGAGCAAGAAAGTCACCGGAACATTGCGGTCGCTCTATCGGCTAAAAAATATTCTCCCATCACACCTATAGGTAATGCTTGTACAGTCCCTAATCTTCCCCATAATTGACTATGGTGATGTGTGCTACCGACTTCTTAATAACTGCATTCGATTCGTATTTAATCTTCGTAAGTATGATCACGTCTCCGCACATCGGTCACTTTTAAAATGGTTGCCCATCCGACAACGCAGAGCGTTGAGAGCTTTGACTACCCTATTTTCTCTTCTTAATAAGCCTACTTCTCCTTCTTATGTGACTACTTATTTTCAATATTTATGCTCTGCGCACAGTAAGAATCTTCGTTCCTCCAATAATCGTCTTCTACGTTGTCCTTCTCACCGCTCTCTTTTCTCAAGTCGTCTTTCTTTGTCCAGGCTGTCTTCCTTTGGAATGCGCTCCCTCTGAACATCAGGTTGGCCAACAGTCGGTTCACATTTAAAGTTAAAGCTCGCGAACACTTACTTAAGAAGCTGGCAGATTCATCTCTTAATTAAATTGTTGTTAGTTTGTCTCTCTCTTTACTTATTGTACATATATATGTATGTATTTATGTATGTATCGTTATATTTTATTTGTAAATGTTCTCTTACCATTTGTTATGCTGCACCTACTATGTTTTCTCTCTGCATCACCCTAAGGTAGACTGGTAAAAAATGCCTAAGGCATTAAGTCCGCCTTTGTACAGTGTTTTTATACTTGTGCATAAAGTTTTAATAAATAATAAATAAATAAATAAATTATGTGATAGATATTTACAAACTGATTCAAGATCAAAGAACAAAATCGGTTGGAGTGTGGGCGCTATGGCGCGAGGACTTATAAAAAAAATGCATTTTTTTTTGGTTTTTCGTACACCATCTCATAGTTTTCTACTACAGCAACAGTTTCTTTCCAGAAAAGATTTTCATCTGAGCTACCATTTTGGAAATATAGAGCGTTTTGTAAAAACAAGAAAAAAATTAAAAAACTCCTAACTCGGAAACGGTGCGTCGGAGGGCCATGCCTCTCTGAACCTAAATAGTTTCTATGGACAAGGGTAATAGGGTTCTGCAAGAAAAACGGACGAAATCTGTTAGTTTTTTTTTCCGAAAATTTGTGTCTGCCCCTAACGATACTCAAGCTGAAAGATCGACCGACACAGAATATTTTTTTCAATTTTTTCTTTTTTCTCAATATTTCTCGGATTTTTTTACACCATCTCATAGTTTTCTACTAGAGCAACAGTTTCTTTCCAGAAAATATTTTCTTTTGAGCTACCATTTTGGAAATGTAGATAGTTTTATAAAAATTAAATAAAATTCGGAGGCCCATAATTCGGAAACGGTGCCTCTTGGGTCCATACTTCGCAGAACCTAAATGGTTTTTATGGCCAAGGTTAACCCGAAACTGCCATTTTTTTTCAAATTTCCTATTTTTTTTTTTTGGAAAATCCACTGTCCCAAAAAATTTTTTTGCCGAAAATTTTATTTTTTTGTTTTCTTTGCTGCGCATAGTGCCCCTAAGCGTATACTATACGTTCAACTCCTAAAAATCCGCCCCTTAGACGACCCACTGACCAACAAATCACCAAGATTTCAAAGATAAATTTCCACTAGCTTGAAAGCTTTTTAGTTCTAATCTTCACTTTATACACAAAGCCTTGGAACACTAAGGGTCAGCTCACACCGAGACGTGACACTGCGCGCACATTTTAAAAAGCGATTCAAAATTTAACTTTATTTTCTACACGAAAGGATACACATTTCTTTACAGGCGTCACGTCGCGCACCGCTGCGTGGCGCAACGTTTTCTCACAATGAAATGTGTATCTTCTCTTTATAAGTGTGCGCGCAGCGTCGCGTCTCGGTGTGTACTGAGTCAGAACACCTACACCTACCTGTTAGGGTCAGTACTACTGACATAGGTTTTAAGAGATTGTGCCAAAATCTACAATTCTTTCAGAAATCCCTAAATTTACTACCTACCTACTACCTACCTACTACCTACCTACTACCTACCTACTACCTACCTACTACCTACCTACTACCTACCTACTACCTACCTACTACCTACCTACTACCTACCTACTACCTACCTACTACCTACCTACTACCTACCTACTACCTACCTACTACCTACCTACTACCTACCTAAGAGAACCTTCTCCTGTCAGTAACATACAAAACAAAAAAACAATTATCGAAATCTATCCAGCCGTTCACGCGTGATGCCGTGACCAAGGGAAATAGGGATTCATTTTTAGATATATATATAGATATATATATAGACTAGCTGTCCCGCGTAACTTCATCTGCGTCACATGTTCCCCGTTTTCGCAACATTTTTCATTACTGCTCCGCTCCGATTGATCGTAGCGTGATGATATATAGCATACGTCCTTCCCCAGGTTGAAATCTATCTTCTTGCCAGATTTCATTAGGATCAGATTAGCCGTTTTATCGTGAAAAAGTAACAAACAGACATACAAACAAACAGAGTGACTTTCGCATTTATAATATTAGTATGGATATATAGATCGACTAGCTGTCCCCGGCATGCGTTGCAATGCACTTTTTACCTACCCTATCTACCTACCCACCATACCCTACCCTACCCTACCTACCATACCCTACTACCCTACCTACCTACCTACCCTACCTACCCTACGCTACCTACCTACCTACCTACCCTATCTTTCCTTTTAAACCTTCCCTGGACTACGACAAACATTTTAAAACCAAATTCAGCTAAATCGGCCCAGCCGTTCTCGAGTTTTAGCGAGACTAACGAACAGCAATTGATTTTTATTTATATAGATAGATAGATAGAACTACGGCGTTTCAACGTGACCTTGACCGCGTCGTGTATGTTTTATTAGGTAGTACCTACATTCATGAATGTAAATAGTGTGATGAATGAATGTAATCCTACTAATATTATAAATGCGAAAGTTTGTGAGGATGGATGGATGGATGGATGTCTGTTACTCTTTCACGCAAAAACTACTGAATGGATTTGGATGAAATTTGGCACACGGGTAGTTTGTAACCTGGATTAACACATAGGATACTATTTATCCCGATAATATGTTCCCGTGGGACAATTATCGAAATCCACGCGGGCGACGCCGCGGGCATAAGCTAGTGTTATAAAATGTAAGTACATTATTAGTTTATTACATATACCACGAAAAGTGCACGTACAAAATTAAAGTTTAGTAAGATAAGCTTTGTGCTGCAGGCTGTGGCTTCATAACGAATTATGTCTGAATACCTACTTGTTAATAACTAATAAGTTTTACCTATCACACAGTAAAATTAGAACCAACTCCGAATTACACATTTCATCCCTAATAGGTACTTTCAAACTTTGGTTTGAACATCATGACATAATTTAAGAATGTTTAACTTCATTCTTAAAAAATGATAAATCTAATTCACCCAAACAAAAACGTCGCAGCCAGTACCTACCTACCTACTTGTTTGACGAATGAAATGTGAAATATTCGCGAGTCCACGCACTTATTACTGGCACCAACTTACAATGACAACGCCACGCCATCTAGTATCAACAGATAATTATTTCGAGTTTTGTTATGCAAGGGGCTCGATTGTTCTTTAGAAGTTCTTTAGATATCCGGTAGATGGTGTGACTCCAAGCACGCACACTAGCAAAGATTTTTCGTTTTTTTTTCGGCCCTGGAAATCCTATAAACCTTGTTATTTCTTTATGTTTGAAGGGTTTTGCGACAACACTAATTCGTAATAACATCATATTGTTTCATTACTTCTACAAAAAGCATATAAGTATCGAGATTTTGAAGAAACAAAAATGTATGGGAAAGTGCGATTAAACTTCCACCTTAAGTTGATTCATCAACATTCGCCTGCCCTTATCCCAATTTATTTGGGGTCGGCGCAGCATGTCTTCTTCTTCTTATCTTATATGTTGACTCTTGAGTATGAAATAATAAGCGCGATGAAAATTAAACAGATTTTAAAGTGAAACTTTTATTACATCGTCTCAAACTTTTTCGTCTGTTTGTTGCATGTCGAGTGACGCTCGGCCGCGGATTAGGGATAAAGTGAAAGGCGCTCCCAAAAATGTTTAGTTAAATGTCTATAGTGTGAAAAAAAGTTTCACTTTTACCGTGGTTTCATAAAACCACACAATCCTTTTTTTTTACTGATAGAATGGACGTTCGAAAGAATTTGAGTATCTACATTGTAAGTGCATACTGTAACAATAATGCGTGGAGTCCCTACGCGCGGAAGAAGTGAAACTTCATAATACTACACGCATGCGTTCGAGTGCCACGCATTCACTCTCGTTATTTTATTGAGCTTCTAAATAATATTTTGTTGTTTTTTTGTTGTATTATTTTTATAACAAGTTGATCGAGGTTATTCTACTCATGGAAATTTATCGAAGGCTGGTCACACCGAAGAGTCGAATGCATGACTGTTTGCACGCCATCTTGCGTACCTAGTAGAACTGCGTAGTCACAAATCTTGTAATACTGCCATCTATTAGTGAGTTTTAGAAAATATTCCCCCGTCATGGTAGCGTTAAACTTTTTGGAAGTCGCATAAGAAGTTTCTATTCAAAAACAACAAAAAGAGTGGTGCTTTGAAGCTCCTAGCTACTGGATCTCTATCCCAAATTATACGGACAGTTTAACAAGCAAAACATCTACTTTGTTAACATCTTTTTGTCCTTTCCATCTTCTTTATACTCTGGTTAGTGCCTAAACTGGTGTCAAAGTTTTTATGCCGCTCATGGGCCTCTGACTTGGCTTTACATGCCGTCGAGAAATAACTCTCAGGCATGCTGGTTTCTTCACGATGTTTTCCTTCACCGAAGCAATTGATCATTGTACAAACCGCACATGAATCTGAAAAACCGGCCAACCGGTCCTTAAATATTTATTTTATTCTGTTTTTAGTATTTGTTGTTATAGCATCAACAAATACACGGTGTAAATCACCTCATCACGAAGCCGTCAACCAAGCATTCTGTACAACTAAGTAACTTTACGCAAAAATTATTGCTGGGAAACGACTTTCTTTTGGGGGGTGTAAAATCATGTTTTGTGGTAGAACTCAATGTAATGCACTCAAAACATTGTGCTGATGGACGGATTGAATAGTACGGGGGTCGTGGAGGTGTTTAAAGTAAAAATCTTACATTAAAAACTTGTATTTAAAAAAATACTTGTCAAAAAGTTGGAATTTTGACCCCTAATATCTCCGTAACTAGAAGGTTCCCAGGTATGGTGTAGAACAAAAAAATGATCGCATTGACAGAGAGAACCAGTGTCTTTCGGCTTCGTTAAGAGGTGTTTTACACCCTTTATACATAATCGGTAGAAATTTCAAGTGGCTAACTATCACGGTTTATGCGATACAGCCTGGTGACAGATGGACGGACGGACGGACAGCGAAGTCTCAGTAATAGGGTCCCGTTTGACCCTTTCGGTACGGAACCCTAAAAATCAGAGGTGTGACCTGGGTTTGAACTTGAGACCTATTACTTGGCAGTTCGACGGTCACACCACTAGGCTATCACTGCTTAACCTTCCCCTCTAAATACAAAACATTCTTGTAAAACAAAACTGTGCTTGTATAAAAATCTAACAACATCAGTCTTCAGCTTCTAAAACGGTTCTAAAGCAGCGTCTATTTATAAAACTTCTCGGTCTTTTTACCATAAATTCAAACACTCGGGCTAAACAACATAGCATAAACATTTTGGACAATAAAATGGGCTATAAAACTATACCAACAGAAGATTCGACTTTACTCACGTTCAAACAAAACTTTATAAACAGTTCCACAATACGAATAATCGATTTGTTTGTGTGTTTATCGATGTTTTAATCGATTTTGGGTATGCGTAAATGATTATGGAATGTAGTTTGAATTTATGAGGGCAGTTACTTATAGTAGTTACTCGTACTAATAAAAGTCTAGACTAAAAATAACTTTAAATTCAGAATGGACCGGAACGAGTCTTGGTAAAATCTTGGAGGATTCAGACAAGGAAGTTGAACGATAACATGGCTGTGGTGGATTTTAGACGTAGGGTTCTTAAATATTTTTTTTTTTCTATATCAACGCATTCGTTTCCCTGGCTTAGAATAATGATTTTTCAAAATTCCAATGATGCAGTTTTAGTTTTCGTCAAAGACTCGTTTGAGTGTTTTTCGCTATTCCTTCCTTCGCTTGCCCCACACTAAGAATTTCTCCTGTATCGTGGGTGGGTTTACAAACATTTAAACTCACATACACAAACAACCATACCCGGAACATCTGTAGGCCATACAAATATTTGTTCCGTGCGGGAATCGAACCCGCGACACGTAGCGCAGCAGTCGATCGCTGAACCACTGCGCCAACCGTGCCGTCAAATCGGATTAGACCAGATTGTCGGATTTGGCCATCCACGCCCACTTGAAAAATTCATCCTGTGAAGTATACTTCTTATGATATGAAAGAGAAAAGAGTAAAGGATGCCATGACGTCTGACAGAGGAGAATGGAAAAAGGAAACGTGTTACGCCGACCCCAATCAGAATGGGACAAGAAGGAAGATGTAGTGAAGTACCTATACTTCTTAACTAATTTCACGCTACACACGTTACGTTTTACAAACATTCTTTATACATTACAGATTGCAAATAATGCTGCAGCGTCGCAAGAAATACAAGAACCGCACAATTCTGGGGTACAAGACTTTGGCTGAGGGCGTTATCAGGATGGATCAGGTCAGTTTATATAATATATATTTATTGCGATATTGTAGCACACTTAAAATTTAAATAATTCAACTGTTGTTGACATAGCAAATTCTAAAGGTAGCTGTTCTTGTAAATTCACCCAAAGTGCAACAGAATATGTCTAAGTCCTTAGCAATGAGGTTGAGAGCATATTTAGCCTTCCTTTCATCTTCAGCTAAGACGCAGGCCTCCTCCCTATGAGAGGGAGTGGGCTGTAATCCACCACGCGGGCCAAGTGCGGGTTGGTCGATGTCACATGTCTTCGATTTTTTTGTACTAGAACATGCCGGTTTCCTCACGATGTTTTCCTTCACCGTTTTTGAGAGCAGCGGTGATGAAATGAATTACAAAGTAATGCGCCTGCCTGGGTATGAACCCGCGGCTTACTGCTCGTAAGTTGGGGCTGCCACCACTGCGCCATCGCTGCTCTCTCTGAGGATATTTTTAATAGCGTGATTTAGAATTTTGATGCTTGTTCTTCATTTGTGTCATAGATGGTTCAGTTTTTTTTTTGCTTGAAAACGTATTCAAATACCCTCAAGTTTCGCCGTATCTCCCGATCATTCCCTTTGCTTCGCAGTCCCATACCGCTACAATGCACAATTCGTATCGGATATTGTCGCATCGTCACGCTCGGCTGGCGGCATGATCGTGTCAGTACACAGGTGCATAGTGGATATGCTGCCCATTGTCTTTCTATAATCTCTTCGACAATTGTTGTTATGTACTATGGGTACGAGTATGGCGTGGTATGGTCTGTTTTCGAATTGGATCTGAATCCGAAAGGGATTACCCAGAATGGTCGACCGGCGATGCGATGCGCACCACTGAATCCGGCTTATTTCGAATAGGATTTGGGAAGAACCAAAGGGATTTTGAGGATAGTTTGACGCTTGTGTATTTAAAGTGTTATTGTGTTTTCAATCGCAATTTTTTCAGTAGCTGCCCGTAGTTTGTTTCTGGTCGATGGCAATAGTCCCGCCCTATATTATTTGGGACTTTAACATAACTGGCAAAATCTGGGTGTTCTTTAATCCAGTGCATGTATGTGGACTATTGATTTTCCCACGCAGTGTAAAAGCTCGCCTCGGTTATAAGCCGAGTCCGTTGCACTGTGCCTTCATATGCTCGAGGCTGAAGGGAGTCGTTGCTTCCATTTGACCGAGAGTAAGGGTAGTACATAATGTGATGCGGTTCCAATTTGCACAAACAATAGGGTTGAAATTAGCTTCGTTTGGTTCAGAGAATTCATCTTCGTCCACATTCTCCTTTCCCTACGTCCAGTTAAATACGTCTCGGACCCATGTCTGCTATTGAAATTGTAATAGGCCGATCATTGACACCATAAAATGTAGGTTTTTTATAGTTTTGGTAATCTCCTAGTTTGGTAATTGAAAGGCGTCATTGAGGTTTTCAAATGGCGTGTCAATGAAAAGTCATTGGACCGTCGTCCGTACGATTGTTCGATAATCTCCTATTATTTTGACATTTCGTGTGACCATTGACACGCTAGTACTTTAATCGGTTTTTCACAAGCTTTATATTGATTGCTTCATTCGTATGTACAGTTCCAATGCAAGACTGCGAACGTTTGACACCATGGTAATGACGTTGTCTTAGTATGAGTGTCATAATTACAGATTCATGAAAATAACAGACTTGGCAACCTAGTTGCGAGGATACGATGACCTATTCGAAGACCAAACATTATCGTTTTTGTGTATGTCGAAATAGATAGTTATAACCTTAGGCTATTTCCCACAAGATAGTAATAATATGAAAGCGATTTATAACTATCTTAGTAGACTAATCTAGTGAAATAATAATAAAAAAAAAAACTTGAGAGGTGTGTGTGGATGGAACGAAGTTCCTTTCACGTACATAATATCAATACATTTTAGATTTAAGTTAGTGTGCGAAAAATAAAATATTTAATTTAAGGAAGATTAATCCTTAATTCGAAGCAATACGTCTTACTTAACTGCACAACCGAATTTGTACTTTGTAGTTCGGTCACTCAAAATAATAATCATATCTATATCCTTACTCACATACACACCCCAATTGTACGTAATTTAAGGAAATTTCAACTTTATTTTAAAGAAATAAAGCTTACAATAGCTTACTATAGCAAAAAGTGTCGTGACAACTTTTCGTAAGAATTTTTCCGTCTAGCCCCCTTTCACAACGCGCGATAAGGAAATTCGTTCCAAAAATATTTTTATACTGCCAAATGATCACCAAAATTAAAACCCATTTTAATGTGAATTTATAACCAAAATTTTACCTATTAAAGCAGATGACTCCAAACTAAGGCGTATTCGACCTAGCCCCGCTATTCGGGGCTCCTATTTCTGCCTTCAGGGTTTAAAGTAACCTAAAACGAAGAGGAACCGCTAACCTAACCTAATCTGTCCCAGTCGAGATCCCTCAAGTCCCGAGTTCGCTTCGCTCGCACTTACATTAAATATAATACTTTCATTATTTATCTATATCATAGCTATAACTATCTTATTATACATACACCTTTAGAGATAGTATTTTTCTGTGAATTTTGTTAGCCAAAAGTTTGGCTAGCCAGAGCGTTACTCTCAAGTGCAGATTGAGTTCAATGCCAGATGACCAAGGAGCAAGGTTAACTGAAAATAGTATCCCTTTCAAATAACTCCAATAGCTATGAACTTATGATCTCTGTATTTCGAGAACCATAAACCGTTTCAATTGATTCTTTGAAGGCTACGGCATGAAATTTATTTGTTAGTAGTTTATAGATGTACCCCATATCTAGTTTTAGGGCAATATTTTGTAGCTAGACTAGGTACGCAGAATTTTTTAGACGGTGCTAGGCACTAACTGATACTAAGGCTTTGGCCTCGCTTTTTCGCTGAAAACAGACCTAAATCTAGTAACCGACAATACGATTTATGTTCTGGGTTTTTATTGACTGAATTTTGGACTATTTTCAGTTTTTGTATATAATTAAAATAATAACTTCGAGTTGTGGCAGTGGTAAGCAAATACAAACATGTGTAGTTTGATAGAATTAGATGAAACGTATGAAAATGCGGTTGCTGGTGAAGTTAACGATGTGTGAAGAGCAGTCATGGATGTATTTACTGATGATTGATGTATTTACAAGTAGGTAAAGTACACAAGTAAAAAGCAACAAACATTACATCACAACAAAATTCAAATTCATTTATTAGCTTACACAAAAGAATACTATATATTATTTTATATATTTATTCAAAAATATATTTATTCAAAAATTAGATTTGGCACAATTAATACAATATAACTCTTAGAAATAATAAAGGTATTACAAAGTTCAATGCCTGTACTAGGTTAAACCTGTATCACAGGCGACATGTCTGTAATAATTACTACTTGGACAACAGATTTCCTTAACAATATTTAACACAAAAATTATGAAATTGGTTATTAAAAGTTAATATATTATGATAAACCTAATGTACTTAAAACGCTAATTAAACATACAAGCAAAAATAATGTAGGTCAATAAATTCTAAGGAAAACAATTTGTGGCACATAGTTGCTAATATAAATATGATAGTCAGCAGTACGAAACAAGTAATTATTGCAAAAAGAACACCGTCAAGGCATTTTTGTTGTGGGCGACAATTTGCTTAGGCAGCGCGATATCAACGGAAGTTTGCCCATGAGTATGACGCACTAGGTGCCCTCATAATCGACGGAGTTTATGTATCTGGTCTCGGCTATTTTTCTAGCAGGGCATTCAGCGTCACCCGTTTTGTGGTCACTGGGCTTTTTGAAGCGAGAGCAAGTTGCGCATCTTGGAAATGCTAAGGATGCTTTCTTCGCGCATTCGGACATCATATGACCTGCTTCACCACAGTGGCCACATGTAGGATTTATTTCTCTGCACGATTTTGCTGCATGGCCATACTGTTGGCATTTGTAACACCTCGTAACTAACGTAAAGTCCCTGACGGGGCAGGATGTCCAATTTATAAAAATCCTTGATTGAGGGATTAGAATTTTCCGTATACTGGCCGCAACTTCAATAACGTAGTTACTAGTTGCTGCCTCTCTCTTCCCAGATTTGTGGCTTAATTTTATCATGGTCAAAAAGGATTCCAAGGACATCGCTGGAAACTTGTCGGCAACATTTTGTTCATAAATGCACTTAAAGACCTCATTTTCAGCCAAGGAGGTCGGCACACCTACAACCACGATCCGGGGTTTACGCTTGTTGGGTTCGTCGGCAGTAAGTCCAGATGTAGTGAGCTGGACTGCGTTCTTCAGCTTATCAGCGTCTTCTTTTGTCTCGGTACTTATAATCACGCCACCATTTTTCGTTTTACGGACACCACGTACTTGTAGCTTCATTTGTTCAGGCCGTATGATTTTTTGCACTAGTTCTTTTGTTTCACTACTAGTTTTTAATTTATCATTGGGGTAAATGGCGACAGCGCTTAAATTATTAGGTCTAACAAAATGGTTAGATCCCCTTTTAACCATATCGGCAAAAGAAGCATTTCCCGAATAACTAGAGTCCCGAATCGTCTGCTTGAGCTCCAAAATATGTTCTGTCAGGTCACGCTGTTGTTTAAGGCTGTCTATCATGTTATCCGCGAGTATAGCCTTTTTCTTAAGCGACTGGTAGTGGACTGCCATCTGTGACGTACCCGATTCCACTTTACGGCAAAGGTTTGCTATCTTCATTTTCTGCTCGGTGTTGAGTTTCCCATCCGCGGCAATAGAGCAAACTTCATTTAAGTACTGCTGAATGGTGGACATCCATCGCTGGATTTCAGGCGTTGAAACGATAACATCGGCCGTGGCCGACTGCGACGGAGAGGCAGAGGGTTGCGATGGCCCCCTTGGATTACAGGGGATGTTGTCCATTTTTTAGTTTTAACTAAAAGTTCACTATTTCGTGTCCATTATTCACTAAAACTGCACACTATGCAAGATCACTTTATGCATTACGACGGTAATACACTAAAGTAGGTCACTATTATTTAAGTAAAATATTAAAATTGCTAATGAGCACGTCTGTACGCTGCGAGTGCACAATGTCTAATCAAATTTAATACTAACAGATTTAACTGCGGGTCCGAAACTATGCACAGCCAGTATCTCGGTGATCAAGGCACCACACAAAGTTAAAAAATTCCAACGTTCTGCTAGTGCCAAAAAATTACAACAAAACTTTTTTTTACACTCTCGTTAGAAATCCACATTTCCACCATTCCATATTCACCGGATGCATCCTCTAACACCGCCATTAATTCCGCCATACAAACAACATATACGTCCATAGATAACTCTTAAATTAGCCGCTTAATTGCACAGCTCTCATTATCAAGGCTCGCAGGACATTTGCCGGTAATTAGTGAGTCACTGCTAAATGCGCCGACCAGCCGGATTCAAATGGTTTTCTCTTATTAACGCAACGTTTTATGGTGGGACTAGGGTTTGAACCGGCTTTGCTTGGCATGTTTTGTTTGTTTTATTAATTGAAATGGAGGTAGCCTTTTAGATATTTGGTTATATAGGGTGACTAGTACAAATCTCCGACTCCGTGGCTGCTACTGAGAATTTGTTTGTGTTTTCAACACATTTTGAGGTTTACTTCGTATCATTACTAAGCGGGAGCGAAGCCCCAAAACCTTGTGTCGTCATGATGGTACAAGGCGTGGACTTAGGTCTGTAAGCATTGTCATTCCACCTCATGATGTGGTGGAGCCAAGACATAAAGTTGATGAATTTAAAACATTTACGTGCATAGATTCCTCATTGTTTTGACCTACATATCCGTACATTGATTATCCTGTTAGCTAGTTCAGTGACCGGTAATCGATGTACAATTTTGAGCCCGCCAACAATTTGCCACTAATGTGTGTAGATTACGAACCTCGGGTGGTTTCCGTCGCAAATTGATGTCCATACTATTTATGTACTCGTACGTACTTACTACTTACTATCATAATGTACTTGTCCGGTTTTTTTGCTGAATTTATTGTGATATTTAATTTCAAAGTAAGCGATTTATTTGCAATTATTATATTTTTGGGAAATTAGTTGCCTTACAGTTTTGCAGCATCATCCTTCACTTGCCCTTATCTCAATCCATTTGGAGTCCGGCCCTTCACACAGTCCATCCATGGTTACTTTGGTCTTCCCCTACTCTTATACCCATCCACATTCATACTCAAAACTTTCCTCACGACGTTTTCCTAATTTCTCCGCATCACATGCCCATACCACGACGAAACTTTTCGTAGTTTTCGTTCACCGGCGCCACTTTCAGACTTCCTCTTAAGTACTCATTTCTTATAAATTAATCCATTCGCGTAACACCACACCACCACACCTTGCCATTCTCATCTCAGCCACATGCAAATGCTTATACAGTTTAGCTACATGCATAGTTGGAAGATAATTATATCTCTTTACCAACAGACGAACATTAGTCACTGAGCTATCAAGTACCGTTGCCGCCATCATCACTCAAGAGTTGCAGACAACAGTTGTGAGGTTTATTACGAAGTGCCTACTAAAAGATAAATTACTCTGTAAAGAAATATGTGTTTGTTTTTGAAAAATTAAGTTCAATTGATTTAACTTGCATTACTTTTTTAATAGTTCAGTCTATTGCAATCATTTTGAAATCAACGGAATTTACACGCTCATACAGTTGATGTTTGTTTAAATGGAAATAATCCCAATTGGATTGAACCGCTGTATCGTTTGCCTCACTCAAGTCCTGGAGGGAGCCGGCTAACAGGTCTCGTACCCGTCGTGCACAACTAACTGTGCGCAACGGGCACGAGAGCCGGTATGGCATATTTTGCGTTTGGTGTCTCCACACTTATCATCGTCATCAGCCTACAACATTCTACTGCTGGAAATAGGCCTCTCGAATCGCATGCCACTTAACTCGATTCTCGGCAACTCTCG
Source organism: Cerastis leucographa (assembly GCA_963082945.1). Lineage (NCBI taxonomy): Eukaryota > Metazoa > Arthropoda > Insecta > Lepidoptera > Noctuidae > Cerastis > Cerastis leucographa. The sequence continues at coordinate 4,387,976 of OY720366.1, forward strand.
TCCAGTTGCTACCAGTCACCCTGCGAAGGAAAACGCCGTGAGGAAACCGGCATGTCCTAGAACTAAAAATTTGAAGACATTTGACATCTACCAACCCACACTGGGCCTGCGTGGTGGATTACAGCCCATTCGCTTTCATAGAGAGGAGGCCTGTGTCCCAGCTGTGGGAACATTATTGGCTGATGATGACCCTGTGAAGACCGTCGCTCCACCGAGCCTGAGGGCATCCGACCTCACGATTGTACGAGTACGATGCCGAGGTTCCACACTGTTACTCGATAGCTAATTTGTACTTCTTCTCTCCAGGTGCTACAACGCTCAATGGACATGGAACTGGAGCTGACAGGGGTTGGCGGCAAGGTCGGAGCAGCTGCTGGCCAGCCGGTGGCCAAGCTCACCATCACCGGGCTCGCCTCCACGCCCGTAGACCATGACACTAAGAACAACAATACATTGCTTATTACTGGTGAGTCTTAATTACAGTTTTAGGTCCAAAAGTTTCCGGTTTCAACTATATAAGAAGATTGCCCAACTTCAGGAGTTACCCGCGGCTGGGTACCTGGCACATATCTATGTCTTTATACAAAATATTTTTTAAATATATCCTGGTGTTCCTATTTTATGGGAAAGATATGGCGCTAGACGTACTCTATAGCTCCGTCTCATTTCCACGCTGGAATAATATTGAAACAACACTGCTTTAAGACGTCGTAGTAACCCCCCTGACTTCGCCCAAAATTGGTAATACATAGTTCACTAGTATTATAAATGCGAAAATTTGTGAGGATTTTCGCATTTATGTATGTTTGTTACTCTTTCACGCAAAAACTTCAGAACGAATTTGGATGAAATTTGGACCACACATAGTTTATAAGCTCGATTAACATAGAATCCCGGTGTAGTAAGTACGAACCCGTGAGAGTAGTCTTCAGGTTTTCTGTTAGATTAATCATGGTCTCAAAAAACCTCTAAACCTAAAAAGGCATAAGCATAACTATGAACTAATGAAAAATAAATAAAACTTAAAAAAAAAAAACTTTTAATGCAAAGATGTCAATTGGGTTTTTCTATCAACATTGACCGCGTACACTAAAGCCTCATTTACACGATGTGAGAACTTGCTTGCGAGTTTCATTACATTGCAGACTATTGACGGGCAATGAATTCAGTTAATCAAACAAAAACAGCAATGTAGTGAAACTTGCATGCGAGTTCTTGCATCGTGTAAATGAGGCTTAAGTCTCGTTTCCGTGATATTAATCGTTGAGGAGTTCTCTTGTGAGGAGTCGGCTGCAGGATCAAGTCATGTCTGGCATAACAACATATTGTCACCATCTCCAAAAATGTATACAAAAATTCAGTCCAGTCTGTTTGGGGGATCTGGTTTAAAATTCAGTTGCAAGATTCGACCAACAGATACTGACTAACTTACAAGACAGCAAGAAGTTAAATAAAAGCTCATAAAAACAGCCCCAAAATACATGGTCTCGAGACTCCAAAAGAGTTTTAGACGTCATTATTTGAACGGTCACTTAAAACCCTTGCAATGTTAAACCTAACACTCCTCATTTTCCAGAACGTGGTTACTCAGACGAAGAAGAAGAAGGTGAATTCAGCTCAGTAGAGGAAGCCGATGATATGACGTACGGAGCGCCCGCTAGGCGGCGCGCGCATCGACAATTGGGCTTCAACAAAACTGATCTCTCTTATACCAAGGTAATAAGAACTTTAATTGAGTGTGCAGGCTTTTGTAAATTTCATTATAAAATATTAGGTTTAAATTAAATTAATTTTTTTGTAAACAGTAGCTCTCTGATTAGGCAGATTTAGACCAGGAGCCAGTATGTAAAGTTTTTGTATAAACTAGAATTTCAATTTATTTAGTTAAAGATCATTATGGTAACGTTTAGGTACCCTTAAATAACAGAAAAATAAGTTTACAAATTAAATAATCTTGCAGAAGGGCTTTCTAATTTTTGTAAAAATAAATTATTTTAAAAATAAAGAATAAAAATGCATGTTTTGATAATACGCTTTTGCTTCAAGGAGCTTTCCATATTTACAATGTTTTTATCATTTACAGGCCGACGTTTATACTGAAGTAATTTTTTTATATTTAATTTACTTAAAGCTTATATATTTAAGTAGACGATAAAGCTTGTGCGTAATAGGCGTTGCATTGCACGCAGTTGTCCCGTTCTCGTGACTTGAGCTTCATGGAGCGCGAGCGAAAAAGACAGAGCTATATGCACTCTAAGGCGAACGACAGGGACAGCGACAGTGAGCTAGAGAACGCGGCGGCGAAACGCAAGGGCAGCCGCGGGAAGCTCGCGGTGAGCGCTTGCGCACGCACGCTTAGTATGACAAATGTATGAGAATAGAAATTGTGAAGAACAGCCTTATTTCTTGAACAATTTGATACCTTTATATAGTTCTAAAATCTGCAACTAATGCATGTGTGGGTTGGTCTTACATGCTAACTTGTTGTGTATACGAAAACGGGAAATATCAGGAGTGCTGTTCACCCGTTCAGGTTGATTTGTGCCGAATCAAAACGATGTCTAAGACTCTGTAAACTGTAAAGACTAATCTGTGAAAGAAAGAAATACAAAGATTTTTGTGTTGTAGAAACCTATTTTCTATCTTTTTTTGTGTTTTCGGGTTTGGTGTGAAATAAACACCCTAAAAATCACCCATTCGGTTCTCCTTGCAATTGTCTTAATCGTTAATATAAAAATATACACGTTGAAAGTTGTGTTTTTTAAATTTGAACTTTAACTGCTGTTCTTAAAGTGAAATTTGCCAAGGCTGCAGATTTCTATTCTCATACCGTAGAAATGTTGTCTTCTAGTTTTGAAAAGCATGCATCATGTATTTAGTTAGTGGTTTTTCTGTTATACTTACTCCTTCGTAGAATCTTTATTAGTAGTTTCGAGACCTTTCTATGTCATCATCATCATCAGCCTATAATGTTTCCACTGCTGGGAAACAGGCCTCCTCTCTATGAGAGGGAGTGGGCTTTAATCCACCACGCGGGCCCATTGCGGGTTGGTAGATGTCACATGTCTTCGAATGTTTAGTTCTAGGACATGCCGGTTTCCTGACGATGTTTTCCTTCACCGTTTTTGAGAGCAGCGGTGATGAAATAAATTACACAAAGTAATGCGCCTGTCTGGGTTCGAACCCACGACTTACTGTTCGTAAGTCGGGGCTGCCACCACTGGGCCACCGATGCTCTCTATGTACTTAATAGTATTTTCAACATGTTACTTTGGAAAGGAAACTATGTAGTGTCAAGCAGCACGGGTTCTCACTAATGTCCTTCAGAATGTCGTTGACGCTCCCACTCACTCTGCGCATCATAGAAGCAAATTTTCAATGCAGGATGGTATTGAAACCGCCAGTATGTGCTTCGGCAAACATTTTTGATGCACTACAGTAGCGTGGGAGCCCAAACAACATCTGGAAGTATTGTCATACTAGACTCTAAGGGCGTTGTATGCTATCTGCGTAAATCGAATCCACGGTGTAATGCTGTTACTGATCGGCTCAAGCCAATTTCGCGTCGATAGGTGTTGGTACCTTATGCAATAGCTTTCAAAATATGGCCCATTCGCACTACCCTATCTCCCAGACTTGACGTCGCTCAGTAGACACAAACACAACTCGAACCTACGACCTCTGCCTTCCTAGTTCCTCTAATTACGACAACAGATAGCGTCATATCATTTAAGTAGTGTAAACATTATGTCACGTTGTTTGTAAGCTTATCACATAAGATTAGATTAACTACACCCAAGACGTTCAGCATTCAGTAGCGTTCGGTCCATGGAGTCGAAAACTGTATGTTGTCTGTGTTGACGTATCTTTTAGTGTGTAGTCCTTTTATAGTTATTTCACTTGTAACTGCAATCTTATTTTAATTAAAATGAAGGTCATTTTGATTTTGACGAAGTTGTCAGTGAAAACAATCCAATAGCAATCTTGTTGTAATGAAAATAAAGATCACTTTGATATTTACATGTGTAATATCTGTGAAAGGACTCGTGTGTGTTTTTTGGTGTAGTGGGGTGTGCTGTGTTGTGTGTTTTTTCGTGTTGTGTATTGTAAAAATCTGTGTTTAAAATTGTTTTATGGAAATGAAGATCATAATCTAACCCCGTGGTTTTGTAGTACACAATAATAAGTTGTGGAGGTCAGATAGGCCATATTATAATCTTGTATTCAGCTGCAACCGGTAAGACTGGATGCTGACCTCAACATAGTTGTGAAGAGGCTAGCTTATGTTTTAAAAATCGTTGCGGGAAAAATATGCAATGAAAATTCTATTTTTGGACATGGCTACAGTGGTTTACACAATCTTGTAACCCCTAAACCAACAATTTCCGTGTGTCGTCACTTATCTTTATTTTAATTATCTCATAAATTCATAATGCACCAAAACTACGTTCAAGGTTTTAACGATGGTTTTGAATTCCACGTTTCCACGTGTGCCCATGTTATCATTGTATGGGAAACAATAAAACAAAAAACAATGGTATTGTATTGTCAATGCCCCGATATCGAAGTTTTGTTCCGATAAGATAATATAAAAGAAACAACAATTAAACAAGTTGGTTTATCAGTGCGGTTTTGATTAGATTTTAGAGTTTAAATAACCAGTACTAAATTTGTAGGTTTTAGAAATTATGAATGAGTTAAGGGAGCACCAAGGTAGGCGGCAAAATTCTTTTTTTTTAATTTTTTGCAATTTTCAGGTCATTTGTTAGGTTGTATGTTTGAATAAAATATGATTTACGACCGAAACAAATATGGTTTTACAGATTTATAATCGTTAAAATCATCAATACAAGCCCAAAGTTAATTTAATCCCATTTTTTGAATATTTTATGAAAAAATTATTCTATAAAGCCATATTTATGTCGCAAACCTTTTTTTTCTACATACAATCCTACACTAACCCGCAAACTGCAACAAACGTAAGAAAATTTGAATTTCGCGGTCTGCTCTGGAGTTTTTACCTTAAGCTCTATTTTTGAAGATCAACTAAGAAACTATAGGCAATTTGCTATATTCTGAGTTCCAAAAAAAAATTGCTAACGTATTAGTAACTTGCTCACAACCACAGTAAAATAGATATATTGATTACTTATCACCTAAATATAGCAAAATCAAACCATAGTAAAATAGAAGTATAATGGTTTCGTTCCATCACTTAGTTATCTCAAAAGTAAAAATACTTATAAAATCAAAAATGTTTATCACGTAAACATCATTAAAACTAGTCAACACGGACACCTTTACCACTCTTCACACAAACATAAGCAACGTGTAACTAACGTTACGCACCATGTTACAGCAACGCAACCTGAAGCAGAAGTTCGCGGCGTTGCTGCGGCGGTTCCGTGTGCCCGAAGAGCTGTCGGAACGTGGCGCCGCACGGGACACGCATCACGCGCAACATGACATCGACGAACTGTTCCAGGTGAGTGTTATATGGCGTGTTACAGCAACGCACTGTGAAGCAGAATTTCGTGACGTTACCTGTCTTTTATTCTACCTAATGCTGAGTGTAGAACTAGGGATGAGACGTATTCACGCAACCAGGTTTTGAAACCAGGGCTTTGCTTCCAACCAGGGCGCACTGGTACGAGTGAGAGAAACTTGCAAGTATTAAAGTTTTAGCAAGGCGCGGCCGCGCGGGCAAGTTAGAAGAAACCAGACTTGAAACTGGTACTTGCATAGAAAATTAACCCTTGTCTTCATATAAATAAGGCGCACAATCGTATCTGCGGAAAAAAAAACACTTTCAAGTTAAAAGTTTTTTTTTCCGCAAATACGATAATGATCCTTATTTGTAATACGACATGGATTGTTATCCTATGCAAGTATTTTAAACCCTGGAAGTACAGGGCGCGGCCACTTCATTTCCCCGGTCTTCGGCTTCCAAGTCTTTTCTGCTACCACCTGGTTACGATATCTCTATCTTCTTCATCAGCCTGTAATGTTTCCACTGCTAGGACACAGGCCTCCTCTCCGCTCTCACCGATCGGCATATCTATCTATGCAAATACACACATCAAAAGTGTCTAGGGATCAACATATATTTTTGCAATAACTTTTCTCCTGATTGATATTAATTAAAATTTTCTTTAAGGATTCATCAAATAAAGTGTTTTCGTTTGTCACAGTAACGATAAACCAAGTCACCTTTGCATTAATAAAGAAATTTGCCATTTTCTAATAAAGGGATTTTTGACATTTGAACCACTAACATTAAAGTTCGAAAAAAAGACTGAAATAACAGTTTTCTTTAAAATTTTATTGGGTAACTTAAACAATTAATAATCCGTGTTTCTACCGCGAACACTAACAACACAAGAACATCGGTTTGGCATACTCAAAATGAGTTCATCCAAATCACGCTGTGGAATGGCCGCCCATGTTCGTTGCAACAACAAAAAAAGGTCTTCTTGCGACTGGATACCCTCCATATTCGGCAGAGCTCTTCTCTGTAGCATATCCCATGCATGCTCAATCGGGTTCAAGTCTGGCGACTGAGCAGGCCAGGGCAGGACATTGATGTTAGCTGCGGCGAGAGTCTGTCTTACAACTCTTGCGGTGTGCGGTCGTGCATTATCATGCATTAACTGAAATAAGGGACCGATTTGCACTTGTAGAGGAACGATGACGTCTGATACAATCGTCTCAGCATAAATTTGAGCGTTGAGGTTGCCTCTGATCCAAATCAACTCAGTTCTTCCGCCGATCCAAATACCCGCCCATACCATGATGGTTCCACCACTATAAGGATGGACTTCCTGGCAGGATTTTAATGGCTGTTGGCGTCCAGGGGTTCTCCAGTGTCGTATACGTCTTGTATCCGGTCTCATACCAAAACGAGACTCATCAGAAAAGCACACGAAACGCCATTGTTCTTCTGCCCAATTTCTGTGTTCAAGAGCCCATTTATATCGAATCCTACGATTGTGCATTGCTATAGGTGGTACCCGTAGCGGTCTTCGGGAATGAAGGTTCACTTCATGCAAGCGGTTTCTGACTGTTTGGTCGCTAATTAAGTTCCCTGAAGAGTGATGAAGCCTCACGGCTAACATCATGGCGGTTATTGTTGGAGCTCTTCGAGTTAAGATTTGAATGTATCGGTCTTGTCTCCGTGTGGTGCAGCGATACCGTCCTCCATGGCGCTCAGCCACGGTACCAGTGCTTCGGTAACGTGTCCAAAGTCGACTGATAACACTCTGACTTGTATTCAGAGCTAAAGCCACAGTACGTTGCCGGGAACCAGCTTCTATCATTCCCACGGCTCTGAGCATTTCTTCCCTGCTTAAATGACGTCGCCGCTCCATAATAACGTTGGTTTTAATCAGTAGTAGGGAAACAGTAGCACTAATAATGTCTTCAATGCGTTGTATGTTTTTATAGGGAAAATATTGACAGCTGATTTTCATCTTTTACTCGAATTTGATTCACAGTTCCTGATTCAAATTATGAAATGCACCAAAAAGGATCCATATAAATTTATAAAATCATAAATTTATTACAAAGCCACATCTCAATCTCAAGAAATCCGCATAAAAATGCTTGATCCCTAGACACTTTTGATGTGTGTATTATTAAGCTGAAGAGTATGTTTGCTTGAGTGAACGCGCTTATCCCGCGAACTATTGGTTTGAATTGTTGGATAACCTATTTATCGTGAGGGCTCTTGGCTGTTTAACATCACTCTACGAGCAGTAGTAATCGAGCATCAATAATAAATGTTGCAAAAACGGGGAGAATATGACACAGACGAAGTTGCGCCGGTCAGGTAGTACTGAATAAAAAGTGAACATTGTCTAGTTTCCTTATCATCATCGTGCTTTTTCAGGAACTTGAATCGTTATCATGTGGCGAAGGCGAGGACTCTGGTCCCGATCAGATGGACACCATCAGCATCGGCTCCACCCCCAAACCCTCGCTTAGACCGTTCTTCAGCAGCTCCAGGAGTCTGGCCAACCAGGAGCATCACAGGCATTCCAATGGTACGTACCTATCCGTAATGCAATGTCAGAAATATAGTAAAAATTATTTTGACTAGCTCTCGGTCTATTTTTTGAAGATAGTTTACTGTTGGGATGTTTGAAAAAGTTTACATTTTTGTGATATTGTATTATTAATATTTTCATTTTGTTATTTTCTTTTTCAATAAAGTAATTTTCACTTTGAAAACCGTTTTTCATTTCTAAAACCTAATTTCTTCAAATCGAGACAAAATTATCAACGTAACAGTTAAACTTTTGTCGCAATCTTCAAAATTTAGCCCAAGAGCTGGACAAACAGACACACATAGTCACTCATTAAATATAACACTACTAGTGTATGGTAAACAATATAATCAGTAACATAATTAATTGCCTGAGCATCGACGCATACATTTGAAGATGCATTGTGTAACGTAATCGCTTAGGCATATGTCCCACCGCTAGCGAGAAAGCGACAAGCTCTTGACGTCTCATGTGACGTACAGAAGATTGTAGGATCCGCGTCAGTAAAGATACAGGGTAGCGATTTAATAACCTGCAGTCATCAAAGAGGTGATTCAACCCGTCATACTAAATAACCTTTGCTATGAAGCATACTTTAAGTTTGAGTTTGAGTTTGCACATATCCGATTCGTAAAGAAAATGATCAAATTCCTATACAACAGTAGAGAGACTACTACTAGTTAACCGGATGCAGCTGAATACCACTATTTCACAAGGAGCGACTGCCTATCTGACCTCCCCAATCCTGTTAAAACTGGGTAATAGGATACCACGTGGGCAGACTGGTTGTCAGACTGACTACCTGTAACGACAGTCAAAGATCTACTATTGACAGGCAGGACCAACAGATACGGCAAAAACTCGATCACTCATCCACGGACCAACGTGAACCGCAACTTAACCTGAGAATTGAGCACTCGAGCAGCTCTTATTGTTTAGCCTAGACCTATGGCACCTACTTGACGGAGGCAGGTGATAAAATCGCCACCCTACATACACGGTGTAAATCACCTCATCACGAAGCCTTTACGCAAAAATTATTGCTAGGAAACGACCTTTTTTTTTGGGGGGGTGGTGTAATATCATGTTTTGTGGTAGAACCCAATGTAACGCACTCAAAACATTGTGCTGATGGACAGATTGAATAGTACGGGGGTCGTGGAGGTGTTTAAAGTAAAAATCTTACATTAAACCTTGTATTTAAAAAAAATACTTGTCAAAAAGTTGGAACTTTGACTCCTAATATCTCCGTAACTAGAAGGTTCTCAGGTATGGTGTAGAACAAAAAAATGATCGCAATGACAGGGAGAACCAGTGCCTTTCGGCTTCGTTAAGAGGTGTTTTACACCCTTTATTTATGGTTAATCACTGACGCTTTGAGATCTCTGACAAACAAACAGCTGTTTGTTATTTGCTTTGTTCTACCCGCTTCTCGCCGGCAGTGTGACCGGTGTCTTAACTTTTGTTTCTGCTTACATACATTTTAATGAAAGACATACACATCAAGATATATTTTCTGTTTTGTATTGTAACGCTGTGTGCATTAGATTAGTTTGTGTGCGAGGTGGAATACTTTTGTCATGACTCATTGTAACAAGAAAGTTCAGAACACTATCAAAATGGGGAATTATAACTATCAAAACTTTTATAAATGTAACAATCTGGTGAGAGAGCAAAAAACAAAAAAATAATTCTGGCTCAAAATATTTTTTTCAAACAATTTTGTAAATGTACAAACTAAATACAGCCTACAGGCAAGTATGACTCTAAATTGTATGAAGATAAGGTACCCTTTTCACTGACTGAGAGCCATAAGTGTGAAAAGTAATTCTCCTGAACTTATGAATGGGGTAAGGGCATGTGAATGAAGATGATAATAATTATAGAGGAAGACTGTAAATTGGTCAATCGCAAACCGCAGTCCGGTAGTGGTATCTTCCGATATACCCTAATAAAAGTGACAAAAAATGGATAAACGCTACTGCGACGCTAGGATACAAAAGACTAGTTACCCATTGTAAACTAAACCCAAAAAAACGTATGCTAAACTGCATCATTCCACTCATGGCATTCCGCCGACCCGCACCAACCATGGCACGGTATTCCACGTTGCACGCTGTGTCTGAAGGCGGCGCATGCGCGGCACGGCACGCCAGCGTCGCGGCCGCCGAGCTCAGCGCGTTGCGGGAGAGACACATCGCCACCATGCCGCTCACAGGTACGGAACCTAGCTTATACGTCTGTAGAATCCAGAAAGGCTATACAAGGTGTTGTTCTCCATCCTCGTCAAAATTCAGGAGGTTGTCACAAAATACATAAATAATCACTTAACATTACGGTACCTAGTTAATTATTAATAAACGCTGATTTTTTGGTTGTTTAAGTTTGACAGTATTACCCCCTTTAGGTGGTTCAGAGAAAAAGAAAATATCGAATAAACGTTTGAGATTGATTGTATGTGTGCGCAGTTATAGGGCGAGAATCGGCCGCGTTTAAAACACGGGTGGTTCATACTTACCGATTTCCGTTATCGAATAAAAATAAAAATTACCTACCCATTTTAGTAATGATTTGCGACGAGAATCTTTAGCAAAGTTACCTCCTTGAATTTGACGAGGATGCAAAACAACACCTTGTGGAGTCTATGGGCTTCTGGGTCTATGGTTTTAGGGCTCTTGTCCATGACCGGACTATACTCGGTACAGCATCAGGGCGACGTCGGTGTTACGGGATCTCGAGCCTAGTTTCTAAGTGAAGAAATAACTTCGTTAACAAGCGCTCATATTGATAGTCATACTTGGTGCGGCTACGGCTTGAATTTGAACCGAGGCTAACACTGCTATACGAATCCAGTTTATGTGGATATCTCATTGTACGGGAAACCTGTACAAAACGAGGTCATGTTATACTGGAAATGTATCGCCGCGTCTACATGCTTGACGATCGCAGACCGTGCCGGGCAGAAAACGGTCGTGAGTAAGAGCCCTTATGCATCTAAGTGTCTGTGGACTTATTCGTCTATGAATTTATGAGTATTAATCTGTAGACTCACGATTCCATTGACTCGAGGGACCTTTTGATGCATAGGAATATGAACCTAAAAGGAGGGCGATAAGTATTGATGATACAAAGTTAAATAGAAATAGTTAGAAAAGTTTGGGACCTTTTGATGCATAGGAATATGAACCTAAAAGGAGGGCGATAAGTATTGATGATACAAAGTTAAATAGAAATAGTTAGAAAAGTTTAAAAAAAAAACCGGCCAAATGCGATTCGGACTCGCGCACGAAGGGTTCCGTACAATTATTTACAAAAAAAAAAATGTATGGGAGCCCCCTTGAATATTTATTTTACTCTGTTTTTAGTCTTTGTTGTTATAGCATCAACAGAAATAAATAATCTGTAGAAATTTCAACTGGCTAACTATCACGGTTGATGAGATACAGCCTGGTGACAGACGGACAGCGAAGTCTCAGTAATAGGGTCCTGTTTGACCCTTTGGGTACGGAACCCTAAATACAAATAGCCAAGTGAACCTATTCAAAGAAATGTATGGCGTAGTACAAAGTTTCTTGGTGAGAATCTAAGTATACACCGTGTAAATCACCTCATCACGAAGCCGTCATCCAAGCATTCTGTACATGAAACTAAGTAACTTTACGCAAAAATTATTGCTGGGAAACGATTTTTTTTGGGGGTGTAAAATAATGTTTTGTGGTAGAAATCAATGTAACGTACACGAAACATTATGCTGATGGACGGATTGAATAGTACGGGGGTCGTGGAGGTGTTTAAAGTAAAAATCTTACATTAAAAAATTGTATTTAAAAAAAATACTAGTCAAGAAGTTGGTACTTTGACCCCTAATATCTCCGTAACTAGAAGGTTCCCAGGTATGGTGTAGAACAAAAAAATGATCGCAATGACAGGGAGAACCAGTGCCTTTCGGCTTCGTTAAGAGGTGTTTTACACCCTTTATAGTCAGGATAGATGTTTTATCTAAGTACCGAAACGTGTGAAACTCAGATTTGAGGTTTAACAACCTCTGAGTTCAATATTGGTTGATTAAAACGAACGTTTATGACCTGATCACCTGACTACAGTAACTGGCATGAATTATAAAATGGTAGTATTGTCAAATATTTACTCGTCCCCTCTTTTATGGTCGTTAATAAAAAAAGTAAGTTTATTTACATATTTGATCGAGATTGTGACATAACACTTTATTATTATAAACCTAATCATATAAAAAATAAATCATAAAACCTGACCTTCTGTAGATAAGTAATTCTTCTTACTTTTATTTCCATATTTATTTGTTTTCACAATCTCTATCAAGTTACATAATAATTAGTTATTAAGACTATTAGCGTGCTTCTGTCTGTTATTATTTTATGTTATTACTATTATCACTATCACTGCTTTCCGTCTTCACCCGTCACCACTCAATACAAGTGACACGGTTGCATGGTTTGATCAACTTATACTTAATTATTTAAAACTTATAAATCCTTTCTAATCTATTGCATTATACTGTGCCTAATAATCGTCTTTTCAGAATATTAAAATCTTTTAAAATTTGTTATACTTACATTAGTTCAAAGCTAAACTAAATGCATATTATCCTTTAGTACTTTATAAATATTAAATTGTATTCAAAATCAATCTTGAATTTTCTTAACAAATTCGCTTCCCTTACCTATTGTAAACAACCTGTATATACTTTATTTTTTTTTATTAAATGTGCCCATTTTACCCCCAAAATTTATATTAAATTAAAGTTCCTTCATCAAAATAAAGATTCAAAAATCTCCCTTGGACATAACGCCTCTCTAACAATGATTATGACATCAGAATCAGAAGCGATCAGAAGTTCTGCAGGCGACGAGCGCGCCAGCGACGGCAACAGTGACGGCGACGCGACCATTGACGCGCCGGTGTCTGGTGCGTCTGTGTCCAGCTCCCCGCCTAACGAGATCAAGCTTAGGGTAAGCTGAACAACTCTAAGCTGAACAATAATATATTTTGTTTGAGATTTTCCCAGGTACAAAACTGCTTACTACTACTTAGCAAAACTGAAAAGTGATTTCCACTTCAGATTACGTTTTCTACGTTCAGGTAAAACCTATTTCGGAATAGTATGGCTTCCAAAACTCCACATTCGTGAAAACGTAAAACCCTAATCAATACAGTAGGAGAAAATCACTTTTAAAAGTTGCTGCATGTATACATATTATTGGACGTGACTGTACAGGTTTCATAGTCATGTGAAGTTGACGAAAAATCTGCTTGACTGGTCTCTTCCCGTTACGGCACCCAAATAAGTAATTTCATATGAATCTGAAGTCTCACCGAAAAACCTTCAGGAAATAAATATCTCGCCCATTCCTTTCTCATATCGCTTACAAAAACAAAAACTCTAGGGTCAGACTCAAATCAAATCAAAATATTTTGGGCACTTGTAAAATGTCGACAAAAAGGTGAACAGTTCGGGTTGGTCGTTTCCTATGGAGGAGAACCGGCAAGAAACTACATGGTTACTCTTTTAAAATCATCGACTGTTTGTTACCATCATCAGCCTATAATGTTCCCACTACTGGGACACAGGCCTCCTCTCTATGAGAGGGAATGGGTGTAATCCACCATACGGGCCAGTGGGGCTTGGTAGATATCAAACACGACTTCGAATTTTTAGTTCTAGGAAATAAAAAAAAAACCTACATTCCCCACACATCATTTAAATATTTTTTTTCCAATTCGGCGATTCAAATAAGTTCATTAAAATTAAATTCATTATTCAAAATTACATTACATTATATGAGGCATTTGGTTTTAGTCAGTACCAATGAGAATAGGGCAGTCAAATATGTCAGTAAAAACCGCCAGAATGTTATTGCTACTCGCACGAACTCTGCTAAATACGGAAGTGACAAAAAAAACTGTGTATCTATCCTTTCGAGCTTCCACACGATAACAAACATCCATCTAAGATACCCCGTTGTTCCAGGAGGACAAACGATCCAGACTGTTCCGCAGCGCGACGAGCGGTGGTAACCTCATCCCGGGAGGCGGCGTGACGCGCAAGAAGAATTCGCTCGGAGTGGGCTCGGACAGGCCGCTATCTGCGCACGAGTTGCCGGCGCAAAGTCCTACTACGTTAGAGGTACAAATGGACAGTTTTTTTGGATAGCGTTTTCAATCATTTCAGTTTTTTTTCTGAATGTTTGTGTAGATGTTGAAAACTTTACTTTTTTTTTTATTTGTTAGCAGAATATTTCTTTGCAGTGTAAAATATATTTATTGGTAAAACTGTCGCTCGGTGTAGAAAACAATACTTGAAAAAAAAAAGTTTCGTGTGTTCTTATTTGCTTTTTACTTCAAGTAGAGTGACTATTGATTAAGAGTTTTAATTTTTATCCCAAAAGCTCATCCTGGAATTCTTATACCTTAAGTTACAAGTATTTCAAGATATGGATGCTTAATCTATTTTCTTGCGTAGCCTCGTCGCACCTGGGCGGAGCAAGTATCCCGCCTGCTAGGCGAAGACGCCGCGGGCCCCGAGTGCGTCGCAGTGTGCGGCGGCGCGGGTGCCGGCTCCAGCGCAGCCGTGGCAGCGCTGCATGCGCTAGCCGTGCCGGCGCTGCACTCGCCTCACCCGGCACCGGACCCGAGACCGTTGTTACATGCATTGTATTCACGGGCTAAGCAGTGAGTCTTTCATCATGATTTCGTAGCCATTAAAGTTTTTGTTTCACGGCCCCACATAGCCCCACATAGGTGATGAATGATGATCCTCAGTGCCACTTTTCCAAGAGTCTCGGATCAGTCCCTTGCCATGGGTTATATTACAGTGCAGTGTGATGCGTGATCGAATACGGACGTGTTTCCACTGTGCACGGAACGAATTTTATTCTTTTTAAAAGCGGAATTTTGGCTGTAAGGTGTCGTATAACGACGTTCCCGAGGACGGTTACGCTACACCACGCAGCAAAACACGGCGCGGACGACGTTACGTGTATACGAGTACTTATAGTTTATAAGGTTTTAATATGTATTAGTTTATTGTTGTGTAACATTATTTTGTGTATCTTATCTATGGGCCTCAGTTGCCTGATAATAAAATGTTTGTTATTATTATTACAAGCATAAGAGCTATGTGATCCGCTTATGTAAAGATTTTTTATTGTATTTTGAAGAGATGAATTGTCACAGCTCATTGACATAGATGCAAAACAGGGTTAGTCCTAAGACATCACCCTGAGATACACCAATAGTCAAATTTTGTGCATTGCTTATGAATGTTTCGACTTTTACAATCTTCTAACGAGACGGGCAGTTACATACAGCAGGCAGTTAGATTTCGAAGGCAGTGCCACGAAAATGCTATATTTTTTTTTGCAATTTACAGATTGTCAACTATATTAATTTGTAGCCAAAACACTGTTGAACGCGTTCGAAAGTTCTAGAGACTACCGCTACCTGTAAGAGAGTTATAATTTTATATTTAACAGTTCCAAGGTAGCGTCTTCTGTGGACTTAACCTCTTTGTATTAGCGTATTATTAGCAGTATTTATAACATCTTGAATTGTCCGCAGAAGTACTCGTCGCTCTTCATTCATTCGAGTAGCCATCTGTGGCGGCGACGCGGCCGCCAGCGCCGCCGTGCGCGCGCACGCCGAGCTGGCCGCGCGCCGGCCGCACGACGCGCCCACCGTGCGCTTCTACTACGTGCCCATAGGTAGGTGACACAATCATTAATAGTGACCTTCTTTTCCTCAACCGAGCATTTTTTTACCCAGTTCTGCCCCACTCCTGTGCAAAGGCCTCCATCCATTCATTTCACTTCTACAAACGCGCGCGTCGTCTTTGCAGTTCTGGCGGAATTTATCAAATTCGTCCTTCCATCTCCTTCGTGGCCTGCTGCGACCTCATAGTCTCAGAGCACCAGTTTTGCGCTATTTTAGCGCACAGTTTATGCGGCATCCGGCAGACATGTCCTGCACTACCCTGCATAATTGAAATTATTCTCTGAACAATTAGGAGGCGGTCGATCAACTATTTAAATTCAAAATGAGGCAATATTCGTCACAAATATTTCAGTTTCATTTTTTTTTAATTGTGATTTCTTCATATAATTTCGCCGTCAGGTCCCAGCGTGATAGCGCGCCACCTAGCCGCGTCGGACGGCGGGTACGCGGCGCTGTTTACGAGCGACTCGTGGGCCAACGTCTGCGAGCGCGCCGGTGACGGCTCGGCACCCGATGTCGCTGAGATGTCCTCACGTATCGGCAGGTTAGTTATATCTATAATATCTATAGATGTCGCCATGTGCCTAGCCTTTTCCCCAGGGCGGCTTCCTGTCTAGCCGAATACAACTGAATACTATTTTACATGGAGATACTGCCTATCTGACCTCTACAACCTAATTTGTACTGGGTAATACGATACAACTTGGTAAGTCTGGTTGTCAGACTTTCAGGCAACTGACTACCTGTAAAGACTTTAAGATCTACAAATGACAGATTGGTCCAAGTGGCTGTTATTATTTAGCCACGAGCTCCTCTTTATATCAATAGATCCACACTACACACTATACTATTTTGTTTTGTACAGGTATCTGAACAGCATTGGTCCAGTGAACAACGTGCCGATTGGCGAGGCGATGGTCGCCTACAGAGAGAAGTCGGGCGATGAGGATGCTACCCAGACGTTTGTGCCGTTTATTGCGGTAAGTTTAATAAGTACCGAGATTTATAGTGTGAAGGTTTATGAAATAATTACGAAAAAAAAATTACGACCTCAAGTTTTATTTACTGGTTTAACACAGATAAGACATTTGTCATGAAATTTTCAGATTGTGGTGTTCTTAAAATTTCGCCTCCTGGCTAGGCTCCTCGTATTAATTCCCCTATCATGGGTGCATAGGTCATACTCAGACATGAGAAGCTGTGCCTTACCTGTAGAGTCTGTTCCAAAAATATTTGTTTCATGTGGAGACCCACGACCAGGGACCGAATAACCTTTATTTTTTTTAACTAACGTTATAAGTAGCGCGATTTAAATAACGTTAAATTCTGTAAAAAACTGATCGTTATTTTTAACGTTAATATTGAACGTTACTGTTTTGGTAATTTTACCGGGTTTTTTTTTGGTAACGGTAACCGTCCCTGCACATGACAAGCTTGTGCCAGCAAAGCCGTATATATTCCTTTATCTTCTTTTCCCCACCCAGGAAGTCCGCGTCGGCTGCAGCGAGGGCGGAGTGTCGTCC
Source organism: Cerastis leucographa (assembly GCA_963082945.1). Taxonomy (NCBI): domain Eukaryota; kingdom Metazoa; phylum Arthropoda; class Insecta; order Lepidoptera; family Noctuidae; genus Cerastis; species Cerastis leucographa. Next base: position 4,405,293 of record OY720366.1, read on the forward strand.
CTGGAGCTAGAGGAGGGGGGCTCCCCGCCGGCGCGCGCGTCGCCGCCCGCCACGCCGGCGCCGCTGGTGCCGCACGCCGGCGAGCTGTCCGTGCCGGCGCTGCCGCTGCCGCTGCTGGCTAGGACTGAGCCGCTGGAGCTGCAGTTGGATTACTGGCTGGTAAGTGCATCTACAGCTCCTAATAAACTATAAAGTCTATAGGATTTCATCACTGAGATGGTCCCGATTGATTGATCGTCACAGGTGGCGATTGCTTAGAAAAATATATGTTAACTACCGATCCTTCCAGCTAGCACGAATGCCAACGAATCTTGAACCTGATGCAGTTCAAATAAATGGATCCGAGTTGATATCCTTAATGAATTTGAACCCAACAACGGTTTGCATCACAGAACCAAATCGTTTTAAATAAGACTCGTATCTTTTTCTCTATTCGTGATACAATGGATGCCTTGTATGACCATCTAAAGATCAGCAGAAAAAGCTTCATGTACTTCTATTTAATGACTATTGTATTCCACAGGTGCCAGGTCGTCAGTCCGAGGGTACGGACAGTAAAGTAACGGTGAAGGCGTCTTTTCGCGCGCTGCACGTCACGCGGCAGAACGCGCATCTCTGCATCACGTATCTTACCAAGGAGAAGAAGCAGAAGAGTTAGTAGTTATTAATTACAGAATTATAGTAATTATTTTTTCTTTTCTGGCGCGAACTATGTGAGCTAGCAGAGGCACGCAAGGTTGGATCTTTCACCTATTTACTTCCTAATTCCTTGATCAGTGTGCTCCAAAATAAGTTGCTAAGAGAACTGCTCTTTTTAACGGACTTCTTCTTCTTTATGGGTTTTTGGTTTCCGCACTTAGTCCCAGCTTCGGACTTCAAATAAAGGAGGTTATGGCGGTATACAATCTACGAGATATCATATCAACTATTGAACTATATGTATAATTGACATTGAGGTGCCAGAAAAACCAATGTCCCAATCAATTATTTATAGTCAAGTTCTTGGAAGGCTGGTCCATGTTGTTGTTTTTTTTTTTTTGACTTTCATATGTGCCTGTAATGGTCTAATAGACATAAGTTTTGAGTTTGAGTTTGTAATTTAGGAACTGGACGGACGTGAGCGGCAAGACTAAATGCGGCGAGTTTTAGCTTTTTGGGCCTATGGCTGAACAAGTAAATGACGATGTTATTTTATTCCAGTAATGCGACTCGGCAAGAAAAAGGAGAAGACAGGCGAGGCGGAGGTGGGACGCGCGCAGACCGTGGACGGCGTCGCGCGCCTCATCTGCTCCGCCAAGAGCTCGCACAACGTGCCGCTCAAAGGTACACCTTACGCTCCTTAGTATTGGGTTCATTCCAGTAAAGCGGCTCGGCAAGAAGACAGCGGCTCCACCAAGAGCTCGGACAACGTGCTGCTTAAAGGTGCACCTTCCGTAAAGGTACACCTTACGTACATTACAATAGGGTTCAAGTCAGTTACTAGGTCAGTCTTGCGACTCGGCAAGAAGATAGGTGGTGCACAGTCGACTACCGTTTATGTTGGAAATTCACCAAGGTACCAGAAAATCGACTGACTAACAAATTTGACGGTACGGTTGGCGCAGTGGTTGAGCGATTGGCTGTTGCGCTGCGTGCGTGTCGAGGATTCGATTCCCACACGGAACATAAAATTGTAAGGCCTACAGGTAGTGGTTCCGGGTCGGGCTGTTTTGTATGTAGGTTTAAATATTTGTAAATGCACCCACGATACAGGAGAAATACCTAGTGCGGGCCAAAATAAAAATTAAAAATGCTGTCAATAATACTATGCTATCACAAAAAATATCGATATTTGGTGGTGGTGCGCCAGATCTAGTCATCAAACGATGTTGCATTCCTAATCAAACTACATTCGTTCTGTTTGTCCACAGTTTACATTGACGGCACGGAACTGAACGGCGTGAAGTTCTTCCAGCTGTCCACGCAGTGGCAGACGCACGTGAAGACTTTCCCAGTGGCCACGTGTGGCGCTCCGCTGGCCCCGCCGGAGTCCTAGGCCGCATCACTACTCGCCGGCCGCATCACTACTCGCCGGCCGCATCACTACTCGCCGGCCGCATCACTACTCGCCGGCCGCATCACTACTCTCCAGTCGCGCCCGCGCTCGGCTACCTTCGGAAACACTCGGCAACGAGCGAAGCAATGAGGCTCTAAACTTTGTCTTACAAAACTGACAAACGTATTGTAAAATTTAAAAGGTTTACTTATTAAGCTGTCGAGCTGCCATGATTATTGCGTAGGAACACGCCGTTTGTTATGTATCTTGAGTTTATTCATTCGCGTTTATATAATAATATATAATAATAATAATAAAATTGTTAATGTATTCCTCTAGCGTAGTTACTCCGCCATATACCCGCATGCTGTATGGTTCTATGTCGTAATTCAAGCTACATAATAAAGGCTCAAACGCGTTAACTATATCGTCATAGTCATTCATTAATTAGTTATTGTATTTAATATATAATGTAGTTGTTATTCGTGTACTCAGTATATATCGAGAATAATGGTTCGTGACATTTCCAATATGTGTATGTAATTATAGGATAGTGCGGAGAGCGGATGCCGAAGATATGCGTGCGAGAGCTTCGCCGAGGTGAGCGTGTGATGATGAACTTTCAACGAATCTTAGCTTACATTTTTGCCAAAATTTCGCCGAATTCCGGTGTTTGTATGTCGGTGTATTAGTTGGCAGAAGATAGTCGGCGAAACTTTTCCGAAGAGAAGCTCGTTTCGGCTTAAGTTAGTTCGTGAGTCAATGATAGTATAGTTATGTTATTGAAACGAGTATCGTCGGCACATATCAGCGTAGGTTCGGTTCGAGTTTGTGCGCGATTTTATTTTTGATCTGTGATTCGTGAATGCAGTTTTTTTAAATATCGTTAGACAACGGAAACGCGATGTTGCAGTCATATTTTTGTGTAATTTTATATAAGTGCAGCTACAGTGCGGTTTACATTTATAATTTTGTACGTCATAGAGGTTTTTAATGAAATGTAGAATTTTTACATAACGATAAACGTTTTTAATTTTAAAAATATGTTATAGGGATTGTGACTAATATCTTCCTTATCGATTTCCTTGCATATTTTGAATATAATCTTCGACTTCCTTACTTTGTGACCAAGCCAAAATTTTTGATATTTTAGTCCTGAATTATGAAATTCGAAATTTATTCCGAGCCAATTTGGAAACTTATTTTCTATTTCGGCTAGTATATAATTTTGTAGAAGTAATCAGTAGAGGCGTTAGTAGTACACTCAGCAGGCCAATGACTGTCTCATGAATTCATGATATCATAGAGTTAGTACTATATTCTCAAAATTTACATAAACTATGTGTAACACTTAGATATAGCTATATGTGTAATTCAGATATGTGGCTGTGTGTGCGTATGTTATGTATACTTACTGAAAACGTTTTTGACGGAATCTGACATGGAAATTTCGACTTTAGTGCTTGTGCTTACGGTCTTTAATCCATTGTGAGATTTCATCAAGAGCATTTGGCACTGTACGAGTGGCTTCCCGTCTCGATATTCTGTATTATAAACATTATATCGATGTTAGTTGCGTTCGTAGAAAAGCCTAAATTAAAAAAAAAAAAGTTAGTCATTCTTCTAGGCTAATATTTAAAGATATTTGAATATCGGAACGGAGGCCATGGCCGATAACACAGGACTTCCGAATATTTTGGTCTTAGATTTCATATAATCCTTTTAATATATTGACATATCGAAGTCTCGCTAGATATCACTTATTCTATAGTTAAAAGTTAAAGTATGCTATGATAAAAGTTTTAACGAGTATAAACAATAATGGCCGAAGTTAGTATTTGAAGAGGTAACAAGAATATTTTTAGTATCATCAATCATAATACGCGCTTTAAAAATTAAGTAAAGGCTACAGCAAGGCTAAGGCCAAGCTAGGTATTGCCACAATAATAAATATTTTTTTTTAGCTTTACTGACACAAAAGTCTTCTGTCAGTCTTGCCATGGTGAAGATATAAGCTGACAAGCTTGGTAGCGGAGCTAACTGCCTGGGGTGTAAATCGACGGTCTTAAGACACTCTAGTCGGTAATTAAAAGTATTTGATTTGAAGAAACTATTGCCGTCGCGCTGCGCCCGACCAAGGTCCCCGTAAAGTGCGAAAGGGACAACTGCAGCTCAGGCTGATTTTACCTACAAAAATCTTGACAAAAAGACGTTTTGTATACCGCTGTTTTCTTCTTCAAAACTAAACTGATCTAAATAATTCTTATATCAAAATTTAGAGGAAAGGTATATCTATGCTTTTCTTTTTTGTTAAAAACTTATCTAATTTGTCTGATAGTCGTCTGAACATGGCGGTAAAAACTTTTTTTCGGGTTTTTGGATGGTTATAATTCTTTTAGTGATTACTTTAAAAAAAAAAGGAAATGATAGGGGCATGTATTACCTAATAAGACCTAGATTTTTTTGGAAAAAAAAATCATTGCTCTAGACGCATTATCCACGAAGAAAACAGCGGAATACGTTTGTATGGAGAAAAACCAACTAGAGTCCCCTCTTAAGCTGGCTTCTTCCACCCCTACTTCTTACACCCCACCCCAGGACACATGCTAATTATAACTGTGCGAAATGTGTCTGGTTACGTTACACACTTGGAGAGAAATTATGAAAGTAGAAGACATGCTACTCCGTCACCAAATAAATAGGGATAAGAGGTTGATGTAGCTTGTGGGTAAATAATAACAGCCGCAAGGGTCGATCTTCAGGTTAAGCTGCGCTTGCCTAGGCTGGTCCGTGGATGGGTGACCGTCCATTACATAACGAGTTGCCTCCGTCCTCGATGCCGGCTATCATTTGTCAATCTTTAACAGTCGTTACAGGTAGTCAAGTGGCATCGTATTACCCAGTACTAACCAGGTTGTGGAGGTCAAACCGGGTTGTGGAGGTCAGATAGACAGTCGCTCCATGTAAAATACTGGTATTCAGCTGCATCCGGTAAGACTGAAAGCTGACCCCAACATAGATCGGTAAAGGATAGGCAGACGATGATGTCTTCCGTGAAACGATAGGTATATACGAAATTTTGTTAACAACATGTGTATTTCAACTTTAAAATATACAAACTATGCCTACCATTTCATTGAAACTTTGCTTAAGGTAGCTGCGCGCTGCCAGGGCTGCGGGACTGTTCGAAAGAGACACCGTGGCCCTGGAACATAAAGGGCTAAGAAGGAACATGGGTGGGTTTTAGTCAGTACAAGTCTGACACTCCTTTCCGCTCCGTCCATTAACCCAAAAAAAAAGGTAGCTGCGCGGTGCGAGAAGGGTGTTGACACACTTTATCGTACGAATGAAATGTCTCACAAGAAATACCCAGCATCTTCAGACACAGTCTCATGTATGCGCGTTGCAAGTCTCCGACCAAACTATTGGGAAGATTCTGTTTTTAAAAGTTTGTACGCGTCGGGATGTACCTACCCCACAAATAATGTGACAATAGTTCGCGTATTATTGAATGTGCGCTTTTTCAGAGTAATAACAATTTTTTAAATGTACGCTCTTAGTGTAAGTCGTGTTATTAATTATTATAGTATTAGGCCTGTTTATTACCATTTTAAATCTAACCGTATCTTATATTCGATTTTATTCGCGTCTTGTTCTGACGTGGTGGATGTTTTTGGGTGTTTTATCGATTGTGTAATCGTTAATCGATTGTCTTGTCGATATGGAGATAATCGTATTAATAGTAAGTGAATTAAATTACATTCGTTGCTAAGTGATTGTGTGTGGGAGGAGCTCGGAGGCTAATAAATAGCAGTCGCTCGGGCCGATAATTTTGTTAAGCCGCGTTTGCCTAGGTTAGTCCGTGCATGAGTGACCACCCATTATATACCGAGTTTCCTCCGTGCCTCAGAAAGCACGTTAAGCCGTTGGTCCCGGCTATCATTTTTAGATCTTTGAAAGTATGACAACCAGACTTACGACTTACCAAGGGGTACTGTGTTACCCAGGACTAACTGGGTTATGGAGGTCAGATTGGCACTCGCTCCATGTAAAAACAGTATAGTAGTATTTCAGTATACTAGTTATTCAGGTCCATCCGGTTAGAATGTGCAGAAATTACGACAATCGCGTAGATCTGGCTTACAGTCCTTCTCTGCTTCAATGTTGAACTTCTAATAGCTCATTTACACGCTATTAGTAACTAATACGTATTGAGGCAGCGTCTTCTATCCAAGACTACGGCCAAGCACAATATTATCATTCAAAGAAAAGGAAGAAAATGTTGACCAAGTTAGAACAAGACAACAGTTGTAACATAGCGTCAATAACAGTTTAACTCTATTTATACGCAGCAATGTTAATAATTGTTCTATTTGTCAAAATATGGCTTGTAATAATAATGTCCTAAATAAAGCTTTTAGCCCAATAATGTAGCCTGTCCTGCCCCAGTATGGGTTTCTCAATATTGCATCATCGCTTCACAACAGACGAGTTGCGGCCAAACGCAAGACTATTTAGAAAAAAAGAAAAAAATAAATAGTGCCAAACGCCAACAATGACCATAACTTGGATCTTAGATTGTCCGATACAGGAATACTAACTAAAAAACTCTTTACCCTAAACTCTTTCACTCGCTTTTAATCCTGTTTAAATTTTTCGATGTATGTATAATTCTTAGCACCTGTTTGGGAGCAAGGATCAAATGTATATGGCGAGTACACATAATAATGAGACCAACTAACATTAAAAACTCATGCCAAGGGTATAACTCGCAATATTGGTCCAATATATGGAGTAAGGGTTGGTCAAATTGTGGTTCTTATACATAGATATTAATTAGCTTGTTATTCTAGGTATTGCTCACTTATAAAGCCGATATGTTTTGACAAATAGAACAAGAAAACATTACCGTGTATCATATCAAATCGCTTGTATGTTGTAATATTTAAAATAAGCTACGGAATAACTTGTCAGTAATATATTTTAGGGTCTTGTTATCAAATGTAAACGACCCTTATTTTAATATTCCATCAGATAAGCGGTACAAGATTATGCCCAGTAGACTTTCATATTTATCCGTAATAAAATATACGATTATTATAATATTAGGAAATGTGTAATGGTTTTTTCTGTAACATTTTCTTTTATAGGAAGACGATATGGCCAATTATAATTTGATTAAAATTGTACCAACTGTTTAGTCATTGTATTTTATGAAATATTGATGAATGTCTGTATGGAAATGAAATATCTAATTTTACTTCTATTTACGCTATGATTAACATTGATGAAATGTCACGTATTTTGTGTCGAAAATATTCATTATATAATATTAAATGTATCCCATGTTGGGTATGTGTGAGGGTCAGACGATTTTCTAGCAACGCTTACCTGTATGAACTACTATGTTATTATTACTGTTAACTTCTTGGATATTTGATGCTCCTCTTGGCGACACCCTATCACCTCTATTGTCTGATCCTGAACAAGAAATTTCATCAGTGTTAATTTTGCAAACAACAAATTACTTTGTCAAAACTCTTGTATGATAAACATCATATTATATGTGCAATAGATGGGCAGCATGTAGATGAAGAGACCATGGTTTAGAAAGTAAAACTTAAACATTGGAGTGGCAGTCAATGCAAGTTTTCCTAAGGGTATTATGCTCATCACTACGGTGAGGTCCTGAAAACAGACTAGGGCTTAAGAACCTAACCACTCGCGGTTCAAAAGTTCAGTCTACATGGCGCTGAACCTAATGCAACAAATATTATCGTCTCGAGCCGATCACCGCGTCTAGAAGTGTGGTCACTAAATAACAAAGAGTTTAATTCACTACCAATCATGTTTTTCTACCTACACCATGGTCTGCAAGCGTTCGCTGGTTTAAAATTGTTACTGGTCTAAAGAATTTTTTTTTTTTTTTTTTTTCCAATTAGTCCTCCTTAGTCACGGGTAAGATAATATATCTAAGTGGCCAGTGTCAGAGGGAAAAATAAAATCTTGACAGTGTAGCCTTCTTTTAGACCCGAAACCAGTATTGCGAGCGTTGGTCTAGGGCAAGGAATCATCGCGATAAGTCTCCCAAGCTTCCGTTATTGGCTAAGCCAAAGGACATCCATATAATGACATTAAATTTTAATATTAAGTATTATTCATTATTTTATTTTTATTGAATGTGCAACTCTAGCCGATCACAAGTATCAGTTAATTGATTCTAATTGGAAAAATAATAATAATTGGGATTTAAAAAATCCAATAAAAAAAATCAGTATCCTTTTTTATGTTTCAGTATTCTAGTTCAAAAGAATGTATTAGCTTGGATTTCAAGATTAAAATTTTAAATTAATAATATTATTAAGTAAGTAATTAAAAAATGCAATAATAACATAGAACTGAGAAATACAAGCAAGACTTTGAGAAGCAGAGTTTGCATGTTAAAGATTTTTAATAATTATTTAAAATATTATGTCATAAAAGGGTGGGAATTGAGCCACAGCTAAACATGATGATATGTGCGCCGCCTAACATTAGTTTGAACATCTGTTCGTACGGATCCCAGCCCTTGAAACTATGATTTTGATCTCATAACTGCTGACTGATTGATTTGTTTGGCACACTTCTATAAATCAATGGAATTCAAATTTTATTTATTTCCTAAATGAGCTAAAAGCCAGAATCGTCATCGACGTTTATAATGTATTATTTGTAAATTAATCATCACAAATTAAACTGTTTTTTTGTCCATGTGAAATGGCCAAAAAAACTTATTAGTGCTATGGAAAGTTCATTTAAGTTCTATAAATTAGTACAAAAATATCTTACATTTTATGTTTCATTAACTATTTAATTGAATTTAATGCATTCTTCGCAAAAATGCAAAATAGACTGTGCAATATTGTGAATGATTCTTGAGAATTTAATGTTCATTTAATTTGACTTGTAAGTCAATAAAAATATGATTTCATTACAATGATTTTAAGTAATGTGATGAGATTTATTATTTTATTATAATTTGCAAGTATAATTTGTATTTATTGTACAAATAAACATTTTGCATTAAAACAAACTTGTCTTTTATTTATTTTATTTTAGTATAAAAGTCAACAAAATATATAATATTGTCCCTTTGGTAAATAGTATAATTATTTCTTAATACAAGATCAGACTCTTTATAAATAAACAAGCATTTCTTAACATTCCTTTAAAATATCAATGATATTACTTAATTTATTCAATGAACTTTGTTACTTCGTGCTTTGGAGACCCATAATCTCTTTATAACAATAATAAATTAGGCATTTCAAAAAGAGTATTTAATAGTATTTATGAGCTTATAAATAGGCTCATATCTAATATTTCACTATTGATAGCAGTATTAATTCTTCCTGTACAATAATTTGAAACGGCTTTTACGAAACATGTTTTGAATATTATTATATATTATAATATTATATTATTTTGATACAGTGAACATTTGTGCTTAACTACTAAAGGTCAAACACCTTCAAATATCAAAAATTGGTCCCTCAGTCCATTCTCCCCTCCCAAGCCCCCTTCAGGGAGTATATAAACTAAGCCATCTGCGCCTTTCTTTGGAGAGAACTCATATAAATTATTGTTACTTTGCGCAAGATCATACAAGTTCCACGCAGCTAAATAGTTGGACTTGCCATGCTTGCATAGGATAAAGACATTTTTGGGGTCACTGACGTAGTCATCCCCAGGGTCGTTCACCACAATGATTCCACAGACGAGAGCCCAGTGGGCCGTGCGGCCATTCTTCAAGCATGGAGAGTGGTCAAAATCTGCATCATAGCTGATGGTGGAGTTAAAGGATATTTATTAGAAAACAAAAAAAAAATGAATTTTAAGAAGTCTTAGAACATATTAAAAGACAATGCTAAGGAAGTAAGACTACTTTTATGGGTATTAGAAAAGGATACGGAACTAAAAGAACAGCACCATTCATAAGTCTTTCAATTGTCTTCGAGCTAAAAAGGCCGCCTCGTTTCAACATATAGCTAACATTCTCTATCTCAGCTAAGCTGTGCACTTTCGCCATCAGCTTAGCCATTTGTTTGCAGCTGAACATCTCTCCGTTGCTCGTAAAACCTTCTAATTTAGCAACACTTAACAATTCTTCAGGTGATACTGCACCATTGACAGACATGGATAAAGCAACTAATCCACATGTTGGACCTATTTGTCTTATAGATTTAAAGTATTTATACTTGTATCTGAAAGGAGGTTTTTTAGAACATATCTGGTTTCTTGAACAGGCTTCCCTTAACTCCTCGTGATCAGAAGCCCAAGCACATATTGCAGGATCGGAGCTTAGCTTGTAAATATTTTCATTTTTCACATCTTTCGTGGACGAATTGATATCGGGCAGTGTAGGTGGCGGCGGCGGAGGTGGTATAGTACACATTGCTATTAACTATTTGTATAAAATTATCTAAAATCTTAAAACTTACATAACAATAAATAAAATTGTATTAATAAATTTAATATTTGTTAACTGTTAGAGTAGCTGTTTTCGTTCATTTTCCCATGCCATTATTTATTATTTTTGAAGTGAAATAGTATTTTAAAATAACCTATTCTTGAGGCTCTATAATTAATTTATTGTACGGTTGGTGGGTTCATGGGTTGCCGATTGTTTTGACAATTCTGATTTTTGACAGCGCTGTGCTGTGAGCTCTCATGAGTCATGACACGTTCAGTTCTACGTAATAAAATAACTCACGTCGGCTTCTATAGACCAAATTGTTAAATACAATTTTAGTTTTAACTGTGTCTTTTCGGAAGAATTTTGAATGGCAGGTGCCTGCAGCCAACTGCCTCGTTGGTGTTGTGGTTGCAAGCGCGACTGCGCAGCGTGGGGTCCTGGGTTCGATTCCTTGGGCAGGGAAAGTTTTATAGGGATTTAAAAAAAAATAGGTACTGTCAACAAAATTTTGAAGGGCATCAAAAAACTCCTCTTCAAAGCTGCCATCTAGTAACATTCTTAAGAGACTTGCAGGGTTGCCACGTTGTATGGCAACATTTGGCCTCAATGAAGCCGCAGTAGTTTCGACACATGTTGTGTCCGACACTAAAGGCCTACACATCTTCCAAGGGAACAAAGATATGCCGTCCGGTCTTTTGCCCATCGTTGCGTGCCAAGCCATTGGGTTCTTAAACAGCTGGAACGCCGATGATGACAAGAGCTCGTGCGATGATGTCGTTTAAGTTCGCGTGCATCGCAAAACGGCCCGCTCTTCGGCAGTATGACAAGCAGTGGTGACCGAGGATGTTGACAGCTTCCATCACAGTGACAGCGATCAGAAGGACAGCAGCCGACACCGAGGCGTAAAGAGGTAGCGAGGGAGAAGGTCGTGTTGTCCAACAATAGGCCTATGCTCGGCGATGGCAGTGCGTGAAGCCATAGACCCACTCCCACTCACCCATAGCCAGCAGGCGCGCACGCACAGCTGTAGAAGCAGACGTGTTCAGTAGATTGGTCTGAACTACTCTGCAGAGCGGCTCGTCCCACGATCTCTGGGAAAATAGAGTGTCGGTTTCTTCAGTATTCGGGCAAGCGAGTTTCCAATATCGTATCGATAGCGATTAGATATTGGTAGTATGTTATGTTTGTGCCTTGGAAAGCACGTTGGTATTAAGCCTCGTCTCTTTCCGACAGTGTCGGATTGCCGCTAAACAAATCAAATTTAGTAAATAAAAGGGACGACACTTTGAAATATGAGACTGAGGGAGGTTAAAGCATACACTTGTGGAGGTACCATAATGATAAATCTATCGCGCCGATGTCTTATCTTCGCCGAATTGCCCGTTATTTATTTATTTATTTTATTTATTAAAACTTTATGCACAAGTATAAAAACACTGTACAAAGGCGGACTTAATGCCCTAGGCATTTTCTACCAGTCTACCTTAGGGTGATGCAGAGAGAAAACATAGTAGGTGCAGCATAACAAATGGTAAGAGAACATTTACAAATAAAATATAACGATACATACATAAATACATACATATATATATATATATACAATAAGTAAAGAGAGAGACAAACTAACAACAATTTAATTATGAGATGAATCTGCCAGTTTCTTAAGTAAGTGTTCGCGAGCTTTAACTTTAAATGTGAACCGACTGTTGGCCAACCTGATGTTCAGAGGGAGCGCATTCCAAAGGAAGACAGCCTGGACAAAGAAAGACGACTTGAGAAAACCAAAGCGGTGAGAAGGACAACGTAGAAGACGATTATTGGAGGAACGAAGATTCTTACTGTGCGCAGAGCACAAATATTGAAAATGAGTAGTCACATAAGAAGGAGAAGTAGGCTTATTAAGAAGAGAAAATAGGGTAGTCAAAGCTCTCAACGCTGTTTATTTACAGTTTATTGAGGAGATCTGCATTCAGGTCGTACTTAGTAGCACACATCACAATAGTCAATTATGGGGAAGATTAGGGATTGTACAAGCATTACCTTTATGTGTGATGGGAGAATATTTTTTTGCCGATAGAGCGACCGCAATGTTCCGGTGACTTTCTTGCTCACAATCACGACCTGCTTACGCCAGTCAAGGCAAGTGTCAACATGCAAACCCAAATCCTTGACGTCAGAGCTAAACGGAATAACTGTACCGTCAAAGGTAACCGGTGGCACCGTTAAGCCATTCAGCCTTCTCAGGCTATGGGGACTCCCTATAATAATGTTATGATGGAAAACGGTCAGAAGGTGCTTTATTTAAGTCCCTTTATTGTATCTTTTGAATTCCTTACTGTGAAGTTTCTATTAAACTTTCAACGCATCCGGACGCATAACTCAGCTATGCATCTTTTAGAAATGTTGATAAAGAATACCTTGTTGGCGACGTCCTTTCTAATACGTAGCTCCTTTTTAAGTTAGACGCTCTTCGACATAGCAAGTTACTAGTATGAAGCATATTTTAACTGCGAGCAATAATTGAATGCACCCTTAGATGAGCTAACGATTTATATTGAATGGAGTGAGGGCGTGGCATTATCGGTCTTCTAAAACGAGAACTCATTCATTCATTACTTCATTCGTTCATCTGACAGCTGTTGAGTAGCGAGCAGCAGAAGTGCTGTGTGAAAGTTAATAATTATTTCAATTAAAATTTATTGAAGGGAAAGGGCCTACTTTCTTGGTGTTGCAAAACCGGTTGGGTGTGTCCCTAATTCATCATGTCAGAGACGCGGAAAAACCATCTCTCCATAGATGGAGGGCAGGTGAAAGAAGACGAGCACGTCGCGTCTTACAAGCCCATCCCAGAGACGGATACAGGTATTTCTATTGCTATAACAGATAGCATGCTAATATTTGATCATTACTTGACAGTTTTTTCACATTCCGATCTTCATCTTTACCGCAAAACTCAACAAATTGCGTGCTAAAAAGTATGCTATTTCATTGTGACGTCATTTTCATCAAGATCGTATTCAAATGAGAAGCCTTTAATGGTCTCGGCCTGTCTCTGTTATCAATTTTATTGTGACATGAACTCATGACGTTATCAATGAAAGGCAAAGCTATCAAGGTCGCCAGCAAACGTCAAAGCAGAGATGCAATCCGACAAAAATAAAAAGCTTTTCTGTGTGCCTTGTTTTTATTTTCTCATCTAACATTTTATTATTACTCGTCATGTTATTAGAATGTTCATGATTATTCTACAGCTGTTTTAACGCGCTGAAACCCAAAATTACCATTTTATGCATTTATTTTGCGTTATTTTAAGTTATAGGTTTGGTTAACCAGGGTGACTCTAACTTTCGGTCGGGTTATAAAGCGCTTTATTCGCCGTGGTAGTCAGCGCCATTTTGTTTCTCGTCCGCTGAATGATGCAAGACACAATTTTGTTTGCATTTTAAAAACGTTATTTGTATCAAGGATTATTTAACACAAAGATATTGAAGAAGACATCCAGCAAATGAGTGGTAACCATATTTTTTACTTTTCTTTTTGAACTCTGTTAAGTGACATTTCAATCTACTCAAGTGTAGATAAATAAGAAACTTCCTGCAAATTAAATTGACTTGCACAGGACATGTGTGTGAATGGACCGCTTGTTACAAATTGGCCACCTAACTCCAATTTATATCTGAGAACCAACAGCTTGTCCAGTCAAACACTAGTCTCTTACCAAGAAGGCTATCACCACAGAGTTTCGTTTTCAGCTGAAGCTGGTGAGTATCTGGAGACTGAGGAGGTATACATGCAACTCAACCAGAGTGAAATCATGGAGACAGAAACAGGAGATGATTTAGATGACCACTGGGAACACAACAGCATCAAAATGCTGTTAAACCTATACCTCCAGAACATTGAAAAGTTTCGAAGCCCAAAAGTCAAGAAAAAGAATGTATGGGTTGACATAGCCAATGCTGTTGGTAAGAGCCCAGATTGCTGTGATAAGAAATTTCGAAATTTAAAACAAACATACATAAGATTATTGAAGAAAAGAAATAGGAATGAAGTTGTTGTAGTCAAATGGCCTTATTTTGAAGTTTTTGAACAGATTTACAATGTCAATGGAGAATATCAGCCTGAGATTCAGCAAAGAATACAAGATGGGAATACAGAGAGTGTGACCAAAGCATTATTATCTATGGCCGAGCCTTCTACTTATGAGCCAGACATCCCAGAAAATGGAGAAACATCAAATGGCCAAAGTGAAGAGTCTAAAAGAAAGTTGAACAGGAGACGGTACACAGACTTCAGGAAAATAACATTAGAAATGAGAAATAGACAGAGAACTGTAGAAGAAAAGCTAGATAGACTAATAAATATTGTACAAGAATCTAATAGTATACAGAGAGAAAGAAATAGACTGTTTCAACAGTTTCTTGACAGTTTAAATCAAAATACTTGAATATTGTCTATGTATTTTATATTTTTTTAAATTTTCCTTTTTATATTTTTTTTTAAATATTGGGAATGAATGAATGATGTGAATTTAATTAATATTTTTCTAATAATAAATTTTGTTATAAAATGACTTCACTCATTGTATTATCTTGTTATTCAAGGAATGTCCCAAGGGCTAGTCGGTTTTCCTCGTTAACCTGTGTTTCCCAGTGTACCTATTTAATACTAGTATGCAGTGTTGAACAATGAGGTAACTGCCTATTATAGGTTTATTGTCTTTTCACCTGGATTTCGGGCAGAGCAAATAACTTATGACATTATCAAGAAATGGTACTCCGCAAATAATAAAGAATGTCATCAGGTACCAATAAAACATGGTGAATAGGGATGCATGGAAGAATACGGACAAAACTTTGAATGGGATTTCATCATTGAATACAAATAATCGTCAGCTATTGGGACCATTTCTGATATTTTGTTGTTATTTTTATTAATTAATTAATTTAATAAACAATAGAGTATTTTTAGGCTACCAATAATAAAAATGGCTTTCAAAATTTCGTCCCGATTCACCCCCGTGTCCCTTTCCTTCACCCCATTTTAGGGTCAGTTCACCGAGACGCGACGCGACGCGACGCTGCGCGCACACTTATAAAGAGCGATTCAAAATATAACTTTATTTTCTACACGAAAGGATACATATTTCTTTACAGGCGTCACGCGGCGCAGCGCTGCGTGGTGCAACGTATTCTCACAAGGAAATGTGTATCTTTTCGTGTAGATAATAAAGTTAAATTTTGAATCGCTCTTTAAAATGTGCGCGCAGCGTCGCGTCTCGGTGTGAGCTGACCCTTACGGTACATTTATATAAATGTGGGTAGGTATACTGTCACCACGCACATAGCACGGTACATATGTGCACCACTCTCTGCCTACCCCTTCAGGAAATATAGGCGTAACGCAAGGTTTTATGTCATCACATCCAGCAGAGGTGCTAATAGTACCTCATTTCATTTCGCCAGTTATGTTTTAAGTCCTATGAAATATTTAGGGTGAGCTTGTTGCTATCAACAGGGCTCAAATCCAGATCTCGAAGCTGCTATTGAGAAAATCCGGATGTAAAACGCCAATAACACTGCCTGACTCGGGAATACTCCCAGGACATTATACTCAGTAGTCGCCCTTACGACCACTAAACCAATGAGGCAGTCGACAATCTTTATTGGCGAAAAATACGTGTCAGTAAAGCTTACTTTCCTGTACCTTGGCTCGCCAACACTGATATTGGGGTTCAACATGACTAGCGATTGGTGGTCTTCGGGAATGTAAAACTCAAAGCATTTATTTCAATTAGACCATTACAGGCACTTAGGAAAGTCAAAAAACAAAACAAAAAAAACGCGAAGCTACAGTCCCAGTCACAAGGCATAATAACTTGTGGATGTACTGTAGTTGCCCATTCCAAAGCGTAGATCTCTATGGAGAAGATGTCATTCTCGTCACACAGAAAAGCAGGCGTGTCAGTACCTCGGTGCGTGGCTAACCAGTACTAACCACCCGAGGAATAGAGAAAACAGATTCCTGCAAATAATCGATTAGTAAAAACTCCTTTCCCAAGATAATGTTCATTCAAAATTTTATATTCAAAACTCGGCTGTATTTGTGCCTGGTTGTTAGTAATAGGCTCATAGGGATCTTCTTTTGTTTGTGGCACTGGCGCTGAGTGGCGCTCTAGTATTTCAGGTTTCTTAGCCCAAAACTGCGCCTTTTTCCCTTTGACAGCATGTTTGACCCCCTATTATATGGGGTTAAAACGTAACCGTAAAGGTACACCTCTGCTTTACATTCGGGATAACAGGCGTTATGTTATATTTATGTGTAATTAA
This sequence comes from Cerastis leucographa, assembly GCA_963082945.1. NCBI lineage: Eukaryota > Metazoa > Arthropoda > Insecta > Lepidoptera > Noctuidae > Cerastis > Cerastis leucographa. Next base: position 4,422,112 of record OY720366.1, read on the forward strand.
TCAAACTCGCAATTTAAACGACATACGAGATCTGCACGATGTTCTAGATCAAATTACACAATAATCAGTAAAATATAGTACCGTTCGAATCTATTTTCGCAAACTGCTTAATAAGTACTACAAACATACCTTCTATGTTTATTTTAACACAAGTTTCAAAGTACTAGGTACGTAGGTATCGCTAATTTACTCAATACACGACCACTTTATTTCCACTGAAAAAACCTGTGGTTCTGACCAGTACCTTAACCGCAGTTATTATCACTTATCACATAAGTTGTGTTGCTATTTCAGTTTTAATTTCCACTGGATATTACTGTAAAATTGACTATTGTTTTCATTGATATTCGATCTAAAGTGCGTTTATAGGGCGTTCTAAAGACAAGAGTTGGTGAGTTTAGAATATTATTTATTTTGTTGCCATTTTGCCAAGCAAGCAAGTGTCTTTTAGCTAGAGTCAATTTCCGAGCGCGAAGAACCAGCTTGGCAAAGCCCGAAACACGGTTTATTCGCCTACATTAAGTAATATTGAAACCTCCCGTATTATTATTATACTCTTCGATTGAAACATTATAACTCTTTTGGATAGAGCAAAACAAGCACATAAAAACGACACGTTTTTCCTCCCAACGTTCCCCCTAGCTTTATCTTGCTTTTTAGCCAAAAAGAAACCATTGTATGTTATGTCCAAAACCTTTGGTTAAAGCAATTTCCAGTAGTTATTGCATCATAAAACGGTATTCCTATTTGAAGCAGTTTCGCGACTTGACTCCCATTTCATTTTCAATTAAATCGACAAATAATTATGTCTACTTCAAGGCCATTTTGATTTGCAGCTTGAAATCAGAAATCTAAGCACGTACACATGTCATAATAAACACATCATATATTGCTTTAGACCTATTCCCGCTCTCATCATCTTCCTGCTCTTGTCCTATGTTACTTGGGGTGTTCTCCCATTCTCTCCTGTTCGGTGGACAGGCCCGTTTTGTTCTGTCCTGCCTACGACTCACACTACCCACCCGTCTTTTCTTTACTTTTCCTCTCGCCCCTCCCCATCCACCATCATTCATATTGATCATTGTTTTATGTCACACGTTTATTATTCCATTCATGTAGAAAATTCATTTCGCATTCCACCCAAATGTTACATTTCTCAAAGGGTTACGACATTACTTGGCAAAGTCCACGCTTCATGCGTGTCTACTCAATCACTTGAGGAAATAGGGCCACTCCCGATAGTGTAGCAAATAATCGTTGGGTGGCGAGGAGGCGAAGTGTGCCAACTATGTGCGGTGGGGTCAGACGCACTTGGCATCTTAGAATTTAACCCGGAACCTGTAGATTCACAACTGCAACAACTCAATTCTTGAGTACAGCCAGAGATGGTTCCTTTTTGGATAGTGCCTTTAGTGGAGTAGACAAAATGTCCGTAACCTCTCTAGGCACAGGAGTTTTCAATTAGTTATCTGAAAGGACTCTTAAGGGGAGAAGTTGCGTCGAGTTTACTCATAAAAAAGTTATATAGCTTAAAATAATATCGCTGTCAATTCATTGGAGTCTAGAAAAAAAAAAATACTGCGCATAGTCGTCGATACAAACAAATGCAGACCTGTTTAAATACCACTGCTGGGTCATCTTTTTTCTATGAGAAATGGTGGGTTGTAATAGTTCACGCTAGATCAGTGCGGGGTTCTAAGTAATTGGTCTAATTATCTAAGTATCCCATTAAGATACTTAAGTTGTTTATTTATTTTAGCTCTGGTCGTGCATAAAAGGGTCATCTGCCTAAAAGCACCTTCACTATCCAATCCGTCCTAATCTAAGCTCGTTATCCACAAATGAGTTTGTTTGTCCATTTGGAGCGAAGCTATTATTCCATTAGACGTAATCTGAGACAGTTTACCTACTTCGTTTCTAAGCTAGTCTAGTGGTCTAGTGGTGTTCCAATTGGATTGACGAAGGCGTCTTTTCTTGTGACATTATTCCCAGTGTTATTAATTTTTTTGCTGTACGTGTGATATTTTGTACTAATCTAACATAATAAGCTATCTAGGATCTGTATTTAATACTGCTCTTTAGTTACGTTCGCTCAGGTAAACTATTTGAAGTTTAATGTTGACAAATTAACGCTTTTCTTTGTATTGAGCACAGCGAAAATCTGTTAACACGCGAAAGGTCTTTGCTCTGTAAATTGTGCTTAAATAATCATACGCTTAAAGAAATACTATAATTTGTGATGCTGGACGTCCCATCAATTACATCAGCTGAATCTTTTTGTTCGTACGAAACCAGACTTGCTGCATTGCACTGTCTTCCAATCAGGTTCTCGAGACAAAAAGCCGCTTGCAGCGACCGCTGAGTTTCGGGAATCGTCAAATTCATCTTGTAACGTGTACTGATCTTTTTTCAAAGAGATTTTTGTTTTATTGCATACGTACCCAAGCTTGATATAAGCGTCTGGCACTTTCATACGACTGCAGTCGTATTTTCGTAGTTGAGTGTTAAACACCGGAGCTTTTGAGAAAGTGAGTCGTATTATAGAAAGAATATTAGTTTAGAAAGTTACTTAGGCCCTTTGTAAGAGAAAATATCTTGCAATTCTTTGATTTTATCTTACGGTTATTCAATGTTTAAGACTACTTAAGAATTTGAATCATCGTGCGTTGTATCTTGGTCTAAATTCGAAGAGAATAGTTTCAAAAAGGTGGCAGGTGTGTCGATCTCTGTAATAATAATCGCCCCTTTTTCCAAGGGGTGAAAGGACAATAACTCTTTCAACCCAAAGGTGCTTTGACCTAATTTACAAACCACGTGGGAACAACATAGAATTCGCAATCCACGCTATCAGGGTGACATTTTTAGCACGACAAGGACAGGAGACAAGAATAGAAATACGGTATCTATTCCAGAATTTAGAACCGTTATACGGTGGCTCGCGAGCTGGGCCGTAAGTCGTTAGTGCGAAAACGGGCGCCGACGGGTACAGGAGTGCTTGTGACGTAACATACGGCTCTGGGATATTCGCATTGCGATATTTTTCTGTGTTTTCGGTACGTTTTTCGTAGTTGTTTGTAGTTTTGAGTAGACTCGGTAGTGTTTTTATAACGAACTTCTCGCGTTGTGAATCACAGACGATTCCAAACAAATCGAAGCTTTGAGACAAGAAAACATGATTTAATATCATGTTTTCATGAATTGTTCTGTGATTTTCAATTAAGTCTTGCTATTTGGTTTGAATGGGGTAAACTGTTAGTCTTGTAGTTTTTGTTTCGACAAAGACTAATAAGGCCATAATGCCTTGGAATAATGCATAATGCGCCATAATGCATTTGGGGAACTGGGAACGAAGAAGTGAACAACGTTTTAAAAACCACGTTTGAACTTAAACTAGGGAAAAATATTCTAGGTTTAGGTAGTGGTTAGCTATCTGACCTATTATGGGTGCGTCGTACTGCGGTAGTCCGGTTGCCGAACGATGTGGTTAACTCGCTTTACTTTATAATTAATGAGGTTGGACGACACTGAATAGCCTACGTCCTGGCATGTTTGCATTCAATTATTCTTCGTCTTGCACGGACTTCAACATGTCGTGGTAAATTTTTAGTATATCAACCAGCACGTGTAGCATGGCCGCCGTAGAAACGGGCTATGTCGACAGAAACTGACACTTTGTCACTGTCTATCTGTCATTATGTCGATTCTTCCGTAGACACACCATTATAACAGGGATGACTTAAATTAATATCCATTCATTATTTAGCACCACATTACGCTTCTGTCCTTTTCTTCAAAAATTATATGCCCCACTTTGTTTTTCAGGATTCCGTACCTCCAAATCGAATCTCTCCAAGTCTAAGGAGAAGATATCTCCTGACGGCGCGGAAGAGAAGCTGCTGCCCAAGGAGGAGGAGGCCAAGATCGTGACCAGGGTCGACATGGCTGATGCCAAGTATGTGGTGGAGGACCACAGGAATGGCGACGCGAAGATTGAGCTGGATGCTAATAAGCGGGTTAGTGGATAAGGACCTTTTTTGATAGGTATATACGTGAAGCAGTGTAAGCAGTAGTATTAGCAAACACTGCATTAGTCTTTTAAATAGTTCAATAAATCGTTCAATTATACACCGTGTAAATCACCTCAACACGAAGCCGTCAACCAAGCATTCTGTACATGAAACTAAGTAACTTTACGCAAAAATTATTGCTGGGAAACGACTTTTTTTGTGGGGGGTTTAAAATCATGTTTTGTGGTAGAACTCAATGTAACGCATTCAAAACATTGTCCTGATGGACGGATTGAATAGTACGGGGGTCGTGGAGGTGTTTAAAGTAAAAACCTTACATTAAAAACTTGAATTCAAAAAAATACTTGCCAAAAAGTTGGAACTTTGACCCCTAATATCTCCGTAACTAGATGGTTCCCAGGTATAGAGTAGAACAGCAAAATCATCGTAATGACAGGGAGAACCAGTACCTTTCGGCTTCGTTAAGAGGTGTTTTACACCCTTTAGGTAGACACTAATTTTCAGCCTTTATAAGGCACTTTAAACATCGTTACAATTATAATCGTTTATTACAATTATAATCGGGGATCCGACATCGTGACCCGCGCGGCGCCTCAGCAAGGAAAGGCGGTTTGACGTTCTCGCAGGCCGCGACGGACACTGGTGTCTACCATTTGACAAATCCGAAAATAATGAGTAAATCGCAATTTCCGTATGTTGCCCATAACTTTTGAGTTATTTCCTGACAATATTTGCAAAAAAAACACCTAAACGATTTTTGGACGATTCTCGATTTATTGGTTCGGCCCTGGGGTAAAGTATGCTGTCGGACATATGGTGTTCGTCATGGCATTCAACGTGTTAAGTTTTGGTTTTTATAAAGTATGTATTAGTTTATAGTTTTTGTTTTTATGCTCATATATGTATTGTGTTTTATGGGCCATAGTTGCCTGAAATAAAGGATGTTACTGTATTGCAACCAGCCTATGTTTCCCAAACAAACAAAAACAGACCTCTCTTGGAGAGGTAATGGGGTATAATCTACCATGCAGGCCCTGGAAAAGTTGGCGAATACTTTGTGCATTAAAATGATTTTGTAAACGTGATAAAATAATGGAGGAGCTCATGTCTAAATAACAGATCGATCTTCAAGGTTAAGAGCCACGCAGAGATATCGGGTGGCCCTGGAATACAAAGAGCTAAGAAGGAACATGGATGGGTTTTAGTCAGTACAAGTCTGACACTCCCTTCTGCTCCGCCCAGAGCGGGAGAAGTCATTTGATGAGTTAGTCAAGCTACGCTTGCCTAGTTCGGTCTGTGGGTGAGCGTCCGTCATAACATACCGGGTTCCCTCCGTGCTGCGCAAAGCACTTTAAGCTGTTGGTCTCGGCTGTCATTTACAGATCTTTGACAATCGTTACAGGACAGTGACCCGAAAGTCTGAGAACCAGTCTTTCCAAGGGGTACCGTACCCAGTACTAACTGGGTTGTGGAGGTCAGATAGGCAGTCACTCCATGTAAAATACTGGTATTCATCTTCATCCTGTTAGACTGGAAGCCGACTCAAGTATGGAAAATGCTGGGCAGATGATGATGATGGGATAAATATTGGAAAAAAAAACATCGTGAGGAACATGACAATCCTAGACATGATATGACACGACATGAAACGACATGTCCTAGAAACAAAAAAAACCGGTCAAATGTGATTCGTACTCGCGCACGAAGGGTTCCGTACCATTATTTATAAAAACGACGAAAAAAATCTTTTTTGCATGGGAGCCCCCTTAAATATTTATTTTGTTCTGTTTTTAGTATTTGTTGTTATAGCATCAACAGAAATACATAATCTGTAGAAATTTCAACTGGCTAACTATCACGGTTCATGAGACACCATGACATGACATGAGATGTTCAGGTTCACGGTTCATGCCTGGTGACAGACAGCGAAGTCTCAGTAATAGGGTCCGGTTTTACCCTTTCGGTACGGAACCCTAAAAAACGAAGTAATGCCCCACCTCCACCTCGTACAGTCTCACTGGACCCGCGTGGCTTAAAAGCTGATTATTATAGATAAGACGGTTTTAAATGGCTACTAATAGTTCATTAGTTGAATTTATGTTAACTGTAAGTTTCCCCAACGAATGTTTCCTGTTTTTTCAACTGCTATCAAAATAGGCCCAGCGTGCAAATAATAGAAAAACTCATGATAAATTATATTTGGTAAATTGATTTGCTATTTTACCTCATATAGCTTATCACGCAACATAGCTGTATTTTATACTGATTAAACACAGCTCTTGAAAAACAGGAAATATCCGTTAGGGGAACCCTCAGGCAAAATGCAAAAAGTATCAGTTAATGAATAATATAAAAAAAACAATGGTCCGAATGTCAACGTGACATATTAATATAACAAAATATTATGTCAAAATACCAATGTGTCATCCAAAAATATTTATAAACAATTGAATGACTATTGAATATTGATATAATCGAGTGGGCTAAGATATTATGATATTACTTCTGACAGCCTCTTTAAATCTTAGGTATTTACTTTCCTGCACAAAATGATCAGACGGCTCAGTACAGATTTAGAATCTTATTTATATTTCCATAATCGTATTTTTTATAAGAGCTCACTGGATCTTCATGAGAAAGAGTCCGATGTTGAACTACCGGTTCGTATTAATTGAAGTAGCTTGATATTATTGCAAACGTTGACTGGGAAATTTTACGGAATTCGCTTCCAAAATTGTCTCAAATAACCATGATAGCTCATTTGAAAAACAGAACTAAACCGTGCGAGGATTACACGTTTTCTATCATCCTAACTTAATATTATAAATAAGTTTGTTTGTTACCTTTTCACGACTAAGCGGCTGATCGGATCTTAATGAAATTTGGCAAGAAGATAGATTTCAACCTGAGGAACGACATAAGCTATATATCACCACGCTAAGACCAATAGGAGCGGAGCAACAACGAAAAATGTTGCGAAGACAGGGAAAATGTGACGCAGACGAAGTTGCGCGGGACAGCTAGTTCAATATAAATGTTTTGTTCCGTCCTAACATAACATAACATCACGCCTGTGTTCCCCGTAGGGTTAGGCAGAGGTGTTCCTAAGGATACAACCATATTTCTCCAGTTATGTTATGTTTAAGTCCCATTTAATAGGGGTGAGCCTATTGCCGTCAACCGTGCATAAATCTAGGCACCGTGGCTGCTACTGAGAAATTCTTGAAGAACACCATCTCAATATTAAACTGCGAAATGAAAACTTTGTTACCACTGACTGAACATAAATGAGCGTACATGTTCAACAGTCTCAAGAGAATATTCCTATTCCTCCATCATCATCTGCCTAGCCTTTTCCCAAATTTATTGGGGTTGGCTTCCAGTCTAATTGGATGCAGCTGAATACCAGTAGGTATTTTACATGAAGCGACTGCCTATGTGACTTCTACAACCCAGTTAGTACTGGGTAATACAATACCCCTTGATAAGCTGGTTGCCAGACTTTCGGGTCACTACCTGTAACGACTGCGACCTGTGCTTTCCGAGGCACGGAGGAAACTCGGTAGATGGTCACTCATCTACGGTCTAACCTAGGCAAGTGCAGCTTAACCCAAATATCGACCCGAGCGGCTGTTATAATTTAGCCTACGAGCTCCTTTAGATTTAGCAGACATTTCGATGTTTTGGTATGCCACCAATGCGAAGCAGAAGAGAGTCACTAGTCTTTTTTAGGGTTCCGTACCCAAAGGGTCAAACGGGACCCTATTAGAGACTTCGCTGTCCGACTGTCACCAGGCTGTATCTCATGAACCGTGATAGTTAGCCAGTTGATCTTATAAAAGCGAGCTATAAAAACATCCAATTCAGATCGTCGTTGAAGCAAACGATCAAGAATGATTACTGAGTTCGACCTAGATCGTCTTTATTACAGCTCAGCTCGATATCACTGTCATAATTACTTTAACAAAGAACATTGTTGTTTCTTGAAGATTAATTAGTACGTCACGTCAACTGTGACATTGAAATAAGATGGAAAGGGTTTTAATGAGCTAGCAACTCGCACCCCCGCACCATGTCGATATTAAAAATTTCAGTGCTATTATAATTGTATACGTAAATTATCTCAAGAATCGTGAAAACCGCATCAAAATGCGTTGCATGATTAAGAATAGGCGGCCGCACACACAGACCAAAAAAGCGATTTGTTTTTTTGATAATCAAATTTTTAAGAATTAATAGATAAACCGACCCATCATTAATTTTTAATTTATTGTCTTTTTGCCCTGGGCTATTCAAAACAAGATGTATCGAGTTAAAAAGACTGCCATTACCTCGGTCACGGCATGATCGCATGAGCTATAATATTCTCGTACCGCACAAGAAAATAATACAATGTTTACAACAATACATAATATATGTAGAGGAGCTCGTGGCTAAATAATAACAGCCGCACGGGTCGATCTTTAAGTTAAAGCCGTGCTTGCCGATTTTCGTCCGTGGACGGGTGACCATAATTACATTCCGAGTTTCCTCCGTACTTCGGAAAGTACGTTAAGCCGTTGGTCACGGCTGTCATTTGTAGATCTTTGACAGTCGTTACGAGTAGTCAGAAGCCAAAAAGGTGTGCGTAGTCGCAGCGGAATAATGTCGAATTTCTTAATTTCAGTTAAGCAGATATTTAGTGTATGACCTCGTGTAATTGTGTATGGTAAGTACAAATTTGTGTATCCAGCCATTGGGGAGCTATTCAACAAAAACTGTTTCCGCTGGAACTACGTCATCCTAGCGGCACTTTTTTTATCCTATGCACGTACATGAAAAAAAATATATTCAATAATTAGTGTATAAGGAGAGGTAAATGTGTATGCTTGAATGAAATTTGTGTGTCATAAAACTGCGAAGATAATCAAGTTTCCGCTGCGCTGACGTTTGGCTATTTGATGAAAATCATATAAAACAGCTTAGTGCAGAGTTGAATTTTTACGCACCTTGCTTTGAATTTGTGTGTAATGTTTGTGAAAACAGAATTTGAAAAAAACATACCGTTCAGAAGATATACACGTAAAAGTAAAATAAGGTTATTAGATCCAATTACTTAAAATAGGAACTCTAGAGCCTAACTTATTACGTTTACTTGTATCTTGTAAGGGTCTACAATGCCTTGCCAAGTTTCATTTATGTGGTCTTAGTAATTAATGAGCAATGGCATAATTTACTACGACTGGACCACTATATTGTATGACATCGGATTGGAGGACTTTTTATTGGTAAAGCAGACTAAACTTATTCCGATAATTAGTGTATTAATGCAACTATTCACATGTAAAATTTCAGGTCATTTCACTAAATAATTAAAGAGATGGAAAATACCAGAACAACCGCAATTCATGAAGAAACCGACCAAGTTTGAATGGCTACAAAAAAGCGGCCGTGCAGTATATAGAGCTAACGTTCTATAATTTCCAGTGTAGTACCATAATTGGATTGGTACAGGTGGGCACACAATTCTTAAACAAGTAACAAATAATTTTCGTAATAAAAATAGTAGGTCTGTTGTTTGTTTCTCAAACTTAAAAAAATCAGTGCGTGGAGTCCCTCCGCGCGCAAGAAGTGAAACTTCGTAATACTAGAACGCATGCGTGTAGTAACACGCATGCGTTCGAGCGCCACGCATTCACTCTCGTTATTTTATTGAACTTCTAAATAATATTTTGTTGTTTTCTTGTTGTATTATTTTTATTACATAATTATTACATAAGTTTATCGAGGTTATTCTACCCATGGAAATTGAGCGAAGACTGGTCACACCAAAGAGTCGAATGCATGACTGTTTGCACGTCATCTTGCGTACCTAGTAGAACTACGTATTACGTAGTCACAAATCTTGTAATACTGCCAGTGAGTTTTAGAAAATATTTCCCCTCCATGGTAGCGTAAAACTTGTTGGAGGAAGTTGCATAAGAAGTTTCACTTTAATAAGAATAGCTTCTGTATCACAATATTACAAAAAAATGTTACACTTGGTAATTATTAGGTCCTTCCTTAACATTCTGCTGCTTCCAGCGTACAAATATTTTGATGATACTCGGTATAATTTGATTAAATGAAATACTAATAATAATTATAAAAATTCATTAACACCAGTAGTTATTTCAGATGTCGAATTTAAAAACTGATCGGTTTATTAGTGAATAATCTAAAGAAGGTTATTCTAACTCATTAAGATGGTGGGTTGGTTTTAGTCGTGTGTGTAGTGCACATGCACATTGTTTCTGTGTGCGTAAAAGCTCGAACGAGAAGACTTACTCCCGAAAAGTTAGGTGCTAGTACAAAAACCTAAGATTTACTTAAACATGTAGGCTTTTACAGTAGGCAATATATTAGTTATTTATGTTTAGTAAAAAACTGATTCTTTATCAATGTTATTATTACCTACTTTGCTAATAATGTGGCTTTTTTTCATTTTAATTAGTCATTATTAATATTTTTAAGATTAGGTATAAAGTTAATAAAGTTGTTTTATTTTCTGCTAAACAATTGTGTACGCACCTGTACAAAACAATTACACACAATGACGATACTATACTGGAAATTTAAGAACGTTAGCTCTATATACTGCACGGCCGCTTTTTTGTAGCCATTCAAACTTGGTCGGTTTTTTCATGAATTGCGGTTGTTCTGGTATTTTTATTCCATCTCTTTAATTATTTAGTGAAATGACCTGAAATTTTACATGTGAATAGTTGCATTAATACACTAATTATCGGAATAAGTTTAGTCTGCTTTACCAATAAAAAGTCCTGCAATCCGATGTCATACAATATAGTGGTCCAGTCGTAGTAAATTATGCCATTGCTAATTAATTACTAAGACCACATAAATGAAACTTGGCAAGGCATTGTAGACCCTTACAAGATACAAGTAAACGTAATAAGTTAGGCTCTAGAGTTCCTATTTTAAGTAATTGGATCTAATAACCTTATCTTACTTTTACGTGTATATCTTCTGAACGGTATGTTTTTTTCAAATTCTGTTTTCACAAACATTACACACAAATTCAAAGCAAGGTGCGTAAAAATTCAACTCTGCACTAAGCTGTTTTATATGATTTTCATCAAATAGCCAAACGTCAGCGCAGCGGAAACTTGATTATCTTCGCAGTTTTATGACACACAAATTTCATTCAAGCATACAAATTTACCTCTCCTTATACACTAATTATTGAATATATTTTTTTTCATGTACGTGCATAGGATAAATAAATAAAACAAACGGGGTGAGCTAAATAAAACCGTTTAAAAAAGTGCCGCTAGGATGACGTAGTTCCAGCGGAAACAGTTTTTGTTGAATAGCTCCCCAATGGCTGGATACACAAATTTGTACTTACCATACACAATTACACGAGGTCATACACTAAATATCTGCTTAACTGAAATTAAGAAATTCGACATTATTCCGCTGCGACTACGCACACGCCAAAAAGTCTGACATCCAGTCTTACCAAGGGGTATCGTATGACCCAGTTACTGGTTTGTGGAGGTCAGATAGGCAGTCGCTTCATTTAAAATACTGGTACTCAGCTGCATCCGGTTAGACTGGAAGCCGACCCGAAGATAGTTTGGGAAAAGGCTAGGCAGATGATGATGTTTACAACAATACAATTCCTTTACAGCAATTCTCCGGCTTAACGAAAGAAGAGCTTCTCAAGTATGCCGAAGATCCGTTCTGGGTGAACCTTCGATGGGCGATGTTCATCCTCTTCTGGGCCCTCTGGCTCTGCATGCTGGCCGGGGCCATCACCATCATCGTGAGAGCTCCTAAGTGCGCCGCACCGGAGCCTAAGACTTGGTATGTTGAAGGGCCTGAGACAGTCCTATGGCAAGCTAAAACTTGGTATGTAGTTTATTTAGCATAGCTCCTACGTACCCCGATTTGGTTTGGGATTGGTGCTGCTTTCTTTTCGTTTTGACTAGCACACAAGCTTGTTTTGTACGTTTTGATAAAATTTCGATATTTTTTTATTATTCTCTATACGGTATGTGTTTTTAAAATTATGTATTGTACAATACACATAAATCATCCGTGATCAATTCTAAAAATAATGGTGTAAATTTTGTCAAAATCGCTTGCTATGTTTAGAAGAACAACACAGTCAGACAGATACGAAAAGAGACTTTGTTTTCAAGATGTATTCAAAAATCGCAAGTCGCAGTAGTCATTGATTCATAAAAGTCTCGACTTTTTGTCATCAAAATCTCGAAGAGTCGTCTAGTCTAGAATAACTCATAAACCAGTATTTATAAACAAATCAAAGTGATTGCTTGAGTAAAGGTCATTATTTATGATAGTATTTTTATTATTGCTTGAAGTTTGAACTTAGAACTGTCAAAAATTTGAATTCTTAGCTTTGCTTTCATTGACTTTGGTTCCCACTTCGTTTAAATTCTTGTCTATTAAATCAAAATTTTGGCATATGTAATAACTTAAACTCAAGTAATTTCTAATTTTAACTTTACTATAAAGAAAAAACTTCTATTGGCGCAATAAATACGGGGTTTACAAACTGTTTTAGGTCACAAGGTGTAAATGTATGCCATATTTGTAAAATAATATACTACTAGGCATGGGTTGGTGTCTTGGTGTATGTATTTGTGCTTCTTTACAATAAAAATAAAACTTGTCCTTTCTACTTAGGTTCGAGAAAGGACCCCTGGCAGACTTAGAAAACGCTGAATACGCAGCCGTGGAGGGCAGCCTCCCGCTGCTGCAGAGTTTCAAGGTGCAGGGCATCTTCATCGACGTTCCTACCTACGACATTGACTCCGTGCCTACTGCCAAGCAGAGCTTTGAGGCTTTCGCCAAGAAGGCTAAGGAATATGGCATTAAGTAAGTAAAAACAGTACAAACCAAAGATATATAGAGTGACTGGTAATAAGTGACCGATATTTAAACACGTGATTGTACTCATGATAACAAACAACTTTCCCTAAGAAACATTTTTTTAAACTCATTCACTTTTATCAGAATCTTTTATCAACAGCCATATGAAATTCGGGGTTGCGAGTCGTGCGGGTGCTGCCCTCGTACAATGTTACTTGGGGTCGACGCAACACGATTTTTTTTTCTATTCTCCTCAATCAACCGTCAATCTATCTTACTCTCTACATGACTGATGGGAAATAACAGCATATCAAACCAAACAAGAAAAATAACTTACGCTATGAACGAGTAAAACATACAAATCGTAAAAAAAAATCGAAGCAAGCGTTTGGTTGGGTACTTTGGTAAATGGTAGACTTTTTAGTGTTTTTAGGGTTCCGTACCCAAAGGGCCAAACGGGATCCTATTACTGAGACTTCGGTGTCCGTCCGTCCCTCTGTCACCAGGTTGTATCTCATGAACCGTGATAGATAGTCAGTTGAAATTTCTACAGGTTATGTATTTCTGTTGCCGCTATAACAAAAAATACTAAAAACAATAAAATAAATATTCAAGGAAATAAATATTAATTTATAAAAACTAGCAAAAAAAATCACTTTTTGTATGGGAGCCCCATACAAAAAGTGATTTTTTGTTGCTAGTTTTTATAAATAATGGTACGGAACCGTTCGTGCACGAGTCCGACTCGCACTTGGCCGGTTTTTTAAGTGGTTAGGCCTCGCTCCCTTGTAAAAAGTCTTCCCCCCTTCCCTTCGACCCCTTTATAATAAACCCTATTGAAACACACACACATGATTACAGGGTGATAGTAAACCTGATCCCCAACTTCGTACCGCTGGAACACCTGTGGTTCAAGCAGAGTGAGAACAAGACCGGTGGTTATGATGACTACTTCGTCTGGAAAGAAAGCACGGAGTTCGATGAAGCTGGCAAGACACCTAAGGCACCTAACAACTGGGTAAGTTTATTTTTCCTCCAGTCCATGCTGTCCCAGTGCTGGGCAGAGACCTCCCCCAAATCTTTTCACAAAATTAGTCCCGTGCCTCCTCGAACCATCCCAAGGACAGGTGCACCTAATAATGAACTGGCTCACCGTCCATCCGTCTTATGACGACAGGCCGTGTCGACGGCGCGTTCGTGTTCCACGCGCGCCTGAAGGCCGAGGGCAGATGTCTGCCAGGGCTGCGGGACTGTTCGAAAGAGATACAGTGGCCCTAGGCCCTGGAACACAAAGGGCTAAGAAGGAACATGGATGGGTGTTAGTCAGTACAAGTCTGACATTCCTTTCCGCTACGCCCAGAGCAGAAGGGGTCACTTGATGATTTCCCAGCAGTACAAAAAAGGCGCATTGTATCTTAGTACCTGGACGACCGAGCTCTTCTCTGGTTTAAATAGAGAAAACCAATTTTCACAGACATGAGACCTAGTTTGAGCGATTTTCCGTGACACCTATACAAGGTGTTGTTTTGCATCCTCGTCAAAATTTAGGAGGGTGTCACACAAGACATAAATAATCAATTAAAATTACGGTACCTAATTAATTATTAATAAATGCTGAGTTTTTTGGTTGTTTATGTTTGTCAGTATTAGAGGAGCTTGTGGCTAAATAATAACAGCCGCACGGGTCGATCTTTAAGGTAAAGCCGTGCTTGCCGAGGTTGGTCCGTGGATGGGTGACCTTATGGTCACCCATCCACGGACAGTTATGTAGTTATCTACATACCGAATTTCGTGCCTCGGAAAGCACGTTAAGCTGTTGGTCCCGGCTGTCATTTGTAGATCTTTGACAGTCGTTACGAGTAGTCAGAACCCAGTTACTGGGTTGTGGAGGTCAGATAGGCAGTTGCTTCATGTAAAATACTAGTACTCAGCTGCATTCGGTTAGACTGGAAGCCGACCCCAACATAGTTTGGGAAAAGGCTAGGCAGATGATGATGTTTGTCAGTATTTTAGAATAACCCCCTTTAACGTGGTTTATGGAATAAGAAATTATCGAATAATCGTTTGAAATCGTTTGTATTTATGGAAGCGCGGTTATAGGGCGAGAATCAGACGGCCCGCGTTTAAAACACGGGTGATTCACACTTGCCGATTTCCGTAAATAAGAAAAAAAAAATTACCTACCCATTTTATTATTGATTCGGGACGAGAATCATTAGCATAGTTACCTCCTTGAATTTGACGAGGATGCAAAACAACACCTTGTATTGTAATTTCATCCCCTAAAGAAAAGGGAGGATCCTCCGACTAGTCGGGTGTCGTGTCTAATGTTCTACTGTCGGAATTCAGGATTTTGATGTTAGTTCTTCATTTGCGTCATAGGGGTCGCTAGCGTTCTTTTTGTCAAGTTAATAATTCCGCTTCACTAATATCTGCAGGTATCAACCCTAAACACATCAGCGTGGACGTGGAGCGAGACGCGCAAGGCTCACTACCTGCATCAGTACGAGGCGGGCCAGCCGGACCTGAACTTCAATAATGATGACGTCGTTAAGGAATTCGAGAAGATTCTGCAGCTGTGGATGAAGGCTGGAGCGGCTGGTGTTAGGTATGTAGATTGTAGATTTTTGTTTTGGCTAAGAACCCTGATTGCACATGAATTTGAAAAAGCCTACAGTGGCCCTAGGCCCTGGAACACAAAGGGCTAAGAAGGAACATGGATGGGTTTTAGTCAGTACAAGTCAGACACTCCCTTCCGCCCCGCCCAGAGCGGCAGCAGTCATTTGATGAATACCCATCCGAAAAAAAAGGCGTACGCCTTGTCGCCGACGTCGTAGACTTTCGTCCGACGAAGAAGTTCGATGTTAACCGTGTATAACGTCGTGTAAGCCGAAAACTAACTGAAAATTTTCTCTCCAGGTTAAACAAAGTCCGTCAACTGCTAGTGAACTCTACCTTCAAGGACGAGCTGCCGGCAAGAGGGGCTGGCGCAGACCTGGCGGCCGATCACACTTTCTACTCGTACTGGCAACACAAGTACACCAGTGACCAGCCCAGGTTACTGACGCTGCTCGACCAGTGGTCCAAGGTCGTGGATGCCGCTTGCGAGGAACCGGGCACTGGTGAGTAGTATTATTGAAGACTTATCCGGAAATCAGAGGCGGGAATTACACATCATTGTTCTCCTTAACTTATACCCATTTATTTGGGGTCGGTGCAGCATTGCACGCCCCCATGCCCCATATATTTGGGGTCGGTGGTTTTCTTCCATGCTTCTCTATTACTCGTCATCTCATCAGACACTTCCTTTTTTGCTATATTTTTACACGGTCCAAAGGCCTTAGGGTTTTTTTAAAGTGAAACTTTTATTACATCGTCTCAAACTTTTTCGTCTGTGTGTTGCATGTCGCGTGACGCTCGGCCGCGGAGTAGGGATAAAGTGAAAGGCGCTCGTCAGAGCGCCTTTCACACGAGCGCCTTTCACTTTATCCCTTCTCCGCGTTTTATACGTTTTATACCCTTAATGGAATATTATTCCAAAAATTTTTAGTTAAATGTCTGTAGTGTGAAAAAAGTTTCACTTTTACTGTGGTTTCATAAAACCACACAATCCTTTTTTATAAAGGCCAAATTCCGTTTAGCGAATCTAGACCCGAAATTGCTTCAATGAAAATCTAAGGAAAAGACCCCAATAAAGTGTTATTGGGGCCTTTTACTTGGAGTTTCGCCGAAGGTCAAGCAAAATGTTGCCGGAGCTTCGGGATATTGCACAACATACTCATTCCCAATGCTATTCATTTTGACAGATAAAAAGTTTTTGCAAAAAGAAACAGTCTTCCAAAAAAAATATTAAAATTTACCTAAACTTTACTTTCGGAAGTCGGTGACTTTTTTTTCATTGATTTTTTTGCCACTGACTTCCGAAAGTAAAGTATTTTAATGTTTCGTAGTGGGATGGCAAAAAAAGGGAACCGTTATAGATTCGTCATGTCTGTCTGTCCGTCCGTATGTCACAAGCACTTTATTCCGAAAATATCAGGACTACACAGTTGAAACTTGGTAGAGATGCTGTGTTCTGTAAAGTGCTTTACGATTTTATACAAAAATCATGTAATGAAACGTAATGAAAAAATGTAATGAAATGAAACTAAAAAAAAATATTCATCAACCCTGTACGTGCAGACACTTAGACCATTACGGGTACTTTTAAATGACAATAAAAAGTAATTAAAATAAACCGATGCCGTATTTAGGTATTTGTCCCTTTTTTAGTTTTTTGAAGTCGGTTTTTGTTTTTTTAAATTTCTTTTTATTGACATTACCTTATTAAGTACCTGTAATGGTCTAATTGAAATAAAGGCTTTGAGTTTGACAAACTAATTAATATTGATTGACTTATCTATTAACCAGGTTCAACAGTATTCACAATAAATGAAGATGGCGGCCGACCGGAACTGTACCTGATACAGAACGTGACGTCACTTCGCCCGCCAACCGCACAGCCCATCTTTGTCGGAGAGAACGTCTCGGCTGCCGCGATTGAGATCAAAAAGAGGACTGCCAGGTGGTGGCCCGCTATGCAGGTTGGTGGCAATTTTAGGGTTCCGTACCCAAAGGGTCAAACGGGACCCTGAGACTTCGCTGTTCCTCCGTCCGTCCGTCCGTCTGTCACCAGGCTGTATCTCATGAACCGTGATAGTTAGCCAGTTGAAATTTCTACAGATTATGTATTTCTGTTGATGCTATAACAACAAACACTAAAGGCAATCAAATAAATATTTAAGGGAGCTCCCATACAAAAAAGTGTTTTTTTTGCTCGTTTTTATAAAGGTTCGGAACCCTTCGTGCGCGAGTCCGACTCGCACTTGGCCGGTTTTTTATTTATCCTCTCACTGAAAGACCTGGTTTAGTCTGATGCAGTCTTAGTCTGGATTAATAATCGGTTGATGGCATTAGGCTCGCGCCTATTACATGGAACTTAAAATTTAACTGACGAAATGTGAGTGTACTATTAGAGTCAGCTCAAACCAAGATGCGACGCGACGCGACAGTGCGCGCACTTATGAGAATTCAGAATTCGTTGCGCAACGTATTCTGAATTGTCACAACGAAATGTGTATATATTCGTGTAGAAAATAAAGTTACATTTTGAATCGCTCTTTAAAAGTGTGCGCGCAGCGTCGCGTCGCGTCGTGTGTCGGTGTGAGCTGACCCTTAGGTACACCTTTGCCTAACCCGTCGAGTACAGGTGGCATGTTAATGTTAAAGTTAACGTCAAAACAAACTAACCACTGCTATAATGTTCACAGTTGAGGACATCTCCGGAGGCAGAGACAGAATTCGCGGCGTTTGAGTTGCTGTTACCTGCCGCGCCTGTACTTAACCTGCGCCAGTTTGAGAAAGAGCCCAACGCAACGGTGAGTTTAGTTTATTTCTTATTTTCATTTGCAGATTCTACCTAAAAAATATATTGTTGGGTGTGGATTTTAATTTTGAAGTGAGGATATTTTCTACTCGGCACTTATTACACGGTATTTAGCACTTCTAGCTTATGTATAAAAAAAGAAATTAATTACTTCTATTTAGTTTAAACTATCACGAACGTTGACGAAGCAAAAGGGGAGTATGTATGTATTGTAGCAAGTGACGTTCTGTCGTTTCTGTCTCCCAAAGTAATAAAGCGCGAGTTTATGTACAGTCGCGGACTTTAATTGTTCAGCCACTTTCAAACTTTCCGTTTTGGCAGTTTTATACATTCACGAGATTATACGATTAAACACGAACCCAAGCCGCATGCTCGTAAACAAGATCTAATAATCGGAAATAGTCTTATCCATAGTATTTAAAGAATTACTAATAAATTGTCTATGAAAAATCCATAAAATGTTACATACTTTTATCCAATCTATTTCTTACGGACCTCCTTTGTATAAGAGCTCATTAAATACTCTTTATTTCTGAAAACGTTGGATAGGTTTAAGACAGTTGACATGTCGATGTCAGCCAGGATTATTTTCTTTTTTGGTGAATTGAGTAATTTTCATGAACGTCATATTGGTCGCCACGCGTTACTATGGCGATGATAAAACAAATTGTCGCTAGGTAACGGTTGCTAGACCTGCAATTGGTTGACTTTGGGTAGTCACTTCGTACTATGTACGAATCTTCGAATAAACCCGATTTGCATTACACGGCTAAAATACGAACAGTGGCAAGTGGCTCATCAATTAAAGTCCGTGACTGTACATATGCATCAGTCTGCCCTTGTTCCATGTTACTTTTACGTTAGAGATTTTTCCATTCTCTGTCTACCGTGTCGCTATTATTTGCTCCCTTTTCTTTTATATCATTCTTTACACAGTCCTTCCATCGTTTCCTCTCCCTCTCCTTCCATCTAAATTTTTATTCACGTATGTATGTTCAAATTATATCGTATATCTGCAGGACGAAGACCTGTCTCACTTAGTGGCTCTGCGCGAAGACGCGAGCGTGCAGCACGGCGCTACCTTGCTGCGGGGCGTGCCTGCTCTGAACTCCACCGGCAACTCTCTGCTAGCAGTGGCCAGGTATGTGCGACACGTTGATAAGGAGCTCTGCCTAGAGCACATGTCGGTGTCACGACAACTGCACGCGTACGAAAGTTGCCGACATATCGTCGGCTTTGGTGTACGAAGTGCGTTAACAAGATCATCTAATTTTGACTTGTATGCACAAGTCATCCAGGTCAGGACTTGGGTGCAGTTAGCTACGTATAACGATTCGGGAGACGGGTTGTGGGCACACGAGCGAATTTTTTTTGGAGCGATATGCTAAGTGCTTAGCACCGAAAGTATTAAGCAACTGCAAGCGGCAACGTCAATCACTCGCAATGACATACCGCAGCGACTGGACATGCCGCTGTGGATTTACTGTTCTTGCACAGTAATTTTAACTACGTCAGCTTATAAAGATCACTGTCATTTTGACAGACTTGTGAATCTTATTGCAACGAGGATAAACGATGTGTGTGATGTGTGTGTGTGTGTTTGTGGTGATGACCCAGTTTTATGGGACTGCATAAGAGGCTACAAGTAATTATCACCATATCATAATAATCCTATCTTCCTCAGATTTAAGACCGGTCACACCGGCTACCTAGCGCTGTTCAATCCTGCTGAGGACGAGCAGCGAGCCAACCTGACGTCACTGTACTCCGTGCCCGGGACCGTGACGCCGCACTACATGTCGCGCGTCGTCCGGGCGTATACTGAGTAAGTATCACTTGAACCCTATATACTAGGGTAGTTTTCATCAAAATAAACTTAAAAGCACCTGAAATAGAGCTCTAAATCCTTAGAACAGCTAGTGCTCTAAATCCTTAGAACAGCTGGTGCTCAAGTTGTTTTTCTGCTGGTGCTCAAGCAGTTTTCATTTAAACTAAACTTAAATACATCTGAAATAGAGCCGAAAATCCTTAGTACAGTTAGTGCTCAAACAGTTTTCATCAAAATTAACTTAAATGCATCTGAAATAGAGTTCGAAATCCTTAGTACACCTAGTGATGAAGCAGTTTTCATCAAATAAACTTAAAAACATCTAAAATAGAGCTTAAAATCCTTAGTACAGCTAGTATTGAAGCAGTTTTCATCAATATAAACTTAAAAACATCTAAAATAGAGCTTAAATCCTTAGTACAACTAGTGCTTCAACAGTTATTATAAAGAGAGGTACAGTTTGTATGTTTGGATGTAGGGATAAATAAAATTCTTTCACGAACGGGAACCTACATTATCCTCGAGTGTATTTAAAACGTTCTCGTGGAATAAATAATAACCGACTATAACGCCAGTCAAGCTTCGATTTTTTTTTTTTTTTTTTTTTATTTCTTTTCTTTACCGAATTAGTAAGAGATGGCTCATTATGGCAGAACAACGTCCCAACAAGTGTCAGTTCCACCCCCAATTATCCTCATACCGCACCAACCTTATATTCATCATCTCCCTGCCCTTTGTCTCATGTTTTTTGGGGTCGGCGCAACACGTTTTTTTCTTCCATTCTCCCGTCCTTCGTTACGGTTTGTCCTAACTGGTTAAGTCGTTCAACGACAAAATCGGTCGCTCGCACTGCCGACAACAAGTTGGTAGTACAACAATGCCATTGTGTCCAAACCGAACTGTCGTCAGTCGTCAAGATGGCGTTATCAAAGGCGAATATGCTTTAACTAAGTGAAAACTGTTATTTAAAACATTTAGTAACGAAGAAATAAATATACAAACGTGAACGAGTTACAACAGATATATAAAGATAGGATGAAATTTTTTGGTCTCATTTTAAATTATTTGCTACTATTGACCACTCTTTGTCAACTAGAATGCGATTCTTGTAGTTTTTGTTCCATTTATTCCACAATATAGATCTTCCTTGTATTTCTGTTATCAAAGAATCATTGAAACTATTCATTTTTGTAAACAAACAACACGGCGCGTTCCGCGCGACCGACACGACAAATAGAACAGGTTTGAAATTCAAACGCAACGACCAACAAATACGACGTTGCACGTCCGTGCGAGTTTACAGTTAGGACAGCTCCATTCAAAAAGGTTTGTTTAAATTTTGTCGCGTTGGCTGGTCGGTTAGACGACAAAAGTTGTGTTGTATTGCGACAGCTAATTAGGACGTAGCGTAACGCTATTTTTTTTTAAATCTTCTAACATTAACCAACTCAAATGTCTCCATTCCACTCCGAACTGTCTACAACAAACCACCTAAATCTGCCTCCAACCACCCCCAAATGGTAACACAATCCGCAGCCAGAGAATGCAAGACAATAGCTAACATATTTACCATTGTTCCAGGTATTCAAACCACAACTCAGTACCCTCGGACAACTTACTGGTGCCGGCCAGGTCTTCAGTGGTGTTCTCCTACGTCCCCCACACGTCTGCGGAGAAGTAAACATTACAAATGAATTGTATTCACCAGAACATGTTCACGCTTCCCCGGTGTATAGAGTGAGGGGCGATTATTTGCATTTACGTTTTTAAAAGACAATCAAAATATACAATTTGAAGCATATGTTTGTCGTTTTAATTGTTGTTCCTGTATGCATAATTGAAAAGGTCCTTGGCACTTCTTATTTTGGTGTGGAGGTGGAGCTAATACGCCATTTAAAGTTCCATCTTTCATAAACTGAAGTATAAAACAATATCAGTATGAGGTGGCCTCACCGACCGGGCGTTCTCATTAGTTCGGTTATTAAGTCCGGTCCCGGACTTTTCGTCTCGACAGTTCGTTGATGAACTACGACCGGACTACAGAGCCTGATAGTTCCGTATCGATAGCGGACTTGACTAATGCGGTGGGCTATGTCGATAACCTCGTTACGAACTCGATCTTTCAGAAAACCCTGAGCATAGCCCTTTCCATAGCACGTAACTTTATATGCAAGTATGTAAGAGGTGATAGTTGAAATGAAACAGCATAAAATTACAAAATAATAAAGTACATTTTAATATTCCAATAACATTCTGCATTGTTAACATTTTTTAAAAGCATAGTTCTTTTGTACAAACGTCACTTTGACTTTAAAACTTCCCTTGTAGTCTTTATTATTTATATATAGGTCCCGACAGTCTTTATGGCGTTGCACTAAGCCTTCCCGTATCAAAAGGCCCTACAAGCAAGTCGAAATAATAACAAAACGACCTATAACCAAAACTTAATTTTAGCCAAAACGTCTTATCAGCAAATCGTCTCACGAGCAATAGGGATGATGACTGGGTAAATAAAACGAAATTCTATTTTGTCCGTCAGACAGGTAATACAAAAATATTATATACCTTTTATTTTTATCAAGTTAACAAAAAAATATTTAGTTAAAACGCACTAAAGTTGGAGAGTGGGCGCTCACTACGTCACAACTAGGTATAAAATATACTGAGCCGTGACGTCATGCGCCATTTCAACTCAAAATATTTCCGTAATTTTACGATTACGTTAAAAAAGAAAAAAAACTTGTCAAATAGTTTTTAATAATTTACCCGATGGAGAAATAAAAAAAAATGAGTCACCATCCCTATTGGTCCTGAAAACAAAAGAATGTGGAATCAGAAGTGGTACAGATAGTCAAGCCACAAATAAATATGAGGTTTTAAAAGGAATAATATCAAGACATTGCGCGTAGGACGTTTTACTAATAGGACATTTTGCCAATAGGACCTTTTGCTTAAATGTCGTTTTGCTACTAGTACCATTTGCTTTTAGGACTTTTTAATTAGAAAGGGTATTATGAGCGTTTACATCTTACAGCATTTCATACAAACTTAAGTCCTTATATTCCGAAATGACCGAACCGATTTTAATGAAACTTCATACGCATAAGCAGCATACTAAAAAACCGTTTTTGCGAAAAAGCTTTTAGTAAATTTTTAGAACTATGTATCCTGCATATGCGTATGAAGTTTCATTAAAATCGGTTCAGTCCTTTCGGGAAATAAGGACTTGAATGTTTGTATGAAGTGCTGTAAGGTGTAAACGCTCTTAAGTACAAATAGGTCTTTTAAGTACCTACATAATGTCAATTTTAACTTATTTTACGTATAGTCCGTCTTTTCAAGTCCGCTTAGTAATAAAATTGAATGAATAATAATGTTAGTATCGATGCTAGTTTTCAAACAATGCGGAAATTATAACTCCAGTCGAATTATTTAATCACGGGAGCATACGGAATGGCGACACTGTATGATATCTCATTTCTGTAATAATAGTCTTTACGCTACAGCATTCCGACGGTAATAAAATAAAAAAAGCTTTATTAATATATAAAGGGATAGTCCTATTAAAATAAACTTTAATAATAGAAACACAGTATGTAAATATTGCATAGTAAAATAATTTGAACATTTCTTAAATAATAATCGTTTCGATGGTTTAATCGTATGTCATTAAGTTTAAAACCTGTAATATAAGTCTAAATACATAAGTGGACAGTGTTATTAGAAGCAATATTAATATTATACACATTAGTGTTTTTAAAGTAATTCGCCCATACAGCATTGTATGAAAACTAATTTATAAAGTAAAATTGATAGAAACAACTTGCAGTTGTATCTTGCATAAGTCTTGCTTGAATCTTGAAAAAACGTAAAAAGTTAGGATCGAACATAACTTGTTAGATATTTTGTGAAAGAAAAAAAAAAACAAAATTACTGCCATAATAAAAAGTTTTATTCAAATTGTCTATGATAAAATGTCTGAAAGTACTCTATGTCTAGCAAATGATGGTCTACGCGCATTATCGCAGAAGAGCTCGTGAACGTAAGAGATCGACATCCAGATCAGGTAGTAAATAATGGACGCCAAGCACATTCGAAGAATAAAATCTTGTAAAGAGAACGGGCTCCGGTAGTATCTGTGGCCAGTTAATTCCGGCCTATACGTGTATCCTACATCGCCCATGTCCATCGTAACTACCTAGCTATTCGTTAGGACTTAAAATATCCAAGAAAGTCTTTACTAAATAAAATAAAGTAAGAGTGAAAAGCATTTGCAAGCAAGTATCGAGCAACCAATAGGAAGGGACGTCTTTGCTGCAGTCGATGTTACATTTGGGCATAATGTGTCAGAGAGCGGGATCTCGAGCTAAACGATTAATTTGTTATTCTTAAAATTAGTACAGCCAAAAATCACCAAGACACTGCGTCTACCAACGATACAACAGTGATCAGTATGATCTACTACCTCTTCAATCAGTTATTAACTAGCATAAGGCTTCTAGAATCAACGACCAATTTCAAATAAAACGGTAGTCTACCGTTCGGTTGTTGTCGGGTCTCACTCGGGTAAGTTCGGCTATCGTCGCGTGGCCGGCTTACCGGCGCTTTGTCGTGGGCTTGGGCTTGTTGAACTGGTAGCTGGCACACTTGGGGATATGCCTCTCTGCAGCCGATTGGTTGAAGCGCCGGTTGCAGTGAGGACACTGCACGTAGTCTGGGTTTTCGGAAGGCGGGGGTGGTGGGAGATCGCTTAGCTTACCTAAAAGTAAACAAATTATTAGATTAGAGTTATGCAAAGCAGCAGTGTTTTGGGTGGATGATTTGTTCAGATTTTGACATGACAGTATTATGTATAATAATTATGACAAAAATATTATATACAAACGCTATCAATAACACTTGCCACGTGAAATTTACCATGTTTATTATTTGTTTTGAGTTCCCGATGTTTCGGCGCTGTTGCAAACGCCATGACCACGGATAAACTGAAGTATCGGATTATCGATCGGGTACCGAAAAAGTACCGTAAAAAGTTCGCTAGTCGACACTGAGTTTCGTGTGTCGGGAACAGAATCGAGTTGTGAGTGAGAGTGGTAGTAGTACGAAACGCAAAAAACGAACAAGAAAGAGGGTAGACTGATTTGTCTGCTCATAAACAACAACCCGCAATAACTTCAGTATATTCACGAATTCACGATCATGGCGTTTGCAACAGCGCCGAAATATAGGGAACTCAAAACACATAATAAACATGGTAAATATCCCGTTGTAAATGTTATTGTTTAAAAACGTATATTATACAAAATGGCATTTAGCTCAAACCACACACTTTATTCAGATGACACATAATGACCATTCAATAATTAGTTAGATCTGCAACACTAGGGTCCCGCTATGCAGTAGGCTAGCCTACGTGCCTTTCTCAAAATATTTTAAACAGGACCGAATGTAAGGAAGCTTGTCGACTGAACTGAATGAGGGTGATTCCTTCCAGGGCTGCGGGATTGTTCGAAAGAGATACCGTGGCCCAGTCACTGGCCCTGGAACACGAAGGGCTAAGAAGGAACATGGATGGGTTTTAGTCAGTACAAGTCTGATACTCCCTTCTGCCCCGCCCAGAGCGGGAGGAGTCATTTGATGAAAAAAACAAAAAAAATGGTGATTCCTTGGATGCCGACATCCTTCTGACAAACTTTGATCAAAAACCTTGTAATGTATTTACTTCTAAAACTCGTACTGAGTATGTACTCACCTCCTGCACTGAGATGCGCCTGCACTTGTTTGGCAGCTCGTATGGCCGAGATGAACTCCTCGTGCTTCTGTCGCCAGTTGTTGTTCAGCGGCTTGGTGACCTTGGTAGAAGACTGGGGGTTTGCAGGTGACTTGCGGAGCTTGCCTATGAAGGGTTCCGCTTCCGTACCCTGGGAATTTCGATAGGTCAGACGGTGGAACGAAAGCAATACTAATTCTTCACGATGACTTAAATTATGTCCGACCAGTACTTAGTGACCTGGACTGGCTGGTTGTGATCGATAACGTTCATAAGCACGTATTAGCATGACAGTTTCATTTGTGCGAATGAATTGGTGTTTACTCTGATTGAAATATACAGGGTGGTAATCGTTTGTGCGTCGATGCCTTGCGTCCTTTTGAAGTGTACTTATGAAAATAATGTATTAAGAAAAAATGTGATGGTGTGGTGTTGGCCACTGAACAATGCGTTAAGTTATCAAGTGTTGCTTGCCTTATAACCAACAGCCTCCGTTCCCTAGTAGTTTAAAGGGCAAAAAGTACAGAACGTTAGTTAAACGAAATTGCAAGTTAATTTAGTTGTATTGTGTCATATCCCGGTGATGTCTGTTGACATCAAGCACAATCCTAAAATAGATGCAGAGTGGTGTTACGACATCTTTCAGTTGGGGTTACCCGACTCACGATATTAGTAGGAACAGTGGGGTCTTGGTTGGTAGGAATAGTAACCCAAAATAACCCTCAGTTCTCCCCATGACAATTTCCCGACCCCCTAAAATAAGGCCCAAACGTAAATTTAACTATAAAATTACATAAAGCATTCCCTCCAAAAGCTTGCCCACTTTTCCTAGTATTCCAATATTTCATTGTTGTAAATATAGTAGCAAACTCTTCCGGAGTAGAATCTAACTCGGCTTTGATATATTTATCGGACTGTAGTTTTTCAAATGAAAATTTTGTAAAAGTCAGTGACAGTGTCCGCTTTTTTGATCGGCGCAAAACAATAAATAAATGGCGGCTTAAAACTCTAGATTTTAATTTCCAAAGACACAAAGTCTTTTAAAACTACTGCCGCTATTTTTACACCAGGCCGCGTACTTTTGGAACTGCCCTAGTACTTACAGCAAGCCTATGCTTCAGCACGTCGAAAGGCTTCCGTTTCTTGGTGTGGGCCTTGCGGCAGATCTCCTGGTGCTTGTCGATGCGGTCGGACGCGAACCGGCGGCCGCACACGGCGCACGGCACGCCGGAGCTGGCCGGCGCGAGCGCTGCGCCCGCCACCGCGCGTCGCGCTGGGCCCGCGCCTGCACCGCTCGCGCCTACGCTGCCGGAACTCTGAGAAACAGAACATGTGGTTGATAGTCGAATGAGGCAAAGCGTGTTTTTAGTATGTTGGAGCTTCCGTTCCACAATGTCCAAACATAAAGATGGTTTTCACAGACATCAAAGACTTCGATAGTTCATGGGGGGAAGTAAGTTAGGTGAATGTCTAGAGCTCATTAGTACCAACAAAAATTTCGTTAGAAAATAAACCGGAATAGTGATAAACTAAAAAATAAAAATAAATAAAATAAACCTACCACTGCTGGTGGTCTTCTGGTCAAAACCTGCAAAAAGTGAATAAAGTAAAATCAACCAAAAATACAGTAAGTTTAAAGTAAAAATACAAAAAAAGGTAAATAAATAGAAATAATGTGCGTAAATAATTGAATAAGAATAAGATTCTGAACACTGGCAGTTATACAGTAATTCCAAGTTCGGTCAGCGCGCTGGGTCTACAGACCCAGGCTATTGCTCGAAGATTCTTTGAAGGATACCATTTTAAATGAAATTCTCCCGAAATGAACTGGAGTTCCACAGTGAAGTGGCAGTCGGTTGACAATGTTTATCGAAGGATCGCCGAAAGATCAAACTAGGTAAGTATCCTGTGGTTTGTGGTGGTCCTGGAGAGTAGACCGTGAATCGGCAAGCGCCTTGAAAACTTGAAAGACAAGGTTTTGTGGCGTAGCTTAGGAGACGCCTATGTCAACTTCGGACTTCAAAAGGCTGAGTAAATGCAGTGCTTAAATACTGTGGAAAGACACGTGGAGGCATACAAGGCCCACAAAAAAACCGTACTGGTTCTTCTGTCTCCATCGAAGAGTTCAAAACTCGGCACTTTCAAGGTGGTCTCATATTGACAAGAGAAACGCTGAAATAATATCGCGACAAGGTTCATGTGTAACCTGGGCTGTGATCATATTTACGCTTAAATTAAAACAATACTTACTACAATTATTATCTATGTTTTGGAATATACAGGATAGAAGGCACACCGATGCGCTTACCGCTTATTCAGTACTACATTGTGAACCCCTCCACATAGAAAATTTTAATAGCTATTCTAAATTCTAAATTTGAATGCTGATTCTTACAAAAGTGCTATCTGTCAAAATGTATGTAACAGCTGCTATGTGGAGGGGTTCACAATGATGTAACTACTGAATTCGTGGTACTGAGTACGTGGTAAGCGTTTTCGCGTCGGTATCTCTTGAACCCTGTATGGTATTACAATGCTTGTTAGCTCACCTGGTTACCAGCTCGCTGCATGGCCCCGCGGGCCTTGTTGCTCTCCGTCACCTGAACACATCACATACAAACTATTGAGAACAACGCCTTCGTCAGCTAACATTTAATCAATTTAAACCGAAATAGTTGTTAATTTTGTAAACAGAAAATTTTATCGGTCATATTGACAAAATTTTGCGGAATTTGCTTAAGATTCGAATTTAGAATGACATTCCAAATCATTTTCATATGTCAAAGCTATTTTTTTTTTCTAAACGGCCTGTAGATTACTTTTGATTATCTTTTAAGTTTTTATTAGTTTCTTTTTTATTTTGTCTTCTTGGTCTAGTGCCAAACACGGCGACCGAGTGCGAGTTGATGGGTTGCGATTCCGAGAGTTTTCTGCAAGGAAATACCCAAATAAATGCTAATACTAAACGGCGATAGGAATGCCCATGTCGTAAGCCCTAGGTTTGGCACAACCCTTCTGGGTTCAGTTAAAGTAAGCTTCCGAAGGCGCGGAAACACGGGTATGTGGGTGCGGTACCACGGCAAAGCAGTCCTAAGACAGATCGCAGCGACAAGCAATCGTTCTTTTTAATTCCATATTATATATACTTTTGTGAGCTGGAGAGAAACTGCTGCCGCATTGCTTGAAGTTGTGGTGTAGGATCTGGAGTCACCTTCGGAAGTGTACCTTTACTAAAAAAACTTCAGGTAGGAATACTTAGCTACAAACTCTTTTTTTTCCATTAAGACTACTTACTGCATTTTCGCCTGTGGTTCTCCTTGGGGGTACAACGACCGGTGATGGCTGTGGTTTTGTTTTTGCTGGACTGATTCTTTGAGCGGGACTTCTAAGATACAAAAAACACAATAAAAATATGATGATCATGTTTTCTACAGAGCAGTTCACCGAGTTAGCTGATACAAAGGCCAGAAAATGTATACATACTACCATTTCAGGAAGCACGTAAGAACATCGCCAGAAAAAGATTTGAAATCCGGGAAAACTTGAACAAAGAGTCGCTTTAAAATCTATTCAACTCAATGATTTCACTCTGAAGAATTTTCTGATTCATTATCCTTGGCTTTGGCATGCCGGGAACGTGGATCCGCGAACTAAAGTAAAGTTATCTATAAAAAATAAAGGTGATTCTAAAGGCTTCAAATACTAGATAACATTAGCATTAAAAAAGCCGAAAGTAAATTCACTTTTAAAAAGAGAGTTCGCAACCACTATTTAGATCAGACTAAATAACTCTTAATTTTAAGTCTAGTCATAGTAATTATTATTAGGTTTCTCCTTTTTTATTTTGGTATTAGTTATAATATATATTAGTATATTTTATTTGTATAATGTGTATTAGTATCTATGTAAGTGTATGAATTTTCGAAAACTAGTAGTTATTTGTAATTTTTTTTTTTTTTGTACCCTACCACTATGTTGTCGTATTTGACCCTATGGTTGACTGGTAGAGAATGCCTTGTGGCATTCAGTCCGCCTATGTAACACTGTTGTACATGAAGTTTAAATAAATAAATAAATAACATGCCCAAATTACAAGATTTCCAGGGTACCATTTAAACATCATGATTAAGGAAATTAACCTTCTAGGTGGAGATTTCCTGGTTGCTACAGGTGGATCGGGTGACCTTGGGGTTGGTGTCGGCGCCATCGCCTCAGGGAACGTCTCGTTCTCTATCAGGTAGTTGTTATCAGTCTTGTCCAGCTCGTCCGTGCTCTGGAGTATCACCTCGCCGTTACTTTGGGGCCGCTGAAGATAATTTATTTATAACTAGAGCATGGAAGACTTGCGATTCTAATAAAACATAAAAAACGATCTCCACATTTAGAAATACAGTCGATTTTGCAATGTGAACAAAACAAGAGCTTCAATTTTATAATGGTTTTCGTGATAGTGCTAATTAAGTATTCCCCATGGACATATAGATGGAATTATAGTTTAAATCAAATCATTTATTTCTTTGTAAACATGGGTAATTCGTCCTCCATATTCTACCGTCACAGGGGCATGCAAATAATATTAAATTCCAAAATTAACTAGTAATTGTATAAAATTATAATACCGGATATTTTACAAAAAAAAAAAACAGACTAAGACCAGTAGTAAAATTTTAACAGTGATGTCAAAAGGAATAATAAAGTATGTCAATCTGGAAAAAAGTGTCAGAATAGCAACATTTATGTCAATCATAATAATAGTTGGTCAATCAGTGCAGAGATTTATCATTAAGGAAGTCGTCAATTGTGTAATAGCTTGTCTCAATTAATATTTGGTTAAGCGCCCTTTTCAATTTTATTACAATCATATTTTATTACATCAGGTACTTTTGGTTGAGAAAAGAAGAAATCAGAAGCTTGATTGCTTACCACATGTTTGACAGAATTCAGATCCGGTTCATGATTGTGGTTGAGATCGCCGGATCCATTAACTATGTTCTCTATTTTCTGCAACAATAACAAATATGGTTTATGAACAAGTACTAGGTAGAATTGATGGTGCGGTCCTGTAAAGACACGGCTCGTGATAGCGGCCTTTGACAGAGAATGTACTTGAGTGTCTGTGAATGTCCGCAACTTGTCCAGTCTTTTATTTTTTTTTTACTTACGTGTTGCTGTTGTTTCTTAACGCTGTGTGTGTTGTTGAGGACGTGCTTGTTGGCCTTCCTCTCGAGACTGGGCTTATTCGTATTGGACACCTTACTGTACCCATTGGGCAGGGGCTTCCGGGCCGCAGCCCTGTCTGTGTTGTGGATCGGCTGCAGGGGGTAACTCTTGTCGATGCCGGCTTTTGTACGACGCTCTTCGAACATCTGTCGCACCTGGCAAACAAAGTTAAGAACACAGTGTAGGAAGCATCGTGAGGAAACCGGCATGCCGCAAAATCACACATTCGATGCGGTGACTTCCGTGA
Organism: Cerastis leucographa; assembly: GCA_963082945.1. Lineage (NCBI taxonomy): Eukaryota > Metazoa > Arthropoda > Insecta > Lepidoptera > Noctuidae > Cerastis > Cerastis leucographa. The sequence continues at coordinate 4,453,510 of OY720366.1, forward strand.
ACCTGTACTGGGCTCTCTTGGTGAATGGTGGATTACGTCTGACAGAGAAGAAGTGGATGCCACAATGTCTTCGGATTTTTGGTTTGAGAAATGCCATTTTTTTGAAGGGTGTACATAGGGAAAAGAATTTGATAAAGACTAAGAATTGGAGAGTTTGATTGACTACAGCAATCAAAAGTATTTTAAATTAACCTTGAAAAAACAACATTGTTGGGTGTGTCCTCAAGGAATTTCTTCACCTTCGGTCATTAAGTAATTTTCTACGTATTACTGAATAGTAAATTGATATGGAATATATACATTCGTGGGAACGGCATTGACTTTTCCACTTGTTCTTTCAAGTAAACCTACACTTGTTTGTTTTATCAGCATTAAAATTTTACCGTCGTAATTTCTCGTGTGTTTTTTAGAAATTTTCCGAGGCAGTAAAAGCTGCTAGTGAAGAAGATATATATTTTTTACAATTTCAAACATCGTTGTATGCGACATTCGTTGATTACACAAAGGCCTTCGACAGTATCAACCACAAATCTGTTTTCAATGTAACAAACTAAAATATCTAATCCAAAACAATATGTAATGTTATAACACTGCATCAATGAAAATTAACATCACAAAGTCAACTTTTGCAAGTAAAGAAGGAGTCAAGCAAGGAGATCTGTTGTGCCCTAATCTTTTTACCAAGTACCTACTCTTGAAGAAGCTTGCAAATCTTAGCACGAAAAAAGGTTTTGAAAGCTCAGCTTCAAGTATGGTTTTTAGGGTAGACCACAGCTAAAGTGGTAAATTACATAATCATATCTTTAACGATGGATGGATTGTCGATGGAAAAAGGAATAAATGATAACGTCACGGATGACAAAGGAGAATGGAAGAAAAAGCGTGTTGTGCCGACACCAAGTAACATGGGGCAAGGGCAGGATGATGATGGTCTTTGCAAGTCTTCTTACCTTCCCCGGTTGGTGCGCAGCGGGGGGCAATGGTGGAGAGGTATGGTCTATGTTGCTGGGCGAGTGTCTCACCCTATCGAGGGCCCTCGCCTGCTGGGCTTCATAAAGAGAAGCGATCTTAAGCTCTCGCTCCTGCATCTGCTTTTGCTGGAACCGAGCCTGGGGGACAAAGAAGAAGAGTTTTTATTTGGAAAGTAAAGAACTAAGTATGTAGGTAACCTAAAGGTGGATACAGACTTTGCGAGGCATGCGCCACGAACGGCGCGCAACGAATACCCCGGCCATACGTATATATATGCCTCGCCACGAATACAAAGGTACACACCTTGCGAGGCATTCGCTGTGCGTTGTTCGCGGCGCATGCCTCGCAATATCTGTATACGGCTTAGTAGATTACATTTGTACTGGCAATCTAACTTTGAAATAAACTAAAAAAAAAAAAAAACTCAGTAAGTAGTCCAACTTTATCTAAACGGTTTCAACATTACAAAAATGATAATATTAAAATGTGATGAGAGCTTAAATTGTTGTGTGTGTGTCTCTAAATAAATTGTTTCATGGACAATACTCGTAGAATATTCACGCATGATTTCATCAGTATTCCACTTGCATAAGCAAAATTAAATCTCAAATTACATATTTAAATGACAATCACGTCTTAGATAAGATTACTCATCGCCTCGTTTCTCACAGTATCGCGATAACTTGAAAGTGGGGGCGTGAGGTCGGCGCCCACGCATCACTGCGCACAGACAACCTGTCAGTTGCCTTTACAACGACATTAATGTTCGATACCACACTTCCGTAATACTGTACCGAGTTTTTTTTAGGAAGTATGAGTAACATTTTCTGTTACGATTTTGTGAGAATATGTTTCAGTAGTGGCCGAAAAATACGCATTTCTTTGGATTAAGTCAGTAATGTGAATTTAGATTATTTTATTTGGCTGAATGTCGTGAATGGCTACAAAATGCGAAAAAAATAATTTTATATAATGACAAACTGGAACTCTATTTATTGAGTTTCAGGTAATACAATAAGAAGGAAATAGACAATATGTTTGTCTATTTTCTTTAGATCGTATTTCCTGAAACTCTTCCCGAAACAATAGGAATATTAATTAAATAATGAATTAAAGTTATCAATGTAGGTAAAATTGGGCTGAAGTAACACCATGACTAAGAAGACTGTCATCAAAACATGTTTGCAACCAAATGACGAAATCATTTATTAAACAACAATTTGGTTGATGAATGGCGTACCGATATCCTTCACCATATGACTCTTTGTAACTAACCCTAGTCCTCAAGTCTCTCAGCTAGAAGAGACAAAGCATCTAAGATCTTTGTGTTTGACTAAGCAGTCTTCGTTGACATTGATAAACGAACAAAGACGTGGTGCATGCACCTACCTTGGTATGAAGAGACATCTGGTTAGGGATGCTGTTGTCTAAAGACAAAGAGAATGATGCGCTTCAAGACTCAAGTATAGTAACAATGTTACATCGTGTGGTGTGAGGCACATTGTGACAAAAACTGTAACTAACGTGACATTGCCTTGACATTTTTCTAATAAAAAATCTGCGGTTTCATACAAAAGCGCAATACCTAGGTACACGATCAAAATCTATAGAACAGCTGGTTTCTATACATACAAAAAAATTAAAATTGAAGTGTCTGTTTATAATATTAAAATAACCGCTTTTTACTACATGCATATGAATGTATATACGGTACATATACCATAATAACATTTTTTACAATTATTGTCTGTCTCTCTGTTCCGGCTAATCTCTGGAACGGCTGAACCGATTTTGACGGGACTTTCACTGACAGATAGCTAATTTAATAAGGAGTAACTTAGGCTACTTCTATTTTAGAAGAAAAAAAAACCGAATAAAAAACTAAATAACTTTTTGTTAAATTCCACTTGGTAAATTCCACGCGGACGAAGTCGCGGGCACAGCTAGTCCTACTAATATTATAAATGCGAAAGTTTGTGAGGATGGATGTTTGTAACTCTTTTACGCAAAAACTACTGAATGGATTTGGATGGAATTTGGCACACGGGTTATAGGATACTTTTTATCCCGATAGTATGTTCCTGTGGGACAATTATCGAACTCCACGCGGGCGACGCCGCGGACATAAGCTTGTTTTAAAATAAAACACATAACACAACATCACGCCTGTCATACCCGAAGGGTTAGGCAGAGGTGTACCTAATAGTACACCCACATTTCACCACTTGTCTTTAAGACCCATTTAATAGGAGGTGAGCCTATTCCCATCTAACCGGCACAAATCTAGCTACTGAAAAATTCCAGATGGAAAACCTTAAAACGCTCTGCCCGACTAGGGAATAGACAACAGGAACATTGTTCAGCAGTCACGCTTCAGACCACTAGACCAAAGAGGTTTTCAAACAGTTTTTTTTTAATATTGTGTTAAATTGCTATTCCCGTTGCTCTATTCCATTCTAATTCTTTAAGGTGTTATAGCGCCACGATGGACCTCGATTTTTTTTTTTTTTTTGCAATTTGCTGGCCGGCGTCAGTTTCTTTATTGAATTAAATATGATTCGCGGCTGCAACAAATATGGCTTTACAGAATTATAATCATGAAAATCATCAATACAACCTTTTTTTTTTTTCATTCAATCCCATTGAATAATCAAATGAAAATATGAATTTCGCGGAATACCCTGGTGCTTAAAACATAAGAGAGATTAGAAAGAGCTTTCTAAAAAAAAAAACTAGCAGCTGCTGGTTTTTTTTTTGGGTATGAAAAATAGATGTTGGCCGATTCTCAGACCTAATGCACACAAAATTTCATACAAATCGGTTCAGCCGTTTCGGAGGAGTATGGTAACCAACATTGTGACACGAGAAAATAGGGGATCGGACTAGGTAAAGAAAACGTCATTCTATTTTGTCCGTCAGACAGGTAATACAAAAATATTAGACACGTATTTTTTGTTTTATCAAAATACTAGCTGTACCCAGCATGCGTTGCAATGCACTTTTTACTACCCACCTACCCTATCCGACCTACCTACCCTATCCTACCTACCCTACCCGACGCTACCTACCTACCTACTCTACCCTACCCTACCTACCTACTCTACCCTACCCTACCCTACCCTTACTACCTACCTACCCTACCTACCTACCCTACCCTACCTACCTACCCTACCCTACCCTACCTACCTACCCTACCCTACCTACCTACCCTACCCTACCTACCTACCCTACCCACCTACCTACCCTACCCTACCTACCTACCCTACCTACCTACCTACCCTACCCTACCTACCTACCCTACCCTACCTACCTACCCTACCTAACCTACCCTACCTACCTACCCTACCCTACCTACCTACCCTACCCTACCTACCTACCCTATCCTACCTACCTACCCTACCCTACCCTACCCTACCGTATCCTATGTCCTTCTCCTGGCTCTAAACTACCTCCCTGCCAATTTTCAGCTAAATCGGTTCAGCCGTTCTTGAGTTATAAGTGAAGTAACTAACACGACTTTCTTTTATATATATAGATAAAAAAAATTACTTAGTTAAAACTCATTAAAGTTGGAGAGTGGGGGCTTACTACGTCACAAGTAGGTATAAAACTTACCTACATGTGACGTCATGCGCCATTTCAACTCAATATATCTCCGTAATTTTATGACCACATGAAAAAAGAAAAAATGCGTGTCCAATACTTTTCAACAAACTACAAGACGAACAAAGAAAAAAAAATAGGATTATCCCCTATTTTACATAAAAATAAGAAAATAATGCTCCTGCTTCTGGTTCTCTGTTCTTTTATTCGAAACCTACCATAAGCAGGTTAATATAGAATAAACTGAGCCTACATTTAGGTAATCAAATAAATTATAGCCAATTTTTATATTTGGGTTGTGCCTTATATCATAGAACTGAAACACTATAATTATTTCATTTAAGTTGACCTAAATTATATCCAATGAGGTCCACACACGAAGAACTATGTTGATTTGATACGCTTAATGAGTTGTAATAATATGATAATATCTTTCTATCGTGATTTGAATGGAAATAAAAACGCCAATTACATAATTTTTGTGTTTAATCGAGATGGCCTGGTATAAAACTATAAGAACGCTCGAAAAAAAATCTTCTTCTCTCTTTGTTCCTTTGCCTTCTTCTTGCTTAAAAAAAGATACAAAACGTGAAACAATTTAAATAACATTCCTACCTAATTGTATATGTGCAAGTAAACAATTCTCCTAAGTGCAACGCATCGAAACCTTTTTTAAGCCCCGTCTAAAAAAGAGGGGTGTTATATGTTTGACGTGTGTATCTGTGTCTGTCTGGCATCGTAGACTCCATGGGCATCGCAAGCGGGCTCTAAAAGCTCGTGATTTTTTAAAATTTATAACTCTCCATTTTTTCCTAAATCCTGAAAAGTAAAAGGAATAGGAGGAAACCTATGCCCAAAGTGGGACAGACACGGCTAAGAAGCTAAAAATAATTTAAGTTTATAAGCATGAAATAAAAATTTGAATAATTTATTTTTGGTTTTTTAGAATTTTTTTCTGTCGGGTTTTTTTTTACTAAATACGTTGGAGTCGCCTATCAGTCTAATTACATGCAGCTGAATACCAGTGTTATGTCTGGTGAGCAACTTAGGTGGACAGATGATCTCATTAAAGTGGCCGGAAGAAACTGGATAGCCATAACATATAACCGCCAAAAGTGGAGAGATTTGGAAGAGACCTTCACTCAGCATTGGGTGGCCAAAGGTTGAAAAAGAGAAGAGAATACCAGTATTTTTCATGGACAGACTACCTAACCGACCTCCATTAACCAGTTACATACAGGATAACACAATACTCCTTGGTTAGACTGGCTGAATAAAAAATCATATAACCCAATTATCATCTTCTCTCCTTAGTACCTAAACTACACATTTGCAAGGTAAATGAAATACTTAAGTTGGTATGCCAAACTATATGTATGTTCATAGTTATGCTAAGTAATGTGTTGTATACTAATAGCCGCGTAGGCCAGGTCATTAGGCAGGGACTAGATTAACTAATCCGCTAAAGAACGGGTTACAAGCATTAAGCAGCTATTAGCAGACGACACACTTGCATTAATTACATTATTTTATAAACATGAGGTGAGCGTTTACATGGTATGTGTAGATTTTGTGAAGATAGGACACAAAGAAGAACAGAAGGTTCCTCCATAGGATATGTCTTGGTTCTTATTCATTGAGATTATGGTCTCGGTTAATAATAATAATAATTCATTTATTTATCAGACACAATGATCCATAATTTTGTAGGTACACTTAAAAATATTGTTAGTAATTCAAAAATCAGAGACAATAAATACACACAACACAATACCATTATTATAAATTTACAATCAAAATAGTATATAAAAATTTAATAACACAATAATTTTCCATGTCAGTAATGGCGGCATGACGTTTAGAAGTCAGACGCTTGGTCTCTGATTGTAGCAATATGAAATAAGAGAAATCTGTAATTGTAGCAATATGAAATAAGAGGTTTTAAAACCAGCTTGTGAAGAGTCGCTTGAATTTATGCTTACTGAAAGCCTAACCCAAATAATTGCGCGATACCATCTTAATTATATATCTGTAGAATTTAAGACCGAAGACCGATGGAGCAAACAAATCCTGGATCGCAAACCGGCACGCGTACTGAGGGACGGCCCCCAGTTAGATAGGCCGATGGATGAACTGACAACCTTATAAAGGTGGCTGGGTCAGATAAGATCGGGATGGTGGAAGAAAGAGAATAACAGAAACCAAGGAGATTATGACTATTTTGTACAATTTTTTTAGGTTGCCGATAAATGCTCTACACCCAAAGTTTTTCGCAAATCTGAAACATGCTTTACACAAGTACGTCACGACATTAAAATTCACAACGTCCAGCATTCGATGTACGCAACATCACAATGTGCAATGCACGATGCACGTTTGGCGTGTTATATACGCGTGTGTGCACAGTGCTGGTTTGTGCGTGCGATCGTGACAGATACACTATGACTGTACAGTCGAACAAGGTATTTGGCATAATTGGCAACTTCAAACTGCTTTGGAATACTGCAATGCTTCTTTTTGAAGTGAAACTTCTTATGCGACTTCCAAGAAGTACGCTACCATGGAAGGGGAATATTTTCTAAAACTCACTAAGAGATGGCAGTATTATAAGATTTGTGACTACGTAGTTCTACTAGGTACGCTAGAAGGCGTGCAAAAAGTCATGCATTCGACTCATCGGTGTGATCAGCCTTCGCTCAATTCCCATGAGTATAGAATAACCTCGATAAACTTATGTAATAATTATTAATAAAAATATTACAACAACAAAATATTATTTAGAAGCTCAATAAATTAACGAGAGTGAATGCGTGGCACTCGAACGCATGCGTATAGTATTACGAAGTTTCACTTCTTCCGCGCGGAGGGACTCCACGCACTATTTATTTTTTCGTGTGATTAGTGCCTAAGCTGGTGTCAATGTTTTTTTGCCGCCTATGGGCTTCTGACTTTGCTAACCGTGCCGAGGAATATTTGGTTTCAACACGATATTTTCCTTTACCGCAGCTAGTGATACTTTAGTTTAAATACAATACGCATGATTAAGAAAAATCAGAGGTGCCTTGGGCAGTCCTCCGGGCATACTACTAGGCTATCACTGCTTCTAATAATTGTGCAATGGAATGGAATGCTGAGTAGTCCATTTGTCCGTAGTTCATTAAGTCCGTAGTTCTTAAGAGTACTCTCTTAAGGTCGTAGTATAAGCATAATATTGGCTTATGATGTACCTTCTCTTGGTGACAGAGTGGGCCACATATCTGGATAATCCATCATGTGGACCCAGTGCATGTTGGTGAATGATACAGCCTTCAAATCTTTGGTTGCAAGACTATTGTCCTTCAGTTTTAAGACCAGTGCAGATAAAATAAATTATACAAAGTAAATTGTCTGCCTAGATTCTTGGCCAATTGGTAGTGTAGTGCAAAATAAATATTTTTGCCCGTCTACCAAATAGCTTGTTCGACTGTACCTGCCTGCCTACTGTATATGATACTTGCCGCTTTGGTTGCAAGTGTCAGCTGGTGGATTGAAGACGAGTGTTTGTTTATACTCTGTGTAAGTAGCAAGTACTAACAGGCTATTTTTAGTCTATTCTGCTTAACTGTATTGTTAAGTCGCGGTTGTTGCGAGAAAGACTGTGATGCCTGGCCAAGTGAGCAAGCGCTTAAGATTTTTAATCATCTTCCACGGCATGAACTCACATACTGCTGCGTATAGCCCTCTCTTTTCTTGTGCCAATTTCCACGCTCCTGTGCCAAGATCAACCAGATTTTTAATTAATGCGGTTTCAGTTTAAATGGACCCAGTAGGCATTTAAGTTAGACCTAATAAGAGATGGTTAATGCACCATCTCTTCTTACCAAATTGTATGCCACGAAATGCGGCTGAACTTGATAGAACTTTTCTGTATCCCATTTCTGTACTGTACACCGTGTTTCAACAAATAAAATTTAATTACTTACTTAAAAAACAGTCTTCAGAAAAGGTAAAAAGAAAACTGAAATGCTTACAAAGGAAAAGTTATCAGAAATAATATTTTTAAACCGTTATTATCAGTACGATAAAAATAAATAGCGAATAAGCGAAACGTAGTGCCGTACTAGCATCTACAGAGTAATTCCTTATAAACAAAAACCTATAAAAATAAGCTATCACAAAACAAAGCTAAAAAAGTCGCATAACGACCTTGTAAACATATCAAAAGCGAAAGGAAAAACTGTATCATTAAAAAACGTCGAGTAATATAGTCGTGGGTGTAAAATCAATAGCTCGGCAGTATGCAAACGGACAAGGTTGGGACTACGACCATTTGTGGAGACAATTGACACTATACGGAAGATTGGCGATGGTGACGAATTAGAAGGCCATTCCGGGTGCGATGATTAGTTAGATATACTGAGGTAGGTGCACAATTTCACGAGTGGCTGAGATTGAGTCGGAGTAATTAATTTAATGAGTTGGTTAACTAACTTAATTGGTCTATTAGTCATCAGCCCCTTCTCTAAGAATATTAAGACTTTCAGCGTTACTGAAGTGTGTTTAAATGTAGTAACTTTACAAACCATAACCTGGGCTGTCTGATTATTATCAGCATCCCAACATAAACTCTATTTCCAAAAACCAAAGCTCGAATTAACAACTGTAAACTGTTTTAACCGAGCTGAAAACAATCACCGATAAACTTCAGCCAAATAAGACTAACTGTAAAAAGAGTCCCATCATCATTTGCCTAGCCTTTCCAACTATAAAAGGTGTTGTTTTGCATCCTTGTCAAAATTCAGGAGGTTGTCACAAAAGGCATAAATAATCAATTAAAATTACGGTACCTAGTTAATTATTAATAAACGCAAATTAAGGTACCTAGATTGATTATCGGTACATCGAGGTGTTGAAGTGTTTGTACAAAAACGCCACCATGTCAGTCCGACTTCAGGACCAGACCTCGGAACCTATCCCTCTGCAGCGAGATGTGAGACAAGGAGACGTCATATCTCCGAAACTGTTCACCGCTGCACTGGAAGATGTCTTCAAGGTTCTGGACTGGAGAGGGCTAGGCATCAACGTTAATGGCGAGTACATCTCTCACCTTCGATTTGCCGACGATATAGTGGTCATGGCTGAGACCATGGAGGACCTCAGTACAATGCTCGATGACCTCAGTAGAGTTTCCGAAAGAGAGGGTCTTAAAATGAACATGGACAAAACCAAGGTCATGTTGAATGCCCATGTAACACCCACTCCTATCAAGATCGGAGACTCTACTATCGAAGTTGTAGACGATTATGTCTACCTGGGACAAACGGTCCAGTTGGGTAGGTCTAACTTCGAGAAAGAGGTCAATCGTCGAATCCGACTCGGCTGGGCAGCGTTCGGAAAGCTGCGTGGTATCTTCTCGTCCAACTTACCGCAGTGCCTCAAGACGAAAGTCTATGACCAGTGTGTGCTGCCAGTGATTACATACGGGACCGAAACGTGGTCGCTCACAATGGGCCTCATCAGAAGGCTCAAAGTCACCCAAAGGGCAATGGAGAGAGCTATGCTCGGAGTTTCCTTGCGTGATCAAATCAGAAATGAGGACATCCGCAAGAGAACCAAGGTTACCGACGTAGCCCGAAGAATTGCCAAACTTAAGTGGCAGTGGGCAGGGCACATTGCTCGCAGAACAGATGGCCGATGGGGCCGATAAGTTCTGGAATGGCGACCGCGAACCGGGAGACGATGCGTTGGAAGGCCTCCCACTAGGTGGACCGATGACCTGGTGAAGGTTGCGGGGATCCGCTGGATGCGTGTCGCACGGGACCGGTCAATCTGGCGACACTTGGGGGAGGCCTATGTCCAGCAGTGGACGTCTTTCGGCCGAAATGATGATGATGATGAAGGTACCTAGCTAATTATTAATAAACGCTGATGTTTTTGGTTGTTTATGTGTGTCAGAATTTCAGAATAACCCCCATAACGTGTTTTAGGGAATAAAAAATGATCGAATAAACGTTTGAAATTGTTTGTATGTGTGGATGCGCGATAGGGCGAGTTTAAAACACGGGTGGTTTATACTTAACGATTTCCGTCAATAAAAATGTAAAAATTAACTACACGTTTTATAATTGATTCGGGACGAGAATCATGAGCATAGTTACCTCCTTGAATTTGACGAGGATGCAAAATAACAGCTTGTTTAGGGGTCGGCTTCCTGTGTAACCGAATACAGCAGAATTTTACATGAAGCGACTGCCTATCTGACCTCCACAACCCAGTTAGTACTGGGTAATACGATACCCCTTAGTAAGACTTGTTGTCCGACTTTAAGGCCACTGACTACCTGTACCTAACGACTGTCAAAGATCCACAAATGACAGCTGGGACCAACGGTTTAAAGCGCTTTCTGAGGCACAGGGGAAACTCGGTATTGTCGGTGGTAACTGTCAAAAGAGCTTTTTACCTAAAAGAAAAGTCCAAAGACCGGCCAAACTGTAACCAGCACCAGTATGTATGGAAAAGTTGCGGTTATCATACTTATCATGTAGATTTAGTTTTGATGGTATTTACAACCATACTCTTCATACAGCAATCGATAGCAATGCATGTTGAATAAGGAGTCTTGTTCAGCAGAACTAAAGAAGACATAAAATTGAGATAACAAAATTGCGCAATTCTGCAACTATGGTCACAAAGTTGGCAATCAGCGAAACTAATTACGTCAAGCAATCTATGACACAATTGAAATATGATGAGGTGCGGACGAAAATAATTATAGTTAGGCAACATCCGCGTAACATACGAGTTCTAATGTGTGCTAAACTGTTTAACTGTCGCACTTGCAATGCTGCTCTTGCGTTGTTCACAAGAATAGATTAGTAAAGTTATAACGAATTTTACGTTGTTATAAGTTGTTGGCATAGCACACGGAACAAGTCAGCTGAACTAGCATAAGGCTATAATAAAAATAGTGCGTGGAGTCCCTCCGCGCGGAAGAAGTGAAACTTCGTAATACTACACGCATGCGTTCGAGTGCCGAGTCACTCTCCTTAATTTATTGAGCTTCTAAATAATATTTTGTTGTTTTCTTGTTGTATTATTTTTATTACATAATTATTACATAAGTTTATCGAGGTTATTCTACTCATAGAAATTGAGCTGGTCACACCGAAGAGTCGAATGCGACTCGACTGCTTGCACGCCATCTTGCGTACCTAGTAGAACTACGTAGTCACAAATCTTGTAATACTGCCATCTCTAGTGAGTTATAGAAAATAATCCCCCTCGATGGTAGCATTAAACTTGTTGGAAGTCGAATAAGAAGTTTCACTTCAATGTTGGCTAATATATAAGTAGAACCGATGATAAGCAAGCGGAACAGAAACGATCTCCTCAGGGTGGCTGGGAAGAACTGGATGAGAGTTTCCGAGAATCAAGTCAAGTGGCGTGCGATTGAAGCGGCCTATGTCCAGCAGTGGACTGCTGTAGGTTGATGATGATTAAGGTAATAAGGTGTAGAGATAATAGTGACGTCTCGCGAGATCCTCAGGTGTACTATTCGCATCTAGTAATAAAGCTCTAATAGATCGGTGTAAATGGTTAATTAGAAGAAATGTCCTCTAAAAAGTTATTATATAAATTAAACAAAGAAATAAAGAAGCCTAGGCACGCCACTACCGGCATTACCACACTCATCTTACTCCCCCTTGTGCTTACAAGAGGGGATGATTGGTCAAGAACGCTGACTATACGAAGGTACATACGTAAAAATTGCCTTCAATCTTGCAATCACGCCTACACTCGAAGCTTTGTCCGAACTTATTGATCAAATAAAATACATGAAGCCCTAAGTGAATTTTAACCCCCCTATTAAATGCAAACAACCTCAGTAACCAGGATAGAAAACTATAGAATCTTTTGATTTATTTTATTTTCATCTACTGGCCAAGCTGAAAGCAATACGAAATTTAACACAGTTTCCATAGTTGTGATTGAGGGTAAAACTCTAGTAATAGATAAAAAAAAAACTCGTTTAGATAGAGCCAATTAAAATAATTCCAAAAAGAATTTAAGTGGTATTCCTCCATTCCCTTGTTTTTCTAATGACCCTACTAACGATGTTTAAGGCAACAGATAATTATCAACAGTGTTTAGGCGAGCAAGTATGCAATGACCATAGCAGTGTGCGGGTCTGCGCGGGCGCACAGTGGGGCGACTGCGCTGACTCACCAGTCATCGACCTTAAGTATGTAGATTGAGGTAATGCCATGATAAGTTAACGTTGTTTATATTTTTCTTGAGAAATATAGTAATTTATTGCAACACAGTTTTTATTACGGGAGCTTGTTAGCGAGATAAAAGTATACTATGTCCTAACTCAACCAACCCGCACTGGGCCCGCGTGGTGGATTACAGCCCACTCCCTCTCATAGGAGAGGAGGCCTTTGTCCCAGCAGTGGGAACATTATAGGCTAATGATGATGATGATGATGTCCTAACTCAGGTTATGTCAAGGTATGTATCCGTGTGCCTTTAATTTAAATACATTTAATTGTTAGAATTTGTCAGACATATTTAATTTTACTTTCGCATTCATAATACTTTTTGGTATTAGTTTAAAAGTATGTATTTTGTCTTAAAAAAACTGTTTATTCTAAAGAAGTAAGAGGAGCGCGTGGCTAAATAATAATAGCCGCACGGGTCGATCTTTAAGGTTAAGCCGTAATTGCCGAGGTTGGTCCTTGGATGGGTGACCATAATTACATACCGAATTTCCTCCTTGCCTCGGAAAGCACGTTAAGCCGTTGGTCCCGACTGTCATTTGTAGATCTTTGACAGTCGTTACGAGTAGTCAGAAGCCAGAAGTCTGACATCCAGTCTTGCCAAGGGGTATCGTATAACTCAGTTACTGGGTTGTGGAGGTCAAATAAGCAGTCTTCAGCTTCATGTAAAATACTGGTATTCAGCTGCATTGGTTGGACTGTAAGTCGCGATCGACCCCAAGATAGTTTGAGGAAAGGTTAGGCAGATGATGATGATATTCTAAAGAAGTAAGAATTTAGCCATGCTTAACCTTTGTCCAGCTGTTGGCTAAATGATGAAGTTTTCAGCTTAATGAAACTTGTTATGTAATTTTTAAAAGACATCTTACTTTCTCCTGTTCGCACGAAGTTATTTTGTATGTTTTGGCTTTCAGTCGATCATCTTCAGAATTATAAGTACGCATGTGTTTCACTAACATGCGCATTTAAATGATAGCAAAAGATTTCTCGCAATAGGGATGATGACTGGGTAAAGAAAACGAAATTCTATTTTGTCCGTCAATCAGGTAATACAAAAATATTAGATACGTATTTTTTGTTTTATCAAGTAAACAAAAAAAATATTTAGTTAAAACGCATTAAAGTTGAAGAGTGGGGGCTCACTACGTCACAACTAAGTATAAAATGTACTGAGCCGTGACGTCATGCGCCATTTCAACTCAAAATATCTCCGTAATTTTACGAGTATGTGAAAAAAGAAAAAATACGTGTCAAATACTTTTTAATAATCTACCCGATAGACAAATAAAAAAAAATGAATCACCATCCCTATTTCGCTGTTGCCCAACATTGTTGACTTCGTAAGGAACTGTGTAGGTATTAGCTTATTGTTCCACTTGAACGATTCCAAAGTGGATTAGTAATTTCGACAAGATTCCTAAGCCTATTAGTCTAGTAAACAGTTGCTTTATAACAATTCTTTAAGTCGCATATTGCAGACCATTCATACCTTATGACGAAGAGAATAAAGTTTTTTGGGGGTCATCCATAATGTACGTCACACTAATTTCGTGTTTTTTTTTACCCGTCCCCCGTCCTTGTTGGTCACATTTATGAGACTCTCCCCTCCCTAGTGTGACATCACATATCTTTGAATTTTACCTACATTTTTAAATTATTAAATTAAAACTGCACTTCTGAAATAAGTTTTATTTCCATTTAATGTAACTAGTAGAGCGAGTGTGAACCTGCCAACAAAACAATTTTATCCTTACAGATACAGATAGAGTTCGAAATATTTTAGGTTTTTCGTTAATAGTTCAAATGTTAATGGCATATTAACACTTAAATGTATAACATTTGTTGAACGAAGAAATGTGATGTCACGAAACATAGGACCCCTCCCACCCCTTGTCACATAATGTAACACTTCGTCGACCCCCTCCCTCCCCCTTAACGCGTGACGTACTTTATGGATGATCCTGTGATGCAAAACCTGAGGTCAAGAAACAATATAATATAATATATAAACATAGTAATGTCGAAAAGATTAAACTGAACACGATCAGCTTATCCAAACCGTGTTCAAGAGCTACGTGTACATCAGTTTTTTTTATGCTAAAAATGCTTGCGTTTGGCCTCAACTCGCCTGATGTGAAGCAATGATGCAACCTAGGGTCGAGCACGCTTGCCTAGAAGAAACCGATTCGCTCGAACTTTGAAGAGATCCAGATTATAATGATCAGGCAACAGAGAAGCCAGCAGTGAATTCCACAGACTGGCGGAAAGTAAACCAAAAGAAATGATAACTCTGGCTTCAGTGTCATAATTACTTTGGAATATACAAGGTGTGGTGTTTCTTCTCGTCAAATTCGAGGAGGTAACTATGCTAATGATTCTCGACCCGAATCAATAATAAAATGGGTCAGTAATTTTTATTTTTGTTTTATATTTACGGAAATCGGTAAGTGTGGACCATCCGGTTTTTTTTTATACGCGGCCCGTCTGATTCTCGCCATATAACCTCACTTTTACACCTACAAACAATCTCAAACGTTTATTGATCATTTCTTATTCCCTAACCTACGTTAAGGAGGTTATTCCGATATACTGACAAACTTAAACAACCAAAAAATCAGCGTCTATTAATAACTAACTGGGTACCGTAATTTAAATTGATTATTTATATCTTTTGAAAACCTCCTGAAATTTGACGAGGATGCAAAACAACACTTTGTATTCATACAATGGCAGCTCATGAACGCCTTCAATATGCGCTCTCAGCTTTATTGGTTAATTGGCAAAGAGTTTGGCAGTTTTAGTAGCGTCCATCAGCTCCTTTGATGTGCAAACAACAGGACAGGCAGGACACGACTATAATATTCGTCAATTAAACCAAAAACTTAGCCTGCTTGAATCTTATAGACAGGTACTAGGAGACCATCACCCAAAACATATTAATTTGGAAGTCAATAATGATAGTGTATGAAGTCATCAACCGATACACACAAATTATAGATGCAGGTTGTATTTGCAAATTGGTTATAGCATTGTTGAGGACATACGATACGAATAAATTAGTATCGTCAAATGAATTTTGATCGAAGATAACAAACACATTCAGGGTCGCAGCGATGAGTAATTTTATGTTATGAACTATGAGCTAATAAAACTTTTGGCTGTAATAGAAATGGCAAGTTTGGTGGCAGTCCTGAGGTCATGTCAGCTTAAGTCGCATATGATTATGATGAATAGGGGATGATCAATTTATTTTTTCTTCGTGGTCATAAAATTACGGAGATATATTGAGTTAAAATGGCGCATGACATCACATGTAGGTAAGTTTTATATCTACTTGTGACGTAGTAAGCCCCCACTCTCCGACTTTAATGAATTTTAACTAAGTATTTTTTTGATATTTTGATAAAACAAAAAATACGTGTCTAATATTTTTGTATTACCTGTCTGACGGACAAAATAGAATGTCGTGTTCTTTACCCAGTCCGCACCCCTATTGTGACTCATACATAATTTCTTTATTAGGGTGTTACTACACCGATCGATCGATCGATGGTAGAATGGATTAGTCGACGTCGATCTATAGTTTCTACTATACCATTCGATCGATCAACGATCAATTGTTTGTCGCCCGGTATCCGTCGATCAGCCAAAGCTACCACACCAATCGATCAACATCGACCGATGTACATTGATGATCGACGATCGATCGATTGGTGTGTTAACACCCTAATAAAGAAATAATGTATGAGTCACAATTAATCATAATTCTTTTGCCCTCATCCCAATTCATTTGGGGTCATGGGGTCGGCGCAGCATGTCTTCTCCTTCCATACTTCTATATTACTCGTCACTCTCATCAGACACCTCCATTTTTGCCATATCATCCTTAACACAGTCCAGTTTCTGTGGTCGTTCTCTAGTCTTATACCCATCCTCATTCATACTAAAAACTTTCCTCACGACATTTTCCTCATTCCTCCGCATCACATGCCCATGTATGCGGAAGAGTGAGGAATGTATCACTCACAATTATTGGTAAAATTAAGTATATCTCCATATTTCTTTTTCTATAAACATCTCGAAGATGTATTTGATTACATTTGAAAATAAGATTTTTCGCAATAAGTTAGTAGAAGAGTCTCACAATTTTCAATGGTAACCATTCAAAAACTTTTATGGCTCTTTCATTCAATCGTTTTCACCGTAAAAGTCGGTATAATTAGGGTTCGTCGTCCTGCAATTCGATTGGTATAGAACACCCTTGATAAATAGTTCATTAACCTTTCAACCATACCAAATGTGGTGGACATAGCAATTAAATACCACTCCACCATCGGTCGCTTTTATTGGCCAAGTCAATATTGTCAATCCATTCTAATATAATATTATAAATGTACTTTATTTATTTGTCTGTGAGGTACCTTTCATGCTTTGCGCCTCACGAAAGAACTTACGCAAAATAGCGCGTATTTTGTACGTGGACTTGCGGACACCAGTCCGTTATACAATACAACATTTTTTGAAGTTCTTATGTGACTTCCAACAAGTTTAACGCTACCATTTCTAAAACTTACTAAGAGATGGCAGTATTATAAGATTTGTGAATACGTAGTTCTAATAAGTACGCAAGATGGCGTGCAAACAGTCATGCATTCGACTCTTCAGTGTGACCAGCCTTCGCTCAATTTTCATGAGTAGAATAACCTCGATAAACTTATGTAATAAAAATAATACAACAAGAAAACAACTATTTAGAAGCTCAATAAAATAACGAGAATGAATGCGTGGCACTCGAACGCATGCGTGTAGTATTACGAAGTTTCACTTCTTCCACGCGCAGGGACTCCACGCACAATTTTTTTTATTTATTTGTGTAACCATTAGTGCTTAATTTGGTGTCAGAGTTTTTATGCCGCTCATGGGCCTCTAACTTGGCATTACATGCCGTCGAGAAATATCTCTCAGGCATGCTGGTTTCCTCACGATGTTTTACCTCACCCAAGCAAGTGTTAAAATTATACAATACGCACATATATCTGGAAAATCTGAGGTGCGTCTTGGGTTCGAACTTAAGACCTGTTACTTGTCAGGTCTGAGACGTTGACATTACTTAGGCCCCTCGCCCACGGCGACTTTTTGTAGCGATGCTGTCGCGCGTTTACGAAATGCACGACTGCATCGCTACTAACCTGCGTTAGTCGCATTTGCAACGCGCTACAGAAGCGATGCCAGCGCGCTACTAACGCGTTACAGTATCGCGACTGTATCGATGCAAACGCGCGACCGTGTCGGACGACATCGGGGAGAGAACTGCCTACGCTTCGTCTGATTACGTAGAAGCAGCACCAAAGACATCGTGACTAATATTGTCTCAACGGAGTCCATCTTGCAACTGTAGCGATCGCAGGTACTTTTGTGCCGGTACTGAATCGCGTTTGCATCGCGACAGAAGCGCACCAGTATCGCGTTTGCATCGCGACTGAATCTGGGCCCGTGAGCGAGGGCACACAGCTAGCGACCGCTT
This sequence comes from Cerastis leucographa, assembly GCA_963082945.1. NCBI lineage: Eukaryota > Metazoa > Arthropoda > Insecta > Lepidoptera > Noctuidae > Cerastis > Cerastis leucographa. The sequence goes on from OY720366.1 coordinate 4,471,867, forward strand.
CGCGACTTTTTTGATGCAGACGCGCGACAGCATCGCTACTGCATCGCTACAAAAAGTCGCCGTGAGCGAGGACCCTTAGCTATCACTACTTCTCTCCTCGATGACATTGGCACACGAGTAGACAACCTACCGTTGATCTGAGGTAGGAAATAGTATATAACTTATTCCTCTACGTCGGTAACGTACTGGATTGCCGACCCTCACACGGGCGAAGCCGCGGGCAAAATGCTAATACTTCATTATATGGAAAGAAGCAAACACTACATCCATTTGAATGTTTTAAATAATTAAAGAAAACCTTGCTTATAGCGACATATCAGGGAAACTTTAATTTGAAACTGTAACTAATCATTAGTTTCGAGAAGTTTTAGAAGGGCGGACGTTTGAAATGTTGAAGGTCGAATCGTTTACTTACATTTTAAGTAGATACGCACGGACACCAATCAAGCTATGCAAAACCAGTTTATGCGGATCTCTCCAATGTACAGGAAGTTGAAACAAAGCGAGGACAAGTTATACTGGAAATGTAAAGGTTTGATTTGGTATGGGAATCAAGACAGGTGCTGTGAACGCTATAAAGAAAACCTTCAGAATACGTAAGCGAGTATAGAATTTAATAGTAAACGGTTAAAATGGGGTATTTTTAGATCCCAAGTTTGAGAACCTGTAATTTGTAACAGCTGTCGTTAAACTTCAGGTTATTTTTTATGTTTACATAAAATGTCGAAAAAGAATATTCATGGATAAGTTTCAGTATGGAAGCTTTTGGTATTGAGTAAATTAATACATTTGAAACGTATCTATTAATTAAAAACACAAAGTTAAAATTAGTTAAAGTTTCAATGGGCTGCACTTCATAATCATTGGCAATTTGCACTCCCTCGTTATATTGGGCAGTTAAAAATGTATCCTTAGAAAATGATAATGAAAATCCATATGTATAAGTTTTTAAAATTACATGTTCTCTAACAATATCATTAACACTGCAAACGAGATATTTACCTAATAGTAAACATGGAATTGCTTTTTTTTTTTTTTCAAGTTGCCCCCTATAGGAATTTTGTTCTGTATCGTGGGTGCGTTTTATAAACATTTAAACTCACATACACAAACAGCCAGACCCGGAACACAAGTACCTGGAGATCATATCATCAATCGCTTAGCCACTGCGCCAACCGTGCTGTCAAATATCTCGTTTTTAATGTTAATGATCACATATTATGTAGTTTATGCTTAAAACTTTAAACTTAATTAGTTGCACTGATTTATTCGTATACCCTATATGACGGCATGACCTACGATGAACATAGTCAAGAATGTCACACTTCATATTTTGTAAAAATATCGCACCAAAAAGCCCAACAACCAACGTTATTGTCATTAAATCTTGTAAAAAGGTTACATCATGCATGCAAACTCCATGCAACGTTAAACATAGAACGGTGTTTCTGTTCATGCATCCTGTTTCAGCCGCGAGGGGCGACAGGAAACCACATCATTTGGTTGCAAAAGAAAAAAGAAAACAGTCCAACGACTTTACTGTTTTTTTTTTTAAATAGGTTTTTTTTTGTTGCTGAGTCTTAATTTCACATAGCGCGTGTAATTCGCGTGAGTTTCAATATTTTAATGAAGTTTTGGCACTTATTGTCGGATTGATGAATAAAATGAAATATACATCTACACAAATAAAAGAAAATGAACTGTTTATAATCTCAAAATAACAGATTTTTGCTGAATGCATATGAAAGTTTACACGGTACCAAAACAAAAACACATTTATCTGTTTGTTCCGGCTAATGTCCGGAATGCTGGACCGATTTTGACGGGACTTTTACCGGCAGATAGCTGATGTCATAAAAAATAAGTTAGGCTTATGTATTTTATTTTAGGAAAGTAATTAAGGTTCTGTGAAAAAATTAAAAAGCCCTTGAAATTGTTAACAAAATCCGATTCAAATAAGGAATATTTTTATAATAATTTCAGGCGGTCATACTTTAACTAGTACATTGTATATCAAATAACGCTGAAGAGTTTATTGTTTGAACGCGCTAATTTTTGGAGCTTTCCGTCACATTTGTTAGCCTAATTCTTGAGGAATATTATAGGATATTTAACATAAACGTTACGATTCTTAAGAGCCGAGAAAAGACAGAAACGGCGGAAGAGACCGCGGGGCACAGCTAGTAAAATTAGATGCATGGAAGTTTTGAAACTTAATTTTACATATTCCTTTCAAGACATAAGATGACTTCGTACAAATCCTATGTAGGAAAATTTTGTTGTATTAAAAAAGAAAACAAATAATTGCTACTATAAGTCACTATTTTTGCAAATACCTTTGGATGTTGAATAGTCAGCCAGCCGTTCCTGATTTCAGCAGGATCAGCGTCCTCCAAGGATATCGAAGATATTGTCCTAGGCCCTCGCGACTTCCAATGTTCAGGTTCCCACCAATTAACTTGATCCAAGGAACGGGATATACCACGAGCTTCCATGGAAGACAGCACCCTTACCGTCCAGGACTTTCTTGGATATTTGCAATACTTTCTTGCTCTTTTAAAATGCTGGCTTCTCCATGATAACACTAATAGATCAGATTGTTTTATGTTACCATAGTTTTGTCTTCAATTCTAGGAACAACGTCCACCCTTCCCCGAAGCCCAAAGCTGAATGAAACCGAGGGATGTTTGTTTGTACCCCTGGTTGCCTAGCAACGGAGCACGTGGAAATTCAATGTCACGGCATTATGAATAAATCATGACCTTTGCGGGACTACGGTTACAAGTAACTTGACCCAGTCGGGCAAACTTATTACCACATCTGGTTTTAGCGAATGACGTCTTAATTCTTGGAGTCAAGGTTGATATTTGAACAAGCGATGTTATTTTTTTCTTTTTAAGAAGCTGTTTATCTTTGGCATGAGTTTTAAATTATTATAACAGTATGTTTTCTGAGTTAACGTCTTCGTGTAAACAATACTGGGAGGTTCTCAAGTTTCCTGCGGTCTTACAATGGATTGGTTTCAAGTTCATTGTCAGAGTTACAATAGATGCATAACTCTTGATTGTATAAACATCTTAATCGGGATTAAATTAATTAGCTGTCGCATATTGAAGCTTAATCTTTGATTTACTACCTTAGTTTAGCACGCTGTTTAACGAACGATGGCGTTTTCTAACAAACTTTCTGCAGGGATGATTGATTTAAATTGTTGCATTAGTTAGGTATTATTAAATAAACTGCAACAATTTTAAGAGCTTTTCAGGGGGCTACGCAGTGTAGACTTCACACAACGAATTTGACAAATGTTATGAGTCATCATCTGCCTAGCCTTTTCCCAAACTATCTTGTGGTCGGTTTCCAGTCTAACCGGATGCAGCTGAAAACTACACTGCCTATCTGACCTCCACAACCCAGTAACTGGGTAATACGACCCCTGGGTAAGACTGGATGTCAGACTTTTGGCTTCTGACTACTTGTAACGACCGTCAAAGATCTACAAATGACAGCCGGGACCAACGGCTTAACGTGCTTTCCGAGGCACGGAGGAAACTCGGTATGTAATTATGGTCACCCATCCACTGACCTACCTCGGCAAGCACGGCTTAACCTTAAAGATCGACCCGTACGGCTGTTATTATTTTGCCACGAGCTCCTCCTTCTATGTTATGAGTACACTAAGATTATGAAGATTTTGACTATAGTAAGGTACAACCATTATGAAATATGCATTTCTTAAAATAAACAACTTTGTTTTCGTGATCTATGGCGAAAGTTTTGCAATTACATCGTTTGTTATCATCACTTTCTAACTTTCGACAATCCTCTCCATATATTGCAAATGTAAAGATCATGTTTCGGTATTATCTCTCCGGTTGTTATAACAATTTAAGTCTTATCACGTCGGCTTTATGCATCATATTGTAATGTGCCGCCCACGTTAGGCAAGAAGCTAAAGCCATGTATGTGCTGAAGATTGATGAAGGTGACTGACTCATACGTCCTTGTATGGCGTCGTGGTTAGACGAACAGAACTGATGACGTCACAAGACCTCTTAGTACTTTCCTTCTCTTTGCTTTGACATACTCAAAGGTCGTCTGAAGGCTCCAGGTTTTCGTATTCACTAAGGTCAGTTCCGTTGGCAAACTAAGAGATTTAAAAAAAATGTGTACGCTGATTTAGCTCTTATATCAATAAGTTAAATGTTATATTACTGTACATTGATGATCTGTAGATTCAACCTCGCTGGCGATTTATATATGGTAATGTTCGTTATGGTCATTGCCTTAATTTTGCATTGAATCTGTTAATGATGTTGTTCCAAATTGTGGTGTATTTATAAAGAAGTTAGTTAACATTTTGCAATACAATAAAAAATATTTTTGAAGATGAATTCGATCTACTAGCACTGCAATTTTATTTCCAATCATCTAAAGTCATAATTCATTGTCATGGTTTGCTGCAGCTCTTTGAAAGCTATAATTTACTAAGTACAATCGCAAAAGAAACTGTTACAAAGCATTATGTTGCCGCATTGCTGAAGTTTATGCTGACGCTATTTATTGAAATAGTCCGTTTTCAGTCACGACCATAACATTGGCGTCAATAACTTTTGTGTGAGAAATGCTGGAAATAAAGCAATTAATTTATTATACCCACAGGTGGCACTGTTGAATAAACCTATTATTAGATCAATATCGTCTTACTCCTCCTAGGGTTACTCTGATAGAAATCATAATTTGTTTGTAATCAGTGCTGCTGCGCAATTCACGAATTTTATTTTGACGGCATGGTTGGCGCAAAGGTTGAGCGATCGACTGGTGCGCTGCGTGTCGCAGGCTCGATCCCCGCACGGAACAAATATTTGTATGGCCTACAGATAGTTGTTCCGCGTCTGGCTGGTGTATGTGAGTTTAAATATTTGTAAACGCACCCACGATACAGGAGAAATTCCTAGCGTGGGGCAACGTTTTTTAAAAAAAGAAAGAAATAATTTACAAACAGTTTAGTGGGAGGGTTCAGACGGATTTGCCATAAAAAAAACATGTCAGAAGCAAACTATTGCGTAACCGCTGGCCGTGTTGAGAATGAGCGGAGTTGGGGAACACGACTTCTTCTAGCTAATTTACGCAGGTAAGGCAATCGTCTGTGCGCGGGCTTGAGGACGGTGAGTAATGGGCTAGCTCACCGTCCATTCGTCTCATGACGGCTGGCTGTGTCGACGGCGCGTTCGTGTTCCACGCGAGATGTCAGCATATCGGAAGGGTCCGAGAGGACTGATGCCTGTCAGGGCTGCGGGACTGTTCGAAAGAGATACCGTGGCCCTGGAACACAAAGGGCTAAAAAGGAAAATGGATGGGTTTTAGTCAGTACACGTCTGACACTCCCTTCCGCTCCGCCCAGAGCAGGAGGGGTCATTTGATGATTTCCCATCCGTAAAAAACAAAACAGGCATTAGTCTGACTTAGGAAATGTAAACAAAAAACCACAGGAACAAACTAAGTTTCTTATCACCAGATAAGAGCTCTATAACCCTGTTTATTACCGGTATCAGGAACACCTGATACACACAACAAACAAGTCGTAACTCAAAACCGGTTTCCAGTGATTTGTCTCAGTCCTCCCTTGCGTCTTCCCACGTTACACTGCATAAGGCCGTGAGCTGTAGTCTTGCGCAGGTTTGCAAACTATAGTGATCTTATCTACCTACAGAACAGATAATAATGTAACTAGATTATTATTGCTGTTAATTATAGGTGTGTGGATTACAGGAGTTATTGTTTGGTAGTTGTTTAAATTTGTTTAGAATTCGAAGCTTGGTGGTTTAAGATTATATTGTTGTTTTTATTTGTTCATGGACGGAAAGTGGGGGGTTTTGAATTAAAGCATCATCAAGCTTAAATAAAAAGTCTGTTACTGAAGGATAAAAGATTATTAACAATAACTTTGGAACTAGGTATTTACTGCTTAGACTTTACTACTTAGAAATTGGAGGTTTTATCTATACAGAACAAATAAATACAATTGAAGAGTCTGTTTGTAATACTAAAATAACCGCTTTTTACTACATGCATATATGAATGTATATAGGTACATATACCAAACTAACATTTTTTACAATTTGAGCCTGTCTGTTTGTTCCGGCTAATCTCTGGAACGGCTGGACCAATTTGGACGGGAGTTTCATTGGCAGATAGCTGATGTAATAAGGAGTAACTTAGGCTACTTTTTATTTTAGAAAAATTCTAATTTCACGCAGACGAAGTCGCGGGCACAGCTAGTGTTAAATAACTTAGTAAAAAAGTTTTGATTTTATATCCTTTGCTTACCTACAAACGAAGCCTAAATCTATAATTTTTTACCAATTTTATAAAGAGGAAAAATTTGTTTGTAAGTTCGTAATTACTGATCACTAACAGGAAGCTACATTATACCCGAGTGTCATAGGCTAAATTTAAAACGTTCGAGTGGGTTAATTTCTTGCATAGAAGTGAGCGAAACCACGGCCAAAAGCTAGTCAACAATGTTGTAAAGCTTTCATTCATAACTTTGACATTGGTTAACAATGGTTTAAACAAATTAAAATTGCATACTTTATAACTCTTTTACACAATTTCTTGCGCGTGGGTGAATCACGAGATTCTCGATTGTATCTTAATTGATTAACGATATTGGTGATAAATCGATACATTTATCTCGTTTCAAACCAATTAAAGTGTTAAATAACGAGATGTCCCTAGAGCTTGTGGGTGCAGAGAGACGAGTAATTTCGTTTTAGCGCCGGATCTTGTGGAATGTTATTTGTTAGGTCTACTTCGCCTTTGTCTGAAGAAAGTCAGACTCATGTGTTGTTTTTGTTTCTTCATATTTATGACTCACTAGCTGTCCTGCGCAACTGCGTCTGCGTCATATTTTCTCCGTTTTCGCAACATTTTTCATTGCTGCTCCGCTCCTATTGGTCGTAGCGTGATGATATATAGCCTATGTCCTTCCTCAGGTTGAAATCTATCTTCTTGCCAAATTTCATTAAGATCCGATCAGCCGTTTAGTCGTGAAAAGGTAACAAACAAAATTACTTTCGCATTTAAAATATTAGTTAGGAAGTTAGGATGAAGAGAGTTACAAGACATTGTATCTTAATATTGCTTATCTGTCTATGTTTCTTGCGCTACACGGCTAGATAGCCATCGTTGTTTTACGGATCCTGAATCCTAAATTCCTAAGCTAGCATATCTATAATTTTTCGGTGTCATCTAAATCTTACAATCAAGTAAGATTTGGATAACACTCTTTGCGCATGAATACCAAAATTAATCCCAGACTCCACTTCTACAAAGCTTTCCATTTGATAAGATCGTTCATAGTTTCTTTCAGTTCTCGTGTTGTTATCTAGATAGAACTGTACCATTAATTTCATCATGAAATAACATTTATTTTCGAAATTTGTACCTATTATTACCTACCATAAACAGCAAATCTAAATCAATGGCACCATTACTTTAATATTCATTTAGCTCTGAATGTGGTCCGAAATTAGCTTTTTATGGGCGTTTAAGTTAAATATACCTTTAGCCTTTTATGTTAGTGGGCCAACGGATGCCGATGGCGTGCTAACTGGGTATGGAACCTGTGGCACGCAGAACTAATGGCTCATAACCCGCTACTGCGCGACTGGGGAAAAACATTAAGTCGTATTATCGGCAATGTGGAAAATTAAGGGAAAAAAATATCGACGAGACGTAATTTTTACGTCTCGTCGATATTTTTTTCCCTCATGTTGTTTTTTGCTCATGTTTTTAGTGCTAGAATAATGTTGACAACAAATTAGTTCGTTTGTTGGTAAAAAATTTAAAAATGTATCACTCGCCGATCTATGTAAAGCTAGGTACATAATATTATTAACACAGACAAGTTACATGAATGCTCACAAATAGTTTTTCGACACGTTAGAAGAAGAAGAAGCATATGGTTTTGAAGATTTTCATCAGTTTGTGTACAAAGGATTTCGAAATTTTGTGTGTATTTGATAGACATAAGGAGCGTTTTGAGTGTTTTAGTAAATAACATATTATTTTTGCTCGCTTCTGTGACCTAAATAAATATCAATGAAAGCACAAGTAACATACTGAACTATGCACGCGATTAAAAAAGGTTTCACGTGTTTATTTATTCAATTTGCTGGGGCTGAAAATATCGGGGGCGACCTTGAGAGGTCAAGGTTATGCTGAATCCCGCCCTATGACAGTATACAACGGTTTATTTATATTTTATGCCGTATTAGCTGCTGCCTGGGACTTCGTTCGCGTGGAGACTTTGATGTGTTTTCAAAGATTATACTGCACATACAAACCTTCTTCTTATTTATTTATTTATTTGAAAAGACATGTACAATATAACAGAAAATCCAAGTAATTGTACAGTGAAAAGAAACATATTTAGAATAACCTATGATAATACATTTAAAATAAAGTAATACTTAAAATTACAACAACAAAAAAAAGTCATCTTTCATGCATCCTCCTAATTAATGAATTAATATTAAATATACAGTAAAAAGAAACATATTTAGAATAAAGTATGATAAACATAATAAAAAAAGTACTTAAAATTACAACAACAAAAAAGTCATCTTTCATGCGACCTCCCACAGAACAAGCACAAAAAAAAAAACATCATTCGTTCATCTTCTCACAGAATTCATTATGTCTGTCTAATGTCTATTGATGTAAACCGCATCAAAATCCGTTGCGTAGTTTGAAAGATCTAAGCGTACAGACGGCGCGAAGCGACTTTTTTATATTTATTTAACACTTCAAGCACATAGTACAGAGGCGGACTTAATGCCATAGGCATTTTCTACCAGTCAACCTTTGGGTGATGCAGAGACAAACAGTGGTAGCTGTATATCTATAAATTATTATACATTGAATTTTAAAACACACTACAAAGGATATATACAATACTATAAAAATATATCAAAATACTATAAATATATATCAAAATATAAATAATAATATAAAAGGACAAACTATAGGGAAAATATTAACGATGTGACGATACTGCTACTATACTATCTGAAGAAGATGCAGTTAATAGCGGATATGTGTTAATGTGTAAATAATATTGAGGTCTTAGAAAGCTTATTATTTTTTTCTTATGGTTAGTTATATAATTAAAAACCTCCTTTTTCCAAAAAAATGTTGGGGACCTTCTTAGACCCTAGCCTTCTTAGTGTGGAGTTTGGAAAGTATCCCACGGAAATACAGTAGAGCGATAAGAACCCGATACAAAACATCACGCACACATACATGTTTTCCCCGAAGGGACAGGCAGAGTAGTTAGTATACCTAAATTAAAACTACATATCGCCATTAGATATCAAGATAAGTCATCAAGTCAAGCAATGTTAAACATCATCTGCCTTGCCTTTTCCTAAACTATCTTGGGGTCGGCTTCCAGTCTAACCGGATGCAGCTGAGTACCAGTATTTTACATGAAGCGACTGCCTATCTGACCTCCACAACCCAGTAACTGAGTAATACGATACCCCTTGGTAAGACTGGATGTCAGACTTTTGGCTGCTGATTATTTGCAACGACTGTCAAAGATCTACAAATGACAGCCGGGACCAACGGCGTAACGTGCTTTCCGAGGCACGCAGGAAACTCGGTATGTAATTATGGTCACCCATCCAAGGACCCAGCTCGGTAAGCACGGCTTAACGAGCACGAGCACGAGCAAGTAATGTTAATATGGATTATTTAACCTAATGCAGGTATCGCAAAATAACACAAAACCCGTATCCGTATATTTTGATGGCGTGCTAACCACGAAAACAAACGGGCGTGTGTGTAGTAATTAGGTTAGCAATTATAATCGCAGGGTTGGGCTTACCTACGAAGGCGTGGACTAATACGATTGAGTATTATTTCAATGTTGTTTATATCCACCAATGTGTACCTCAAACCTCTCTGACTGATTTTTGACAAGTACGTCTTTATACAGGGTTATTTGAAAAACACCAACAAACTCTTAAGAGGTCATTCCACTCATCATTATGAACAACTTTTACTATGACACCAAACCCAAAATCGTGAAAAAAAAACAGCTGTTCCCTACATTTTGACGAGTTAGGTATGTGAACATAAAGTACGGAACAGCTGTTTTTTTTTCGCGATTTCGGGGTTGGTCCCATAGTAAATGTTGTTCATAATGATGAGTATAATGACCCTTTTAGAGGTTGTTGGTTTTTTATCAATAACCCTGTATAGCGTTGATTGATCTTAAAGATTTAACAAGAATTTTACTTGGAATTTACAGATATAAATGTGCGCATCAAGCTACAACAATCTTACAAATTTCTTTAATAGATTTTCAATAATATTGTTAAAGAATTAGGTTCAAGCTTGATTGGAATTTAACAGTTCCGTACCCGGAACAGTCATATTTTTGGTGTGCTGGCGTTTGTAGTCTTTACTCGTAATTCGATTATTTATTTACCACTTCTTACACAAAAAAAATAACTCTGTGACGATACTGCTAGCTTTTTTCGAATGTACTCGCGATTTTTTTTTAAAGATTTAGATTTTTAGATTAGGAAGTCCTTTACCTAATGTATACAACGGGACTTTAACAGAACTGGCGAAATGTGTGTATCCTACAGGCATACCTCTGCCTAACCCCCTAATTATTAGAACCGTAATGTTATGTTATGTTATCCCTCGTTTTGATTAGTTACTTAACTACCTAGACAAAGTTGGCATACGAAATGATTGACCTATCACATTTACCAGAGCTAACTTTTACGTGAAAAGATTTACAAGAAACTTTGTAAGCTGTCTTGCAAATAACTTAGGATTATTTACACTATCTAGATTTGTGTGAGTAGTCGCAAATGTTATTGTTAATTCAATTGAGTGAAATGCGTTATTGAAAGGATACAAAAGGGTGAATGGATGCAATCCATCGCGAGTTAAGAGTGGTGTGGTCAATGGCACCGGGATTGATAAACGAATCTGGAAATAAACTGTTGTTTGTGATGAGATTTTTATCGAATGGAGCCATTTCAAGTACCCCTTCCTACTCCGAATTACTTCGAATTACTTTGGTGAAAGACCTATTTGTTTGGTAATGGCCTCTTGCAGGTCAACCTATGAGGCTTGCTCCTGCTTAACCGGACTATCTTGTGGATGCCTGGCTTGTAAGGCCTATCCTGTGGATGCTTGGCTTGTAAGGCCTATCCTGTGGATGTCTGGCTTGTAAGGCCTCCAGCCAAGGCCAACTTATGCACTAAGCGGCAACACGCTAAAAGCAACCCTGCGGTGTACGAGCCTCGGCTGACGGCGTCGCTGGGGGAGGGCAGCAAAGGGACAGGATAGATCTGAATGATTCTGATAGACCTTCAGAGACTCAGCCTCATACGAAGCTATTGAAGACGGCTCATTCCCTCTAGCAAAGAGAAGGCCTGTGTCATCAGTGGGAACATTACAGCCATTGTTTGTTAGTTTGATTACTTAAATGATAAATGAAATCTGGTGGCAATGTTAGTTGGCATAATCGGCAGGCCCAGTAGGAGATGGCATGATTTGGACTCTTTCTCAAAGGATTGGCCTAGTACGATTGTACTAGCTCGCGAAAAGTGGAAGGAGGGAAGGAAGGATTTCGCCCTGCAGTGGGACAATATAGGCTTCATCATCATCATCATCAGCCTATAATATTCCCACTGCTGGGACACAGGCCTCCTCTCTATGAGAGGGAGTGGGCTGTAATCCTCCACGCGGGCCCAGTGCGGGTTGGTAGATGTCACATGTCTTCAATTTTTAGTTCTAGGACATGCCGGTTTCCTCACGATGTTTTCCTTCACCGTTTTTGAGGGCAGCGGTGATGAAATAAATTACACAAAGTAATGCGCCTGCCCGGGTTTGAACCCACGGCTTACTGCTCGTAAGTCGGGGCTGCAACCACTGGGCCACCGCTGCTCTCTAATATAGGCTTATCCTACTAATATTATAAATGCGAAAGTTTGTGAGGATGGATGGATGGATGGATGTTTGTTACTCTTTCACGCAAACACTACTAAATGGATTTGGATGAAATTTGGCACACGGGTAGTTTATAACCTGGATTAACACATAGGATACTTTTTATCCCGATAGTATGTTCCCGTGGGACGATTATCGCAATCCACGCGGGCGACGCCGCGGGAATAAGCTAGTAAAAATATAATGGCCGTTAATGTCCCACTGCTGAGAAAAGGCCTATATCTTTCCAAGTACTCTTTTCGTACGCTATCTCGAACCAACCATTACAGTGCGCGTCCATGATTATAGGACATAAATTTTGAAAACTACATTCTTCCTAAATTAAACCGTCAAAACGGCAATCAATTAAAATTTTCCAGCACAATGTGCTTCCACAGGTCATTATGCCCGTCAAATAGTCACGGTAGACGACCAGACAAATAGTCCATTACAATACACAGATACCATTCGTGTATTATTACAGCAAGTGTTATTATGGCGCACTTATTATTATTACGGCGTATTTTGATAACAGGCCGGACGAATGGACGAAATTTTCGGCCAAGGAAAATAGTGATTAGATGTGATTGTTATTTTAATGTTATAGGATCATGGTTTGTTATCATAACCATGGGTGTAATTTTATTACTGCTTCGTACAGTAACTGTGGTGGAGTGGAGCATTGTAGTTCGATACCCTACGGAACCAGAACCGTGCACCTGTTAAATACCTGTGTGAAATAAAATATTTTGATATTAGAATGCTGAGCCTGAACCTACTCTAGGTAATGCAATCTTTTTACATTTTTCAACGTTGTTTCATCTTTGCCATAAGTACATGTGTGTGACTGAAATCTTGTAGGTACTATATAACTATAGTAAATACATAATTCTTTAAATGACGCAAAGATGAAACCAAGAGAGAAAAAGATTTGTTACCTTGTTCTATTCCTTGTGATATCAAACAATTTATATCTACAGATAACTTGGTGTACTAATACCTACTGCCGAATAAAACAAACAACACGCTTAAATTCTTCATCAACTCCAACGCAAACTGTAAGCATAAGGAGCAGCTCACACCGAGACGCGACGCGACGCGACGATACTTGAAGAGGCCAGCAATCTGGCGCTGCGTCGCGCGCGCCGCGCGCCGCCGCGAGACGCGTTGTAACGTCGCGAGGCGCATCTTAAAATCGTAGGCAACACGACGCCTCGCTGCGCAGCGTGTCGCGTTGCAGCGGAACGTGTCGCCACGTGCTCCCGCCACGCTTCGCCCCGCGTCTTCCCGCAGTCTACCATTTGCAAGCGTATGACAACGGCATCGGCTACGCCTCGTGGCGTAGAGCGGTGTCGCGAAGCGCCACGCTGCGTCGGGCGACCTCGTGAGGTGCAGCGCTGCTCATGCACGCCGTACGTACCGACGACGCAGCGCGACGTAGCGGTACGTCGCGAGGCATCACGCGGCACTGCACCTCACGAGGTCGCCCTGCGCTGCATGGCGCAACGTATTCTGAATTCTCACAACGAAATGTGTATCTTTTCGCGATAGGAAATAAAGTTATATTTTTAATCGTGTTTTAAAAGTGTACCACACATACTACCCAGACGAATGAATAGTATACCAACAAAGAGCAAGTACTTCTATTAATAGCGTCACTAATCATGTTGTGCGCCACTCTATCGGGTATGATTATACCCGGCGTATGCGCCTTAAGTCCAAACAAATCATTGTTTTCATTAGAAGTTAATCCAACTTAAACGAAAATCAACTTAATGCTTGGTGTGCATTAAGTTAAGTTTAGAATGACGTACCTACTAGTCGTACTGAAATCAACTTAATTATTCAAATTAACTATTAAAAGCCATAATTATTAATCAATTTAATTTTTAATTATTAAAAGTCAATATCTTTTTAATTTGTTTTAATACAAACTGAACTCTTAGAATGGTATTTTAGGTTTTGAGTCTAGAAACACATTTGGAAACAAAATCGCGAACACGTCGTTATAAGTGCAACGTTCCCAAGATAGAACAACGCAGTTGTGGAGTAGTCATTGTGTAGACTTTTAAGGAATGATTTGATAAATAACAAAGGTTGTTGAATTGAAGGGACGTGAGTTGTTTGATAATATGAAGACAGTTCGTTCTGTTAGTTTGAAAACTGTGTTTTGATTTTTGAATCAATGTAATATGTATCTAAGTCAAATAATGTCATCGTACGTTCAGTGCTCGCGCAAAAGACAACATTTATTTAGTGATAGACTCGCTATTAATCATATAGTCAAGGGACACAGAGTTTATAGATAGAACTTATACCCCGGTTTAAATGAAGATATTTTAAGGATTTTCAACGTATTCGACCAGCATCTTTTTTTTTTAATTTATGTTCACCGATAATTCCTAATCCTCTATAAAATGCATTTTTTCTACATCTTCTAAGTGGATAAAGTGCTAATAACTTCTAGTATCAATCTAAAAATTATACTTGACTAGAATTTGTGTGAGATACCAAATAGATATATAAAAAAAAACTGTCTTACAAAAAAAAAACACCACTACTTTTTTGCCACCAACTTCTTGTCCCCTTCACAAAAACGACACACTTCTACTCGTTGGATTTTATGGTAACGAGGTATCAGACGGCACGCGGCTGCCTAAGCTTTGCATGTTGTTACATATTCAAAAAGAGCTCTCTGATTAGTCAGAAGGGCTCGTTAGTATCACACACACAGCACTCGGAATTGATGCAAGTACTGTACTGTACTTCGCAGAATAAGAGCAAAGCGTACTTGGTCGCATGGAATACATAGAGATCCATTCTAATTATCTATTTACATTGGAAATCTTTATTAGAAAGAAACTATACTTGAAAGGACAGACTGACCACTTTTAGTTCAGCACATGACAGTACTGGAATGTTTTTTATCCTTATTGAATACACGAGTTTTTCCTTGCACCTTTACTTTAAAATAAAGTGGGTTTCAAAGTCAAAGTCATTTATTTCAATTAGACCATTACAGGCACTTTTGAATGTCAAAAAAAAAGCGAAGCTACAGTCCCAGTCACAAGGCATAATAACTTATGAAAGTACTGTAGTTGCCCATTCCGTAGCGTAGATCTCTATGGAGAAGAACGGGCAAGAAACTCCATGGACACTCTTTTAAATCAAAATATGTTACAAAATCTTGGTTACATCATTCTTGTTAAGAATTTCAAATATATGAGAACAATGTAGAAATACGGGCAAGTTAAGAGCGTCCAGAGTAAAAGATTAAATCAGTAATTAAAAATAAAGTAATTAAAACAAACCGTGGCAGCTAAGAGATGACAACTGACAGCGCCCGTTCACGAACATGACGCATGTATCAGCCATCTTTCGACTCAACCATTTTGAAGGGAACTAAACTGAAATTAACCCGCCGATCCACAATAGTAAGAGAATGTTTGAAGAATAAACACTTTACTTTTAATTTTGAACTTATAATACAATCGAACTCGCATGGCGCCAACTATCGGTTCTCAAACTATCCTGTCTTTCAATTTGGCACCAACCATACATCTTCGAAAAATTTAATAGAAATCGGTTTGACGGTTTCAGAAATTAGCACAAACACACTTGATTTTATGTATTAAGAGGTAACTCATTAAATTAAGATCTTTTTTATTTAAGAAACCCCGTAAATAATTTGAAAGTTTTAGAATTTGATGAAAGCAGCTCCATATATCCCCTGTTCCATTGAGTCAAGTGCCCATTATGATACATTCTTCAATTAGTCAGGCCAGCATATCGGCCACCGACGAACAATAAAAGTACTAGGAACGCATATCTGTTAGATGCTTCGAGGAATAGCTTGCGAATGGGATATTAATTGTATACAATTACTAACGATAATTTATAGTGCAGTTTTACTTATCCTTACAAAGAAGTTTTGAGTATCATGTGGATGGGAATATCATGAAGGATGATATGGCAAGAAAGGAGGAGTCTGATGAGATGACGAGTAATAGAGAAGTATGGAAGAAGAAGACATGCTGCGACGCCCCAAATGAATTGAGATGAGGACAAGAGAATGATGAAGATTTACTAACAAAGAAGAGTTATCGAAACTGACTGGCTGAGTAAGTGACAAGATAACAAACATTTTATTCAGTCCGAAGTATTATGAACATCAATGGAGTTTAATCTTTTGACTTAAAACAAAAAAAAAATCATTTTTTAATCTTAACAGATTATATGAAGATGAGATGCTTCGGAGAAAACCTCATGGATTAATCAAATGGAATAAAGCTTCATTTAAATTAAAGGAATGTTTCTCGGTAAGAATCTAGAATGCAGCAGAGCAATATGCAAGTCAAATGCATGCTAAAGAATGGGGCAGACAATTTATTTAAAGTGTGCCATAGAAGTAATTAAAGAATACAGTGGCGTCAAATTAACCCAATTAGTTCTACAGAATCTTTTTATTCGTTCAATAAAGGAAATGAATGTTGCCTGTTTGAAAAGAATAAGGGCGAGTTTCATCGATACAATAATAAAACAGACAGCACTCGAACAATCATAGTTTATATGAGCTGGGCGCGTTAATTTCTGTGTAGGTATTCAATTAGTAACTGAGATCATTGGCGAAATTCGACCAAAGTTTATTGTAATTTGATTGTTTTAGTTTTAGCATAGTAACATAGAAAACAATAACTTACTCGTATAATAATATGGCACTTATTAAGTTATACGTTTCACGCCATTTCAGACTTGTATAGCCACAATTACATAACAACAATTTTTGAAAACCTCCAAAACAGTTCTTAAAAGGCACAATGACAAACATAAATTAGACCAAAAACTGACATTCAAGACCAAAACCAGTGTGGGACGTTCGCGAATCTGGTATCTGGTATCGGTATCCAATCTTGGCATTATAAAAATACACCCACTGCGGACCTTTTGAACGGCCGTGAACATTTTTGGATGCGGGAATACGGTTTTGGTATCGCAAATCTCTGTCTGAATGAGTGTCGTAAATGTCTGTTTATTTTTAATATGACATTGATATATTACAATAGGATTAAAGGTTTTTAGATCTCGAGAGATTAAGGACGTTTGTGTTTGACAAATTAAAGGCCACTCAGTCTTAAAACCTCTTATTCTATCCTCTTATTTTAATAAAATGAATATGTAAGGATCGTAGAAGGTCCAGCTGGTGTTCTGTGGTTTCTGTCTACCCTTATGGAAAAAAGCGTGACTATACATCCATACGTAGCTAAGAACGTACGTGTGTTATACAAAAAGTAAGGATTGCTTTGTACGTATACGTGTATCATTTTTACGGTTCCTATTACTGAGACTTCGCTGTCCGTCCGTCTGTCACCAGGTTGTATCTCATGAACCGTGATAGGTCATCATCATCATCATCAGCCTATATTGTTCCCACTGCTGGGATGCAGGCCTCCTCTCTATGAGAGGGAATGGGCTGTAATCCACCACGCGGCCCAGTGCGGGTTAACCGTGATAGGTAGCCAGTTGAAATGTCTACAGATTATGTATTTCTGTTGATGCTATAACAAATACTAAAAACAGAATAAAATAATTATTTATTTAGGGTAAGTGTGTGAGTGGGGGTAAGGTTTTTCCATACAAAAAAGTGATTATTTTTGCTCGTTTTTATAAATTATGGTACGGAACCCTCCGTGCGCGAGGCCTACTCGTACTTGGCCCGGTTTTTATAAAAAAACATACAGCAGTTTCAACAGCATTTTGTGTAAGTGCTTTAAATTTGCATTTTCTAGACGTGGCCTTAGCCTATAGCTATGTTTAAGTAACCAATAGCTATGTTTAAGTAGATAATGTAAATGCAGTGTTCCCAAATTGCAGTACTAATTAATAATCATTCTACCTAAAATTCTACTTCTATAAACATTCTAAAACTATCTACAATTTACCTTTGTTTTAGGCATTCCGCTGCACATTGGTTTAGGCATGTATTTATCCTACAACAAAAATAATTTAATTAAAAGTTAGTCCTTTTTATTGAACAAGGGTCTCATGTCGTATGACCAACGTCGAAATTAACGCCGCCATCGCTATATTTCCAACATAATTTTCACAGATTTTTACCACCAATGTCATCATCATCTGCCTATCCTTTCCTCAAATATGTTGGGGTCGGTCGGCTTTCAGTCTAACCGGAGGCAGCTGAATATCAGTACTTTATGTGGAGCGACTAATCATCTGACCCCCACAATCCAGTTAGCACTAGGTAATACAAGTACATTGTGCTAACTGGGTACTGCTTTGCATGGCACAAGTCTTCGTGTTTTAGTTCTAGGTAATGCGGGTTTACTGAAGATGTTTTCCTTCACCGACAAGAGAGTAGTGGTGACGAAATAAATTAAACAGATGTTTCCGCATTGGGATATTGAGACATCACTGATCACGCAAATTCCTCCAACACATGTTATTGACCTAGGCTTAGAAGTCAAATTAACAATACACCCATTTTCGTATGATTTTATTTTAAGTATGTCAGTTACAAATAATAAATAGTATCCATAAACCGTTACTGAAAGAATTAATTAATTTACGTATAATTACACAGTAGTACCTTTGCAATTAAGTACTAAATGCCCTTTGTACATATACACAAAGGGCATATATACTCTTTGGTAAGTCTGGTTGTCTGACCGTCGGGCCACTGTAACGATTGTCAAATATCTACTAGGCTTACGTGCTTTCCGAGGGACGGAGGTAACGCGGTATGGAATGGGTGGTTAACCATCCATGGACCAACCCAGGCAGTCTGAGGTGGCTGTTAATAATTAGCCACAAGCTCCTTCGATTTTTACCACTGATGTATAAAGGGTGTAAAACACCTCTTAACGAAGCCGAAAGGCACTGGTTCTCCCTGTCATTGCGATCACTTTTTTGTTCTACACCATACCGGGGAACCTTCTAGTTACGGAGATATTAGGGGTCAAAGTTCCAACTTTTTGACGTGGTATTTTTTTGAATACAAGTTTTTAATTTATGTTACTTTAAACACCTTCACGACCCCCGTACTATTCAATCCATTGATCAGCACAATGTTTTGAGTGCGTTACATTGAGTTCTACCACAAAACATGATTTTGTCACCCCCCAAAACAAAGTCGTTTCCCAGCTAATTAGTTTCATGTACAGAATTCTTGGTTGACGGCTTCGTGATGAGGTGAATTTACACGGTGTATGTACAGTCACAAACAATAATATGTATACACGTAGCAAAACTGAAAAGTGATTTGCTCGTGAAATTACGGTTTCTACGTTGAGATAGGGCCTATTTCGTAATAGTATGGCTTCCAAAATTCCATGTTGGTGAAAACGTAAAACCTTAATCAATACAGTAAGAGAAACACTTTTAAAAGTTCCTGCGTGTATACATACTAATAAACGTGACTGTAAAAATAGCTCCCCCCCCTTGCAAATGTCATTCAAGCGCACAAACATTTTTGTAGCACTGTACAATTGTACATATATCATTTATACCCTCGTACATGTGTTTATGAACTTGATCTTGATCGAATTGCTTTTTTTTTACAACACAAAACAACAACACATTCTGACGCACATTCCTTTTAACACTTGCATTCAACACACTGAGCGTGTGAAAGCTTTTAACCCTCTATGCAGGCACAATACCAAGTTTACCGCAACAAATAAGATACATTGCTGCATCACAACTATGTTTATTTATTTTACTATTTATGTACACACACTAGAGAACACAGGAAAAAAACATAAAACGTATAAGTACCTTTGTACTTATATGTTTAGCCTTCGATCAATAATGATCGAAGTGTTTAGCAGTACCTTTGTACTGCTTATTTCATACGAAATTTCTGCCAGCAGACCTGCGAAAGGAAAAATGGAAAAGAAATGTAGACGATAGTGTGTGAAAGTTTGAAGAGAAAATTGTGTTTATGTGCCTTATCTAACTTAACCTATACTATTACCTAAATATAAATACACATATATGATGTATAAACAAATAAAAATACATATATGTTATTAAAAGTTAAGGTATTAGATGGCGGTTAGAAGTCATGTGATCTATATATAGACATCTGCATTTAGCTGTACAGCTAGATCATCATAGATGTGCGAGGATGCGAAGCGAAGGATGCGAAGCGAAGAATGCGAGTGAAATTAACCAATAGTATAGCATCTTTTTTACAGCTTGAGCTAAATTAGCTGTGTGATTGGTTAGTTTTATGCACATTTTCGGATATCTATTGTAAAACGTTCCTAAGAACCTCGCGCAAATTTTTGTCCACAGTAGCTTCGAAAGATAGCGGCCGGCATTCCACCAGTCGGTAGTGCAAGAGGTCCCTTATTTCTGTTCAAACATTTCTTTGGTCGCAGTTCTGATGTCATACTTCTAGATAGGTTTATAGGCTCTATGAATCGATCGATAGGGAGCGACCGCCTACGCACTGGATTTAAGTAATTAGGGCAAATGGATTGGCTTTTTAAAGCGGATTTTGTTTGTGGCACGCGGTTTTTTTTTACGATCGATTAGTTTTGTGGTGATAATTAAACATCGATAGGTACCTACGCAATGGAAACATGGAGCTAAAGGTTTTTTTTGCGAGAATTGTAAGCATACAAGTTTGATTCAACTTTTATATTTAAAGATTTAGTATTTGAACTTATCATTAAACGAATAATTGCATGACGCGTTAGCTATGTACAGGAGAGTTCAGCTTTATTCAGCGACATATGGGATTTGAGAAAATGCGTAGAATCCTAGTGTGGGGCAAAGTTTAAAAACAAATTAAAATTCTCCTGTATCGTGGGTGCGTTTACAAACATTTAAATTCACATACACAAACAGCCAGACCCGGAACAACTATGTGTAGGCCTTACAAATATTTGTTCCGTGCGGTGATCGATCCTGCGACACGCAGCGCAGCAGTCAATCGTTTAGCCACTGCGCCAATTGCGCTGTCAAATTATTACTACTGCCTTAAATTTCTTTCATAAAGAAGAATACAAGTTAGTATCCCCCGAGAGCAAGTAAGTAGTAGGTACTATGGCAAAAGACTTCAACTTACTTAGTAAAAAAAATATCACAGAACGTGTCCTAGGATAGAAAGTTGTATCATTTAACTGTAGCCTTGCGGGTGGTCCAACCAGGAACTTGTGGCTATCTAGTTAACCAGGATTACTTAAGGTAATAACCACAATTAAGACTTGCTTCCAACTTATGGCAAGTTATTAAGTATGTTACAAGTCTGGCGTTTTACTGAGATGTGGTTTGAGGAAGCTGCACGTTGCGGGGAATGTTGTTATCAATCAGAGGGCGAATGACTGAGCTTTTGTGACGCGTCAACACGCTCATCCCGCAACCCGTACCAACGTCAGGCACCATCTTAGTTAATCGGTAGAACTGTAGCTATAAAATAAACATAACCATGACAGAACGTCACGCCTGTGAGCTTCGAAGGGTTGGGCAGAGGTGTATTTTAAAGTACATCCACATTTTGCAAGCCATGCTACAGTACCGAGTAATAGATGACGAGTATATTGCCATCAACCGGGTACAGATCTAGACTTCGTGGCTGCTACCGAGAAGTTCCTCTATAACACTTTTGCCCGACCTAGGAATCGAACCCGGGACCTCATGCTCAGCAGTCGCGCTTGCGACCACTACACCAAGACAGCACCTTACATATTCTACGCAGCTCGCGTTTACCTGCGCAGGTATACCTGACAGGTACACTCTAGTATGTCCTCTACGCAGCTCGACTTTACCTTCGCAGGTTTACCTGACAAGTACACTCTAGCGTGTATGTCCTCTACGCAGCTCGACTTTACCTGACAGGTATACCTGCGCAGGTAAATCTGTTATGTAAAACATAGGTGTATATTTATTTATTTATTTAAGGGATAATAAACAACTACAACATAATTATATAAAACATAAGGTTAACACAACTAAGTAGTAATGTTGCATTTCATTGCATTATCCGCAGATAGACATATTTATAGATGTGGTTGCCACTAGACGAGCATTACCACAGAAAACAAATATAATGAGTTAAATAAATAAGTTGCTATAAAGCTTGTTAAAGCTACAAAACCAAATCAGATCAGAAACAATTTCATTTACGAAAATATGTAATAACAAGATTACATTTGAGTTTTTTTTTAATAATATTAGATTTAACATGTATGGCTAGCTTTAGACGCGATTTCACAAAACATTAAACAATCTTGTCTCGGATAGATCTAAGATTGTAGACATACCCTCGTTTTGAATATCCGTTAATCTCTTGCTTAACTTAAACAAGATCATAATCTTATGCAACGCTTTTCTCTTTGTCAAGATAAGATGACTTAGCAGTATCCTTTTCATTACAAAACTTTGGGTACTTAAGGTCGTAAGGGATTATAGCGTGTGAAGAGGGAATCGTAAAGGAATGGATTTCTAGGGAATGTTCGAGATATCCCGATTTTTCGAGACATCCCGGAACGTTACGTGACCCATCCCGATGTGAAGTGGTTTGGCCCCATTTGAATGTTGTGATTCTTTAGTGGTTTTAGGATGTTCAGAAATAGCTAGAAGGCATAGGCTAGCTAGAAGGCAAGGAATAGCATAACTTCTGTGTTTTTGTATTTAGTTTTTAGACTTCCGTACCCAGAGGATTGAACGGGACCCTATTACTGAGAATTCACTGTCCGTCCGTCTGTCACCAGGCTGTTTCTACAGATTATGTATTTCTGTTGCCGCTATGACAAAATATAATAAAAACAGAATAGAATAAATAAGAAAAAAAGAAAAAAGTGTTTTTTAAGAAAAAGGTTTTTTCTTCTTGTTTTCATAAACAGGTACGGAACCCTTCGTATAAAAACCGGTTTTTTATTCTTACCTATATTATATTGCAGAGTTTTATACTCAAAGCCAAGTTGGCGTCATCTTAACTTAACCTATTTTAAACTAAACTATACAGCATCATTCTATTGTCCTTACAACTTGTCTTGGATTGAGCATTTTCCACATAGATTTTTAGGAGTTTTTACCAATTTTGGTAAAGAATCTACCACAATCTGTCAAAAAAGCCAAAATAGAAATTTTACCTACCCTGGTAACAAAAAAAAAAACGTGGAACGGTACGTAAATGTCACTTTTGAAGCCATTTCATCTGAGGTCTGCCGCTGAACGAACATTTTTGTGACAAGAGCTTTTTTTTTTTTTTTTTTTTTGAATGGCATCTCGCAGTTCATCCTATGAGGTTGTCGTCTGCTTAACCGGACTATCCTGTGGGTGCCTTTAGAGTAAGGCCTCCAGCCAGGGCATAAAAACTTACAAACTAAGCGACTGCACGCTAAGGGCACCCCCTGTGGGGTACGAACCTCGGCTTAGGGCGTCGCTGGGGGAGGACTGCATGGGGACAGGCTGGATCTGAATGGTATCATTATTTAGGGGCTGATTTAAAACTACTGGCACAGCATCGCGGGCTGGCTCGAGCGAGGGTCGGGGAGGGCATGGACCGGGACGTCGCGACGGACCTCGACGGCGAGGTCGGAAAGACGGCGGTTTGAGTCGGAACTTTTTAAGAGTGCTAGTCTCTTTGCTACTCTCCTGGAGGAGGGTGATAGCATCATCTGGAGTGACAAGGGTATGCCTAGGACGGCGTACTGTACTAATGCGCGAGGGTTCGTAACGGGCGGCCGCTGCGATCAGGGGATTACGGTGTTTAATGGCGTTATCGAAGAAACGCTTCGAAAGGCGTTTCATAAACTGAAGGACGGTGGGCATTCTAAGGTCTACGTGTAGACGGTCATTACGGACATAGAAAGGGGCTCCCGTGACTCTACGTAAGAACCGGTTCTGTAAAATTTGCATCCTATCGATGTACTTAGGCTTGGAGTGACAAGAGCACCGTATTTTTAATCTTTATAGCGAATCGAAGAAAGTAAAGTCGTAATTTTTTTTTATATGTTTAGTATATTTATATGTTTTTAAGAATTTGAGTTTTTCTAGTGATTTGTGCATAAATTAAACGAAAAAGCATCTAAAATATCATGATATAGCGAAATAAAACATGTGGGGAACCATATGACCGAAGCCTGTGATTGCCTAATTATTGCGGGAGTTATTATGTCCATTGCCCAGTGAATCTTTATTTTATACCTACTAGGTTTATGCCGCGGGTTTATTTAGGATTTACTCACGTTCATTTATCGAAATACAAAATGTGGGTAGTGGTAAACTTTTGTCGGTCAGTCTAATCGTTTTTTATTTATATACTAGCTGTACCCAGCATGCGTTGCAATGCACTTTTTACTACCCACCTACCCTATCCGACCTACCTACCCTATCCTACCTACCCTACCCTACGCTACCTACCTACCTACTCTACCCTACCCTACCCTACCCTTACTACCTACCCTACCCTACCTACCTACCCTACCCTACCCTACCCTACCTACCTACCCTACCCTACCTACCTACCCTACCCTACCTACCTACCCTACCCTACCTACCTTACCCTACCTACCTACCCTACCTACCTACCCTACCCTACCTACCTACCCTACCCTACCTACCTACCTACCCTACCCTACCTACCTACCCTACCCTACCTACCTACCCTACCTACCTACCCTACCCTACCCTACCTACCTACCCTACCTACCTACCCTACCCTACCGTCCTATGTTCCTATCCTATGTCCTTCTCCTGGCTCTAAACTACCTCCCTGCCAATTTTCAGCTAAATCGGTTCAGCCGTTCTTGAGTTATAAGTGAAGTAACTAACACGACTTTCTTTTATATATATAGATATAGATATAAAAGTCGTTGTTTAGACAGACAATGGGATTATGTTATCCCACACGTTTTTTTTTTCAGGTTTTCAGCAAATTTTCTAAATATAATTGATATAATCTCATACCAAACGTTATCACTCATCTAAATCTATGAAAAAAACACTATTACTGCAGGATTTGTCCGAGGCCTGGTAAATGGTTAAATTATTAGTATCTAAAATTAGGAAGGCTATAATTTAGTGCTATGTCCGGTGATGCTTGCGCTTAAATTTGAACATAAAGAAGATGACTTTACTTTGTAACTGGACAAAACGAGGGTTGACCGATATTTTGTAAAAAAAAAAACCTAAAGAATCTTGAATGGACAAGCGAACATTTTATTTTCGTAAATGCATGAAGACTAAGCCAAAACTAACTCCGAAGTAATTAGAGGCTATCAACCATATCAGTCAAATTATCTTCTAATAGGAGATAAGATACCGATAATAACAGGCCAGGCAGATAGTGGACAAACGAAACTCAATAACAAAAATAAAATCAAATCATTTATTTGCTGGATTATGGGTATACATACATACATACATGAGGTGTTACAAAACAACAACAGTCTTATTACAAAACCTAAATAAACCTTGGACTTCTTAGTACCATCATTTGAACCATTGTTTAAATAGCAACCACAGATTAATACAAATATCATTCGTTCACCATGATATCATTCGATTCCAACGTTCCGTATGCCTAGAAAAGAAAACATTTTGATAATATACTAATGATTAGATGACGTTTAGGAGTGTTTAAAATATTGAGACCGTGTTATTTTGCATGGATATAAACATTATTTAGTTATTTTGTCGATTGCAGTTTTGTTTAAGCTCATGACTTAATGTCGTATTCATTTCTAAAAATACATTTCAGTACCTGTAACGGAACGTAACATTCTCGAGTGATATATGAAACCATAACTTTAAACAAAACCATCGCAAGGTGAACAAAGTTTATTTAGGTTTGGAATTTTTAAGTCTTTATTAGAACAATTGCCTCTTTGTTAACTTTCTTTAGTACTTTTATTAATTTGAAGAGCCAGAAAGCCGGGAGAGACACAGGGCATCCTTGAGCATTTTTGAATAAATCTTCTCTTTTTAGGTCCACTATTTTCGTTTCGAACAACTCAGCGACTTCAAAATCCTCATTATCAATTAAATCGAACATGTTAATATCCATTTTCGAGAAAAAACAACACAACACAGTGAAAAAGATGATTTAACCTAAAAGAGAAACTTCGACAGATCCGATTTCGTGATTTAAACCATCGTTAAACTAGGGGTCGCCGAGGTTTAGCGTTAGACCATGAAATAGTCTATGGTTTATCGCAAAACCACGATTTGTAATACCATTTTTGTTTAAACCGTAGTTTATCGAAGTTTAAACCAGGGTTTTTAGTTAAACCGCTTTTTGTAATAAGACGGCAAAAGTTCTTAGTGACATATCCTACCTTAACAGGTGTGCAAATATGTGTTACATGCAATGTCAAATATTTTAATAAAAGTAGTTTAATATTTTAATAATTAGTACATCTAAATTATATTGTTTCATTTAAATAATTTTACTTTATTAAATAGATTATTTATTTTTAAACGATATAAAATTCTCGGCCTCCTTTATATATTTATGCAATTTATTATAAAGCCCATCCAAAATGCACTCTTGTCAAACATAACTGTTTTAAGGCGTATTGCACGAAGTGTACTATAAAAGTAAAGTTACCAACCCATAACCCCAAACGAGCATTACACCGCATTTCAAGTATCCCAACGCTAACATTCCAGGCCTACCTGGCCATCAGCCAAAGTAAATGGGGGCCAGCAGCAATTCAAGTTAACCCTATGCACTTGCACGGAGAATTTGCAAGTAAATGAAGATAACGGTATGTTTTACAGTTAAGTATTGAAAGTGCGATAAAACCTGCAAAATGGGTCGTGGGTTGTGGGTGTGTTAGCGGGTTTATCATATTGCAATTGTCCTACTTTCAACAGCTAATCTATACTATATAATATTATAAAGCTGAAGAGTTTGTTTGTTTGTTTGCTTGAACGCGCTAATCTCAGGAACGACTGTCCGATTTGAAAAATTCTTTCAGTGATAGATAGCCCATTTATCGAGACAGGCCATAGGTGATATATCATCACGTTACGACCAATAGGAGCGAAGCAGCAATGAAAAATGTCGCGACAACGGAGAAAATGTGACGCAGACAAAGTTGCGCGGGACAGCTAGTAATATTAAAAACGCGAAAGTTTGTGAGGATGTGTGTAGAGACACACATCCTCACAAACTTTCAACAAACTCCCTCTCTGTCACTATTTCAAGCAAAAACTACTTATTGGATCTTGATGAAATTTGGCACAGTGATAGATAAAAGTCTGGAATAGCAAATTCAATACTTTTAAGTCGGTACTACGATCACCTAGAACAATTGCCGAACAAAATGCGGATGAAGCCGTGATCATAAGCTAGTAAGTAGTACATAAATATACACGGTGTAAATCACCTCATCACGAAGCCGTCAACCAAGCATTCTGTACATGAAACTAAGTAACTTTACGCAAAAATTATTGCTGGGAAACGACTTTTTTTTGGGGGGTGTAAAATCATGTTTTGTGGTAGAACTCAATATACCGCACTCAAAACATTGTGCCGATGGACGGATTGAATAGTACGGGGGCCGTGGAGGTGTTTAAAGTAAAAATCTTACATAAAAAACTTGTATTCAAAAAAATACTTGTCAAAATGTTGGAACTTTGACCCCTAATATCTCCGTAACTAGAAGGTTCCCAGGTATGGTGTAGAACAAAAAAATGATCGCAATGACAGGGAGAACCAGTGCCTTTCGGCTTCGTTAAGAGGTGTTTTACACCCTTTATATTTAGTCGTTTAAGGCAAATAACAGTATTATGCTGTCTTAGACCAGTAAGTAATAATACATTATGCCAGTTTGTAAGCTTTTATGACACAATTATTTATTGACTTTATTTATTTAGGTGTACTACAAAACAGTGCAGTTCTGCGACGGCGAAGGCTAAGGCAAGTTTCGGATAATTGGGCACCTCACTCCCCCCAGAGACTAGGCCCGCAGGTTAAGCGGGCCAGCACTAGTCTGGGGCAGCGGAAGTCGCGTAAGATCCCGCTGCCCCCCAACGCAAGTGTGCGAGGGAAAACCGGTGTGGTTTTAGTCAGTGCGAGTCTGACATATCCCTCTGCCCTGGAAAGAGCGGCGGGATCTGATACCACAAAAAAGTATCGTATAATTTTACCAAAACTCTTGAACCAGAGCGAACATGATGTCGAACACTGTCGAAATTCAGCAGTTGTCGAATGCATGGCTGTCATCTAGCAAACTAATGAGGTGGGCAAAGAAACAGAATTTATGAATGTACAGACTTAACATCTTAACTTTATGAAATTGCTTGTCGAGATAAGTTTGTCCATGGGTGGGCTTGATAAGCAAGAACTTTACCTAAAAACCACCAGTCCTGCATAAATAGCAGGAGTTAATTTAACATCGTATCTCCACTGAGACATAATTTAAATTTATTTAATAACTAGCTTATGCCCGCGGCGTCGCCCACGTGGAGATCGAAAATTGTCCCACGGGAACATACTATCGGGATAAAAAGTATCCTATGTGTTAATCTAGGTTATAAACTACCCGTGTGCCAAATTTCATCCCAAATCCATTCAGTAGTTTTTGCGTGAAACAGTAACAAACATCCATCCATCCATACATCCATCCATACTCACAAAATAAATTTAATAAAATCAAGAAGTGAGAATGATAAATTGAAAATAAATTTAAATATAATTAAACCAAATTAAAGTTGCATAAAGTAAAAGTTGAATAAAAATGAAAGTCTTATATTTACTATTAAGCTGCAAAACTATTGTGTAATACTGCATGAAAATAGGCTTATTTGTTTTATTTATCTCCATTAAACTATGCAAGTAGGGCACTTACTTCAAACCCTACTATTTTATAAGCCTTATCTAAATGTTTGTTTGAGAACAAGCCCATATTATAATCATACGTTATGAAATGTATGAACGTTTAAGTTGCACATAGACTATATTTATGATCAATGCATATGCATTACATAAGCACTACGGTATATACCTAAGAGCTTATCTTTTTTTACATTTTGCGCATTTCCTTCACCCGAGCGCAATGCCGATGAAGTAAACTTTTGAACCAATCGTTGTCAAGGTTGAGCCAAAGAATCCAGGGCCATCCAAAAGCAAAGTAGGGCAGAAGGCCCAGCAGTGGGTGTTCCCTATAATGTTGATGATTATGATGATTTCAATCTCATCAGTCAGCTAGAAAATGCAGGCGCCATCTAGTTTTCAATCACCAAAAAAAAACTGAAGTGCAAGTATCTTACTGTAACCGGACTAACTCAAAAAAAAAAATAACATCACGCCTGTATACCCTGGAAGGGTTAGGCAGAGGTATAGGTACCTAATAGTACACACACATTTCGCCAGCTACGTGTATATTAAAATCCCATGTATTAGGGTGCGAGCCTATTGCCATCAACCGGGCACAGATCTAGACTCCGTGGCTGCTACCGGAAAATTTCAGATGGATAAAACTAATAATACAGCCCGTCCCAGGACCTTTTGCTCAGCAGTCACGTTTGCTACCACTAAACCAGCAGTGCAGTCATTTTATAACAAAAATGTTTAGGAACTGACTATATTCAAAGGGTTAACTTAACAAGTAGAGCAGTTTACACGCTATCAACTAAAACGGTAAACTGCTCTACTTTAAAAATAATGGTATTATTATATTATGACTAGTTGCTGCCCGCGACTTCATTCGCGTGGAAATTTTGATGAGTTCTAGGGGTATGAAAAATAGATGTTGGCCGATTCTCAGACCTACCGCGATATGCACACAAAATTTTATACAAATCGGTTCAGCCGTTTCGGAGGAGTTTGGTAACAAACGACACGACACGAGAATTTTATATATGAGATACTAGCTGTCCCGCGCAACTTCGTTTGCGTCACATTTTCCCCGTTTTCGCAACATTTTTCATTGCTGCTCCGCTCCTATTGGTCTTAGCGTGATGATATATAGCCTATGTCCTTCCCCAGGTTGAAATCTATTTTCTTGCCAAATTTCATTAAGATCCGATCAGCCGTTTAGTCGTGAAAAGGTAACAAACAAACAAACAGAGTGACTTTCGCATTTATAATATTAGTATGAAAGTATGGATGTACCTATGTAGTTATAGTACTTAATCAATCATATCAGTCAGTTGCTGGCAGTCGCTTAATAGTCCTACTAATATTATAAACGCGAAAGTTTGTAAGTATGGATGGATGGATGGATGGATGTTTGTCACTCTTTCATGCGAAAACTACTGAACGGATTTGAATGAAATTTGGCACAGAGGTAGTTTATAACCTGGATTAACACATAGGATAATTTTTATCCCGATAGTACAGTCCCGTGGGATAGTGATCGAACTTCACGCGTGCGAAGCGGCGGGCATAGGCTAGTTTTAAAAAAACAAACACTGTAAATTTATAGATTCTAGCTTGGAACAATGACATGTCAGCTCTAGTAGTACGTAGGAGTATGCTAGTTTCTAGAGTAATTTATTAATGTACCTGCTATATAATTAACGCTACAACTATTACTATGTTAACATTTAAACTGCGGCATAAGTGTTTAGTTATTGCATTTTTATTCTGTGTGAAAAGTTCTTAATTTCTCAAGATCAGGATCATCATCTGCCTAGACTTTCCCTAAGTATGTTAGCGACGGCTTCCAGTCTAACTGAACCGGCAGCCGAATACCAGTATTTTATATGGAATGACTGCCTATCCGACCTCCACAACCCAGTTAGCAATGGGTAATACGATACCACTTGGTAAGACTGGTTCTTAATTTCTCAGGATATTAAAGTTTAATTGTTCATAACTCAAAATAATGTATAACCATCACTTTATTGCACTGCCAATATTTTTCAGCTGATACATTTGTCATTGAGTAAGAATCAAGCAAACAATCATTGAAATATTGAACAGCATACATATTCATTATCACTAACCGATCCATCGAATATTCCAGAACCGCCAACAGCCAATTTCAGGCAGACAATAAAAATGTCGTAAATTCCAATAAACAATATCACTGATGTATTCGCATTACGGAATTATGTATAAGAAGCAATCCATTAGACCGCGGATACATTTATCAATAATACTCGTACAACTAGGGCATCAGGTCACAGGTTTGTTTTACGGCGTAAGCCTAATTGTCTCGACACTGTTGGCTATCGAACTGGTGAACTGGGACAGTTATAAAGGGTGTAAAACACCTCTTAACGAAGCCGAAAGGCACTGGTTCTCCCTGTCATTGCGATCATTTTTTTGTTCTACAGCATACCTGGGAACCTTCTAGTTACGGAGATATTAGGGGTTTTTATTAACTTTTTGTCAAGTATTTTTTTAAATCCAAGTTTTTAATGTAAGATTTTTACTTTAAACACCTCCACGAGCCCCGTACTATTCAATCCGTCCATTAGCACAATGTTTTGTGTGCGTTACATTGAGTTCTACCACAAAACATGATTTTACACCCCCCAAAAAAAGTCGTTTCCCAGCAATAATTTTTGCGTAAAGTTACTTAGTTTCATGTACAGAATGCTTGGTTGACGGCTTCGTGATGAGGTAATTTACACGGTGTATAATAGAAGATAATAAAAGGTGAGTAGACGAGGTAGGAAAAAACGGAGAAGACAAGGATCGACGGATTCAATCAGGGTTGAGTTGTTTCAGAGATATCGCCGATGAAGAAAGACTGTGTAAAGAAAAGGGACTCACACAATCTCAATCAAAATAATCTACATAACATCTATAAATGAATGTGAACCCCGAAGGATTTGGAAGAGGTGTTTCTAGTCTAAAAAACAATTGGCCATTTCATCACAACTGGGTATAGTCATCCCCTTTTGTTCTGCTACACTTCTCGGTTCTGTGTGTCCCTTATCCATTTATATTTACATACCATATAATAGAAGACAAATCTCCAAATACAACCCTAAGCTCCGTAGTTGCTACTGAGAAATTCTTACTACTTTACGGCATGATCTGAGCGTCGAATCCTAGACCTCATGCTCAACAGCAGCACTTCCAAACCAAACGCTATATAGCAACAAGGCAGACAATGAACAGAACTCAATTGCCTACAGATCTGGATAAACTCTATACACTACATACCTGCAAAAGATATTGTTGGTACTTAAAAAAATAATTTCTATAGAGAGGAAAGAAATCATTTTACGCGGGGCTGCGTATAATCTCATACGGTGACTGGTAAACGAAACGCAAACCTACTTGAACAAAAAACTATCGCAGATCCTAGCTACTAAAAACTTAATAGCTAAGGAAGTGGTTAGGAGTTCGCTATAATTTCTAGCAATCTTGCGGTTATCGTCGCGATGTAGGTAATGACATCGATGATAAGACCACCGGCAATGGTGTAGACGTGTAAAGATATCAGGGAAATGTGGTACAATCTGTTTGGTGTCACACCTTATATTATAAAACGAAGATAGGAGAGCCATAAGCAAGTGAAGAAGAATTACAAATCCCAATAGATACGAAGCCATTGGATAGTAACATGGACTAAGAAAACATTCAGAATTTTCTTCGCTTGAGAGATTAATGGATTCATGGGACTCATAATGAATAATGGACTTAATAAAGAAGTTTTACGACCTTAATTTAAAATTTTAATACACAATAAACTAAATCATCGACCTCCTCTTGACCAAAGATATATAAATAGCGAATTCACTTAAATAGTTGAACTGCAGGTCGATTCTAATGATGACCTTCTGATAACACAAACTGCAGACGATAAACCTTTGAACCGCCGAAGACAGACGATTCATTAAAAATGTATAAGATGAAGATATTACATAGGTATTACTTGCATAGTGACGTAAGCTGCATTTACATAGTAGGTATAGATAATACTGCATTGTATATTTATGTCCGAACTAAAATATAGTAGGTAACTGAAAATTCTACTAAAGATGCCAGTGGGTTGGATTAGAAATTTGCATAAAATTGCAATAAGACGATTCATAGATCTTACGATAGCCTCTACACGGTTTTCAGGTCTGCTCCCAACGTAAAATAACATTCAAGTTAAAGCAAATGTAGATGACAAAATCTACTATTTAAAAAATATAAATTTACTGACAGAAAATACACAAAATTTTGGACTAATGGAGTCATTACACTTGGTCGTTAGCCCGTATTCGGGCGATCGAATGACTTTACTTGAAATCGGGCACCCGATCCATTTTTATATGAAACCGGACTAGATTGCCCGGAAGACGGACGTACTCGATCTCGTGCTTTTACACTTGGTCGATTATTAGAATTCCAGAGGCAATCGACTTCGGGCAAACGACCAATAGTAATTGTGCCATTGAGTAATGGCATATAAAGATGACATATGTCGATATAAAGAGCTTGGCAGCATGACGTTCTGCACAAAATTTCTTTATGACGAAGGTGAGTTCTGAGGAAGGAGTTTTTAAAATTCATCCACTAGAAGATAAATCAGAGAGGGCTTAATTATAAAACTGGTGCTCTGCAAACTACATTACAAATTTTATACTACTTGGCTGTTGCACAAATAGGTTAGGTTCTAAGCGACCGATAGAAGCCATTCAAGCTAATATTATTTGTCAGTTAAACAGAGGCACTTTGTCCCATAATAGCCACGGTTGACGTCATCATGTACTTCAGAAGAACAAGTACGTAGAGCACGGAGTAAACCGAAACATTTGTATTCTGTGGTTCCAGTCGCTGAGTGTAATAATAAGCGTCACCGTCGAGGTCAAGGTTCGCATCCCAGTTAGCGTTCGCCGAACTCTTAGCTTTACCGCAGATGATAAAGACGAAAGGGTCAGAAGCCCAGCCTAATAATTTTTAAAAACAAACTTTGTAGATAAGTATAATATCTATCAGTGTACTACAAAATTGAAAAAAAATCTTCGATTAATAATAGTATATTGATCGAAGAAAAAAATACAATATAGGCACCAAATTTTACTTTAGTTTCAACCTTGGTAGCTACGATATGTGCAAATAACGGCATCAAGTTGTGTTTGAAGAAGATAAACATTGAATTAAATAAGCTCGAGAGTATCTTATGATGACATCATCAAGTTAAGAACCTCTTGTCCGTCAAGGACGGCATTGACTTATCCTAACACGTTCATAGAATCATCCATGATTGTAAAACGTCCGTCTAGTCTTTAGTTTTTCGCAGCCTTTAATTCCCATTTCTCCTTATTCTCAGTATCCTCCCTAGAGAGAGAATCTTCGAAGACAGATTTTTGCAATAGAATCATAACCATATCGTTTTCATAATCTCTTGTAGCCTCATTTCATGGCTCTCTTATAACTATCATATTATTTACAATTAATTATAACGTTCACAACATTTGTAACAACAAGTAGTACCTACACAACAGATTTCTGTACTTCCTTAACTTCAAGTTAGCTCTATGAATTCACATATTTTTGACCTACTGCAGATATTTTCATAGTCTATGGCTCCGGTGGTATGAAAAAAAGTTCGTTGTTGATTCACGAAGCGCCGGCTGCTATTGGTCTGTTTGTTTTATTCATGAGATCGTCGGAGCTAACGATTTTTTTAAAGAATAGGCTCATTTATGTTAATGGTTTACTAATATTATTGGTATTTTGGTGTCACAGGAACGAATGGCATGTTAGATCATTGTTTTTGTATTTTCCTTGACGAGGGGATATTTTTCCTGTTGTGTGTTTATTTATAGTGTTCAAGGAACTATTCACAGTTTTGATTGCAATAAAATCAAGCTTAACACTTTGTAATAAAATCAGAATTATCTGTAATTATTATGATGCACATAACGAAAAATATTATAGTTACGAGTAAACACGCGTGGCGCAAGTTGCTGAAATTCAATTACAGGAACCCGGTCAAATTACTGAATTAATCTAGTTGCAATTTATAAACACCAGATTATTTTTGTACGAAGTTTAGCTTTCATTGTAGCCCACAAGTTTTAAGTAAATAGAAAATGAACACAACGTTACTTACTTGCATCTGCAAGAGCCTGGAACCGCCGTTCTTCTCCATTTTCACGGTTTCGGTGGCACACCAAAATAACAAAATACCAAGTAAACTGGAAGACTACAAAAATTTAAACAATGCGAAGTGTCAAGTTATTGAATCGTGTAAAAAAACTGTAAAATATTACACGCGATTTTTGTATTTAACATTATCAAACACCATTCACAAAATTTGACACAAAAATGTCAAAAAATAATTTATGTCCATCTATTTTGAGCTTTCACGCGGTATTTAAAATAGGAATGCGTTTTTATTTAAACTTTTTTTTTAACTATCGCCGCGTTCTCAGTTACAAGAATTATTTAATCGTAATACCGATCAAACGAGTCAGCGGTCGCCAGGCGACTCAGCTGTTGTGAAGCACCGAGGCAAATTAGCGAGAGATGGCGGGGCCGGGGAGCGAGCAGCCTGCATGACTACTCGCTGAGTAATCGACTGGCTGCACCTACACGCCCTGTGAACCGACAACAGTACTTTTGCCACGATCATAACTTTAATCACCCTTTTTTCATACTTCCATAAAGAATGTTTTTCTATAACACTGATAGTTTGTCTGTAAAAAAGAGTTTGTATTCCGCCGCCAATAGACAAATGATTGTTTACGTTTGAAGCAAAGGAAAATGTTTTTTTATTTCTTGCCAGTAAAAGTTTTGCGGTTGGAATTGGAATTATTCTGTGAAATGGTATAAACATTGAAGAAATTCGCAAGCCCGCAGCCAAATTCAGTGAAAGCGTTATCATACGTCACACGGAGCGTTAACCTGGTGGTAGTGTCAGGGTAATTATAGTGGATAGCATAAAATGCCAGCTTCACATCGCTTTGCACGCGGTTTGTGCAAGAGAACTGGTTAATGAAACGGACCATCTGTTGCATAAAGTATTGATTTAACGAAGTGATAAGCTTATAAGTAATTTATTATTTTGAGTCTGTTTATTTGGAATACTTTAGTAGGGTTGAGCCGTGGTTGATCTTTTAATGATGTCACATAATGTTGTACTCTTGCAATTGAGTACAACCGATTCAACATTATTCAAATAAATGCAGGTGTGAATACATATAATTGACTTTGGGCTTTATCCTGTCTGTCTTGCGTAAGTGTTTTGAATAACAGCTCCAGATTGTTTAGAAAAAAAAATAATATAAAGATAACTTTAGATAATGAATCAAGAAAATTATAAAGACAACAAATGCGACTCATATTTAATAACCGCCATGTTCCTCTTACAAGATACTCAATTTAGATAGTCAGACTTCAGACGTCTTAAGTGCGTGTATCTCGATTATAAATCGCATTGCACACTTATTTGAGCTAATCCTGTAAATAAAGACAACCGGATGCAAAGATAATAATCTCCTTACTCTCGTCTCAGTGACTATACACTTCGACGAAACGATATGTTTTTTTTTTTTATGAATGCTTTCTTTTACTTATGCCTTTTTTGGTGTTGTGATATGTGGTATGCGTGGACTACATTTGCTAATGCCAAAATAGATACTTTTAAGGATTTAATGCATTGGGGACTCAAAAACTCATCCTTTTGATCTAAAATATTAAACAGATTGTTTTTCGACTTTAAATATACAAATTCCTTTTACTCTACACATGGATATCTTCACAGAAGTATGACTTATAGAAATGTTGTTGATCGTGACGAAACTTATCAACTTTATAAATAACTAGCTGTCCCGCGCAACTTCGTCTGCGTCACATTTTCCCCGTTTTCGCAACATATTTCATTGCTGCTCCGCTCCTATTGGTTGTAGCGTGATGATATATAGCCTATGTCCTTCCTCAGGTTGAAATCTATCTTCTCGCCAAACATTAAGATCCGATCAGCCGTTTAGTCGTGAAAAGGTAACAAACAAACTTACTATCGCATTTATAATATTAGTTAGGATTTTAAAGAAAGAAAAGAAGAAAGAAAATAACAGAGTAAGAATTAAAACCAAAGAGTAAGATCAAAACTAAAGAATAGCATCCAACCTGAAAACTATATTCAATTAAACTATATTGACGTAACCGTCGGTAATACAGTGCAACGGTATTACAGTACTCAGGGTTGGAACTTCATTACTGTACTGCTAGATGGCGTTGAAGAAGCTAGATTTTGAGATTTTTTGACAATTTTTTTTTTAATTATAGTGTACTTTAGGGACTGATTGGCCTCTCACGTCTATGCATACATTCTCAAGTATTTATGTTTTATTATATTATAAGTTTTGTTGAATGTAATAAAGCTATCAGCAGAATAGACTGGAACTATTTTTTGAATTACCTATAGATATGGGCGCTGCGCCGGCGCGGCGCCGCCGTGTGCCCTCCGCACGCCGCCGCCGCCGCCGACATTCACCGCGCGGCGTGAGTGGCGTAAAGACGTGTATTTGTTTTCGTGATTGTCTGATCCAAAATGACTGAATTATCAAAAACTACGGTAAATAAACTTTCCATAGACGTTTTTGTTCAGTATGGTGTCAGACGTAAAACGTAAAGAATAGCACCATCCCATATCTTCCCGTGGGTGTCGGAAGAGGTGACTAAGGGACTTGCCAGAGAATGGCCAGCAGCGTTCTCTGTGCTTTTGCATCAACCGTACTCCGATCGCCAACCTGCCTGCCAAGCGTGGTGATTATGGCAAAACCCCCCTTATAAGCTCAATACAAAAGTGGCCCCTAGAACCCGGCAGCCCCGCTACCCTCGACTAAGGTAGCGGTCGAGGTTACGGCGTGGCAAGCGGTGCAAAGAATCTCCAGAAGGGATCCGGCTGCCTATACCGACGACTTGACCTGGCAATATATAACACGCGACCGACGAGAAGATAACGGCACTGAGGAGGAATTGAGCAGGTTGCGATGGAGTATTGTGGGATTATCTGAAGTCCGAAGAGAGGGGGAGGACACGATCATCCTGAAATCCGGCAACCTGCTCTATTCTCAAGAGGGTGACCGGCAGCCATGCATGGTTTCAAAACTCACTTCACCGTTGACATGGGGACTTTAACGCAAAACTGGGCAAACGAGACAGGGATGAGCTCCAGGTGGGAAAATTTAGGGTTGGATGTCGGACCACTGGGGACACCAACTGGCTAGTTTTATGGAGAAGGAGGGCCTCTTTATGATGAACTCCTTCTTCAGAAAACGTGAGCACAGGAAGTGGACCTGGCAGAGCCCCGACGGTGCAACTAAAAATGAGATTGCCTTCATCATGTCAACCAAGAAGCAAATGTTCAATGATGTCTCTGTGATCAATTCGGTGAAAACTGGGAGCGATCACCGCATGGTAAGAGGCACATTGAAGATTAATATTAAGCTTGAAAGAACGATGATGACGATAGAACGATGGATTCGTGGAAACTGTCCATACGACAGGGTCTAAATTCTTCAAGACACGTCGTGCACAAAAGAACAAAAAACTCTCTGATCATACCCTCAAGCTCATGAAGCAACGGCGTGAGATGATTCTGCAGTCTTCAGAAGACGCATGGAAATACCGGCAGCTCAATACGCGGCTCTCTAAATCCTTGAAGAGCGACCTCCGCCGCTTTAATACCGAGCGTATTAAAGACGCAATTAAGCGGAATAAAGGCTCCAAGGTATTTGCAAGAGATCTGGCTATTGGGCAGAGCCAGCTCACGAAACTGAAGACGAAGCGATAGCAGGATCGTATCCGCCAAACCGGAGCTACTGAGGGAGTTCGAGAGATTCTATGGGCAGTTGTACACGTCAACCAGCAATCCCGTTGGAAATCTAGCGAATGACCCAAGAGCTAGACTGACCCAACACTATACCGAAGACATCCCGGACATCGGCCTGTACGAGATCAGGATGGCTCTGAAACAGCTTAAAAACAACAAGGCACCGGTTGATGATGGAATTACGGCCGAACTTCTGAAGGCGGGTGGAAAACCGGTACTTAAGGCCCACCAGACGCTGTTTGATTCCGTCATACTCGAGGGGAAAAAGGCATGGTGCAGGGGTGTGGTGGTACTCTTCTTCAAAAAGGGCGACAATGCCCGGTTGAAGAACTATAGGCCCATCTCACTTCTAAGCCATGTCTACAAGTTGTTTTCACAAACTGTCAAGGAAACATAGTATAAGTTCATGCCAAGGCATTCAAGGTGATCCAACAGAGCAAGAATGTTGGCATTACATTGCTGGTGATGTTACTACAGAACCAGAAGATGGTGATTTATTATGCTACTGGAATAATAAAAAAGAAGCATTTCCTCATCTTGCTGATCTTACTAGAGCTTTACCGTGTATACCTGCCACTAGCACTCCCAGTGAGAGGGCTAACTGTTACGGCCAAAAGATCTCACTTGAGCTCGATTCGGGTTTATAAAATCATATTTATTCATGATAATTATAAAATATGTAAGATTTAAGATTGGTGAAAATGAGGAAACTTTAATTAGTATCTACGAGTATGCTTTGATTTATCTGAGGCTATTAAAGTGTCACTTTGGAAAACTGTTTTTTTTTGTACCTGATCACCTGAACAAGGACAAGGACAACAACTGGACAAGGTATTTACTGTACTGTATAGGACTGACATTTTCCTGTCGTCCGCCTGAAACGATATTAAGGAGCCGGCCAGCTTAAAGAAGATAGGGAGTAGATTGCGAGTTTTAGTTGTAGGTAGTAGAAAACTACGCCGCCGGCGCTACGCCGCCGCCGATTGAAATTGGTCAGCGCGCCGCCGCCGAGAATTTTTAAGGCGGCGCCCACGTCTAATTACCTATAATAAGAAATAAGGTTCGTTGTATTTTGAAGGGTCCTAAGTTTGCATTCCCTTCTCGGATTCCTTTGAAACATTAGTACTTACAATAGTTTACCGTTCGCCTTCATACAAGGTGTACCTCAAGGGAGCACTCTGAGGCCCACGCTCTTTGATACTGATTGACATGATTTGGATTTTTGATTTTGAAAAGAAATGATACACCAAACATTTCACCATAAGGTATATTTTATTAAAAAAATTACATACAAACATTCATAATCTGTGATTGAACTTCACTATCATACATGGTCATACAACTCACGACGTCGAGCTAACTACGCACGCGCTATATTTATTTGTCCATTTCGTAGCGTTACACCACTATCCTCTACTGTGTAAGTTTTGTGGTACATCACTGGTATTATTGGCTGCATATGATGGTAGCTTACTACTTTCATTTTCAGAGGCCAGCCTCTGATAATAATATCTTAAGAAATATTACTTATAATCTTCTTCAATTATTTCTTTTCATCTTTTTCTAGATTGTTATAATGATAATTCATCTGTCTAATTCCTTTCTTATTAGTATCCCAACTATGTATGTTGGATTCGACATTCTGTGTAACGGGCAGTACCAGCGCAGTGCTGTATGCAGTGTTATTAAAGGTTACTAGGTACTATATATAATAATGCAAACTTTGAAAATGTTCTAGGACTGAAGTTCAGATTCATGTTTCAGTTCCTAGTGTTTTTTTTTTAATGTGTTTATTTCATATCGGATGAAATATTTAGGTGGTAAGGAAAATCGATATGGCCAGTTACCATGAATTTTATTCTGGGGGAGCATGTACTGCATTTATGGGAACATTGGTCACGGCTGTCATTTGTAGATCTTTGACAGTCGTTCCAGGCGGTCAGTTGCCCGATAGTCTGACAACCTGTCTTACCAAGAGGTATCGTATTACCCAGAACTAACTGGATTGTGGAGGTCAGCTATGCAGTCGTTCCAAGTTTAATACTGGTATTCAGCTGCATCCGGTTAGACTGGAATCCAAATCGAACTTAGCTGGGAAAAGGCTAGGCAGATGATTCGCTCAGCTTCGTCTTTATTTTCTTTATCAGTATCCTGTTATGCAGTCACAATATTATCCATCATTTGTTTAACGTTACTCGTTTTATCACCTTAGGAACATTTATAATACCAGTGATGTTATAACGAATATAGTTTATTGTCTGCACAAATAACTGTATTTATGGGAATTAAATAAACCTAAAATCTTTCTCATTTTTTTCCTTACTCTGAGAACTTTATCATGCAGTTCTCTTTTTTTAATACCACACATTGGCTTTTCTCTCTCTCTTTTATCAATTGACAAAATATATCCTCACAATTGACTGAAATACGATTTTCATCATGCAAGCTGCTTCTTTAACAATCATAATTGTAATGGATTAAAAATTTATAAGACACAATTGGGTTACTAAGAAAATTAAAGGTACTTGTGCAGGCAATTTCACAAACAAAAATATTTCATCGAACAAGCGCTCCGAAATACAATAAAACTACTTACAAATAACACGAACTTACGAACACATCAAGAGGGTTCCACTTCAAAATCAAACATGCAAGCTTCTCATACAAAAATATCTCATAATTATATTACTAGACGTCTGGACGACGCCTTATTGCTGTCTAATATTCATTATTTTTACAAATAATAATATATGATCTAGTGTTTTCGAACATAGGATAAGTGTTGGTGAATTATATGTATTTAAAGTGTACAAAAGATCAACATAACTAATTTCATTTATTTTAAACCGCAGAAGTAAAATAAATACATATTCCTCGGAGACCTAACAAAAATATAGGTCAGACTTGAAGACCTACTTAGGTCGTCAACGCGTTGTGGTCTTAACTTTTTATTAACAAATAATAATTAATGTAATACTCTTTGGTCTTCGAGTCGGGTAAAAACCAGTTGAATAAAAATCAAGTAGCATTTTGCGATAACAATCCTATTTTAAGAGGCAGACTGCTGGTTTAAAAAAAACATAAATATATGAAATTTTATCTTTGAAAAAAGAAACAAACCAATTTCTTCTGCATCAATTAAATTGCGGTCCTATCAATATATCTTATAAACATCTAAATAATTATACTAATTTACATTCGTAAATTACAATAAATTTGCTACGACATCTATAGCTACATTGCAAGACCCCAAATTATATTATTTAAATTGTAGAATGATTTCCCGCCATTAGACAGCTGTCAAAAGTTCGAAAGGTCGTTGAGAATTAAGATTAGTTAATATAAGATATTTTTTTATGTTTTTTCTTGTAAGTCTTGTCTTTCTTATTTTTGGCAGTATGTTAACTGTTTTCACAGCTTTTTATGTAATAATGTAAACTGATTTGGATGCAGTAAACTCTTGCAATGTAGCGTTCGTTGGGCGAGGGACATTTAATCGCGTTTACCATGCCTAGGGTTACACACAACACAGGTATTAGGTAAATAACGTTAGGCAGTCTTTGGGTAGGTCGGAAGATTTTATAGCTTCTAGATATTTTCTTTAAATATTTTTGCTAAGTTAATACACACCTAACCATACCGACAATATCCAAAAACTCTGTGATTTTGAGTAAACAGTTCTTTTAAAAATGATGTTGTTTATTCAAAAGACCTTTACGTTATATTTCGTTCAGTTAGGTTATGTTCTACCGACCACGTTAACTAATGCTAACATCAACTTAACACTAAAATTCTTTATTTACGAATTCAATGAGTAAATATACTTTCTCAATTCGTAATTGTCATTAGGGGACAAGCATTGAATGTACTTATCCTATGTGTTAAGCAGAATGCTCCAAGGTAACCAGAGAAAACAAATATTGAGAAGT
Source organism: Cerastis leucographa (assembly GCA_963082945.1). Lineage (NCBI taxonomy): Eukaryota > Metazoa > Arthropoda > Insecta > Lepidoptera > Noctuidae > Cerastis > Cerastis leucographa. The sequence continues at coordinate 4,514,525 of OY720366.1, forward strand.
TGAATTTCGAAGATTCCCTTGCAGCATCCCCCTTAAATAAATTCTATTCTCAAGTTACTCTCATTTTGTGCGACTTTATGTATTCAGTGAACATGAAAAAGTTTTCAATAAAGCAGAATAATGTGTACCCTGATTTGTGTAATCACATAAAACCATCGAAAACTTCTTCTGTCATTTACCGATTTTAAAAAAGGCATTTTCTCCAAATATCTTTTTTTTTACATTTTCAATAAACCCTAAAAATGCATCATCTGTAAGAAATGAAGAAAACAATCAACGGTACAGTTTATCAAATATTAAAGAGAAGACAGTATCAAACGTTTCGTAAATAATATTGTACCTAAATAAAGATCGCTCTGAGACATCGAGATTTAGTGCTATACCTAACCTACATGAACATCCTATGGCTTTATCAATAGGCCCAACTTCAAGAATTTGAAAATGTCTAGAATTTCATGGCTACACACATCTTTTCTATGACAACATGCAGTATCGCTATAGAGCACATCTATTAAATGATTTTTTTAAGATAATTGTGTATGCCCTTCATGACAGCTGGAATATCGAATGAAGGCATTGGGATAATTTATCGATCCTTGAAATTTGACCAAAATAAGTATATCGAAAAAATTAGCGAAAATCAGGAATTGTGGGTATGGCAATCGGTCACAAGGGTCGCTTCTGTGATCATAATCTTTGAGCATCCACAATTATTTCTCTTTTTCGATTTCATCGGAAATTTTCGAAGAGACATAATACACAGATTATAACTAACAGATTCCTAATATTTTCCTTGAATAATTTGTGTTTCAAAATTTATAAGAGGGTGACAATTTTATTTCATTAATGAACTATAATTGGCACATAAGTTTTTTGTGACCAGCACATTTGTAAATACATATTAAATTTCAATTTACTTTAACAAAAAAATATATTTGCCATCGTCAATTTCTATGTCACTTTGTGAATTATTTTTCATTTGAAAATCAAGATATTATTGACAGTATTTCCTTTGATAGAGGACACTAACACAAAAAAAAAATAGAAAATTGCTTTTTTGATCTTTTGATCCAACAATTCCGCATCAGAAAATAAAAGATAGGTTCTTATATTCAAAGCCAATATATAATATGTTAAACATGACCAGCATATAACATGAAAAGCTGTGTTTTTTTTCAGATTAATGTCCTTTACCGATTTTTGGGACTATGTCAAAATCTTCGAAAAAAACACGCTGTTCTAGTGAACTGACGGGCTTTTGTTCACTTTTCCAATAATTCCTTGCAAGATATTAAGTCTGAGGACGCAATTGCGATTCAAAGTGAATACCAAAAGATTGGCAATTAGACGCGTAAGTAAGTCCAACACGTAGCAGCTATGCAACATTTGCAAATACGCAAACCATCGACCAGCTAAGACGTACGAAACCAGCGGCGAAGACCAATGGCCAAAGGCTCCAGTTCTTCCCATGGTCAGAACAGTGTATCTTTTCCCTAGATCATGACGTCATCAAAAAGGTTTTACATCATAAAATCTCCGCAGTCTACACCAAAATCCCAGTCATCTGAGGTGCCAGTATCATCGTATTCTGCCAGAGCCTGCTCGTAGACCGAAGCTTCGTATGCCGTGACCCCGTCCAGCATTGAGCAGGCTTGAGACACGTTGGTGTGGTGCATGATCGGCATCGCGTGGAGGGCGAAGTCTTCGCCTTCTTGGGACCAGGTGAGACCTGAAAAGCGGGAAACGTTTCGTTCATTTGGAGAGTGTCGGTGATGGAATGTTTTAGGGTTTGCAGAGAGAGACATTGCTCAAAATGGCAACGATGTGTAGTCAATAGCAATATACCTGATAAAAGAGGCTATTTTTGAAGGCATCACCTGTGTAGGTAGTCTCAAAAGGCAGAAGACTTGTTCTTACAAAATCAGTGTAAATCATCATATCTGGTGACTCTTTACGGTCCACAATTTTTGTTGCTAGAAATATTTTTTTCATCCCATCTATTCGAAAAGGACGACTTGGTTCGCCTTTAAGTGCACTCAAAGGTGGTGTTTTCTATAAGAAACTTTTAGCGGGCAGTAATGAGTTTTTAATCCTCTTTATTTCAAAAAGTGCGCCGCAATTAACTTTGCCGCGCACTTTTTGAATCTGGAACATCTTAGTGTTCAGCGCCAAAGAAATCGAAATTGTTTGAATAAAGACTGGCTGGTACGACGGCCCATAGTCGCGCCGCCAGCTGAATAATAAATTTTCATAATAAATTGCGAAAATGTCTCAAATGTAAATATAAGTTTTTAGTCGTTCTATTGTTAGTTACTATTTAATTTCAATTTAGTTGTTACTCTTATGTTTTATAAAATCATAATATTTCAATAAAATATGAGGGGCCTTTTGTTTTCTCATAGTGGGTGATGAAAAGTAGAGTGTATCACTCGGGCAAAATAGTTATTTATCCAACATGTGAGGAAAGTTCGTTTTTCCTATGAGTTTTGATTTTGAGTCTTGAGCGAACGAAGGATTGAAAAATAGAATCACGAGCGCAGCGAGTGATTATAAATTTCAATCCTGAGTAAGCGAAAGACTCAACAAAACGAATAGCAAATGAACTTGCTCACAAGTTGCATACAAAACTTTTCACCACTCCCAGCAAGAAAGTATTCAGTCATCATAGGTAAATAAATTAAATAGTCACAAAGCAAATCAAAATAATTCTTTTTTCGAATTTTTGCTTCTAATGTCCTTCTTTCACAGGCTTCTTTCTTTGAGTGCGTTCAAAAATTATAATCCTAATTTTCAATATTTTATCAAACTTTTTTAATGTTTCTGAACTTATACACTTACAATAATTTGATAAATTTTATAAAAAAAAACATTAATCTTAACTTATAAATATTTCTATTCTAAGCATAAAATTATTTATTTTTGAAAATATCTTTAAAACTTAACATAAAAATATCAAGCAAAGTTAATTTCTGAACGGGATCATTACTTTCCTCACTGTTCAAACAGTGAGGAAAAACCAATTTTCCTCACTGTTTTCGTAGAGGAAAGACACTTCTTTCGTGCGGGAGTGGTGAAAATATATTTTTGGCTCGGGCGACGTACTTTGAATCCCTCGCTACGTTCAGGATTCTACTAAAGAATCCCTCGTAACGCTCGGGATTCTACTATAGAATCCCTCGCTTCGCTCTGGATTCAAAAAAGCGCCCTCGCCGTAAAAATATTATTTTGCTCCCTTATGATACAATCTACTATTGTTGCCTGTCAAAACCCAAGCAGTAACTGTGTAAAACAGTATTCCTTGGAATAACTAGTTGTTGGGCTTTCGGGACTGAGAAAGCTCAAGCTTACAGCTTAGCAGTTTATAAATAGTATAATTAAAAAATTCTTACGTCCGCTCCACACTCCGTTCGGCAAGGTGACCCACCCCCAGCCTTGTCCCCAAGCGAGCTGGTGGTCCAGTTGCCCCGCCAGCGGCACCTGGCGCTTTATGACGGCGACGAGGCCGCGACCGTCTAGCGCTCCTACAGCGCTGCGAGCGTTGCGGTTGTACATCTCCGTACAAGTCGCTGCTGAAACCGAGAAGAAACGGGTCTATAGATTATGCATACTGCCATACAGTCTTTAGAGAGCGGTAAGTCAAAAATAGGGAGTCAGACTACTACAGTACATTCTTACTAACACTTTGTGTAAAATAGATGGAGCTGTATAGGAAATTATAATTATAAGCCTATTTCTTTCACATACTATCATAAAATAGCTTCCACAAAGTATTCAAATATTACGAGATGATACATAAATGTAGGTACTTATGTTCGGGGGTGCTGACGGGCAGTCAGCTCCGCTACCATTTTGTTGACTGGCTGATTACCTAGGCATGACCAGTTCAAGTTGAAAAAATTTGAATCCCGCCCTATCGTGCCGTTACGAGGCCAGAAGAACTAAAATTGAATTAAGATCATTAAAATAAGTTAGAATTTACTAGGTAATAAAATTAACTTGCAAATCAGCAGCAATCAAAAACATAATCCTTTCGTCTCGCCGTGAAAGCAGTAATCTGCCATTAGCCATAACAATTTAAATGGCATTTTAACTGGTCCGTCACTAAAGTTTTGCAGGATTAAAATTTGATCGTCAAACGGGAGTTAAGTACTTACTAAGTTACCTAATAAACATGGCTATAAAGTAGAGTCGGAAATACGATGTTTTTTTCTATATCTAACCCAGAAGCAAATCAATACATTTAAAATAGGTAGGTACCTAAGTGCATGTAGGTACCATCTATCGTGCTCATATTTTATGTCAATACATAGATGTCAATGGAAAACACTAAAGTAATAAAACAATCCAGAACCCGACAAATAAAATAATTTCATTCGGACAGATTGAGTAACTGAGCTCGACAAATAAATCTGACTCAGCAATGAAGACACGAAAACAAGAAACGCCTGACAAAACCGAATAGCAATCAGTGTAAATACGTCACACAGATATTTTGCTTCCAAAGGCGCTGTCGAGTCAACAGAGGTGCCGATATTAATCGCGTAAAGGTTAATTTAGACAGGGTAAGTAAACGGGTCAGTGCAGGCGTCAGCGCTGGCGGGCGCCGAGAACCGACTTCACTGTTTACATGCAGTCAGTAGTCGTGGTCATTTCTTCACAGTATACACATGTTACTTTAGTCAGTGTTTTGACGTAACCATAAAACGCCGCGCCAACTGACCAACTGCCTTAATCGTTTAGACCAAATCAGTTGCGCTGCTGCGGGTGGCGCACAGTGGAACGAATGTATGGGAGCGGTTGGACGTAGACATGTCCGAAAAAAAAGAGTAAAATTATGCCAAACTAATGATGCCATCTTATTCGATTACTTAATGCCTTCATAACTTGTGGTGATGAATTTCTTCATAACTCCCATATTTCGGGAGTAATTTGAGAAAATGTGAAATTTTACTATGAAAATGAGTGTATCGAGCTCTCTCCCTCCTGATTCCGGGCTTGTTTCAAGTAGCGGTCTCTAATATCATAATGCTAATACTAAGAGCTATATTTAATACTAAGACACATAGTGCGCCAAATGTGCACTTTCTGGGATAAAGAGTGATGTTTATTTTATAACACAATTTTTTTATTTTTTGTTTATTTTGTTGATTAAAACCGTTTTTCTAAAGGTTTACCTTATTACAATAACATTTCTGAGCAGCCAATTAGAGAAGATATAAGCTAATTAGGATATATAATTAGGGACTTAAGGTTTACATATAAAACTGATGCACTAATGATTACTGATAAGAACATTGCTATTATTTAATTACTAAATGGCTCTTAATACACTAATTTAGCATGCATCATTTACTAATTATCACAATAACTAATTACCTTGCAATATTTAACAAAGGATACCTGGGATACCTGGATTTTATATAAATAGGTCACTATTAGTAACTTTAAAATCAGTGTTGATTTACACCTCGTTGTATCCAAGCTAATCTCGCAATGTATTTTCCAAATTTTAATACAAATCTTGATATTCACGTTGCTTTATGCGCACGCGCACATAAAGATTTACGCGACTTTAACTATTTGTTCAGTGTTTTAAAAGATAACAGTTGTGTTCAGTTATGTGAAAGTGCTGAAACAAGTTTAAAAGACTGGTGTCGTCGATTTTGCTACCGCATTTATGCAAAATGGACACAGTCTGGAAGAAGCACAGATAAGTTTCGGAAGAAACATGAGATTTGGCTACAGGCTGCAATTCAATGGCCGGAATTACAGAATGAAAATATGGAACCTTCTACAGAAAATATAAGTGACGTCATCGAGCCCATAATTTCTCCTGCTAAATCTAATGCTTCAACTTGTACACATCCTAGTCCTCGTAAATCTTTTGAGGACCTTAGTAACCGGCAAAAAAGAAGACGCACTGAAGATAGTCTTTCATGCAGCAGTAGCAGCGCTGAAATTATGTTTTCGGCCGAAAGGGCGCTTCAAAAGGCAGGACAAAGCGATACAGCTTATGTTATGAAATACTTGACGGAGAATCCAGAAGAGGCCTCAAAAATCAAAGCCTTCATTGAAGGTAAATCAATTCAGGTACGGGAAATATCCCCTTTGAAGGCATTGGCTCTTTATGTATCGATGAACTTATCGAAATGGCGCTATAACACTCTTCGGGATTTCAACACTCAAGAAGGAGCTCTTCAATACCCGAGTTACTACATGTTGGTTAAAGAAAAAATTAAGTGCTATCCGGCCAAAGAAGATCTCACAGTTACAGAGAGCTCTGCAAAAATCAAATTACAAGCCTTGATGGATTTAACCTCAAGAAGACTTATTAGGTCGTTAGAAACCCCTGTTGATCCCAATCAACAGCTCGTATTGACCAGCAAATGGGGTTTTGACGGATCATCTAGCCAAAGCATTTATCATCAAAGGACGAGTGAAGATGAGCAAATCGATCTTGCTAGTAATTTTATGATTAGTCTTGTACCACTGCGGCTCGTCTCAAAAGGTGTAACAATTTGGGAAAACGAGCGACCATCTTCCACTTCATTTTGCCGGCCAATATTGTTTAAGTTTATAAAGGAAACCAAAGAAAATGTGCAGAGAGAGATGGCTGAAATCGAAGCAGAGATTGAAGCCTTAACTCCATCCACCATCACTGATGGAATTAGTGTCAAACACCAACTGCTGTTGACAATGATTGATGGTAAAATTCATTCCATTATATCCAATACAGCAGCTTCAGTGTGTGACATATGCAAGGCTTGTCCTAAAGAAATGAATAATTTAGAGTTAATCAAAGATAAACACGCAAACGAGGACATGTATAAATATAGCTTAAGCACCCTTCACGCTTGGATTCGCTCAATGGAATGCTTATTACACATTTCCTACAAATTAGACATAAAATCATGGCAAGTAAGGGGTGATATAGCAAAAAGGCAAGTTGATGACAGGAAGAAAAGAGTTCAAGAGGCTGTAAGAAGAGAAACGGGCTTACTTCTCGATGTTGTGAAACAAGGCAGTGGATCCACCAACAATGGCAACTCGGCAAGGAGATTTTTTGAAAACTACACTAAATCTGCTGAACTGACCGGAATAGATGCTATGCTTTTAAGAAAAATCTGTGTGATCTTGCAGTGTATTTCATCAGGAGAGAAGATCAACGTAACTAAATTCCGAGAGTTCTGCTTTGATACTGCTAAGCTTTACGTGGAGTTATACCCATGGTATTATATGCCTTCTTCACTTCATAAAATTTTAATGCATGGGCCAGACATAGTTCAGAACATGTCAATTGTGCCCATTGGTTTTCTATCCGAAGAGGCATCTGAGGCTAGAAATAAAGATTTTAGAAAATATAGAGAGGGGCATTCTCGAAAGCATAGCAGTATCTCATGCAATGAAGATATTATGCACAATCTTTTACTGTCTTCTGATCCACTTGTTACAAGTATCCGTCCAAAAGGAAATAAGTTTGTAAAAAAATCTTCTTTTAAGGAATTTTATGAGCTTACGGATTCTGAGAAAAGTGATATCGAATTTGTTAACATAAATGATTTAGCGGACATCGATTCTGAATTTGAATTAATTGATGATGATGATGATGACGAAGATAATTAAATGATGTTATTGTTTTAAAATGTGTAACTTAGTAAATTAGAGCTTACATCTTAATTATTTATTGTACTTTTAATGAAACTAGGTAATTTATTATCAACTTACTTAAAAGTCATACTCTCATCAGTTCTTGTGAATATTTTTGTTAATATATATTTCTGTATATATATAATATATTTATAGACCTCTTAATAAGTCTGTCTGCGGTTTAAAGTAAATACAAATGGGGAAAAAACGTTTTTTTTTTTTAAATTTTCATTTCCTTTTATCCCAGAAAGTGCACATTTGGCGCACTATGTGTCTTAGTATTAAATATAGCTCTTAGTAATAGCATTATGATATTAGAGACCGCTACTTGAAACAAGCCCGGAATCAGGAGGGAGAGAGCTCGATACACTCATTTTCATAGTAAAATTTCAGTTTTTCTCAAATTACTCCCGAAATATGGGAGTTATGAAGAAATTCATCACCACAATTTATGAAGGCATTAAGTAATCGAATAAGATGGCATCATTAGTTTGGCATAATTTTACTCTTTTTTTTCGGACATGTCTACGTCCAACCGCTCCCATACATTCGTTCCACTGTGTGGCGGGGGTGTCTACTGACTTAAAAGTATTCAAGAAAAATTTAAGTCAGCACTGACGCGGCAGCGCTGTACTGACTATGTTTGGAGTCAGTTACTTACCCTGTCTAAATCAGCCTTAACACTTGACTTAATTAATGTAGTGGCTTGGTTGCCTGTAGTTTTGGCGGGAACAATGACAGCACGTGTGGCGGCCATGATAGATTGTCTATAGTATTGCGTGTTTACTTTGCTGAACTGCCTGCTTCTGTATTATGGGTTGTAATAAGAATAGGTAGGTATTTATAGGCTGTATGAACGATAAGTTTTTAATAGAGATAGTCGGTATTAGTGATTCGAAAACACCGCATACAAGATCCTCGATCCATTTGAAATGCTTTATTTTAATTCTCTACAATGGTTATTGGCTTCTAAGTTTTTTCTTCGATAGTGACCTGCTTTCTGGAACTTTATAGGGCAGTCGTTTCTATTTCGTTCCAGAAAGTATTTAAGTATTAAAAAATAATGCAGGCGGTAAGTGGGCGAACTCACACATACAAGGCTTTTTCTTCCAGGCAACCTTTGGGTTATACGTATGGTGATGACAGCATTGTGATGGGGTGGGTAGAAATTGAAATAATATTCACGCATTTTTTTTTTTTTTTAGCTTTAGGTTTCAGACACCAAATGTCACTTACTCTATTTATGAATACCAGATTAATTGAAGTGGCGGTTATGCCACTTACATATGCAGAGTACTAAATTGCAGTGACGCGAGGTCATTCTCCACTTGACATTGACACGTACAAACTAATGTACTGCAGTCGAAGGCATAATGTTTAAAGATTTAGTCTAAGGCATCGTTCACACCAAACGTATTGCCCGCCGACGTATACAGTGAGTCTCGTTCACACTATACGCTTATCTCTAATACCTCTGTATTAGATATATGCGTATAGTGTGAACGAGATTTATGAAAAAGCAATAAGCTGCGTAAAGCGCGCTCACAGACAGCGGCCGACAATACGTTTGGTCTGAAAAATGTCTTGGGCCATTCACGCTTCGCGATACGCCTGCCATTTTCTATTAGTTTCAGAGCACGGTTTTCAAGTTAACTGTTATTAAAATTAGTTGTATATAAGCGAAATGATACCTATTATACAGTATGTTAGGTTAAACGAGGGACATATTGAGGGAGGGTATTCAGTATTCGATTCTCGTCCCAAATATGTAAAAAACCTATAACGTATATAGAAGATTTTTTAATGTTTTGTTTAGTGCCTAGATATTTTGGACTGTCCTAAGCCAGGTAAGTTTAAAGTATGAAGGGAAAATGGATTATACCTAAGAGTCATTGACCCGCTCACATGTTCTGCGTTAGTATTAAGTCGCTAGCGCAAGGGTGTATACACGTTGCGTGACATTTGCGAAAATTTTGGTATCGTTCTGTCTGTTATTTATCAGTGCTTTTTTTTTTGTTTATATTTTTATTAGTATCATGTTAGCATTAGACGTGGGCGCCGCCTTAAAAATTCTCGGCGGCGGCGCGCTGACCAATTTCAATCGGCGGCGGCGTAGCGCCGGCGGCGTAGTTTTCTACTACCTACAACTAAAACTCGCAATCTACTCCCTATCTTCTTTAAGCTGGCCGGCTCCTTAATATCGTTTCAGGCGGACGACAGGAAAATGTCAGTCCTATACAGTACAGTAAATACCTTGTCCAGTTGTTGTCCTTGTCCTTGTTCAGGTGATCAGGTACAAAAAAAAACAGTTTTCCAAAGTGACACTTTAATAGCCTCAGATAAATCAAAGCATACTCGTAGATACTAATTAAAGTTTCCTCATTTTCACCAATCTTAAATCTTACATATTTTATAATTATCATGAATAAATATGATTTTATAAACCCGAATCGAGCTCAAGTGAGATCTTTTGGCCGTAACAGTTAGCCCTCTCACTGGGAGTGCTAGTGGCAGGTATACACGGTAAAGCTCTAGTAAGATCAGCAAGATGAGGAAATGCTTCTTTTTTATTATTCCAGTAGCATAATAAATCACCATCTTCTGGTTCTGTAGTAACATCACCAGCAATGTAATGCCAACATTCTTGCTCTGTTGGATCACCTTGAATGCCTTGGCATGAACTTATACTATGTTTCCTTGACAGTTTGTGAAAACAACTTGTAGACATGGCTTAGAAGTGAGATGGGCCTATAGTTCTTCAACCGGGCATTGTCGCCCTTTTTGAAGAAGAGTACCACCACACCCCTGCACCATGCCTTTTTCCCCTCGAGTATGACGGAATCAAACAGCGTCTGGTGGGCCTTAAGTACCGGTTTTCCACCCGCCTTCAGAAGTTCGGCCGTAATTCCATCATCAACCGGTGCCTTGTTGTTTTTAAGCTGTTTCAGAGCCATCCTGATCTCGTACAGGCCGATGTCCGGGATGTCTTCGGTATAGTGTTGGGTCAGTCTAGCTCTTGGGTCATTCGCTAGATTTCCAACGGGATTGCTGGTTGACGTGTACAACTGCCCATAGAATCTCTCGAACTCCCTCAGTAGCTCCGGTTTGGCGGATACGATCCTGCTATCGCTTCGTCTTCAGTTTCGTGAGCTGGCTCTGCCCAATAGCCAGATCTCTTGCAAATACCTTGGAGCCTTTATTCCGCTTAATTGCGTCTTTAATACGCTCGGTATTAAAGCGGCGGAGGTCGCTCTTCAAGGATTTAGAGAGCCGCGTATTGAGCTGCCGGTATTTCCATGCGTCTTCTGAAGACTGCAGAATCATCTCACGCCGTTGCTTCATGAGCTTGAGGGTATGATCAGAGAGTTTTTTGTTCTTTTGTGCACGACGTGTCTTGAAGAATTTAGACCCTGTCGTATGGACAGTTTCCACGAATCCATCGTTCTATCGTCATCATCGTTCTTTCAAGCTTAATATTAATCTTCAATGTGCCTCTTACCATGCGGTGATCGCTCCCAGTTTTCACCGAATTGATCACAGAGACATCATTGAACATTTGCTTCTTGGTTGACATGATGAAGGCAATCTCATTTTTAGTTGCACCGTCGGGGCTCTGCCAGGTCCACTTCCTGTGCTCACGTTTTCTGAAGAAGGAGTTCATCATAAAGAGGCCCTCCTTCTCCATAAAACTAGCCAGTTGGTGTCCCCAGTGGTCCGACATCCAACCCTAAATTTTCCCACCTGGAGCTCATCCCTGTCTCGTTTGCCCAGTTTTGCGTTAAAGTCCCCATGTCAACGGTGAAGTGAGTTTTGAAACCATGCATGGCTGCCGGTCACCCTCTTGAGAATAGAGCAGGTTGCCGGATTTCAGGATGATCGTGTCCTCCCCCTCTCTTCGGACTTCAGATAATCCCACAATACTCCATCGCAACCTGCTCAATTCCTCCTCAGTGCCGTTATCTTCTCGTCGGTCGCGTGTTATATATTGCCAGGTCAAGTCGTCGGTATAGGCAGCCGGATCCCTTCTGGAGATTCTTTGCACCGCTTGCCACGCCGTAACCTCGACCGCTACCTTAGTCGAGGGTAGCGGGGCTGCCGGGTTCTAGGGGCCACTTTTGTATTGAGCTTATAAGGGGGGTTTTGCCATAATCACCACGCTTGGCAGGCAGGTTGGCGATCGGAGTACGGTTGATGCAAAAGCACAGAGAACGCTGCTGGCCATTCTCTGGCAAGTCCCTTAGTCACCTCTTCCGACACCCACGGGAAGATATGGGATGGTGCTATTCTTTACGTTTTACGTCTGACACCATACTGAACAAAAACGTCTATGGAAAGTTTATTTACCGTAGTTTTTGATAATTCAGTCATTTTGGATCAGACAATCACGAAAACAAATACACGTCTTTACGCCACTCACGCCGCGCGGTGAATGTCGGCGGCGGCGGCGGCGTGCGGAGGGCACACGGCGGCGCCGCGCCGGCGCAGCGCCCATATCTAGTTAGCATGTACTATTATGGGTTTGAATATGTCCCTCGTTTAAACTAACATACTGTATACTTTACTAATAGTGTAATATACTAGAATATTGTCATAGTAGGTACACATGAGATAGCGTTTTATCTCGTTCCCATATTTAATAAATTGATTCTTCATCAACCTCCTGCCCTTGTTCTTATGTTACCTGGGATCGGCGCAACACATTTTGCTCCTGAATTCTCCCCCGTCATCCGTCACGCAATCATTGACACCTTTTTCTATCATATCATTCTTCACGCAATCCATCCATCGTTTCCTTGCCCTTCTTCTTCTTCTCTATGCACATTTATATTCATTTATACATACATTTATATTCATCACTCTTTTAGTCGCATGTGATTCGTTCCTCTTCAACATAATGCCCATACTACCGGTGATTCCCTTTCAACTTAAACTATATTGATTTAGGTTCATTATTTTACACTGCAATCTTTGCAGGACAAACTTTAAAAGATTATCATGCTTAGTAGATGAATTTTGTTGTTAGTGGAGACGCCTCTGCCTCAGCACGCGTAGCATGACCACTGTAGAAACGAGTTTTTTTCTACTGAAGAATCGACTTAATGACAGATAGACAATGACAATGTGTCGGTTTGTCTATTCTTCCATTGACATAGCCAGTTTTTACGGCGGCCATGCTACGCGTGCTGCTGCTAGAAACATTTCACAAACAAAAACAACAACTTCCATACAAACCAAGCGTGTCATAGTTTACTCGCACTTATAAGACACATCAATAAAGTATGGAAACTGACCGTTTTGAAAACGATCTACGACAGAATTGACGCCAAAGTGCCGCTCCACACTTTCAGCACCGCACCGTACGAATTTTATAAGTCCTGCCATTTCTAGACGCCGCGCCGCCAGCGCAACGGTTCCGAGCTCTGTGTTACTGGCAGACAGGAGGCATGCTGCCCTTGACATTCTTACTTGATCGCATTTTACGAGCGACGAAAGACCCACCTCATTTAACTAGTCGTAAAATGCGATCAAGGTTTCTTGCTATGTAGGGAAAAACGGGACAAAACGGCGCCAATGTTTTAACCCTTTTTTTTTTCTAAGAAATGATACCTATCAATCTAAACTTGAAATCTTACGGCGGTTAATCCATCAAACAGAAAATGATTAAAAACCGAATCACCAAATCAAATCAAAATCATTTATTTCAAGTAGGCCAGTTACAGGCACTTTTTAATAGTCAACAACAATAAAAATGAAGCTACAGTCCCAGTCACAAGACATAATAACTGTGAAAGTACTGTAGTTGCCCATTCCAATGCGTAGATCTCCATGGAGAAGAATGGGCATCATACTTTTCGTTTCGATTTTACATCATACTTTCAGTTAGCTCATTTCTCTATACCCTGTTCCTTTCTGCCTTTTGCTGAAGCCAAAATATAGACCTTTTCCTATACATACGTATACACGAAGACATTGTTTAGCCAAGGGCGACAAGGATAACGCATTACAACTTTGCTAACGCGAACCAGCAAGCCCTTCGGGTGAGTTTGGGACTCGCAAAAGTTTTTTTTTCTGTTTTTATTTAAAAACTGCTAAAAGGATTTTTTGCGGGATGGCCAAGTCAATGAAAGGTCATCGTTTGAATATTGGGAAAAGGCATAGACATTTTCTTTTCAGTAATCTCTTAAAAGGTTATTTGGGGATGTATTATTGGGATTTGTTAGTCAGTTAGTCCATTCATGAAATTAAAACCTAATGAAACTCGAAAGGGTCCATTAATAAATACTTATATGGGTTTGGTACCTTCAAATAATGTAAAAGATGAATAATAATAAGTTTTAAGAACAAATTATTCAAATTGAAACCAAGGGGTTCTAAATAAATTCGTTTGAATTCAATATGGCCACACTTTCACGATGGCCGCGGTCAGCGTTTCACAGCTGACGCACGGCGGCCATTATTCCCTTTTAATAAAACCCATTTTTTCACTTGATGCCTTAACGGATCGGTCAAGGATTAATTTTAGAAGGTATTAGTCCCAAATAAAACCTTATGAGCCTATAAAACACGTTTTTCACATGTGTCCTAACAGTCGTCTAGCGAACTCTAGACATTAAGCTTTGCAGTAAATCTTACTGACTAGCTTATCTGTAAAGATTCCATGGCATAGCATATTGATCTGCTCTTATCAAAAAAACCCCCGGCAGACAAAACCTCTAAAAACCAAAACTAAAATTAATACAAGCGTCGTAGCGTCGGGGGACCGCTAAGTAGACCGCTTAGTACAAACACTAAACAAAGCGGACCCCCGACGCTACGACGCTTGGATTAATATTATTTTTAGTTTTTTAGAGGTTTTGTCTGTCGGGGGTTTTTTTTAATTTTTAATTTAATTTTTAATTCATGCTTTTTAAACTTAAGTTATATTTTCTTAGCCTTGACTGTCCCACTCCTGGGCATAGGTCTCCTCCCATTCCTTCCACTTTTCTCGGTGCTGAGCCTCTTCTCGCTAATTAACGAAAACAAGGAAAGATATGAATTTATAAAAAAATCTTGAGCTTTGAGGGGGGAGGGGGGTGTGCAGCCTACCCCCCTGGCGATGCCCATGGTGACAAGTGACAAGAATTTAAATTTCCAATCAACTAGACCTGCAGAAGTTGTTTATATCCCTTCATCAACTAGAAAAGAGGTCATGAGTTTCAAACGGCTGAGCAGATTTTCTCGAAAGATAGCTAAAAACACTCTCGATAAAAATACCTTTTAAATGACACCAATTTTATCAAAATCGGTTCATCCGTTTGGGAGCTACGATGCCACAGACAGACACACAGATACACACGTCAAACTTATAACACCCCTCTTTTTTGGTCGGGGGTTAAAAATCAAGATATTCGTCGCGGATAATCATGATCTGAATCGCCTTTAGTCAACTATATTGGGGTCGGCTTCCAGTTTTACCGGATGCAGCTGAATACCAGTATTTTACATGGAGCGACTGCCTATCTGACTTTCACAACCCAGTTAAGTAGTACTGCGTAATACGATACCCCTTGGTAAGACTGGTTGTCAGACTTTTGGGCCACTGACTACCTGGAACGACTGTCAAAGATCTACAAATGACGTGCTTTCCGAGGCACGGAGTAATTTCGGTATGTGTGGTGCTCACCCATCCACTGACCACCTTAGGCAAGCGCGGCTTAAATTGAAATTGGATCCTAGCGGCTACTACTATTATTTAGCCACGAGCTTCTCCAAATCATCATCCACTTTTTTTTAGGGTTCCGTACCCAAAGGGTCAAACGGGACCCTATTACTGAGACTTCGCTGTCCGTCTATAACCAGGCTGTATCTCATGAACCATGATAGCCAGTTGTTTCTACAGATTATGTATTTCTATTGCCGCTATAACAACAAATACTAAAAACAGAATAAAATAAACATTTAAGGGGCGGGGCTCCCATTCAAAAAAGTGATTTTTTTGCTCGTTTTTATGAATAATGGTACGAAAGCCTTCGTGCGCGAGTCCAACTCGCAGTTGGCCGGTTTTTACTAAAACAAAATACGCTCATTTGGAATTTGTAACAAACTTGCTTATTCCTTGATGAAAGGAGTAAACAGATTTATACATTAAAAAAGTAATTAGGGGAAAATGAATTTAATAAATGATGAAATGAAAAATACAATAAATTAGTACAAAAGTGAAGGGCAGGTTAACCGAGAACGTTTTAAATATCTCCGCAAATCTCTGAGCGTGATAGTAACTGAAGACAAACTTGCAGTCGTAGAAAGCTGGCTTGATTAAGATGAGCTTGACCACGACGAACTTGATGCAGGGCGATTTGGTAGGACCCACCAGCAGACACGTACCGCCCAATGCCAGGCTCGTCAGCTCGAAGAGCAGCTTCCAGCAGACAGGTAATGAGCCCCAGTGCCAGGCTCGTCAGTTCGCAAAGCAGCTTCCAGCAGACAGTTAGCAACAGCCACGGCAGCACTAAACGAAGGCCGCTCTTTGACTCCACCAGGCTGTGCTCAAAACTCAAGATATGACAGATCTTGACTCCAAACTAGACTTAGCTGTTTTCTTGATTTTAGACTATACTGATTTCTCGTGTCCAGACTGAACCGACTCTTAACTCCAGACTAGAACCAGGGCATCTGTCAGAAATCCCTTTTATACCCTGATCTTCCGTTTCTTTTCTTCCAATCATTTTTTTAGATTCAAAACTGCTGCGCTCTAGTAAGACGCAACCTGCCAGTATTAAAAACAGCCAGTAACAATGGTCAAAAACCCTGCACATAATATTTTTAGAAATATAACTCAGAATATCTTTACACAGCAAATATTCGCTATTAAATATAAAATACATTTTAAGCCAAAATGTAACAAACTTGCTTATTCCTTGATGAAAGGAGTAAACAGATTTATACATTAAAAAAGTAATTAGGGGAAAATGAATTTAATAAATGATGAAATGAAAAATACAATAAATTAGTATAAAAGTGAAGGGCAGGTTAACCGAGAACGTTTTAAATATCTCCGCAAATCTCTGAGCGTGATAGTAACTGAAGACAAACTTGCAGTCGTAGAAAGCTGGCTTGATTAAGATGAGCTTGACCACGACGAACTTGATGCAGGGCGATTTGGTAGGACCCACCAGCAGACACGTACCGCCCAATGCCAGGCTCGTCAGCTCGAAGAGCAGCTTCCAGCAGACAGGTAATGAGCCCCAGTGCCAGGCTCGTCAGTTCGCAAAGCAGCTTCCAGCAGACAGTTAGCAACAGCCACGGCAGCACTAAACGAAGGCCGCTCTTTGACTCCACCAGGCTGTGCTCAAAACTCAAGATATGACAGATCTTGACTCCAAACTAGACTTAGCTGTTTTCTTGATTTTAGACTATACTGATTTCTCGTGTCCAGACTGAACCGACTCTTAACTCCAGACTAGAACCAGGGCATCTGTCAGAAATCCCTTTTATACCCTGATCTTCCGTTTCTTTTCTTCCAATCATTTTTTTAGATTCAAAACTGCTGCGCTCTAGTAAGACGCAACCTGCCAGTATTAAAAACAGCCAGTAACAATGGTCAAAAACCCTGCACATAATATTTTTAGAAATATAACTCAGAATATCTTTACACAGCAAATATTCGCTATTAAATATAAAATACAAAAATTGAACTCACGAATTGATGATAATAATTTTTAGTAATTTATATAATCTAAGTGAAACCTTCATAGAGAGTTTGGCTGGTAACAATCACAAATAAAAGTAAATGACATCTGACAAATTTGAAGTAAACATGTCACAACAAAGGATTAGAAAATATTTATAAAAATGAAATAAAAATATGAATATGGATGATTAAGTGTGAGTATAAAGTATCTGTAGTAAGCAGATACTATAAATTCCAAATGAATCCTTCTTTGGAAATAGTAAGTAGGGTTTTAAATTAAATGACATCATGTTGCAGCTATTTCGCATGTAATTTAGTATGCAAGTGAGCAATGTCTCTACCCTTCGTTAAATTACATTTTCAAAGTCGTTGGAAAACGTTGAAGGTTTTCAGTAGGTACCTACCTACTAAGCTCTGCTGCAAAGTTGATTGAATATTTGGCTGGATGACTGTCCTGTATTTAACTGGCGAAACATAGTATTTTACTTTTCATGCATAAGAATGTAGCGACACCACAAAAACTACTACAGCAACATAGTAGAAAAAACGGCCAAGTGCGTATCGGACTCGCGCCCGAAGGGTTCCGTACCATAATTTATAAAAACGAGCAAATAAATCACTTTTGTGTATGGGACCCTTTAAATATTTATTTTATTCTGTTCTTAGTATTTGTTGTTATAGCGGCAATAGAAATACATAATCTGTAGAAATTTCAACTTACTAACTACTACGGTTCAAGAGATACAGCCTGGTGACAGACGGACGGACGGACAGCGAAGTCTCAGTAATAGGGTCCCGTTTGACCCTTTGGGTACGGAATCCTAAAACGTAGGTACTACGGCTCCATCAACGACACAAATGAAGAAATAACCTCAAAATTATAAATCACGATATTAAAGTTATTCGCGACCTTGACAACAACTGTCGGGCAGTACCCTACCAGACACAATACCCTTTTGTAAGGGGGAAAAAAACTTTACGCCGTTTTGTTCATAACCCTATAAGAATATTATTGGTATCTTAGTGAAAATATTATGATACTGGCTGATTACAAAATATTGACGAACTGCTTTATTGGCCTCTAGGGGAAAATGTGTACTAAAGAGCATGCATTGTGTGGTATATTTGACCGTGGGTGTCTTTGAAGGTAACTAAAGTACGAGTAAATCAAGAGGTTGGCACTAATGGGCTGTCCTCATGTCTCTGTGACCATACAGTAAACGCTATGACCTTTGCTTGTAGTGGTTATTTCAGGTTTCGGCAGTAGGTATATACCCGACCTGATGTCTTTAATTGTTTAAGTTTCGCATCCAAAGGGTATAAACGGGTCCCTTATTACGCTTACACCGTTGGTGTGTCATAGAGACCGGATTATATGCAACATAAAAAGCTTATTCTATGCATGCAAATATGCATGAAAAATGCTTGAAATATGCACGAAAATTGGCAGAATATGCGAAATTAAATGAAAAATTTAAGGAACCCAAAAAATGAACGAAAAAACAAAGTTTGCATTATTTTATTTCGAATTTAGCATACAATTAGTAAATTATATTTTGATATGCAATAATAGGTACAGTAGCATTACATGACATTAAAATTGTTTCATATTTTTTGTAAACGTAAACAATCATGTAAGTATTGCTCCAAATGTTCGGTGTTAAGATTGTGTCTTCGATCATTTAGAATATTTTTGTGAGTGAAAAAGATTCGCTTCACATCCACTGAGGTAACTGGGCAGAATTTGAACTTGTGTGCTATGTTAGCACTTACGTTATCGTACGTTCCTAAATGCGATAAAAGTGATCACTGATCACTTTTAACTAGATCTTAGGTAAAATATGCTATTACCACTAAGAATGGCTTAAATATGCAAATGCATATAATACGGTCTCTAGTCATAAGATGTATGTATATTAACACGATTTATTAAGATTTGACTTCCCGGATTTATCTATCTATTGAATTGAAATTTTGTGAAGTTAGGATGACAATGCATGGTCAGCTGAATGACGTCATTCTTAATCTTATATGGTCGACTCACAAAATGGCGGACTAGTTAATATTTTTTAAATTATTTATTTTAGCAAGGATGTAGTACAGATGTACGAAATGATATCGTGTATTTACAAATATATAGTAAACTTTTTTTAACGAAAGAAGCATTTTTAAAATTTTATTTTATTGTTTTTCGTTTCGCAATCAAAATGAATTCAACGGTCGAAAAAATGAGAAAAAAAAGTCTCCCTAGTTCGATTCGTTAGTTCGATCGTCGAACTAGTGATTTTTTTTTTCCCAACAAGCGATTTTTAATGTATTCCCATGCTAGAGGTTTCTAATCAAAGAGTTTTTTGAGGAGAAACAAAATGACGTCACTGTTAAGCGCGTTATTTATCAATGATATTTGAATTAAACGTAATAGGTATACAGTTATACATTTTTTTTGTAAAATAAGTGGCTTGGCTTTTTTCTAGGAAAACGTCTAACATCAAAACAATTTAGACAGATTTGTAATTAATTTCAAGCTCTGATAATTTTCGGCCACAATTACGAAATTAACTGGACGGAGTTTGGGTTGCTTTAATAGCAGAGTGGTAGGGTTCCGGGAAGACGGTGATGGTACATCATTATCGTCAGCCGGTCTCCAGCGTTTCCTTCATTTATGACGGTTATTAAGGAAACGTTAGTCCGTTGACGTTGAAGATATATTAATATTAATTTGTTTTGGACTAAAATGTAGGGGTACACGTTAAGAGGAGACTCTAGTGGGCCTCTCTCCATACAAACGTATTCCGCTGTTTTCTTCGTGGATAATGCGTCAAGAGCAATGATTTTTTTTTCCTAAAAATCTAGGTGTATTAATACATGCCCCTATCACTTCCTTTTTTTTCAAAACATAATCACTAAAAGAATTATGACAATCAAAAAACCCCAAAAAAGCCTGTTTTTACCGCCATGTTCAGACGATTATCAGACAAATCAGATAAGTTTTTAACAAAAAAGAAAATAATGGAAGCATAGATATAATTTTCCTCTAAATTTTGATATTTAAGAATTATTTAGATCAGTATAGTTTTGAAGAAGAAAACCGGCCAAGTGCGAGTCGGACTCGCGCACCGAGGGTTCCGTACAAACCAAAATTACTGAAGAGAAAAAATAAAAATATGTGATCTAACTAAAAATTTAAGGTGTTCGCAATTTTTCCTTTATGTGTGCTATAAAAAATTGCTTCATGCCAAATTTCAAGATTCTAGGTCGACTGGAAGTACCCTTTAGGTTTTGATTCCCTTGCGAGTTAAATTGCTGTTTCTTTTGATTGCGTTGACATAGAAGTTTGATTTTGTTACAGCTTAAAGGTATTATAGACTTGAGTATTTGATATGAATTTCAATTTAATACCTCTACGCGTTCATGAGGAAAGGGGTAGTAAGTTTAAAATTATTAAAGGGTCGATCTCCAGAGGCATTTTTTTTCGTGTCGGGCAGGATAAACCCGTTTTAAAATCGTAAAACGTTTTAAAAATATTTTTTTATAGACAGTTCGGTGTCTAATCTACGTGATACAAGGCTAATATTATGAATAAGTTTATTTTAAATATTAAAAAAAAAAAACTTAAACCCTAAAATCCTGATCGCTCTGGGTTGACCCAACTCCCGATTGAATGAAAAAAATATTCTTTAACTTTTTAATGAGAAGTATCATACCAAACCACTTATTTAAATGACATAACAAATAGTTAATCTTCATAGTAATAAAATATTTTTAGTTATATTAACAATACTTTTACCACAATTTTAATTTAAAATCGTGACCGGACATTTTATCTCATCGCTCTGCGCTGAGGTAAAACATCGCGCTCATCCCCAGTTACGCGACATAGACACTCTTTTCCCGTCCTGCGTTGCAACGCCAGAAGTGGTCTAACCGCCGAGGAGCTGATCTTTGTGCCACGTTCCCGCGTTCCAAAATTACGACGGTAAGTTTATGATTGCTCTGGATTTGGTTTTCGAATTTTATGATTGCTATGGCACGTTATTTAAATTCAATAGTAACCTTGTGAATGTCTTTGTTATGTGAATTAAATGATCGTTATGATGTTTTTTATGAGAAGTAATCACAACTTTCTATTGCTTTTTAATTCGGCAATATTTATGATTTTGTGACTTTTTCTGATCGCTATGGCTCTGATTGCTCTGTCCAAAAAGACCAGAGCGATGATATTTTGCATTAATTATGCGTAATAAATCTATTTTAAGTATTAGTTCCGGACTGTATCTATAAAAACAATGAACTATGCATATAACCTTTAATTTATAATCTTTTCTGGGTTTCTTCGGCTAACCTAAACCCAAAACCCTTTTTTCTCTAAAATTTAATGGCAACTATTGTTGCAGATTGAAACATGTCACGGGCATCAAGGAAGGCAAGTCGGCCTTCGCTGATTAAGCGTTCCAAAAATGCACTCAGGAGAAGCAAATTCAGCTCCCACAAATGCCAAATAATCAATCATTACATGACTCGGACCTGCCGGACAGTTTTTGGAATGAAGTCCCATATATGAAAATTTAATTACTCACAGTATTTCCGAGGTAGTTTTATCTTCCTTGCAAAAAGAAGATTTACCCGACTCCGACTCCGAAGACTATTCCATTTTCTGAGCTTCCAATAAACCTTATTTTCTTAATTTTTTGATCAACTAAGCCTTATAGAAATTGTATTTTTTATACTTTTTATGAAAATTTGTTATCATAATAATTTAAAAACAATATTTTAATTTGATCTAATTATCTGAATTGCATTTACTTTGTGTTGTTCTTTTTAATTCTTTACTTTCTACTAAAGATATAGTTAAGGAAAATTTGATTATTACAAATCTCTTAATAATCATGAAAATACTGTTATTTTAGTCATGATTCCGAGTCCTAATATAAGCATTACGTTACGTTTATAAATTGTTTATTTCTAAGAATTTTATCATGTTCTTTATAAACGTTTGTCGTTTAGTTCAGAAAAGATTATAAATTAAAGGTTATATGCATAGTTCATTGTTTTTATAGATACAGTCCGGAACTAATACTTAAAATAGATTTATTACGCATAATTAATGCAAAATATCATCGCTCTGGTCTTTTTGGACAGAGCAATCAGAGCCATAGCGATCAGAAAAAGTCACAAAATCATAAATATTGCCGAATTAAAAAGCAATAGAAAGTTGTGATTACTTCTCATAAAAAACATCATAACGATCATTTAATTCACATAACAAAGACATTCACAAGGTTACTATTGAATTTAAATAACGTGCCATAGCAATCATAAAATTCGAAAACCAAATCCAGAGCAATCATAAACTTACCGTCGTAATTTTGGAACGCGGGAACGTGGCACAAAGATCAGCTCCTCGGCGGTTAGACCACTTCTGGCGTTGCAACGCAGGACGGGAAAAGAGTGTCTATGTCGCGTAACTGGGGATGAGCGCGATGTTTTACCTCAGCGCAGAGCGATGAGATAAAATGTCCGGTCACGATTTTAAATTAAAATTGTGGTAAAAGTATTGTTAATATAACTAAAAATATTTTATTACTATGAAGATTAACTATTTGTTATGTCATTTAAATAAGTGGTTTGGTATGATACTTCTCATTAAAAAGTTAAAGAATATTTTTTTCATTCAATCGGGAGTTGGGTCAACCCAGAGCGATCAGGATTTTAGGGTTTAAGTTTTTTTTTTTTTAATATTTAAAATAAACTTATTCATAATATTAGCCTTGTATCACGTAGATTAGACACCGAACTGTCTATAAAAAAATATTTTTAAAACGTTTTACGATTTTAAAACGGGTTTATCCTGCCCGACACGAAAAAAAATGCCTCTGGAGATCGACCCTTTAATAATTTTAAACTTACTACCCCTTTCCTCATGAACGCGTAGAGGTATTAAATTGAAATTCATATCAAATACTCAAGTCTATAATACCTTTCAGCTGTAACAAAATCAAACTTCTATGTCAACGCAATCAAAAGAAACAGCAATTTAACTCGCAAGGGAATCAAAACCTAAAGGGTACTTCCAGTCGACCTAGAATCTTGAAATTTGGCATGAAGCAATTTTTTATAGCACACATAAAGGAAAAATTGCGAACACCTTAAATTTTTAGTTAGATCACATATTTTTATTTTTTCTCTTCAGTAATTTTGGTTTGTACGGAACCCTCGGTGCGCGAGTCCGACTCGCACTTGGCCGGTTTTCTTCTTCAAAACTATACTGATCTAAATAATTCTTAAATATCAAAATTTAGAGGAAAATTATATCTATGCTTCCATTATTTTCTTTTTTGTTACGTTTATAAATTGTTTATTTCTAAGAATTTTATCATGTTCTTTATAAACGTTTGTCGTTTATAAAGAACATGATAAAATTCTTTAATTACTTTAAAAAAAAAATGAGTCTAAGTCATTTTATAAATGTAAAAGACTGTTTTTAATAGTTGATTTCAAAAGGTTTTTAATTTTGTCTCTTTTATCTTTAATTAAGTCCAAAGAAATGAAGCTATGCCAAAAGTTGATTTTACAATAATGTTAATTTGTTATTTTAGCGAGTATTTTATGTAAAAGATTCCGTATTTTTAATATGTTTGACTGATAATATAGAAGTTTTTCTAAAATAATAAATTTTTCTTACATATAATCTTGTTACACTTAGTAGGTACACTGAATATGACTGAAACGGCTAAATAAATAATATTTTATATTTTTTTTGTTTCACTGATTTAACCATTTATGATCGCTCTGGCACCAATTATGATTGCTCTGGTCGTGAAATTTTTTGAACTTAAATATTTCCATAACTGTTTGTGTAAATTGAAGGCCAATAGTAAACATATACCATTTGAATATCATTATTTTTAATGAGATACATAATTACCATTAAATATCAATATCTGAAAAGCACCAGAGCGATCACACGAATACGCCCGTTTTGGAGATTGATCCTAAAAATAATTTTATTATACGATATAACTACAAATTTACGGTTTTCGCAATTTTTCCTTTATTTAAGACGTTGCTTCGTACCAAATTTCAAGATTCTGAGTTCACGGGAAGTAACCTGTAAGTTTTGATTCCCTTGCGAGTGTTGAAAATTTGCGGAAATTTGCGGCATAAACGGCTGTATCTTTTGATTGCGTTGGCTTAGAAGTTTGTTTTTTTCACAGCTCTAAGAGACAGTAGATCTGAGTATTTAATATAAATTCCAGCTTGATACCTCTACGCATTCCTGAGAAAAAGGGTCTTGACAGACAGACAGACGGACAACAAAGTGATCCTATAAGGGTTCCGTTTTTTCCTTTCGAGGTACGGAACCCTAAAAACAGCGGAATACAAAACGTCTTTTGGTTAAGATTTTTGTAGGTAAAATCAGCCTGAGCTGCAGTTTTCCCTTTCGCTCTTTACGGGGGCTTGGTCGGGCGCAGCGCGACGGCAATAGTTTCTTTAAATACCTATTCTACGAATTCTTCGGGGCTAAAGTCCCCTCTTAAAACTGTTCGGAATAAATTCTTTGAGTAATCCCCTAAGGGTTACACATAATATACACCCATATTTCGCTGGTTATGTTTAAGTCCCATGTAATAGATGGCGAGCCTATTGGCATCAACCGGGCACGCATACAGAGAAATTCCTGATTGAAAAACTCAATAACACTATGCCCGCCCGGGATTCTAACCCAGGACCCTCATGTTTAGCAGTCACATTTGCGACTACACAACCAGAGGCAAATAATTCCTTAATTGATAATAAATATATAATATACTAGTTGTTGTTTTGCATCCTCGTCAAAATTAAGGAGGTTGTCACACAAGACATAAAAAATCAATTAAAATTACGGTACTTAGTTAATTATTAATAAACGCTGATTTTTTTGGTTGTTTATGTTTGTCAGTATTTCAGAATAACCGCCTTTAACATGGTTTAGGGAATAAGAAACTATCGAATAAACGTCTGAGATTTTTTGTTTTTGTGGAAGCAATATCCTATTTATATTATAGGGCGAGAATCAGACAGCCCGCGTTTAAAACACGGGCGGGTTCACACTTACCGATTTCCGTAAATAAGAATAAAAAATACCTACTTATTTTATCCATTGATTCGGGACTAGAATCATCAGCATAGTTACCTCCTTGAATTGACGAGGAAGCAAAACAACACCTTTTATAATAAAACAGACTTAAATTCCGTTGCGATCAAAAGCACACTTAGAATAACAACGTACCCACACAGACAAACACGAAAAACAAGAACGTTTTTGTTAAATGTTTCATTAATGCTCTGCTCCTTTTGGTTGCAGCGTGATGTTATGTAGCCTATAATAGCCTTTCCCGATCGGCTGTTCAACATTAAAATAATTTTTCAATTCGAACTAGTAGTTTCTGAGATTAGCGAGTTCAATCATACAAACAAACTCTTCAGCTTCATAATGTAAAGTATAGATGTACACATAAACAAATACCATCTTCACTATTTCTCTCTATACCATCTCCAGCCAACTATCAATTCGACCTAACTTATGCAATTTGCATCGCCACTTCGCCAGGATACCTCCGGTGACAGCTACAACCTCTAAGATGTGTATGTTGAATGTGGGGGCTTATTGGCTGCAAATTGGCTACGACAAATGTTGGAGACTGGGAATATTCTAGACTCTAGTGTTGGGTATTCAATTTGCGAAGCTGTTAGACATGTTAAAATTCCTAGCAGTTTGGTGGTCGACCGACTGATTATGAGAATGCATTGCCTAGAATATCGTAGCTAGTAGATATATAAACCATTTATTCAGTGCACACAAAAGACATACCACAACGCACAGAAGCACTATTAAATTATAAAAAACATGAATAAAAATACCTATACAATGTGTTGTTTTGCATCCTCGTCAACATTCAGGAGATTGTCACACAAGACATAAAAAAAACAATTAAAATTACGGTACTTAGTTAATTATTAATACACGCTGATTGTTTTGGTTGTTTATGTTTGTCTGTATTTCAGAATAACCCCCTTGACATGGTTTAGGGAATAAGAAACTATCGAATAATCGTTTGAGATTGTTTGTATTTGTGGAAGTGCGGTTATAGGGCGAGAATCAGACGGCCCGCGTTTAAAACACGGGTGGTTCACACTTACCGAATTCCTTAAAAAAGAATTAAAAAAAAATACACAGGTATCCTTTTTATTATTGATTCGGGACGAGAATTATTAGCATAGTTACCTCCTTGATGTTGACGAGGATGCAAAACAACACCAAATAAACCAAGGTATACAAAAAAAAAAACATATCATATGAAAGAGTTATAGTAACACTATGACATACTTCAAATAAAATAATGAGTATATACAAGCAGCAGTGTGCATCTCAAGGTTGCACCAAATGGGAGTCCAGCTCAGCATGTGTCAGGCATGCACCTGACGCTGAAATTCTGCTGGTCGTTTTATACTCACTTTATGATCGTAAAGTTTCCCACGGAAACTTTTTTAAATAGCTTTTGACACTCAGGAATAATGTAGCTTCCGATTATTGACTTCCTACGACTAAAATGCATAACGCATACGCCTGCCAGAATACCAAATTTTTTACACCATTCATGAATATGGCAATAGTGCCATATTCATGAATGGTGTAAATACTAACTAACGTAACTAATTATCGAATTAGAACCATTCTCGTCAACATAATACATAGTAGTAATCGTAAAAGATGCCTAGCTCAGTCCCAAAAACATAATCAAAACAATTGATCCACAATTGAAACAAAGCAAAAGATGGCCGACAGCTATTGTTAATATAACCGGTGACGGATCACTCGACAACCCTTTTCTATTAGCAGAGAAACAAATGAATATGGATTAATATCTTGCCAATTGTGCCGACGACGGTTGTAACTTGTGGAACTAATTTATGGAGGGATAAGCCATGGGTTACACTGAGAGATGAGCTAACTTCGCTTAGCTCTCGTTGCTAAGCTGTGTGAACTGGCTTTTGTCGAGAATCCACTTGAGGATACTCAAGGGGGTTCCATTATGTTTTTCTTAGTTCCAATTTGCGTATGAATTTATCTCACGTCAGAGATGTGTGAAAAATTGTAGCTAAACTTACTTAGCTTTACCATTCGATGCATCCACGAGCACATTAGTGAGTTGTGCGTTACATTGAGCGCGTTCGTTAACCGTGATTATTCACAACAAAGAAAAACTCAGCAATATTTTTGGCGCAGTGTAAGTATGTTGTACCACTTTGTGATGGGGTCCTTTTATACCATGTAAGCTGTTGACACCGTGATTAATAGTGGATAAGAAATGCTAGTGCTGTAACATTTTGATAAACCCTAAAATCTTGCTTGCTATGTTTTATCTTAGCCTAACATCTTTGAACTATTGTAATTTTATTTTACACCATTGTATGCCATGTTTTAATCAAATTAAATATCATCGACACGCAAAGAAGAAGATAATGGCTTATGTTTTATTTTTAACTATGAAATGATGCAGTAACTTACTGTTGCATTTTACTGTCAGTAACTATGTGAGCTGAGCTAAGCTGAGTTAGTTAGCTTAGCTCGTGATATGACCATAGCCTAATGAAGGAATTTATTCCGAGCTGATGACACAAGCCGATTACATTTGCATGTATTTTCGATAATCCTGAGTTTAGGAGGCTGTTTCTGATATTGACAACCCTTGTGATTATTTGTTTTTGAGCTTAAATGTTAATAAAGATATAAGTCAAGCGCAAGTTTATTATTTCAACATTTCTCTGATTCTGTGATTCTGCCGTGCCCCTGATTGCCTGCAACACGTTCTCACGGTGTTCATTTGTCGGATTTGTCTTGATGTGAACTTCCGAAAAAGAAAACATACATTTTAAAATGGACAATTTCCATGATAATTTCGTATTTATCATGAAATAAATAATTCTATAATCCCTTGCGTATAGTCTAACAAGTTCATTTAAATATGTTTTTGGACTTCGATTTAATGATAGTATTAATATACCAAATATAAGCAAATGACACTTATGTGCTTTTATCTTTCGTTCATTTTATATCAAAATAAATATTCTCCTACCATGTAAAATATCTATCTTTTAATAAAAATCTAATAAAGACGTCACTTGCATTCTCATCAATCAATTTGTGAAATGAATGAATATAATATCTTCTTTTTAATCAATGTGTCAATCTGTTCTCAGCTTGAATTCTTCAAAGAAAGCTAATTGAAAGCTGACATTTGAAATCATAATTATATTTAGTAAAAGAGAGTGCTTTTCATAAAGTGTATCAATTGATAATCCAATTTTGATCAGTAATTGGCGTATTTTTAAGATCTTATTAGTATCTATTCCTACATAATGGTGGTGAAAAGACTCTTGAAGAAGTCGTTTTTAGGGTTCCGTAGCCGAATGGCAAAAAACGGAACCCTCATAGATTCGTCATCTCTGTCTGTCTGTGTATCTGACCGTCCGTATGTCACAGCAGCTTTATTCCTAAACTATTAAGACTACACAGCTGAAACTTGGTAGGTAGATGTATTCTGTGAAACGCTTTACGATTTTTGTACAAAAAAAAATAGATTAAGGATACCCCATACACGGAACGGAAACTAAAAAAAAAAAACATCAATCCTATACGTGCGGGGTCTATAGATAGGTCTTTAAAAATGACATTTTCGTAAAACCATTTTTTTTCAAAGTCAATTGTTTGAAAGATAGACACTTCCAAAGTAGTAAAACGTGTGCCCCCTCCCTTCAATTTCTAAAATAAGAGGAGAAAAATTCTAAAAAAAATATTGGGATGTAGAACGTAAAAAAACTTTCAACGAAAATTGGTTTGAATAAGATTTGATATTTAGTTTTTGAGATATGGGACTTTTTAACTAAAATGCAGCAGTAACTTTGTTTTCATTAGCTTCTCATAAAAAACAAATTTAGTTTTGCGGTTGAGTGGAAATTTACAAATGAATGACCGTTCAAAATATTGTTATTATATATTGTTTGGGGCTATGGAACCCTGTGTGCGAGTAAGACTCGCACTTGGCCCGTTTTTTTTTGTTCTGGATTTGGCATCGGGCTGTTTCTGAAACATAACAATTCCTGATAAAATACCAAATCATACTTTACCCGCATCAAATATTGCTTTGCTTACCGATATCTACATAATGGAATCCTAGGTAATACGTTTAAAAATACTTAAGTTCCAGGATTTCGGTAATGGTGGAAACCATTAACGAAATTTAGGAACTTAACACTTTCACAAAACATAACTTTCACAAAATTATAAAATGGACTGTCTGTGATTGCTTTCCTAACTAATATTATAAATAGGTATTAAAGTAATTTCCTTTACTTTCTACGTGGTCTATTCTGTCTATACAAAAAAGTTAATCTGTATTTAATGAATTAATGCTTCTTATAATAATTAAAACAAAATATTTAGAAAAAAGGACTAGTTTATTTTAAATAATAAAATAAACTAGTTAACTTAATAAACAACAGACGCTCGTACTCCACACCGGTGTCATCTGTATACGTGCTCAGAAGACTGGCAGCATTGCCATGTTGAATGGTAATGAATGTTGTGTTTACTAGTTACACTAGTTAGGGTTTAGAATAAAACCACCAAATTATCAGTAAGTAGATGAATGACTTTAGGCCCACGTCCTCTCGCTGCCCGAGTTAAGCATGGACTGGTTGGGACGCAACCCTAAAGCTCATACTACGTTTATTAGGATACCACTTCTTTGAGCAAAGAAAGAGCCAGCCCTCCGAAAAATTTCTTAAAAAAGTAGATTTCAGTGTTTGTTTGCTTTTCACGCCTTCACGTTTTAACGGCTGAACAGATTTTAAACCATAAGATTTGCAAACCCGTTATGTTTGATTTTTAGTGTACAATAAAGTTTTATTCTATTCTATTTTAATTATTATAAAAATAGACCCGGGACAAAGAATTTTTGTTTTACCCCGGTTAGAAGTCTCAATGGCATAATTTCCTTTCTCCACGCAAGCGAAGACGCGTGCAAAATCTACAACATAATATTCCGTCGAAAGATACTATCGTCATAAAGGAGTTAATAATAATTAGACGAAGCCTAATCTTATCTCCGACGAATTAAATATATACGTGCCTCCGTACTCCGCAGAGTTCTCATCTCTGGTAGAATTATCTTGTTATAACTGAGTATGAGACTGAGTCGTGGTCGTGCACTATACTGCCACGACCACGACTTGTCGATTAACCGAACGCAATCTTGAACAAAACTGGTCGGACGCCCAGTCGCGCGACAAAACTTTCTTCCTGGTTTTGACCAAAAGTCGCGTCTGCGGCCAAAAGTCGTGGTTTTTGCCGCGTAGTGCGCGAGGTCCCTAAAGTCCGAGGGCCTTTTGCAGCGATGCAAATTCAAAATGGCCGCAATACAGTGGCTTAGGTATTTGTCACAGAATATAATAGAAGTTCTAAGAATTTGCATATTCCATTAGGATATTTTTAGAAGCAGTCTGCGCTCTGTATTTAGTCAAAAACAAAGCATTTCTTTTGTTATACGTCTAAATTTTGCTTTCAACTACAATATCCGAAGAGACAGTAAAATATATTTCCTAAGCGCATTTTTCTTTGTATTTTATTTACAAGCTTTTCATAATGTACCGTTTTATCTGAACTGATTAAAAAAAATATCTTATCTTAAGAACTAACTAGCCATTCGTGCCCACTGAAATAAGAAACCAATCCAAATTCTTCTGATAAAACGGCTGAAACTTTTCCTACCAAGTTGAATTCATATCGATGCATCCATATTTCAAAAGTTTGCAACTAAACCTCATTCAATATCACCGGTGGAAGCCAGTAACGGTCCCCAACTTATGTGCTCTAGGATTAAGGTTCGAGCCTTCCACTTTAATTTGTGCAATGTTGTCAGAATGAAGTGCTGGTCGATGAGGAAGACGGATGAACAGAAAACTCATACCACGAGATAAAGATGTTACGCTGCTGGTGTGGTGGAGTAACCAAAATAAAAAACCGGCCAAGTGCGAGTCGGACTCGCGCACGCAGGGTTCCGTACCATTCAATATAAAAACGAGCAAAAACAAAAAATTTTTTTGTATGAGAGCCCCCCTTAAATATTTATTTTATTCTGTTTTTAGTATTTGTTGTTCAAGCATCAACAAAAATAGATAATCTTTAGAAATTTCAACTGGCTAACTATCACGGTTCATGAGATACAGCCAATAATAGGGTCTCTTTTGACCCTTTGGGTACGGAACCCTAAAAAATTATATACAGAGTGACACCGTGGCTAAAACAGTTTCTACGAATTCAGTACATCGTTCTGTACCTAGAAATTCTTGATTGGTATTTTTTTTTAAAGCAATTGTTCCTTAAATTTCGACCATAAAATAAGTATACAATATACATGTTTGCAAAGTTCAGCTCAATCGGTAAATGGGAACTTATTTTCTTACATAGGAAGTTAATTACAGGTGAAGCTGATAAAAGCGTTTTAAAAGCGACTTTCATAGATTTCATTTAAGTGTGCTTTATAAAGTAGTAGCTACCCATAATAAATTTCTCGATACGTGTTTTTATCGATTCTGTTTTGATACTCGATTTTATTTAAACAATCGCATCAGCAAACTGATTACGTAACTTCAATCTGACTAACCATCCAACCGTGTACACTGCAAAAGGATAAACTTTGAAAATCAATTTCAACCCAACACAGTACAAATTAAAATATATTTTCTCTTTTCCGGTATTAGTCTCGGTTTTACTCTGATTCAGATAACGTGTTTATATAAGCCTTTAAATTTATTTATCTGTTCTTTTGTTACGTTTTGTCACGTGTTGGTGATTATGAGGATGATTAGAATGGAAGGGGTGTTGGGGTTGTTATGTTAACAAGGCGCTGTCAGTTGTGACTGGTCATCTCTTAGCTGCCACGGTTTATTTTAATTACTTTATTTTTTTATTACTGATTTAATCTTTTACTCTGGACGCTCTTAACTTGCCCGTATTTCTACATTGTTCTCACATATTTGTAATTCTTGACATGAATGATGTAACCAAGATTTTGTAACATATTTTGATTTAAAAGAGTGTCCATGGAGTTTCTTGCCCGTTCTTCTCCATAGAGATCTACGCTACGGAATTATGGGCAACTACAGTACTTTCACAAGTTATTATGCCTTGTGACTGGGACTGTAGCTTCGCGTTTTATTTTGTTTTGTTGACTTTCAAAAGTGCCTGTAATGGTCTAATTGAAATAAATGCTTTGACTTTGACTTTAACAAGCAAGGCATTTGTAATGGATTAGAAATACAGATTAGACCGGTCGTTTTGAAACATGAACAGACTAGTTTATGGTTGGTTTCTATCAGTATCCAACTAGATTACCTGTTGTTAAGCTCAGACTAAACAAAAATGTTGCTTTTAGTTCCATTATCTAGGTCTTCTATGCCTACCATCCGATTTTAGGGAGTGACCATACTTATCGATGACTAGCTGTCCCGCGCAACTTCGTCTGCGTCACATTTTCCCCGTTTGTTTTCAACATTTTTCATTGCTTCTCCTTTTGATGATATATAGCCTATAACCTTCATCGATAAATGGGCTATCTAACATTGAAAGATTTTTTTTTAATCGGACCAGTAGTTCCTGAGATTAGCGCGTTCAAGCAAACAAACAAACTCTTCAGCTTTATTATTAGTATTAGATATTAGATTAGATATAATATTAGGGAAGGGGAAGATGACCTCTACTGCCATGCCAATAGAAACACAAACTGAAATTCAGATGAAAATAGTTAAAACATAGCAGTAAGTACAGTATAATTCTTTCAGATTAGCAAAATTTTGGTACAGACAGCACTGGGTATGTGCTAACCCCTCTACAGTCCCGCCAAGTACGCCAGGGGGATAACTACTCTGTACAAGCCGTGCCAGAAGCGTAAGTAGCTTGTAAACTTCGCTTCGCGTGCCAGTGAATAAATAAATACTGGCCAAGTGCGAGTCAGACTCACACACAAAGGACTCCGTAGCACGACACAATATAAAATAACAATAAATCACTCATTCATATGTCAAATTGCCTCCACTGTGTTTATCTGATCCATGGACTTTTACCGAGTTTATATTTCTACTGACGCTGTTTTTCCCTGTTATTATTACGTGTTTTAGTTCTGAATTTTGTGTTTAAGTTAATTAGGTTTACTATATCAAATGATTCTAATTTGATCACTTTAAGATGTTGAATATTGTTTTAAAAATCTGTTGTCCTATAAATGGTAAGTATATTGTTAGAGCTCCTTCAGCCTGTGATACAGGATTATCCTAGTACAGGCATTTAAAATTGTGACACCTACACTGTTTAATTAAGATCTTTTTTTTTTGTATTTGACCAATATTTGTTTAAAGTTTTTTTTGTTTCTGAATAAAGATTTATTATTATTAATTTGCACTCAACAGCATAAAAAAATTGCGGTTTATAGAAGACACTTGCTCTCCAAATTTTAACTGTTGGTGAAAACAGTGTCGGACTAAAATGTCTCGGACAGACAGACGAATAGGACAAATCTATAAGGATTCCGTTTTTGCCATTTGGCAAAGAATCCTTAAAAAGCTACAACACTACAACACAAGCATACAAGAGAAAATCAAGAAACATTCGATTAGACGTCGATAATTTCTCGAACACTTATTTAATTATGATCTAGTTATCGACTCGAGTCGCGCGACACTCGACACATGTGTAATTTCTGTAGCGTACGACACACGGGGCACGTGTCTCTGGGACAAGGCAACACGTGCTTGTCTATCTCGTACAGTCACGAGCACCTAAAAGATCGATTTTCGCGATAAATAACCGTTGTATCTTTGGATGGTATTATGAGTTCCAAAACACTATAATTATATTACATTTTTATAGATATGTTATTTACTAGGTATTTGTTTAAGAAATCTTAGATAATATTGGTGTAAGGACTTGAGTGTGTTACCTGAGATACAGGTTTATTCCTAGTTCAGGTAGAATCCTAATATTATGTACCTTAATTTTTTAGTGCCCTTATTTTTGTAAAATTTTGTGTAAATCGTTATTTCAATAAACAATTATTATTATTATTATTATTATTATATTATTACTATGTTCGCAACAACATGAAATTTTAATGAGAACAGTAGGGGATATACTTTTTTAAAGTTGCTAAGTATTTGCATATTGGTTCTCGTGACTGTACTTATACCCAATCATCGCATGGATGTTTGTCCGCGTACTACGAGTTGTAGGCCTGACCTATAAGATGTTGCCATGGAGTGTGTTCTACACGTATTTCTTTACAGGAAACACAGGGAAGTATTTTAGAACCTTGACTTTGATTTAAATAAAACTATTTAATAAATGGTCGTCCGGCGGCGAGATAGGCATACGACATGGTTGTCATCGGGGAAATATCTTGGATTAGGCTGGCACACAATATGGTGCTTGTTACAAGCAAAGAGAGAATTATACTTAGAGTGGGTGAAGTCGGACTTTGGGTGATGATGCTGATGATCCAATTAATAGCATATTTATCACTGTGTGATTAGTTTTGGAAGTTCTTTGCAATTTATAAAACATAAAACAGTAGCTTCTGCACGCAACTTCGTCTACATGAAATTAAGTATTGGCTCCAGAGAGTTTAGCAGAATAAAAAGTTTTAGTAATAATTCGGGTTATAATCTATCTGTGTGGCAAGTTTCATTCAAATCCGTTCACCAGTTTTTGCTTGATTGAGTAACAAACATACAAACACATTTATACCTCATATTAGTTACGATTAAAGTCCCAGCTTTTGCCCCCGGCTTACCTTGCCGAAATTAACTTAGGGGAACAGACCACCGATTTTTTTTATTTTTTATTATGGGTTGATATCCAAACAAAAATGGATTGAAATAAAGAGAGACTATGTTGAACAAAAATATTTCTTTTTTACTGTGGGTACTACTAGAGGAAACTTCAGTATTTAGTGACATGATTGTTTTGTATCTCTGTTTAATCTAATGTGTGTAGGCCAAAAACTTTTGCACCTATGTGATAATATGTCTTGGTCAGCCAACACACACTGTCAAATATTACTCAGAATTCCTTTTGTTTCAATTAAGTATGGTAACGGTTAACCTAAACAAGCCAGCTATGTCTATTTGATAAAATATACATACACTTGAAGGGGTATAGGAATCTCTGCGGTTTTGGATACAGGGGAGCACCTACTGCTAATGTATATATGTGCTATGTTAATGTATATGAATGTATAACGCGGTCTATGTCTGCGGTGTACGTATCTATATAGTAATGTATGGTTTCAAGTAGATTCGTAGTGGTTACGATACCAAGTACGGATATAATACGTGTTCTTCAATGTCCCTCTCATCGCACTGACTTCATTCACCGATCATCTTCGTCCAATCTATTTGTTTGTGGAACGCGATTCCCCAAGAAATTAGGATGGCTACGAATCGCTTAACTTTTAAAATTAAAGTTCGCGAGTATATTCGCAAAAAAACTAGCAGTATCTTCACAACGTTAATATTTTTTCCCATAGATTGTCCTTTTATATTAGTATTTATATTTTGATATATATTTATAGTATTTTGGTATATTTTTATACTATTCTAAATATCCTTTGTAGTTTGTTTTAGTATTCAATGCATAATATTTTATAGGTATACACCTACCACTGTTTGTCTCTGCATCACCCAAAGGTTGACTGGTAGAACATGCTCTGTACTATGTGCTTGAAGTGTTAAATAAATCCTAACTAATATTATAAATGCGAAAGTAAGTTAGTTTGTTACGCTTTCACGCGAAATCTACTCAACCGATCGTCATGAAACTTTGTACATATATTCTTGGAGGTATTAGAAGTAACATAGGCTATATATCATCACGCTACGAGCAATAGGAGCGGAGCAGCAATGAAAAATGTTGCGAAAACGGGGAAAATGTGACGCAGACGAAGTTGCGCGGGACAGCTAGTACTCGTAAATAAATAACATCACACGTTGCTCCCAGAGATCGAACATAGAATCCACAAAACGTTCGTCGGTGAAATAAAATAAACGTGTCAATACTTTGATGTTTTCAACGAAGTTCATTTTTACTGTACAATAAACACTAAAGTAATAGTTAAGACTGGCTCGGTAGTCTAGTGGTTGCAATCGCGGCTGCTGAACAAGAGGTTCTGGGTTCGATTCCCGGGTTAGGCAAATTGTTATTGGGTTTTTTCCCTCACGAATTTATCAGTACAGCCACGGAGTCTGGATTTTCTTTAAGATTCTTTTTACACACTGTATGGTTGCAGTTTACATTTATACTTCGAATTTGTCCCGAGCTTTAACATCACCGTGGTGGTTATTTTAATTAAGTGAATCACAAACGTTGGATAGAGAAGTTTGGCCTGAGCCCCTTCGCACATGCTGCTTCCCTGGTAGCTCATAAAACAGCATAAATGTGTGGGTGTCTCTAACTATTCACATATTTTTTTTCGATTCTTTTTAATAACATGTTTTACAATAGTTTCTAAATCATCACACCGTTTTGTTTAGAATAGTTACAGCACGGATGACAACATTTGTGTCACTTGTTTAATCTAGTCTTTTTGTAATCTCTTCTTTTTTTTTTATAGACTCTTTTCTTATTTACCGATTGTTTGTAAATTTGTGGACATTGTAAGCTTTATAGATTCCTAGATCCTTGGTAACTTTTTATCTTGTTCAACGTGTTGTAGTAATCAACGACTTATTGTCGGGCCTACGATGTCGTCCATACTTGAATACTAACGCTGTAACATAGAACAATTAAAAAACCAAATGATTTTAAAAGAGTAATCATGGAGTTTCTTGCCGGTTCTTCTCCATAGGAAACGACCAAACCGAACCGAGCACCTTTTTGTCGACGTTTTACAAGTGCCCATTTATATGCAATAAAAATATTATGATTTTGAAACGTAGGTGGTTTTAGGAGCCTGTAAGTAGCTTTTGGTTATCTAGAAAGAGAGGTACTTACGTCTAACTCTGACGGTGGGCCTCTTGAATGCTGTTCGGAGGTACGGCATCGCCATCACCAGTTCGATGTGTGGTGGTGCGGGCAGCTGCAAGAAAAGTAATCATCACAGTCTTGATAGAAGATGTTTTGGGATGATATTTATGTCGATTGAGATTAATGCCCGATTTTCCTAACATCATCATCATCATTGGCCTAGCCTTTTCCCAGCTATATTGGAGCGGCTTCCAGTCTTACCGGATGCAGCTGAATACCAGTATTTTACATGGAGAGTCTGCCTATCTGACGTCCACAACCGAGTTAGTACTGGTTATCTACGAATGACGTCGCTCCATGTAAAATACTGGTATTCAGCTGAATCCGGTAAGACTGGAAGCCAAACCCAAAAGGCTAGGCAGATGATGTAGATCTACGATTAACAGCCAGGACCTATTACTTTCCGAAGCACAGAGGAAACTCGGTATGTAATGGCGGCACGGTTGGCGCAGTGGTTGAGCGATCGACTGCTGCGCTACGTGTCGCGGGTTCGATCCCCGCACGGAAAAAATATTTGTATGGCCTACAGATAGTTGTTCCGGGTCTGGCTGTTTGTGTGTGTGAGTTTAAATGTTTGTAAACGTACCTACGATACAGGAGAAATTCCTAGTGTGGGGCAACGTGTAAAAAAAAAAAAAAATGGGCGGTCACCCATCTACGGACTAACCTAGGCAAGCACAAGTTAACCTGAAGATCGATCGGTGTGACTGATATTATTTAACCACGAGCTCTTCGGCACTTAAATCAATGAATAATAAAAACCTCGCTGTTGGTTTTTCTAGGCACAGATTGGGGGGGTTAC
This sequence comes from Cerastis leucographa, assembly GCA_963082945.1. Taxonomy (NCBI): domain Eukaryota; kingdom Metazoa; phylum Arthropoda; class Insecta; order Lepidoptera; family Noctuidae; genus Cerastis; species Cerastis leucographa. The sequence goes on from OY720366.1 coordinate 4,552,760, forward strand.
TTTACTATAACGCTTAAAACATTATTGTTCCATTCCTATTCCAGAGTGGGAAAGAGATGGAGCTAGACGACCTGTATAGCTCCGTCTGTTTTTGACTCTGGAATGAGAATGGAACAATAATGTTATAAAACGTCATGGTACGCCACCAGATCCAGATCGATAGTTTAAAGTTCAGTACTTTCATTTAGGCATTCGTTTAAGTGTCGCCTTGTGTGCCAGACAGACATAAGTTACAATTGTTATAATAAGACCACCTACACTTTTTCAGCTTTGACAAAAAAAAAAAACACTCGAGAAAGCATCAGCTGTTACTTTAACTACCAATTTTTTTCACCAATGATTTATTAACTTCTTCCAATGAGTAAAAAAACAAGAATTGCATAACTTCAAAACTCTACTCTGAATTTCAAGTTATATTATCACGTTGTCTAGAAATGATAATAACATGTTTGATTTATTTCTGTTCTAAATAAAACAGACTCCAGCTCCCATACTAAAGCGGGCATTGTCCTTTAATTGAAAACAGTAACTATATAACTTAATCTGCGCTAAAAGCCATTAGCAAAAGCACACTCATACAATGCACTTACATGTGAAAGGTTTTCGATGAAACACATTAGGGAACCACTTCATTTTATATAATAAAACTATTTTTATGGTCAACTTACCGTTTTCGTTATTGCAGTCATCCATTCTCTTCAGTGAGCGATAAAAAAAGAGAAGAAAATATTAATTATATTTCTTCGCTTCATTCTTCAGATATAGTATAACCAGGTAGTCCTTTTAAGCCTACAAGATAACATGCACACTTTTAAGAGATTTATGAAAATCGATATAAATATCGACTTTTTACAGTTAAATCGATTCTAACACGACTAGGTACCACACCACTAGTCAGGCTGTCATTCTTTTTTCGTGCACGGTAGCAAGCACACGCGCGCTTCTTATTCATAAAAATGCCGAAAAAACGCACTCGGGATTCTTCTCAAGACAATATAGAATATTATCAGCGAAAAATCAAGAAGCTGGAGGATGAACGTTACCGAAAACGTCGAAGGATTTTAATTGAATCTTCATCTGATTCCGGTATGTATTACATCTACCCTCAAAAATTAAATTATGTTATTCATTTAAATATAGTTCTTGCCTGGCGGTTAACCGTGAGTTAACACGAAGGAATTATTATAATACTATTTTGCCCGGCGGTTAACCGTGAGTTAACACGAAGGCGATGTTAGAATAACTTTTACCAGTGTGGTTAACCGAGAGTTACTACGAAGTCTATTTTCAACTATGATTTAGACCATATGTTATCAACCACCGACGGTTGACTATCAGCACAACCAGTTGTCTGGCTGTTAACACTGGTGGAAGCGATAATAGTGTGATTTAGTAATTGAATCGCCTGGCGGTTAGTCGAGCGCTAACACGATGGCCGTACGAGCTACGAGTATTACCCACTATATACAAAATTATAGTCGTAATCAATTTACCCTCAAAAAAAAAAAAAAAAAACGTAACCAAATGGATTTTATTCATAATTCTAGCGGTTAACCGTGAGTTAACACGAAGAATGAAAATGTGTTACTAAAAGTTTCGTCTCGTGCCTTCCAGATGATATCGAATCCTTACGTTCTGCCCCTTGCGCGAACGTAGAAGATGAGTTAACGGCGATTGGAGACGCACCCAACGACACGCCTGACGAGACTCTCATGCCGACTGTGGAGGCTTCAACTCCTAGTCAGGAAGATAATACCTGCCCAGAGCTCGATCCAGAGTTACTCATAGCACTCGGAGAGGAAGCAGACAATATTCCAAAGTTTGGTGATAAAATACATCACAGCTTAGCTCAGCGATGGGAACCCATCCTTAAGAAGGGATTATCAAGGGAGACAAAAGATAAATTATTCAAAGACTATCTTGTGCCTGAAAATTGTAGTCTTCTTCAAGCGCCCAAGCTTAATCACGAAGTTGCGGCCGCAATTTCAGAAGCGTCTCGCCATCGAGACAAACGCAAGGAAACCGAGCAGCAACAACTAGGTGTTGGCGTCTCAGCTATAAATAAAGCTTTGACAATAATGCTTACTAGCGACAATAAAATTGAAGCTATTAGGATTATAAGCGATGGAGGTCGTATCCTGACGGATCTTCATTACCAGGAAACGCAGTCGCGAATTAGCATCATCAATTACTCGTTAGCTAAACCCTTTCTAAATGTCGTTCAAGATTGTGAAAGAGACGAAACGTTATATGGAAACAAATTAGGGGAAAAAATAAAAGCTTCCAAAACAATTGAGAAGCAAGGAATGTCGATCAAAAAGTTTCCCAAAGGTCAAAAGGGTACCACCACCACGGAACCAGTGGCAACCAATTCACGTCCTCAGTATCGACAACCAGGCTACTACCAGGGAAACTGGTCAGGCCCCCCTCGCGTTCAACAGACCAGGGGGAGGCGGAGAGGTTGGACCAGGGCGAGCGCGGCCACGAGTCGCCGGCTTCCACCTTAGCAGCAGCCAACATCGAGCGCGGCCGGAGCGAACAAGGCGAGGGGGTTTGCGACGCGCCAATAAACCAGGTACAACACGCTGGCAGATTATTTCATTTCTATGATTGTTGGCTCAAAATAACATCTAATTCTGTCATTTTAGATTGGATACGTAGAGTTTTTCCTATACCGTTTGAGTCTAATGTAATACAAACTCAAGTACCAGGCATTTCTAGGTCAGCGACTGAAAAAGTCGATATGTCTTTAGCTATCCAAAAATTATTACAATTAGGTGCAGTTAGCCCTTGTGAACCCGCTGAAGACCAGTTTATTTCAAAAACATTTTTAGCTTTAAAGCCCAATGGTGATAAACGATTCATTTTAAATTTAAAAAACTTAAATCAATTCGTTCCTAAATTACACTTTAAAATGGAAGACTACCGAACGGCATCTAAGTTATTACCTATTAATGGCTTTATGGCGACAATCGATTTAAAAGAAGCATATTTCCTTATACCAATTCGTAAATCAGATCGCAAATTTTTAAGATTCCAATTTGAAAATGAGAACTTAAACATAATTACCTATGAGTTCAATTGTATGCCATATGGCCTTTCGATAGCTCCTAGAGCCTTTACCAAGGTCATGAAGGAAGTGTTTACGCTACCGAGGTTTCAAAAATGTTGTTTATCTGGATGATATTCTTTGTATGGGAGAGGATTATAAGGAATGTCTCAAAAATGTTAAAGCCACTATAAACCTTTTAGAAAGTCTTGGGTTCGTAGTGAACTACGAAAAAAGCTCTCTTACACCTAAACAAACGTGTAAATTTCTTGGATTTATGTTTGATTCAGTAAATGAATCAATTTCCTTACCATCGGATAAAAAACAAAAAATTATTAACCTCGTTGACAAATTCTCAAAATTGCAAAAGTGCTCAGTTAGACAATTTTCTCAGCTAATTGGAGTTTTGGTAGCCGCATGCCCTGCGGTCAAATATGGTTGGTTGTATACCAAAATTTTAGAAAGGCAGAAATTTCTAGCCTTACAAAAAAATCCCAGCTTTGATAGACAGTTCAACCTGCATCCTATAATTTTAGGCGATTTAAATTGGTGGAAAACGAATGTGCTGAACTCAAAAAATACCATTAAAACAGCTACCTTTGAATTAGAGATTCATACGGACGCTTCGCGTACCGGTTGGGGAGCTGTGTGTAATAAAGAGCGAGCTCATGGAGCTTGGAAAAATAGTGAACTCGATTTACACATCAACTATTTAGAGTTATTAGCTGTTTTCTTGGCCTTAAAGTATTTCGCAAGCAAACAATCTAATTGTTCTATTCTACTACGTGTTGATAACACAACAGCCATCAGCTACGTAAATCGCATGGGTGGCATCCAATACTCCCATTTAAATGACCTTTCCAGAAAAATTTGGCAATGGTCCGAACAGAGAAGTATCTGGTTATTTGCCTCGTACATCAATACTAAGGCAAATTACGAAGCAGGTGAAGAATCTCGAAGGATAAATCCCGACACGGAATGCGAACTATCCGATTTAGCCTTCGAACGAATATCCAAATATCTCGGACAACCCGAAATCGACTTATTTGCTTCTAGGGCTAATGCCAAATGCCAGGATTATATACCATGGAAAAAAGATCCTGACGCTCTTTCTATAGATGCCTTCACAGTAAATTGGGAACATATTTTTTTTTATGCTTTTCCTCCTTTTTCCACTTATTCCTAAGTGTCTTCAAAAAATCATACAAGAAAATGCCACTGGTATTTTGGTCTTCCCCTTTTGGCCTTCCCAAGCCTGGTATCCCCAATTAATGAAAAGTAAAATTTCCGATATAATTTGGATATACCCTAACGAACATCATATTGAATCATGTTACAGAAATCCCCTTACCCTGGGTGCCGCAGTACTCTCAGGCAGGCGTTCTCACTGCGCGGCGTTCCCGATTCAGCCCTGGACCTGATGCTGGCATCGTTATCAAAGAGCACGATGCAGCAATATAACGTGTCGTTCAAGTTGTGGTGGCAATATTGTGCAAGCAATGATTATCACTTTTTTGATTGCTCTGTTCCGATAGTGTTAATTTTTTTAAGTGAACAGTTTAATAATGGGAGTTCGTACGGAACTCTAAACAGTCATAGATCCGCATTATCCCTCTTATTAGGCAATAATATCGGATCTGATGACCGAATTAAACGGCTACTAAAAGGAGCGTTTAAATTAAAACCTAGCTTCCCTAAGTACTGCACTACATGGGATCCACAGATCGTTCTTAATTATGTTTCAAATTTGTACCCCAATAGAACCCTCAGTAGGGAAAAAATTACGAAAAAATTAGTAATTTTGTTAGCACTATGTACTGCCCAACGCGTTCAAACTTTATAGTTAATAAAGCTTGAAAATATAACTATCGGGTCTAGTGGTATAAACATAGCCATCAAAGACATTATAAAAACATCCGCGGTAGGTCGTGAGCAACCGACCTCAATTTTGCCGTACTTTAGAGAAAACCTTCGCATCTGCCCCGCGACCACTCTCGAGGATTACCTCAACGTCACAGACAAAGACCGACCCGCTAATATATCCAATCTCTTAATAACTGTGAAGCGCCCTTATAAGGGTGCGACAGCACAGTCAACAAGCAGATGGATAAAGCAGATATTGGCAGAGAGCGGCGTGGAAGTGGCGACGTTTAGCGCTCACAGCACACGTCACGCCGCCACGTCTGCGGCCTCCGCTGCCGGAGTCTCTGTAGACACTATAAGGAAAACCGCGGGATGGACTAATGCGTCTAAGGTTTTTGCTCAATATTATCATCGTCCAATTGTAGCTGACGACAACTTTGCACAAGCGGTCTTACATAATGATGATTGATGTTTATTGATTAAAAATTAAAACCATATCTTTTCTTACAAAAATCTTTGTTTTAATTGAATAAATACAAAACTTTTCTCTAAACATCTACCTGGTTATACTATATCTGAAGAATGAAGCGAAGAAATATAATATATGATCAAACGAACTTCTTAAGCGAAGTTCGATCAATATTATATGAGTCGCTTCATTCGAAGATATAGTTACCCTCCCAACCCAATCCCACAGATAAAGTTTTGCATTTGCCTCACTGATCTCTAAAAAGAATGACAGCCTGACTAGTGGTGTGGTACCTAGTCGTGTTAGAATCGATTTAACTGTAAAAAGTCGATATTTATATCGATTTTCATAAATCTCTTAAAAGTGTGCATGTTATCTTGTAGGCTTAAAAGGACTACCTGGTTATACTATATCTTCGAATGAAGCGACTCATATAATATTGATCGAACTTCGCTTAAGAAGTTCGTTTGATCATATATTAATATTAATAGCAGGGAAGATAATAGTGTCCGTTTGTTTGATTATTACAGAAACTGATGGACGCTACTGACTGATAGCGCCAAACTAGTGGCTCCAGTTCTGGGCTGACACAAATTAGATTGCCATTAAGACGCTAAGAAGAAAAAGCAGGGAAGCATTTAAAACCTCGCGCGCTCGGTCAAACTTGACCAAAACTTGCTATTTCACCAAGCGCAATATGAGAATACGAGAGGTTTTTTCGACAACGTCATTAAGCACCCCTGATCGCAGCGGCCGCCCTCTACGAACCCTCGCGCATTAGTTCAGTACGCCGTCCGAGGCATATTCTCGTCACCCCCGATGATGCTATCACCCTCCTCCAGGAGAGTAGCAAAGAGACTAGTACTCTTAAAAAGTCCAGACGCAAACCGCCGTCTTTCCGACCTCAACGTCGAGATCCGTCGCGACGCCCCGGTCCTTGCCCTTCCCGACTCTCGCTCGAGCCAGCCCGCGATGCTGTGCCAGTAATTTTAAATCAGTCCCTAAATAATGAAATCATTCAGATCCAGCCTGTCCCCATGCAGTCCTCCCCCAGCGACGCCCTAAGCCGAGGCTCGTACCCCACAGGGGGTGCCCTTAGCGTGTAGTCGCTTAGTTTGTAAGTTATTATGCCCTAGCTAGAGGCCTTACTCTCAAGGCATCTACAGGATAGTCCGGTTAAGCAGACGACAACCTCATAAGTTGAACTGCGAGATGGCATTCATAAAAAAAAGAATACGAGATTCTCATATATTACTTGTTGTAGAAACGGTTATTACAAAAAAAACTTTTACATATTATATCATTGCATTTTTTTTTTTGTTTTTTCAGCAGGAATTTCTCAATAGCAGCCACAGAGTCTGGATTTGTGACGAAGTTGAGGGCAATGGACTCGCCCCACTAGTACGCATGGCGACCAATTATGTTATGTTATATAAACCAGTTTATGCGAATCTTTCATTGTACGGGACAACTATACAAAGCGAGGCCATGTTATACTGGAAATTATGGCTAGATGTGTCGCCGTGTGTACATGGGACTTAAAAAAAAATTACTGGATGAGCCTAAGGATATTTTCAATGACACACCGATTAGGCGACGAAACGTAATCTTACACTATGTTTACTCAATTATGGACAGGAGTGTCTGGCAATTTACGTGCAGGAGTGTCTGGCAAGGCTCTTCGAATGCCCAAGCAAATACGTTGATTTTAAAATTTAATATATTTTCATAATTGACGGCACAGTTGGCGCAGTGGTTGAGCGATCGACTGCTGCGCTGCGTGTCGCGGTTTCGATCTCCGCACGGAACAAATATTTGTATGGCCTACAGATAGTTGTTCCGGGTCTGGCTTTTTGTGTATGTGAGTTTAAATGTTTGTAAACGCACCCACGATACAGGAGAAATTGCTAGTGCGGGGCAAAGTGATATTAAAAAAGTAAGTATTTATTCATTATATATGAATGATGATGATATTTGATGATACGGATTATGCTTGTTGCAAACAATTTAACTAAAATGCAATAGAATAATTGTATGTTCGATTACGCCCGCGAGTCCGTGCTAGGGCCTCGTGACCTAATAACCAAGAACGTCATTGGAGTCGTGGCTATTCCAGGAAAACTTCTTACGTGAGCTTGTTTACGTAGGTAAGTACGACATTCATGTTTTAAAGGTCATTAAACAATGAGAGTTTCTTGCCTCGAGTAGGAGAATGTGGAAAGAGTATCAAAAGTTCACTCGTGTAAGCCATACTTTAATTGAAGATACGATGCAATTAAATTCTTTGATCTGATTTTTAATAGTCAGTACTTACCTGAGAAATATTAAGGATTGCGGGGTTTTTATAAATGAAAAACTGCCAAAAGAATAGTTTTCAGATAAATTAACTGACTTTAAAAAAAATATTCAATTGAAATATAATAATTATTGTATTAAAAAAATAACTACATCACTAACATGATGTCATTTATAATTACATAACAAACTGATTTAGTGAAATGATAGAGTCTTGGTCAAAATGAGCGTAAGTACAACATTTAAAAAAAAAACTAGTTCGAAAAATGCCCATGATCCTTTATTTTAATTCCAAGGCACAATAAATCCGACAATATTATTACAATTTTCTTATTATCGGACCCGAATCAGACCTTATTAATCGCAATTAATTGAACTGGCAGCTTTTCCCGCCGTTGACAATCTCGTTGGAGAGGTAGTCGCAAACTCTTCTGCTGAGCATAAGGTTCTGGCTTCGATTCGCGGGTTGGGCAAATTGTTTTTTTTTTTTTTACCATGGATTTCTTAGTAGTAGGTCTGGACTGTGGAACTACGCCCGGTTGATGATTATAGGCTTGCCCTAAATGAAACTATCGAATGTTGTTGCATTATAGAGTACAACTCTGCCTAATAGCAATGGTATCAATCCATCCATACTTCCATACTAATAATATAAATGCGGAAGTCACTCTGTTTGTTTCTTTGTTACCTTTTCACGACTAAACGGCTGATCGGATCTTAATGAAATTTGGCAAGAAGGTAGATTTTAACCTGGGGAAGGACATAGGCTATATATCATCACGCTACGACCAAAAGGAGAGGAGCAGCAATGAAAAATGTTGCGAAAACGGGGAAAATGTGACGCAGACGAAGTTGCACGGGACAGCTAGTATGTAATATATTATGAAATTCAGTAACCTATTTATTCTATAAAGTTTGCAGTCCCCTTACAGGTGCATGATTTTATACTGTGACATGAAATTTTAATGCATACCTACTAACCAGTGTTTTACATGTTCGCACAAAAACAAAAAAAAATGTGTGCAATAAATAATTAATAATTATTTCGTAATTATTAATTAATTGATCACATTTTTTTTCTTTGTCTGTCGGGTAGATTATTGAAAAGTATTGGACACGTATTTTTTTTATTTTTTCACTTGGGCATAAAATTACGGAGATATATTGAGTTAAAATGGCGCATGACGTCACGTGTAGGTAATTTTTATACCTACTTGTGACGTAGTGAGTCCCCACTCTCCAACTTTAATGAGTTTTAACCAAGTAATTTTTTGCTATTTTGATAAAACAAAAAATACGTGTCTAATATTTTTGTATTACCTGTCTGACGGACAAAATAGAATTTCGTTTTCTTTACCCAGTCTTCACCCCTATTCACACGTGGTAGAAGAGAAACCTTCCTTCAACCACAAACATAAGAAACAAATATAATGCTACCTATCTCATTTTCTCCCACGTTAAATCTTATAAATTTATGTGTCTGTCTCTTATTACTGTCACTTTTTCGTTTCGACTTTCAAATCACAACGATGCTAAAGAAGTTTTCACTTCAATATATAAATAATCCTGTTATTTTTCACCGGAGCCCGTGGGTTGGCTTAAAATTAAAAGAATGGCAGAAAAAAGGTCTGCGGGCAGGTCAATGTGTCACGGGAGGATTAGGTGACGCCATAAGTCACCACTGATCCGGTGAAATGCGTTTTTAAAACGTAGGATATATTTTTTAGTTGTAGAAATGTTTTTTTGGTATAGAATTGTGTATTAGGGAACTATAGATGCAGTAAATGCATTCATAGTACACAATATCATCATAATTCATATTATTTAATTTAGTTTTAAGTAGGTAGCAATTATATTGTTTTTAAAAGCTTTTACTTAACTTTTAATGTATGTATGTTCGGGTGAAATCTTTCAAGCTAAATTAGAACATCTCCCCGATGTCAGTTTGAGCTGAAATTTTGCACCTTTGGTTCTGGTGACAATACATTCTTATGACAGACATATAACTTAATCAACGGTTAATAGCGTGGACACGAAACTTTGAATAAGAGTTCATATTTGATGGATTATAACGATTTGTATCATGAACTTATCATGCAGCCAGGATCCTCTTATCACGAGGGATTTCCTCAACGGTTAATAGCGTGGTAACGAAACTTTGTATACGGGTTCATGTTTGATGGATAATCATGATTTGCATCATGAACTCATCCAACAGTCAGGATCGCCTCTTCACGAGGGAACTCTTTAACGTTTAATAGCACAGATATGAAACTTAGTGTAATCCCGCAGCCAGGCTTGTATTCTCAAAACTCGTCAACGGTTAATAAAAAGTGTTGAGATTGAGATAATGATGTTTGGTCAGAAACGATTATGGCAAAACTAAAAATTATAAGTTTAAAAACCGTTTTTTAAAAAAAGCTTTTATTCAAATGCGGTGAAAAAAAAAAACTAGAGAACTATAAATTCGAAGACATGTGACATCTACCAACCCACACCCAGCCCGCGTGGTGGATTACAGCCCATAGAGAGGAGGCCTGGGTCCTAGCAGTGGGAACATTATGGGCTGATGATGATGCTTCATCATTGAAGCAAAACCAATTCTGAGTTAAGCTCGCCTTTGTAAATAAGCTATATTATGTGTGTAAATATTTTAATTTTGTGTGCAAAAAATAATAAGAATGAATGATTGATACATTTTAATCACTTTGTACGCATTTTCAATCCATAAAACCTTATAAGTATATAAAATCCACTCAGATATTCAGCACACCAAAAACGTAAACATATCCTTATTCTTTGCTTTACAAGAATAACCCTTTCCAAATTGTCAAGTAAACTTGACAATACAGAAGCATAGAGTGTGAGAATCCTTAGCTCTTCGTTATCCTTGGGGAGACCGGCTCCCGGAGGATTAATTTTATTTCGGACGAGCTCGTTGGAGTTCGTGCCACGCTGGCAGAGGCGAAGATGAAATGGTTTGTTTTATTACAACTAGGAGTATGGGGAAGATGGAGTGCCAAAATATTGTAAAACAAAAAAAAATACATACCGTCGAATTGATAACCTCCTCCTTTTAGAAGTCGGTTAAAAATACGGATTGTTTACGGAAACTGCCCATTAAAAAATTCAAATGGCGACAGATTCATGAACTACTAGAAAATCCAGACAAGGCAGTCTGTAAGTCATCATGCACGATTTTTCTACTATTACTACCATGATCTCCATTAGAATATCTTAGCAGTGGTAAAATTAGTCCGTCGGCGTTATTAATCAGTCGCAAGTAAGACTTGGACATTGAGCTAGCATAGCATATAACGGATTTTCTATAAAATAATAGATGCTCATAATTATTAACACTTGTTATTAGTTCGGTTCGATGGCATGTTCTATAAAACTTACGAAAACTTCTTCCAGATTTTTCCTCCGCTGCAAAACGCTTGTTGCATGTAGGTCGTGGCCAAGACGTTAAATGTCACTGCTGGCCAGTGCCACTCGACTGACACCGTTGACCTCTACATAAACACTCCATTTTCCCCTTACTCTGTGTTCTCCCAAAGCAAAAAATGAGACTCGGGTTCACACGTACCTCCATATTTTAATGTAGGTACACTTTATTTCGGACGCCAAATTAAGTTGGAAATATGTTTGGGGGTTAATTTGGGGGTGATGTAGGTGTGGTTATGTGATGTGTGGGGTTGGTTAGCTACGCGTTTTTATTTTGAAATGGCTGTGTAATATCTCGACATGGTTTGATTAAGTTAACCTTTTTGCACGAGGTTTGAAAAAAATGGTCTAAACTTTATTTATACGGACGTGATGGTTCCACTTCGTTTGATTCTCTAAGCAATACTTAAATTGGACACATGAAGCTGCTTGTTCATGATGCGCTGCATCATTGTATTTTATTATAAGCTGTGTTCATGATTCAAAAAAGAACATGCTTCTAGATTAAGCGGTGTTAAGTAGTAGATTCTTCTTCAATTTCAATTATCTTAAACCATAACAAAAGAAAATGTCATGTAGAAAAGCTATAAAGATTGATTGAACCACGGTAGATAGAGCTCAGGAGCTCCCTACGAATCCACGATCTCCCAGTTAAAGTAATCTTGAAGTAGTTGTAGATATTTAACAAGGGGTAGATATTATCAACAAAACAATACCTGATACTCAGTTTTTTGCAAAATATTTTATTTACATTACTCTTAGTTACAATATCTATCTTCTATCTATATCTATATAAATAAAAAGAGAAGTCCTGACTGACTGATTGACTTACTCATCTACACCCAGCCCAAACCCTTGGACCTAGAAAGCTTAATTTTTTTTTTTGCACTGACATTTCCTTTAAAATGTAGACAAGGCATAAGGAAGGATTTTTCGAAATTCAACCCCTAAGGGACTTAAATAGGGGATGAAAGTTTGTATTGAAAATCGTCATTTTTAAAGTTAGAAGGCTGAAATTTCATATACAAGCTTCTGGTTAGAAATAAATAAATACGCATTTTAGTGTTTTTGAGAATTTACTCCCAAAAAGAGTGAGATAGGGGTTCAAAGTTTTTAAGCGGAATCCATCATTTTTAAAGTAAGAAGAATGACATTAAATATTGAAGTTTATGAGCAAAAATAAATGAAAACGTAATTCGTCGTTTTTGGAAATTCAACCCCGAAAGGGAGAAAAAAGGGATTGAAACATTAGTAAAACAAAAATGGTCTGCACAGCTTGAAAACTATTTGTGTTTCTCGATTGAATTGATAACCCCTCATCTCAATGTTTTTGAAAATTCCACCCCTCAGACGATAACAGGGGTGGCAATTTTTTTATTTTTGTTTTGTAGTGGTAGCACGTTTGTATGGACAAATCATAAGTACACACTTCTAGGGAATCATTGGTGCGACGGACACTCGCGGGAACCCATTTACGCGAAAAGATATTTGTGCGCATGGACACATGCGTGACAGACACTCGCGCGACGGGACACTTGCACGGGGTGTCGTTTTCTCGGAAAAATGAAAATCCAAGATGACGCCGAGAAAAAATTCCTGTTTTTCGTTCATGGGTGTCATTTTCGTGGTTTTCGGGGTCTCTGACCAGAATGACGCCGAGGAAAACTTTCGGTTTTTCTTTTACGGGTGTCGTTTTTGTAGACTTCAGGGTCGCCGATAAAGAAAATGAGGTCAAAATGAAAATCCAAGATGGGCCGAGGAAACTTTTCTGTTTTTCCGTCATGGGTGTCGTTCTCATGGTTTCGGGTCGCTGATAACAAAATAATGACCTCATTTTCTAGGTGAAAATAATAAAATTTAAAATACGCAATGTCTCAATATCCTCCCCTAGGCTATGGTTGGCATTGATTTAAGTGAGAACTGTTTCTTAAATGTGCAGTTTTATGTTGCGTGCTCCGGAGTGAGCTCTACGAGTAACTTAGTAATTTTAGCCCCAAAAGGAAACACCGCAAACGTCATTTACAAAGAGGTGCTAGGATAATTCATTAATAAATAGATTGGTTTAATGTGAGTATTTTTGAATTTAAATAAATTGTAAGTAAGCTGCATTTACAGCATTACTTATATCGCTAGGTGGATGGATGACCGGGGCATTTGAGCTACGGCATGGTAACTCGGAAGACATGTATAAAATAAATTCTGGTTCAACCCATTTAGGTCACTAACAGTACAACATTTAAAAAAAAAACGCCGTTACATACTTTTTTTCTAACCAGAATGAATTCTCTGGCTTCTTACTTCGAAAATCGCAGACTTTACACAACTATTTATCCTATAGTTACACTTACACGAAAGCGAAGCCGCGGGCAACAACTATTATCTATAAAATTTAAAATGACTATTTTCGACATTTTTTTTACAGGCATGGCAATTGCCGAACTCCACGCGGGCGAAGCCGCAGGCAGAAGCTAGTGAAGTTATAAAAACCAGTTTATATTTTGTGTTCAGATTCCGTGGCTCTGGTGGTCCGAAGCACAACTGCTGAGCATTAGGTTCGAGGTTTGATTCCCTGGTGGGGCAAAGTGTTATTGGGCTGTTACTTAATGAATTTCTCAGTAACAACCACGGGGTCTGTTTTGTGCCCGCGTGATGGCTATAGGCTCGCTCTTATTAAATCTAATCTAATACCAATAATAAAGCTGAAGGGTTTGTTTGTTTGCTTGCTTGAACGCGCTAATCTCAGGAACTACTGGTCCGCTTTGAAAAATTCTTTCAGTGTTAGATAGCCCATTTATCAAGGAAGGCTATAGGCTATATATACACGCTACGACCAATAGGAGCAGAGCAGCATTGAAAAATGTTGCGAAAACGGGGAAAACCTGACGCAGAAGAAGTTGCACGGGACAGCTAGTATTAATTATAAATTTGGATGTACTAATAGTTTTTCCTCAGCCTACCTATTTGTGGATTACAGATGTGACTTTTATGACGTGTAAAGGTGACAATTTAAATAAAGTTCTGTTGCTAATCATAGAATCATACAGACCTACATCGCTTTAAGAGAAGACATCGCGATCCTTAGATAGCCTCTCATCAGAAAATAAACATAAATATGACAATAATTTAATCCAAAGCTGGCGCAGCTTCTAAAATATTCAGCGAAGTCAGTCTGACGTCTGAATCTAATTAATAATTAAGTAAACCGTGTCATAATTACATTATGAAAAGAGACGTTTAACTCATAAGCTAATAAGATATTTGTGCAGAGAACGAGAGAACGCAGGTCATTGACACCGATATCTATTAGTACTGATAAACCTAAATTTGAGTTGTATCTTACAACTACGTTGTTTTATACTTACTTAACGGATTACAAAGTGTTTAGGCTTGATTTTATTGAAAACTAGCTGTCCCGCGCAACTTCGTCTGCGTCAAATTGTCCCCGTTTTCGCAACATTTCATTGCTGTCCGCCCCTATTTGTCGTAGCGTGATGATATATAGCCTATGTCCTTCCCAAGGTTGAAATCTATCTTCTTGCCAAATTTCATTAAGATCTGATCAGCCGTTTAGTCGTGAAAAGGTAACAAACAAACAAACATACAAACAAACAAACAAACAAACAGAGTGACATTCGCATTTATAATATTAGTATGGATTCTGTCTTTACAATTCTTTCTTTATCGTGTTTAGGCTGTGCACTAGTTTTTCAATTAAACACACAATATTGTGTAATTGTTTTCTTAATATCTGTTACCGCATTTATGTACGAGTGCATAATAATGTTTTCATCACACTTGCACGTAAACAGTGTCATAACATACAGGTTAACTTGGCTGTAATGCCCCATATAAAACCCTAGGGCGGTAAGTATTTTTTTTTTTAATTTTCATCACACTTGCACGTAAACAGTGTCATAACATACAGGTGAACTTGGCTGTAATGCCCCATATAAAACCCTAGGGCGGTAAGTAATTTTTTTTTAATTTACAGCACCGCTTGACAGCACACAGGTCATGCAAGTTCATCAAGCAAGGAGTTTACACGCAATTGAAAAATTGTCTTAAAATGTTATTTAAACAGGAATTTCATTCAATCTCGCTACATGTTATGTAATTACTCAATTAATGTTCTAAAATCTAAATAATCGATAGTTTTTTGTATCAAAACGTCGAAATTTTTTTTTTTATACTCCGTCATGGCTGTATACCTAGGTAAGTATTTGTCTTTAACGTTTCTGAAAAAAACATTTGTATAATCTGTGGTGTGGGCAAACAGCCCGCCATCCGCCAATCAGTTCACGTATTTCGTAATAATATGTGCTGACTTGTGTATATTCATAATTATTAACTCGCAAGTGTGATGAAAAACATTGTATGTTTCACGGGCGGTACGGGAATTACGAACCTCGACTCAGAAAGCCCTCAGTCTTCGACTTCGGGCTTCTACTAGAGCCTCGATCGTAATTCCTTACTTACCGCCCTTAATACACAATATACTATTTCATCACACTTGCACGTAAACAGTGTCATAACATACAGGTTAACTTGGCTGTAATGCCCCTTATAAAACCCTAGGGCGGTAAGTAATTTTTTTTTTAATTTACAGCACAGCATGACAGCACACAGGTCATGCAAGTTCAAGCAAGGAGTTTACACGCAATTGAAAAATTGTCTTAAAATGTTATTTAAACAGGAATTTCATTCAATCTCGCTACATGTTATTTAATTACTCAACTAATGTTCTAAAATCTAAATAATTGATAGTTTTTTGTATCAAAACGTTTTTTTTTATATATACTCCGTCATGGCTGTATACCTAGGTAAGTATTTGCCTTTAACGTTTCTGAATAAAACATTTGTATAATCTGTGGTGTGGGCAAACAGCCCGCCATCCGCAAATCAGTTCACGTATTTCGTAATAATATGTGCTGACTTGTGTATATTCATAATTATTAACTCGCAAATGTGATGAAAAACATTGTATGTTTCACGGGCGGTACGGGAATTACGAACCTCGACTCAGAAAGCCCTCAGTCTTCGACTTCGGGCTTCTACTAGAGCCTCGATCGTAATTCCTTACTTACCGCCCTTAATACACAATATACTATTATAACACATTTGCTCGTAAAGGGTCTCTTTATTTCACCAAGTTCAGTATCGTAATGTATCTCATTACGCACTAGTGCGGTAATGTAAAGTAAAACGTACGGTTTATCAAAATGCTCCGTCTAAAACGAACGATATTTTTTTAAATCTTAGCTATTAATTTTTATGTCAGAAAAGTGGTCAACATTTTATGAATAAAATTTACTTGGGAAATAAAATTTAATAATTAACATTTAATTCTTTAATTTAATTAATTTTGACCATAAATTACAACACAAAAATATTAATTTATTTTATTAGTAATACTGGCTGTTCTTTTGCCTTAAAAAAAGCGCTGATGCGCGCGCATTGCTAATTTCATAATTTTTAAACAAGTAAAAATTATTCCGCGGGCTTTTTCTTTTCGCTGTATTGTTTTTATTTGAAAATGTCGTCAGAGTTTTATTTATTTCCTCGAAATCTATTTTAATATTGTCCCGGTACTACAGCAACGCAGAACACCTTACAGGGTGTTAGATTTTTTATAGTTTTTATTGCCGCTGGCATTCTTGCCTCTGACTTGGCTTTACATGCCGTTGAGATATACCGCTCCCGGCTTTTTCAGTTGGCTTCTTCAGGATTTTTCATTCAGCGCAGCAAGAGATAATTATACAATCACAATCTACTATGTTGTCTTTATAATCGTAGTTTCGTTACAAGGGTTTTTATTCATGATTCATTTTGCATTTTCGCTGGTAGGAGCTGGATCAGAGTCGTCGAAAATCGAGAATGGCGTGGAGAGCAAGTTGACAGAGTTGAGTTGAGTTATTTAAAAAGTTGCAGTAGAGTGCAGTTACAACTTAAAACTGGCAATGTCTCTGTTTTTGTATTTTACTGCAATATTGCAACAATTTAAACAGGCTCTTGTTTTTCATCCTCCTCAAATTATAGGAGGTACTATGCTAATGATTCTCGACCCGAATCAATATTAAAATGGGTAGGTAATTACACTTTTTTTTTTACAGGTTTTTGAGGTGGCACGTGAATCATCATCTTCCTAGCCTTTTCCCAACTATCGGCTTCCAGTCTAACCGGATGCAGCTGAATACCAATAATTTACATGGAGCGGCTGTCTATTTTATCTCTATCTGATATATTCCCAGTCGCCCCCGCGGGGACTGCCACCGGAGGCAAATGGGAATAAAAATTCCCAGTCGCCACCGGCGGTAACTGGGAAGTCATTGCCCCCATTTCAGTTTTGCTGTACATTGCTTTCTCCATCGTAGAGAATAAAATGATGAGGTAACTTATCCTAAACCTGCCTCTAATCTCTAAAAAAAGACAATGGAAATGAAATATTTTTTTATTTTGATTTCGATATGAATAAATTTGTTAAAATTAAACATTTAAACTGGTATTTCGTGACCTCCACGACCACAAACAGTTAGTACTGTGTAATACGATACTCCTAAGTAAGACGGGTTGTCGGAAATTTAGGCCACTGACTACCTGTAACGACTGTCAAAGATCTACAAATGACAGCCGGGACCAACGGCATAACGTGCTTTCTAAGGCACTAAGGAAACTCGGTATATAAAGGGTGGTCACCCATCCATGGACCAACCTAGGCTAGCGTGGCTTAACTTAATGATCGACCCGAGTGTCTGTAATTATTTAGCCACTGACAATGAAGTTAATGTCCAAAATATAACTCAAAATAAATCGTAGTCTTTTGAGTCTTCGACTAAGTGTCAGCTCACACCGAGACACGACGCGACGCGACGCTGCGCGCACACTTTAAAAGAGCGATTCAAAATATAACTTTATTTACTACACGAAAAGATACACATTTCGTTGTGAGAATTCAGAATACGTTGCGCAACGTATTCTGAATTCTCAAGGTGTGCGCAACGTCGCGTCGCGTAGCGTCTCGGTGTGAGCTGATTCAAAGTCATCCATTTTGAAACTCTTTGTACCTAGTTGAAAGTTTACATTTACATATCAAAGAGATGGTCTAGATTGCGGACTCTTTTGTGTGCCTATGTAAAGAATAAGCGATCTGCTAATATATTGTATGAAAATATCTTTACTTTTAAGTTTATCAATATCTTTTTTTTTTTCAAATATTGCCTGTCTATGATGTATGAAAGTCTGGTGAAGTTCAAATACGTTGATATTAAAATAGTTTCTTTAAAGTGACTTCAAATTTTGTAAAGAATTTGTTTTCAGCGATTTTATACAGTATGTTAGTTTAAACGAGGGACATATTCAAACCCATAATAGTACATGCTAACATGATACTAATAAAAATATAAACAAAAAAAAAAACACTGATAAATAACAGACAGAACCATACCAAAATTTTCGCAAATATCACGTAACGTGTATACACCCTTGCGCTAGCGACTTAATACTATCGCAGAACATGTGAGTGGGTCAATGACTCTTAGGTATAATCCATTTTCCCTTCATACTTTAAACTTACCTGGCTTAGGACAGACCAAAATATCTAGGCACTAAACAAAACATTAAAAATTCTTCTATATACGTTATAGGTTTTTTACATATTTGGGACGAGAATCGAAAACTGAATACCCTCCCTCAATATGTCCCTCGTTTAACCTAACATACTGTATAACTAGGTATCTATTTTGAAATTGTGTTCCCGCGGTATCACTCACGAAATTGTGTATTCTATTGGCGTTATTACATAGGGTGACTGGTAATTATCGACCGATACTTAAACACATGATTGTACTCCTGATAACAAACAACTTTCCCAAAGATACACTTTTTTAATACACATTCACTTTCATCACAATAACACAACAGCGATATGAAATTCGCGCGCGGGTGCGCCTGTGACCTATCAGCTTTTAGCCGCGTGACGCCACCGCGCCGTTTTGTCATTGCTATCGTACCGTGCCACAGTGGGTAGGCAGAGCACCCACACAGCTCACAACCCCGAATTTCATGTCTGTTGTGTTATTGTGATAAAAACAAAATCTTTGGGAAAGTTTTCGGAACTATATAACGCCACTAGCTACAATCCTAACATAATCATTTTAGAATATTGTGTAGTTTGATTTGCCTTTACAAGATATATTTACGTTTATAAGAAAATATTTTAACAGTCGGTTATAAAAAAAAGAATCGCTTTAATCGGACTAGCAATCACGGAGAAATCGGTGAACATATAAGATGATAAAGATGCTGGTGGAATACATAACCTCCTCCTTTTTTAAAAATCGGTTAAAAATGGCTTGTTGTTCATTAATAAGAAGGATCATTTAAGACACAGTAATTAAGTACCATTTACCTACCTACCTACTTATTGTACCTATGTTTTGTAGTAAGCAACGACTTATTGTCGGGCCTACGATGTCCTCCCATACCTAAGAACTGACGCTGTATCATAGAAATACAGGGTGTAAATCACCTCATCACGAAGCCGTCAACCAAGCATTCTGTACATGAAACTAAGTAACTTTACGCAAAAATTATTGCTGGGAAACGACTTTTTTTTGGGGGGTGTATAATCATGTTTTGTGGTAGAACTCAATGTAACGTATTCAAAACATTGTGCTGATGGACGGATTGAATAGTACGGGGGTCGTGGAGGTGTTTATAGTAAAAATCTTACATTAAAAACACGTATTTGATAAAATACTTGTCAAAAAGTTGGAACTTTGACCCCTAATATCTCCGTAACTAGAAGGTTCCCAGGTATGGTGTAGAACAAAAAAATGATCGCAATGACAGGGAGAACCAGTGCCTTTCGGCTTCGTTAAGAGGTGTTTTACACCCTTTATAGTAAAACCAAATAATTTTAAAGAGTAACAATGGAGTTTCTTGCCGGTTCTTCTCTATAGGAAATGACCAACCCGAACCGAGCACCTTTTTGTCGACGTTTTATAAGCGTCCATGTAGGCCTATGTGAAATAAAAATATTTTGACTTTGATTTATTTTCTACTCCTATTTCACCCATCATCCACACTGCTACTTAGGCAATAAGAACCCCAGAAAAACTCTAATGACATAACAGTTACACCACACGATGATTACACGTTAACCCGGGACGTGGTAATGCGTTTCCATGGCAACGGCAACTCATGCTAGAGATGGGCTAATAAAACAATTGCCAGTACTCGAGACACTCAAATAATCAAGTTATCGGATAACGACCTTGAGCCTTCCCCTAATCTTTTATTAGCTCCATTTTTATTATGGGTATTAAGAATAATTTGCGCCGTTTATCTGAAAGGAAATAATATTTGGCATTTTGTGTTCGTTTCCCGAGGAAACTTAACGTGACGTACTTTTGTGGTATTCTACTCGAAATATTTTCAACAAACGTGTGTGTGGTAAGCAGAAAGCACACATCATCTGCCTAGCTTTTTCATACTTTTTCTTCCTAAACTTTAGTGTGACCAGATCCAGCTGAGATCTAGTATTTTACATAGAGCGACTGCTGATCTGACCTCCAAGTTAGTAGGCTGCCAGACTTTTGGGCCAGTAACTGCCTGTAACGACTTTCAATAATCTACAAATGACAGCCAAAAAAGTACAAAAAGCAGCATAGCAGTATATTGATTCTTCCAACACCTATGACCGGAAACCATAAGAATCACCTAGACAAAATAAAAATAAAAAAAAATTGTCGCAGGGACATGACGCGCAGTAATGAAAATAAAATAATAATAATAATGGCAAGGTAGCTTGGAACCTGTTCCCGATACCGGTGGGCTAAAATTTTTTATATTTTTAAATGTTTTTTTTTATTTATTTTTATTTATGATAAATATTTAAAAATGTATCAAATTTGTTTATTGAATAAAGGAAATAATGGCTAAAATAAAATAAAAGATACAATGCAAGAAAAAAATATTAAAAGAAGAAAAAGTGAGAACGAATAAGAAGAAGATGGCATTATCATTGATCATTATTAGTATAAAGTCCGTCAGGGGGACTTTTCAGTCATGGCGACCAATCTCAGCGGAGACATTTTAAAAAACCCCCGACAGAAAAAACCTCTAAAATACCAAAAATAAATTAATCCATGCTACGCGTAGGGGGGGGGGGGGGGTTGTAATTTTGTTAATCGGTCTACTAAGTCGCAAATTAACGAAATCAAGGAAAGTTATAAATATTTAAAAGATGCCGAGCTTTTGGGGGGAGGTGGAGGGGGTGCATCCACCCCCCAGGCTAAGAGTACAATAAGTGGGCGCCCATAATTACAAAACTAACGTATCTATCAGGACGCTTCAACCAAACAAATGCAACATGCAAAAGATTAAAATGCCTCAACCACAAGCAAAAAGATCTGTTACCAGAAAAAAAAACTAGGCAAGGACCTCTTATTACAAAGCAACAGGATCAGGCTAGCTCAGGTTCCGTCCAGTAAAGTCTAAGCTGGCTAGATTATTCTCAGGGTTTCAGCTTTTCTTGGTTCATTTCAAACGTAGCACTTTATTATGGAAGCGGTAGCTGCATTTTTATGTTATTTTATTTTACTGTTACTTAGTTATTTTTCCGTCCAAGTGGTTTTCGAAAACATAAAGAACTGAGCTGTTTGTAAAAAAGAGCAATACCTTGACGGTCAAATGTACGAAAAAACTAATTAAAATGACCGGCTAAGTGCGAGTCGGACTCGCGCACGAAGGGTCCCGTACCATTATTTATAACAACGAACAAAAAAATAACACTTTTTTGTATGGGAGCCCACTTAAATATTCATTTTATTCTGTTTTTAGTATTTGTTGTTATAGCGGCGATAGAAATACATAATCTGTTGAAATTTACATTTACATTTTATAACTTACTATCACGGTACAGCCACGATATAGCCTGGTGACAGACGGACGGACGGACGGACAGCCAAGTCTCAGTAATAGGGTCCCGTTTGACTCTTTTGGTACCCTAATAACATACTGAAGAAAACTTTCTATGTTCAGAATGCTGTACTGAATACATGGTAACCATTTGTTCGTTGGTGTCACTTCCACCCTGTAGATACTTTTGTAAAATAAAGCTATCGGTAGAGCTTTCAATAATAATAAAAAAGGATTGTGTGGTTTTATGAAAGCACGGAGAAAGGGAAACTTTTTTTCACACTATAGACATTTAACTAAAAAAAATTCGGAGCGCCTTTCACTTTATCCCTACTCCGCGGCCGACCGTCACGCGACATGCAACACACAGACGAAAAAGTTTGAGACGATGTAAAAAAAGTTTCACTTTAAAATTATAGGAGGAAGTTTACCGACTTAATGCAAGTAGGTTCCATTGGCTTGGTAATACTCATACTAAGACTCACTTATATTTAAAACAAGGGTGTTTTTTTGAAATATTTTGATTGCGCTGTCCGTAAAATAAGTGTTTTAACATACTTAATAAAAATACATCAGGTTCAAGGATCAAAACGGTCCCCACACTACATCAAGCGTCATGTCTAAGACCTGACCGTGATGAATTACCGCGTTTTTTCCCCACGTTTATGGCACACGGATACGGTCGTGTTCCACCCCTTTCACCCCCTTTCACCCAATTATTATAAATAATGAGATAAGATCGGGTTCCGTGGGGATGTTCCAGTGAATAATGTTGCCAATTTTGAACGCCCCTTCGTAGTTTGAAAAGCTTCTACGGTTGTTGATTGTTTTTGTAACAACAGAGAGGAAAGTTCTAGAAAAAAATGCTTTCACTGATGATTTTTTAGGAGTAAAAAGATCTCAGTGGCATCCAGCTTCTTGGTTTCGGAAACAGGCATACTCCCGATTAAGTACCAGCCAAAATAGGTATTTAAAAGTCTGATGTGAAATGTATTAAACTACATCTGCCTACGACTGTAGTTCTTGAAGACAAGCGTAAAGTAATGTTATCTATTTAACAATTTATTTACATACTTAATACAGAAAAGAAGAAAGGAAAAGAAAATAGGTACAAAGGTGATACCTATTTTTTAAGAAATCTCTTCCAGCATAGGTACATACATTGCAAGAGATGTAGGCAAAGAAGAAGAGAAAATGGAATACACAAAACATAAAGCACATATCCATTTAAAATATAAAATACAATATAAGAACATACTAACTTACGTATGTGTTAAGAACAAATCAAGATATTTGTCGCTGGAAATGGCAATCCGTATTTACGGTAAAATGCAAGAAGCTCATTAATTAATCTTATTGACTTCCACGCTAACCTCTACAGCCTAGAGTATTCGAGAAATTATTAATTAAGTATGTTGTTAGTAGTGAAGCTGTAAAGGCAAACATGAAAGCTAAGTTCCTCTTGTCGTCTTGGTGTTCGTTAAAAAGGGTTCATCGAAATTCAATCCGAAGAGGGGTGAAAAGGAGCCAAACACCGGCCATCTAAGTGAAGTCACGTGTAACAGCTTGTACTGTACTTGTACTGTCATGGGCAAAAATGCTTATAGTATGACCACTTTAAGTGTGCAGTTCAAGATGGCGTTCCTTGTCAAAAAAAATGCATCGATATGTCACACTTTAAAATTTTTATTTTAGTTATGTGTGTTACCGCCATCATAGAAAAGCTGGTTGAAGTGGTTGAAGTCAGAAATGACCAAGTCCCTACTTAGTAAAATAAAATTGTCATGTTTTCAAAACGTATTTATTTGACGACACGGTTAGCGCTGTGGTTGAGCGATCGACTGCTGCGCTGCTTGTCGCGGGTTCTATCGCCGCACGGAACAAATATTTGTATGGGCTACAGTTAGATTTTCCGGGTCTGGCTGTTTATGTATTCTAGTTTGAATGTTTGTAAACGCACCCACGATACAGGAGAAATTCTCACAATAGTTTTTTTTTCAATATACAAGGTTTTGCATCCTCGTCAAAATTCAGGAGGTAAACACAAGACATAAATAATTAATTAAAATTACGCTACCTAGGTAATTATTAATAAACACTGATTTTCTTGGTTGTTTATGGTTGTCAGTATTTCAGAATAACCCCCTTATCGTGCTTTAAGGAATAAGAAATTATCGAATAAACGTTTCAGATTGTTAGTATTTGTGGAAGCGCGGTTATAGGGCGTTCAGACGGCCTGCGTTTAAAACACGGATGGTTCACACTTACCGATTTCCGTGAATAAGAAAAAAAAAAAAAATACCTACTATAACACGACGCCTTACGCCATCTACCGGGAGTGTGTGCACAACACTACGCCACCCGAGTAGATCGCAACACAAACAGGATCAACCATCGATAAGACAATAATATCCTCATCATAACGGTACCTACAGACTTCTAGCGACATCTAACATTCAACGTGTGAAGTGACGTCAACGAAGGTTACAACTACATACAAGCATGAGATAGTGAAGACACACACTAATCTGTGGAAACCGCCTATATAAACTCGCTCCACCGAGAAACTAGGCACTCGCTACTTAGAAGGCACAGTGGTCGATAGCCCCGCAGTCACTACTGTTGTCAAAAGCTTGTCCTGAGCGCAGGCCCCGTCGCCCTCAGTAACAGCCTAGCTAGGAGGTGAAGGGATAGGATAGCCCCGCAGTCCATCCCTAGGACCACTAATAGGTTTAACCTTAGTCTATCTTTGTTTGTTAAAGTCTGTCAAGTGTTTGAAGTGAAGAGAATAAACTCCTATTTGTCATCCATCGTTGGTTTTATTCCACCGCCACCATTATATTGGCGCCCAACGTAAAAATCTTCTTCTACCCGCAACAATTATATCGGAGTACCTACATTTTCGACGGTGTACCATATATTGGTGCCCAACGTAAAAATCTTCTTCTACCCTCAACAATTATATCGGAGTACCCACATTTTCGACGGTGTACCCATATATTGGCGCCCAACGTAAAAATCTTCTTCTACCCGCAACAATTATATCGGAGTACCCACATTTTCGACGGTGTACCCATATATTGGCGCCCAACGTAAAAATCTTCTTCTACCCGCAACAATTATATCGAAGTACCCTCATTTTCGACGGTGTACCCATAAATTAGCGGACAAACAGAAGACAGACAGAACCCTCAAGAGAATTTATAATATTTTGACAGTATCGACATGTCTCAGAAAAAACAAGAGATGGTGGTGATGACTCAGGAACAATTCACTGCACTCATAACAAAAGTTACAGAAGCGAACGAATGTGGTAATAGATATTTTATGGGTTTTGCTGCGTGCACAAAGCGGTACGACGGTGAACGAAATTTCGATAAAGTGGAAGAATTTGTAACCAGTATCTCGGTTTACAAAAAAATTGAGAAAAACACGGAACCAACTCCATTTACACAACATAGAATCGACACAGGCAATCATCCTCTTATTAGTGTTAAGCCCTATAGATTGTCATCTACAAGGCAAAAGCAATTAAGAGAAAAGCTGGATGATATGATAAATGATGACGTCATCGAGGAATGCGATTCCCCATGGTCAGCACCTGTAATCCTAGTTCCAAAAGGAGAAACCGATGATCGAGTTTGCGTAGATTATCGGCGACTCAACGAGATAACTAAACCAGACAGATATCCTTTGCCTCGTATTGATGATTTATTACATCAGGCAAAAGCGACGCCATACATGTCAACAATTGATTTACAGTCAAGTTACTGGCAGATTATGGTACATCCAGATGATTACGATAAAACAAGCTTTGCTTCACCATTTGGAACGTTCCGTTTCAAGCGAATGCCATTCGGTCTTCGAAACGCGCCTGCTACGTTCCAAAGATTAATGGACAAATTCATACAAGGATTGCACGCGAAGTGTGTATTAAGCTATTTAGATGATCTTATTATAAGATCTATAACTTTCAGTCAACATATAAAAGACTTAAGAGAAGTATTTATTAAACTGAGAGAATCAAAGCTACGAGCCAACAGAAAGAAATACATTGCTAGACCACTTACTAACCTAACGAAAAAGAAAATAAGCTGGAAGTGGGAACGAGAGCAACAAGACGCATTTATCAAATTAAAAAATGCCTTGACTACGTCACCAGTATTAAAACAGGCAAGTGACGACTTACCCTTTGCTATAAAGACTGATGCCAGTCAGTATGCCATTGGTGCAGCTTTAGTGCAGGGGGAGGGGGATAATGAGCACCCTGTTGAATACGCAAGTAGACGCGCGAAACGTATATTTATATTAAAGAAACATGGAACCTCCACTTATGAAATTGCTCACTCAGAAACTCCAGACAAGCCTATTGGAAAGTATCATACGTCAGCAATAACGAAGTTTGAAAACAGAGACAACGTGATATCCAAACCAACTTACCCGATACGGCGAAGAGGAAGGCCGCGCAAACAAGATGGTGCTGGTACTCAGTCGGGACGACCATAGAGTACCAGAGGGGGAGAATATAACACGACGCCTTACGCCATCTACCGGGAGTGTGTGCACAACACTACGCCACCCGAGTAGATCGCAACACAAACAGGATCAACCATCGATAAGACAATAATATCCTCATCATAACGGTACCTACAGACTTCTAGCGACATCTAACATTCAACGTGTGAAGTGACGTCAACGAAGGTTACAACTACATACAAGCATGAGATAGTGAAGACACACACTAATCTGTGGAAACCGCCTATATAAACTCGCTTCACCGAGAAACTAGGCACTCGCTACTTAGAAGGCACAGTGGTCGATAGCCCCGCAGTCACTACTGTTGTCAAAAGCTTGTCCTGAGCGGAGGCCCCCGTCGCCCTCAGTAACAGCCTAGCTAGGAGGTGAAGGGATAGGATAGCCCCGCAGTCCATCCCTAGGACCACTAATAGGTTTAACCTTAGTCTAACTTTGTTTGTTAAAGTCTGTCAAGTGTTTGAAGTGAAGAGAATAAACTCCTATTTGTCATCCATCGTTGGTTTTATTCCACCGCCACCATTATACTACCCATTTTATTATTGATTCGGGACGAGAATCATTAACATAGTAACCCCCTTGAATTTGACGAGGTTGCAAAACAACATCTTGTATATATTACGATAAAATTACAACAGCCCCATCAATATTTGAATGTCTTTGTGTCCCATGCATTTCAGTCAAGTAATGTATTGAAGATTTGTATACGGCAATAGTTTTTTTTTCGAAATTACAGTTATGGTCCCCTAAAGAAAGTTGTTCACTTTGATGGTCAGAATACACACTTTAAATATCATGCTGTATAGCCTCTAGGCTCACATACCACCTTTCTTCATGCCTTTATAAATTGTATGAGTAGTGTATCTCATTTCAAAAATTTTATATTTATTTAAATTCAGTATGAACATTATTTACAAACTACAAAATAGTTTAAAAATAATAAAAACATGATCAAGTATCAAAATGGAAAAAGAATAACAGGCCGTCAAAAAATTCGTCCACATCGCATCGTTGTCAATAGGAACTATGCCCAGAAGGCTGGCAGCATTGCCACAATTAAATTGATTCTTTAAAATACGCATATTGCTGGCCTTGAATCGAGGGATATTAATGACGAGATATGTACACGTATCTCTTCATTTTGGTACCCTTTCAAAGCTGTTTCTTTTCATGTTATAAAAAGCTTTATAAGATGGATAGGTAATGACTGGGGATATGAAGTAGATATATTTCAAAAGAAAGAAAGCTTTTGTTGCTTTGGCAGGTTTTATGGACAATCTAATTGACAGATTATCCATTGCTATTTGAAAGAACATAATAAGATAAGTCATAGTGACTATGCACACGATCCTAAAAATATGTTAAAAAAAACCTGACACTGATGATGGTGACTTGAGACAGATTTTTTTTTTTACATTCTGCAAAGTTACGTTTTTTGGTTCTGTTTTAGCCATTAGGCTACGGAACCCTAAAAAAGGTAGCAGACTAACAAACAGACAGAGTTAGTTTTCGCATCTATAATACAAGTATAGATAAATAAAAACGTTATTCAGATCACAACTTAGGAGTCAGTTATTTATTGCCTAGATTGTATTCGGTACAAAGCTTCCTGTTTTCGCCACTCAACGGTCATGAAAGAATTCGCAACTTTCGGTTCACTGCCGACAGTCGTTAATCCAATAACACGATCTATGTCCCTTACGTTATTTCGCATTCCTACGGTCGGACTCTTGGAGAGATAGTTTCTTCTTGTAAGAAAGTTTGGTACACTGTTAAATACTTACTAAACATTGTACTATTAACACGCTCTAATTCACTGACTTACAAGACGGGTTTCTGTCTGTTTCGTAAACGTAGGTTAGTTAAACTTATAAGTTAAGAGGAGCTCGTGGCTAAATAATAACAGGGTCGTTCTTTAAGGTTAAGCCGTGCTTGCCGAGGCTGGTCCGTGGATGGGTGACCATAATTACTTCCCAAGTTTCCTCCGTGCCTCGGATAGCACGTTAAGCCGCTGGTCCCGACTGTCATTTGTAGATCTTTGACAGTCGTTACGAGTAGTCAGAAGCGAAAAGTCTGACATCCAGTCTTACCAAGGGGTATCGTATTAACCAGTTACTGGGTTGTGGAGGTCAGATAAGGCAGTCGCTTCATGTAAAATAATGGTACTCAGCTGCATCTGTTTGGTGGAAGCCGACCCCAGGATAGTTTGGGAAAAGGCTAGGCAGATTATGACGTTAGTTAAAGTTATATTAAAGGGGGAAGTGTCAAGGTAATGATGACTTTAATGATTACAATTTAGCTTTAAGTTCAGTTAATCTAATGAATAATGATTAAAAACATAATGATTATAACTCAATATAACCATATTTGGTGCGGTCGCATATATCTTGTCAGAGTCAGAGAGAGAGTCAGAGAGAAATATGATTCGCGACCGTGACTGTTGGGAATAGCACCCAACAAACACGCAGTCGGCACGCGCAGGGGACACAAGCGTGCGACGTGACCGACCTATGCGACATCGTCATCGGCGAGGGAGAGGAGCTGCAGGCAGCGCCGGCCGGCCTGCGGACACTCGCTTCCTCGGACGCCACCGCGACAGACGATATTCTCAAACGCCTTCTAAATTATTTTATGTTTGTTCCATATTGTTAATTTAATCGACAATACACCAAGCCTATCTACATACCATTTTTTTTTTGGTAGCCTACATAGTGTCCCACTGCTGTGCAAAGGCCTCCCCTTTCTTCTTCCATACCTCTCTATCCTGAGCGATCTCTGGCCATGTTAGCCCCGCGAACAGGATCAGATCGTCACGCCACCTTCGCCGTGGTCGACCTCTACGGCGCTGTCAATATATATTATATATTGACAGTATATATAATATAATATATACAATATATATTATTTAATATATAATATATACATATAATATATATTTATTATATAATATATAAAAAATATATATATATTATATATTGCTACATACCATACCATATTTATATCTACCCAACGAGTTATCATACATTAACAAATGTGGCTCAACTGAGTAATATTAAAATCATCCATACAAACCTCTAAGTTCATTTAATCAAAATTGCATTTCACGGGCTACGCTGCCTTAAATAAGAAAAACTCACGCATGTGGTCCCTGACGGAGAAGTCAGAGTTATGGGCACACATTTATATTTGCTGTGTCATCGTCATAATAAATGTTCGACTATGATTCAACATTATTTTAGTAACTGGGATTCATTTCCAGCAACGCAATCTTTAAAGGCGTTACAAGTTTTCTGCAGAAGTGAAAGTAGATTTTTCATTGTTAACACGCTCACCAAGTAACGTAGGTTTATTGATATTGGGGCACTGTCGCTGTCGGATCCCGCCATCTTTCACGATCAGCTTGCCAAAGCTTCCCTTATCTTGTTAGTTAGAGGCAGATAGCTGTGTAGGGTATACCTTGATGGGTGCCTACACGAAATAAAACCGGCCAAGTGCGAGCCGGACTCGCACAGGGCGGGTTCCGTACCATCTAATCTGTACTAATATTATAAAGCTGAAGAGTTTGTTTTTTTTTTTAATATTTATTTTATTCTGTTTTTAGTATTTGTTGTTATATCGGCAACAGAAATACATAATCTGTAGAAATTTCAACTGGCTAACTATTACGGTTTATGAGATACAGCCTGGTCACAGGCGGACGGACGGACGGACATAGGGAAGTCTCAGTAATACGGTCCCGGTACGGTACGGTACGGTACGGTAAGACACTTTGGGTACGGAACCCTAACTAGGTTATTAATGGATCGAAACAAGTGAAATGTTTCCAACATTAGTATGATTATTATGCCCTTCATAGCCAGTATTTGTACAGTATTAAGCAGTCGATTTTTCATTCTACTTCAATCTTATTAAGAAGTGTCCTCGACGGTAATTACGCCTACGCGTTATTACCCATGCTAAAACCTAGGCGTTTTTAACCTCGTGTGCTTGTCATAAAATAACTTTATTTGCACATTATGAAAACGAATTGATTAATCCAAGAAATGTAATTATTTGAAGGTATGTATAAAGTTTAAAAACATTTGTTTGTGCAAACCTAAAATAAATAAATCATAATCATAATCATAAATCTTTATTTATCTCCACATCAAAACTTTAAGGTGTCTGAAATAGGAAGATCCTGAGGTACAGATCCCCTCTCGGGCTTAGAATTAAACATTTTAATGTTTGCAAAAATATAAGTAAAGATAAAAATGAATTGAAATAGTAAAATTAAAATTAACAAGTTTTTTTAAATTTAAACAAAAGTAAAAGTTTATTGTTTTAGGTAAAAAATATGTGTGCACAGAATAAGCATACCACATGGACACAAAGTGATCTAGAAGCTGCTGTTACTGCTGTTCAGACAAACAGAATATCTAGCTATAAAGCTGCTAGTACTACGAACATCCCTTGAAGAACATTGCGACATTATTTGAAGAGAGGAATGTTCAAACTAAATTCTGGTAGAAGATTAATATTTACTTGCGAACAGGAACAAGATTTTGTGAAAAGGTTTATTAGATTTGGTGAAGATAGTTCTCACAGTGAAAATATGACAAGTTTCATAATAAGATCACGTGTACAGCATTCGTTACATCTGACTCGGTTTTGTAGATTTAGATAAGCATTAATACCCCATCTGGGTCTCAACGCCTACATTAGTTTTTTTTAGTTTTTTTTTATTTGAAAATCTGTATACAGAATTATTTGGTTATATTTAAACTATGTGTTTATGATACATTATAATTTTAGATATTTTAAACCTCATTGTATAAGTGAAAAAAACTTGTAAATATTAAAGAACTTATTAATAAGATACTCCTGCTTAGACTTTGTTATGTGCTTGCTTACAGAAAACTGTCATAAGCCAAATTTTACTCCAGCAGTTTAATTCTGCAAAAGGATTGTGTTTGAAAGCTGACCTTTTTTCATTATTTTAATAAACATTCCAGATGTTTTTTGTGTAAGTAATAAACATACATCCCACAAATACATTCTGTTTTTCATCTACTTTTATTATTTTTGAGATATTTACGTTCATCCTTCATCATTAGCCTATAATGTTCGCACTGCTGGGACACAGGCCTCCTCTTCTATGAGAGGGAGTGGGCTGTAATACACCACGCGGGCCCAGTGCGGGTTGGCAGATGTCACATGTCTTCGAATTTTTGGTTCTAGGACATGCCGGTTTCCTCACGATGTTTTCCTTCACCGTTTTTGAGAGCAGCGATGATGAAATAAATTACACAAAGTAATGCGCCTGCCAGGGTTCGAACCCACGGCTTACTGCTCGTAAGTCGGGGCTGCCACCACTGGGCCACCGCCGCTCTCACGTTCATCCTTATGCAGGCGTAATTCGACAGACCTACCTTACAATATTTAATCTGCCCTCAATGATGGTAAGTATTTTGGTCAAAACCAAAGATAACGTGAAATTTCTGATCTTGGACTTACTGCTGACTTAGCAGACTTTCAAATACAAGGAGGAGTAAGTCAAGCGTAAAAAAACTCATGTTATTTTTCAAGCCCAATAACTATAACTTTAATCAAAGTCATTCTCATTCTAATCTAAGTTAAAAACAATCGCATGAAACAATTGACGATACTCGCGCTTAATTCGGTTGACTGCTGAGGACAATAACGAATGCCAGAGGTTATTGAACCACACTTCATAAGTTATTTTCAGTAGAATATGTACAATAATTTAATACCTATTGGGATTACTTAGGCTAAATGATTTGAGAAAGAAATAATTTGCTGAAGCTAAGTGGAATCATTCTAGAAAGCTAATATGGAGCCACCATAGATGGCGGAATAGTTATTTTGTATGCATTTCTGATATGGGTATCAAATAAAGGGTTTGCTGAGAACAATACCAGAAATAACATGACGTCACTTTGCTCAAGTGTTTTATTGTTTTTTTTTTTAACTAAAATGTTGTGTTTTTGAGAAGAAGCGATTTCTTTCAGTTAGTGTTAGGCAAAACATACAGATCAGTTACTATTTTAATTACTTATAGCTCTCGTTAATTAAATAACAAACTGACACTTCGCAAATATTCGCATAAAATGGTAAAATAATATAATGAAATGGCAAACATTGTCAGTAATCCGTCAGTGTCCGAAAGCGCGGGAAATAAACGATAAAATCAAGATGGTGTAAGAGCGTCCTATCTGGAAAATTAATATCCTTCGTAAAAGTTTTCGTTTACGGTACCATTCATTAATAATGTAAATAACTCGTTTTTCAACGATGAACTTCGATTTATTAACTTTAGAACACAATTTGTATTTTGTATTAGAAAAAAGTCTATAATTTACGGTAGATGTAACTACAAAAATTATGAATTTCAAAGAGGGAATCATAATAATGTTAATTGATTATGTTTGTTATTTTTTATTGGGTTAATCTATAAGGTCTGCATCTGGGTTGATCGAAAAAGGCTTGCCTCTCGCCCCCGTTTTATTTTTACAGTTGATTGTACTTAAATGACTTGACCAATGGCGTATTTTGCAAATTTCGTAATTAGACAAAAAGACGATTTGACGAATTACAGCTTTGACCAATATCAAATTTGACGAATTGCCGATTTGACGAAAATCTGACTTGACCAATGTCGTGCAACCCATTTAAGCAATGGTCACGTACGTACGTGGATGCAGGTACTATTAGACTATTAGGTACATCTCTGCTTAACCATTCAGGGATTATAGGCGTAATGTTTTATACATACTGTCGCCAAGGGTTTAGATACCCAGGCAACATGATAGTTTCATTCTATATAGTCTGACACGACAGACAAGTTACGAGGCAGACGATCTTAAATGAAACTTAACTGAAAACCGATACTGTTTTTCTCGAGAAACAAATTCTGAATGTCTAAAGAACGATAGCACTATCTTAGTATCCAAACTTATCTACTTACAGGATTAAGGGGGGCGTCACACTTTTTCGGGTTGGAGTATTGATTTGTCAGTACTTGTTAAACAAAAACTGCTTCGTTGATCTAGTGGTTGCATACGCGAATGTTAAGCATGAGATCCTGGGTTCCATTCGGGCAAAGTGTTATTGGATTTTTCCATCAGGATAGGTTGATGGCAAATGGCTCGCCCCCTTTTATACGGATCTTTAAACGTAACTGGTGAAATGTTGGTGTGCTAACAACAAATCTAACTCTAAGCAATAACAACGAACGGTTACTGAAAGATATAGCTATCAAAATTAAAATCAAAAGTCATTTATTCAAACTAGGCTGATAATCAGCACGTTTGAACGTCAAAATTACAAGAGACAGTCCCCCAAAACGCCCGCCCTTCGCAGCAATAAGACCGATGTTCATTTTCCGCCTAAAACAGTCCACTGTTGGATCGTCGTCAATCGCACGCCATTTAACTATATTCTCAGCAACTCTCATCCAGTTGCTACCAGCCACCCTGCGAAGATCATCGCTCCACTAAGCCTGATGGCGTCCCACCCGTCTTACGCTTGAGTAGCCGACCAGATACAATACCCGTCAGAAGATCTTCCATTTTCAACGGAGTATAAGGAACTCAGACTCTCTTCCACATACCCATAAAGATTGTGGAAATTATGTTGTTCTTATAACTCCTGTGTTAGTATTTTCTGATTAATATCGTTTTTTATTTATTTATATAAATTGTATAAAAACTTATAAAGCAACACAAAATCGTAGGAATGGTTTGACAATCATTCTTAAATTTCGTACTTACGAGTAATACTAATCGCAGTATCTCATCATAATCATCTGCCTAGCCTTTTCCCAAACTATCTTGGGGTCGGCTTTGCGGGATCTAAAACAGTTAATTTTTTTCTCTGGGACTTGATCGAGCTTCACTGTCTCGGTGCGTTTCTGGTGGACGCCACTTTACATTCTGGTTTTCAGGTGTTGCAGTGGTTTGGTAAAAGTATAGGGCACTTGTTCAAAAAAATAATATACCGGGCCAGTGGGCCAGTGGAGGCCCATTACATTTGGGCCAGCACTGCTCACGCTGGCTGAAGCAATGATACCGATTGGAATATGTGTGTTAGTAATGGGAAATCATCAAATGACTCCTCCCGCTCTGGGCGGAGCGGAAAGGAGTGTCAGACTTGTACTAACTAAAACCCATCCATGTTCCTTCTTAGCCCTTTGTGTTCCAGGGCCACGGTATCTCTTTCGAACAGTCCCGCAGCGTGTGTAGTAATCCTAAACAAAGGTCAATAAACCGTCGTTGTACCCAGCTCAAAATAAGTACGTCTAACACCAAAGTTGTCTAAAACAAACAGAACAATATCTGACACGATCTACTAAGTTACTCCATTTAAAACTCCAGCCAGGATTATCTACCTGAACGGTTCAAGTCTTTGAAACTTTTCTATCCAATTCAAGGTACTAATAAATAATTCAGTGTTCAGGCAAATTTAATTCTTGTTCTTATTGTACTTTGTTTCATTTGGACGCGTCTGTATCCTTTCGAGGTGTTGCGTAGGAAAACAGTTAATATTTTTGCGAGTATGTATGATTATATTATCTGATCATCATCATCTGCCTTGCCTTTTAGAGTTCCGTACCTAAAGGACCAAACGGAACCCTTATTACTGAGACTTCGCTGTCCGTCCGTCCGTCTGTCACCGGGCTGTATCTCATGAACCGTGATAATTAGCCACTTGAAATTTCTATAGATTATGTATTGCAGTTGCCGCTATAACAGCAAATACTAAAAACAGAATAAATTAAATATTTAAGGGGGCTCCTATACAAAAAAAGTGTTTTAGTTGCTCGTTTTTTATAAATAATCAGCCTATGCCCACGGCTTCGCACGCGTGGAGTTCGATCACTGTCCACGGGATTGTACTATCGGGATAAAAAATATCCTATGTGGTTAATCCAGGTTATAAGCTACAACTGTACCAAATTTCATCCAAATCCGTTCAGTAGTTTTCTCGTGAAAGAGTAACAAACATCCATCCATCCATCCATAATCCTTCGTGGTATATTATCTGATGATTTGAAATAATTTCTAAATTTTTACTACTGGGGTTCAGAATGATGTACTAAAATACGTGGAAACCGTTTTATAGCGTTGGTGTCTCTTATACAATGTTTATTATTTCTGTTAAATTCATCACAACCACGATCAGGAAAAACTAGTCTTGATCAAATAATCATACCTACATACTAAGACTACTAAGCATATTTAGTAACAACTGGATGTCAGACTTTCGGCTTCTGACAACTCGTAACGACTGCTGAATACCAGCTTATTAAATAATATAGCTTATTAAATACGCTTGTATGTCTCGTTGCACAAATGGTCCACTGCTGTGTATGAAGTCCTGGTTCGATTTCCGTTAGGATTTTTATTTCAGTTTTTTCTCTGTAGGATGAGCTCGTAATAACAGCCACACGGGTCGATATTTAAGGTTAATTAATTTCATTTATTTATTAAATTGACAAGGACTCATCATTCAATACATAAAAATACACAAAAATTCAATAATAACAAATAATACACGACACACAATTAACCATAAAATACAAACTAAAATAAGAAATCAACATTACACCTGTCACAATTTATGTAGACAGCCGACGACTGCAGGTGACGTGCAAGTCACTGCAGCGTCGTATGTATGGACAGTCGAGCCTGTCGGCAATCATCATCAGTACGCTGTTGGGGCTGCCGCGCACCCTGCGCACCAGGGACGCGCTACGCTTACGCATGTTGCATAAAAGCAGTCTACACGAGCGGCAGCGAACATGCCCGAGGCACTACAGTGCCGCGGCAGCCCCATCAACGCTCTGAATGCGTTGTTATATTGAACGCGGAGGGCTTCATAATTAGATAATTCATAATAAGAGTTAAGCCCTGCTTGCCTAAGTTGGTCAGTTGATGGGTGAACATAATTACATACCGAGTTTCGTCCCGGCCTCGGAAAGCACGTTAAGCCGTTGGTCCCGGGCTCCCGGCTGTCATTTGCAGATCTTTGACAGTCGTTACGAGTAGTCAGAAGCCGAAATTCTGACATCCAGTCTTACCAAGGGATATCGTATTACCCAGTTACTGGGTTGTACAGGTCAGTTAGGCCGTCGCTTCATGTAAAACACTGGTACTCAGATGCATTTGGTTAGACTGGAAGCCGACTCCAGTATAGTTTGGGAAAAGGCAGGCAGATGATGATTTTCTCAGTAGCGGCCACGGATTCAGGATTCGTGCCCGTTTGATGACAATAAGCGCACCCTATCACATGAGACTTAAATATAACTGGC
Source organism: Cerastis leucographa (assembly GCA_963082945.1). Classification (NCBI taxonomy): domain Eukaryota; kingdom Metazoa; phylum Arthropoda; class Insecta; order Lepidoptera; family Noctuidae; genus Cerastis; species Cerastis leucographa. The sequence goes on from OY720366.1 coordinate 4,589,645, forward strand.
TCAATGTGGGTGTACTATTAGGTACTCCTCTGCCAAACCCTTCGAGGATAACAGGCGTGATGTAACGTTAAACTCGTAAGCCAAGATCTCAGTTTAAAAGATCTTCCACGGTTTTGTAGTGCTTCGACTATGTTTGCTGAGGCGCGGACCGATGATTTTTTCGCTATCATAAGGAAGCGGAGCGCTTCACTATTAAGTCGCCTACGAAGCAGCTCGAACAGTCTCCTGAGGGTGTTGTCCGAGCGGTGGGACCTTTCCCTGATACAGAGGTGGATGCAGCTTCATGTTAGCGCCTCTCCTCGTTTTATTTGACATGCGATTATTATTGTATTGTGTATGTCTAATTTTGTTGTTGATTGTTTTTTATGTGTAATGTTTGAATTTAATTTATATACTTAATTTAATTGTGACATTGATTGTAATTCTAATGTGTATGATTGGGTTTTTTTTACTTTTGTGGATTGTTGTGTTTTATTGAATTTTAATTTTTAACTAGTAAAATGTATGGACTTTGTCTGAAATAAATGAATTAATAATAATAATAAAAAGGATTTCAAAATCCAAACCTTTGAAATTCAAGCTAAAACAGCCACGCAGCTAGGTAAATCCTCGTACGGAACCTGAACCGAAGGTATTTTAATGGAGTATAATTGTCGGAAACGACGGGGATTATACACGATTGGTGCTCAGGATTATGCTCCCTCGTTTGGGCAATCACTAGTCATGTCTTGGTAATAAGTGGGGAGATTTGAAATGGGTATTTTGATGTTTATTAGTTTTTAGTACAGAAAGCGTTAGTATGTGCTAACCCCTCAAGTTTTAAAATGTTAGTACATTGAATTCGTTTCGAATAATCTAAAGAATACTTTAAAAAGGAACTCAATGTTTCGAACCGGATTCGAACCATCGCTTCACTGAGCTGCGTCTTACGAAAACCGGTGGTTTAACAAATTAGCCAGCGCACATGTCTTTTGGGGGGGGGGTCAGAACTTAATGGAGCTGTCTGTACCAATGGTAATAATGACTGAACTCGCAAAAAAAAACAGTGAAGATTTAAACTGGTCGGGAATAAACTAGCCTACTTGAATTTTTTGTTTATTTTCAACCCAGACTGACTGAAAATTTACGATTTATTTTGAAATTATGTTAATCAGAATTAAAAGCACCAAAGACCATAATCGGTTTGTATCCACCGGTTTATAATAAAATTACTGTAAATCCCGCAAATGTAACGTTGGTCTAGCGGTTGCAACTGCGACGGCTAAGCATGACGTCCTGGGTTCGATTCCCGGGTACGGCAAAGTGTTATTGGGTCTTTCATCAGGAATTTCTCAGTAGCAGCCACGGAGTCTGGATTTGTGACCCGGTTGATGACCATAGGCTCGCCCCCAATTACATCATCATCTGCCTAGCCTTTTCCCAAACTATCTTGGGCTCGGCTTCCAGTCTAACCGGATGCAACTGAGTACCAGTATTTTATATGAAGCGACTGCCTATCTGACCTCCACAACCCAGTAACTGGGTTCTACGATACCCCTTGGTAAGACTCTATGTCGGACTTTTGGCTTCTGACTACTCGTAACGACTGTCAAAGATCTACAAATGACAGCCGGGACCAACGGCTTAACATGCTTTCCGAGGCTCTGAGAAACTTCGGTATGTAATTATGGTCACCCATCCACGGACCAACCTCAGCTAACACAGCTTAACCTTAAAGATCGACCCGTGTGGCTGTTATTATTTAGCTACGAGCTCCTACTACATGGGAATTAAAACATACCTGACTGAACTGACGAAATACGGGTGTACTAGTAGATACACCACTGCCTAACCCTTCAGGCATTGCAGGTGTGATGTTATGTATGTATGTACTGTAAATCACGAATGGTTATGCAGAGAAACAACTAAACACCAATTTTCTTAACTACCATGTAATAGGGTCGAGCCTTTTGAACAACACATCCCAACCCCAGGTTGTTCACTGTGGAATTCCTGGAAAAACCCAATAACACTGTCCGACTGAAGAGGGGACTCTAGTAGGCCTTTCTCCATACAAACGTATTCTACTGTTTTCTTCGTGGATAATTCGTCTAGAGCAATGTTTTTTTTTTCCAAAAAAAATCTATTATCATCATTTCTTTTTTTTTCAAAACATAATCACTAAAAGAATTATGACAATCCGAAAACCCCAAAAAAAAACCATGTTCACACGACCATCAGACAAATTAGATAAGTTTTCAACAAAAAAGAAAATAATAGAAGCATAGATATACTTTTCCTCTAAATTTTGATATAAGAATTATTTATATCAGTTTAGTTTGGAAGAAGAAAACAGCGGAATACAAGATGTCTTTTGGTCAAGATTTTTGTAGGTAAAATCCGCCTGAGCTGCAGTTGTTCCTTTCGCACTTTACGGGGGCTTAGTCGGGCGAAGCGCGACGGCAATAGTTTCTTCAAATACCTATTCTTCAAATTCCTCGGGGCTAGAGCCTCTTAAGAATCGAACCTAAGTTTTATCAGGAGTAGACCTTACTGACTGAACAGGCTGCCAGAATAAAAATGATGACGACATTAATATTGCTTACTGTGTCAGGAAATATACTAGCAACTGGCAATGCACTTTTTCCTACCTACCTACCGGGTTTTTTCTGTCATTCTTTTAGTGGTTTAAACCATCTCCCCATTACTGCCTTTTTAATGGGTTTGGACCACATCAGTTGGATGCTTTCAAAGTCTATAACGAACATAGGTAGGTATGTAGTAACATTTTTTTGTGTTTTATACAAGGTGTTGTTTTGCATCCTCGTCAAATTCAAGGAGGTAAATATGTTAATGATTTTCGACCCGAATCAATAATGAAATGGGTAAGTATTTTTTTTTTTTCTTATTTAAGGAAATCGGTAAGTGTGAACCACCCGTGTTTTAAACGCGGTCGGTCTGGTCGTCGCCATATAACCGCGCTTTCATACATACAAACAATCTCAAACTTTTATTCGATAATTTCGTATTCCCTAAACCACGTTAAGGGGGTTATTCCGATATACTTACTGAAAAACTTAAACAAAAAAAAAGCAGCGTTTATTAATAATTAACTAGGAACCGTAATTTAAATTGATTATTGATGTCTTTTGTGACAAAATCTTGAATTTTGACGAGGATGCAAAACAACACCATGTATAAGATTTCACGCAACAAAATCCGTGCAAGTGCCACTTTATTATTAACCCAAGCAAAATAACACTGAAAACCGATTGCACTTCAAACTTTAATAATTAAAAGAAATAGAGCACTTAATCATGTCCCGAACGTAATGACTCGTGAGAACTTATTTATTCTGAGTTCATTCGCTTTAGGGTAAGGGGTAAGGCCTGAGGTCACTGGGATCCATTTAATTGGGAGGCTGGCACATTAATCTTGTCGGCTGCTGGTCTAGGAGTATCTAGTATCCCTACTACACAATAGGGAGAAGTAATAAAAAAATCGTTGATTTTAAGCAAATATAACGTGTTATATCAGTCCGTCATTTTATTCCCACCTGGGTGCGTAATGCTAAACTGTACCTATATTGCCATAGACACGGGTTGCTCTGTGCTCGCAGGTAGTTTGCTTTAATGAATGAAGAGCATAGTACATAGCAGCACAGACAATGTCTGTGTTGAAATACATTTTACTTTAGAATATTGGAGCAGAATACATACGATGATACGAGTATAAAGGGTGTAAAACACCTCTTAACGAAGCCGAAAGGCACTGTGTCTCCCTGTCATTGCGATCATTTTTTTGTTCTACACCATACCTGGGAACCTTCTAGTTACGGAGATATTAGGGGTCAAAGATCCAACTTTTTGACAAGTATTTTTTTAAATACAAGTTTATAATGTAAGATTTTTACTTTAAACACCTCCACGACCCTCGTACTATTCAATCCGTCCATCAGCACAATGTTTTGAGTGCGTTACATTGAGTTCTACCACAAAACATGATTTTACACCCCCCAAAAAAAAGTCGTTTCCCAGCAATAATTTTTGCGTAAAGTTACTTAGTTTCATGTATACAATGCTTGGTTGACGGCTCCGTGATGAGGTGATTTACACGGTGTAGATAGTCAAATGTCTCTCTTACACCTTTGTAATGCGATCGACAGATTCATACCACAGTACTAAAAGGGCTTATGTAAATATAACTTACAAAAACATTTTAATACTACCAAAAATATTCAATGATCACCAAAATTAAAACCCTATTTTAATGTGAAATTATAATCAAAAATTGCACATTATGCTATCTTATTTAAGCAAAGTCCAAACCACAGCTCCAAACTAAGGCGTAGTCGACATAGCTCCGGTAGTCTTCGTGGGTTAATACAATACCTAGGTATTGTATAGAATGCCTGATATAAATAGATTGCCGGTAACATATACCAGGTGTTGTTTTGCAACCTCGTCAAATTTCAGGGGGTGGTCACAAAAGACATAAATAATCAATTAAAATTACGGTGTCTAGTTAATTATTAATAAACGCTGATTTTTTGGTTGTTTTAGTTTGACAATATTTCAGAATAACCCCCTTAACGTGCTATAGGGAATAAGAAATTATCGTAAAAACATTTGAGATAGTTTGTATGTGCGTAAGCGAGGTAATAAGGCGAGAACCAGACGGGCCGCGTTTAAAACACGGGTGGTTCACACTTACCGGTTTCCGTAAAAAAGAAAAAAAAGAAAAATGACCTACCCATTTTATTATTAATTCGGGACGAGAATCACTAGCATAGTTACCTCCTTGAATTTGACGAGGATGCAAAACAACACCTTGTATAATTAATGATTTCCCGGTACTTCAAAATTTGACAGATGAAAAGTAGGCGTTTATTTCTCAATTTATAAACAAACTGCGCGGTTGTAGGCGTGGTTAACTCCGACTAAGTTCAATTCATGACAATGAATACTAGTGTTATTTTTCGGATTCATGAGCGTACTGTATAATTTATCACTTGGTTCGGTGAAGGAAAACATAGTGAGGAAACCAGCATGCCTGAGAGATATTTCTAGATGGCGTGTTCTGCCAAGTCAGAGGCCCATGGGCTGCATAAAGACAGGGGGTCTACTTTTTAAGTCCGTCAACGAAAATTCGGGTCCGTCCGCAAATAGTTTTATACTTCGAAATGAACCCAACTCCCTAATATTTTCGGATTCATGAGTTTTGAAAACACATCGCGAGTCAGGGCAACTGTCCAATTGTGTTGTCATTAATTTTTGGGTCGGACCCCTAACGAATCTTATGTCCGTAAGTGATAAGGAGTAGGAAACAACCGTAACTTCGGCCGAAACTACAGATTTCGTGCTTAGAGAGTAGGCCCCCTGACACGAGGTTACGTACTAATCATACGTAAAAGAAAGGAAAAAGATTAGTTAGTCGCTTTCCTGTCCGCGATAGGACATTATGTGATTGATGTGCTTGTATACATACTAATCCATACACATGGCGGCGTGTTCTGCCAAGTCAGAGGCCCATGGGCTGCATAAAGACTGACACGAGGTTACGTACTAATCATACGTAAAAGAAAGAAAAAAGATTAGTTAGTCGCTTTCCTGTCCGCGATAGGACATTATGTGATTGATGTGCTTGTATACATACTAATCCATACTTCCATACTAATATTATAAATAAGAATATCACTCTGTTTGTTTGTTTGCATGTTTGTTTTTTACCTTTTCACGACTAAACGGCTGATCGGATCTTAATGAAATTGGCTAAAAGATAGATTTCAACCTGGGAAAGGACATCCATACTAATATTATAATTGCGAATGTCACTCTATTTGTTTGTTTGTTTAATTTGTTTGTTTGTTACCTTTTCACAACTAAACGGCTGATCGGATCTTAATTAAATTTGGCAAGAAGATAGATTTCAACCTGGGGAAGGACATAGGCTATATATCATCACGCTACGACTAATAGAAGCGGAGCAGCAGTGAAAAATGTTGCGAAAACGGGGAAAATGTGAGAAGTTGCGCGGGGCATATATTCTCAAATAAATTGCAGACGCGAATACGCTCATTCGCTGTTCGTAAAGGGTATCTATATGAGCATAAGTTTTTGCTCATTGGATGAAACTAACCTTCTGCATTTTCTGTCTCCATGGTTACTGGCTTTGGCCTAGGGATTATCAGGCGAATCTCTTTGAAAGCTACTTGATCTGCCGGCCATAGATAGTAGTGACATGTGGGTGATTCTTTTGTAATGAGTGCGACGGCAAATATTTATTAAAATGTTCATTAATTTCGTCGTTGATTAAAAATGTTGTGCTTTAGTGAAAAGGCTTTTAATTAGTCTGGGTAATATGGAGCTTAATTGATTGGAAGCTGTGTGTTGATGAGAGACGTACACAAAGATAATAGGAATGTCACAATATTTTTTTATTTTTTATTCATAATAATCGACAAGGTGTCACATACTAATCGCAAGATTTCTCAACAGCTAAATTCAATACGTTCCCGACCGAAACATGAGCAAATCTGCGGCAAAAGCTAGTTTATAATATAATAGTAGTATACGTTAATACAAGGTGTTGTTTTGCATCCTCGTCAAATTCATGGAGGTAACAATGCTAATGATTCTCGTCCCGAATCAAATAAAAAGGGTAGGTAATTTTTCTTTTTTTTCTTTTTTATGGAAATCGGTAAGTGTGAAACACCCTTGTTTTAAACGCGGCCCGTCTGGTTCTTACCTTATAACCTCGCTTACACACATACAAACTATCTCAAAAGTTTATTCGATAATTTCTTAGTCCCTAAACCACGTTAAGGGGGTTATTCTGAAATACTGACAAACTTAAACAACCAAAAAAATCAGCGTTTATTAATAATTAAGTAGGTACCGTAATTTTAATTGATTATTTATGTCTTTCGTGACCACCTCCTGAAATTTGACGAGGTTGCAAAACAACATCTTGTATTACAATCACATAAATCCGTATTCGTTCATTTATCCACGACTACAGAATTTCATCGGATGTGACCACATTTCGCAAGCAATTTGCAGCTGTCTGTTAAATGGCGCTGATACAGGTCGATACTAATTAAACGTAATGCTCACTCTGCGTTAAGCTGGATATGATTCACTATGTTCATACACCAACTGTGCTTCGCGGATCTGCTTGCTTTGTTACAAGCTTTTATTTAACTCGCAATGTTTGTTTGTTTAGGTCAAATCTTGAATTTAATGTATGAATTTTAAATCAGATTTGCGATTGAGCTAAAATTTTGGGTATCAGGACATTTGCGCGGAGGACACTTGCGCGAACCCATGTGTGCGAAAAGACATTTGCACGCTGGGATATTTTTAGGAAAAGACTTTTGCGCGATTGGACATTTGCGCGAATGTACGTATGCGCAAATAGACACTTGCGCGACTTAATGGCTTCAAGAAATTAAAAAAAAAACATATTATTTGTCGTTTTCGTGGTTTTAGGTGTCGCTGACAACGAAAATCGGGTAGAAGGAAGACAAGATAGCGCCTAGGAAAATTTTCGGATCTTCCATCATCGGTGTCGTTTTTGTATTTTTTGGGGTCGCTGATAACGAAAATGAGGTTAGAATGAAAATCCAAAATGTGTGCTGAGCAAAAATTACGGTTTTTCCTTCATGGGTGTCATTTTGATTGCATCGCGACCATTCGCAACGTTCAGACGTGCTCGTTAGCAATATTTTATTAACACAATAACAGTGACCTTCTTTTAATTTTTGCTTAGTGTATAGTTTAGTAAATAATCAAAACATTTACATAGTGAACCTGTTGAAAATGGAAAACTGTAGTCCAGCGCAACCCAATGCCTCGCCAGCAAAAACCCTCCAGCCGTACTTCTCCATACCAGTTGTCTCCACGCCCGATATCCAAAAATGGATGTCATCCATTGAACAGCAGTTATTTATGAGGTTTGCTCTATTGCCACGGATGGCAAACTCAACTCAGAGCAAAAACTGAAAATAACAAACCTATGCCGCAAAGTGGAATCTGGTACCTCCCAAATGGCAGTTCTATATCAAGCTCTGAAACAGAAAGCACTGCAAGCCGTCAAAATTATCGATGACCTAAAAGAAAAACGCACCTTGACGGATAAAATTTCGGAGCTGAAGCAAGCAATTGAGGACTCTGGTACGAAGGGAAGCGCATCGTTTGCTGACATGGTAAAGAAGGGGTCAAATGATTTCGTTCGACCAAATAATTTGAGCTCTGTGGCCATTTATCCCAGTGATAAATTAAAGTCGAGTGACGAAACCAAAAACCTCGTACAACAACTTATTCGCCCTGATCAAATGAAGCTGCATGTACGTGGAGTCCGCAAAACTAAAGATGGAGGTGTTATAATCAGCACTGAAACCCAACAGGATGCTGATAAATTAAAGCAAGCAGTCCACCTGTCAACATCTGGACTTACAGCCGATGAACCCAAAAAGCGCAAACCGCGGATCACGGTCGTAGCAGTGCCGACTTTTTTGGCTGATACTGATGTCCTCAGGTGCATTTACGAGCAGAATGTAGCCGATAAGTTTCCAGAGATGTCAATGGAGTCCTTTTTGACTGTGGTTAAGTTCAGCCACAAATCCGGAAAGAAAGATGCGATGACCTGTAACTACATTATCGAGGTTCCAGACAAGATTCGAAAAGCCCTAATATCCCAAGAACGGCTTTTTATAAATTGGACTTCCTGCCCTGTCAGAGATTTCACTCTCGTTACCAGATGTTACAAATGTCAACAATATGGTCATGCAGCCAAATCATGCAGAGAGGTCAACTCTACTTGCGGTCACTGCGGATAAGCAGGACACTCGTTGTCCGATTGCGAGAAAAAAACGCTCTTACCTACATGTTCCACTTGCTCGCGCTTTAAAAAGCCCAATAACCACAAAACGGGAGACGCTAAGTGCCCTGCTAGAAAAATAGCAGAATACAGGTATATCAACTCGATCAACTATGTGGGCGCGTAAAGCGTCATACTCTAGGTCAGACTTCCGCGTTGATACGCCTGTCGATGACACAATAATAACAGATTACTGTGCTGACCTACTCATAAATTTTTTGCTGTCTACGCACATTAGTCGCTAGCTGCAATAATCGAAAACAAACAAGAGTGCCTCGACTGTGTTATTTTGATCCATGGACTTTAACCGAGTTTATGTTTCTGATGACGCTTATTTTTCCCTGTTATTATTATGTGTTTAAGTGTTTATGATAATTAGGTTTACTATATCAAATGATTTTAATTAGATCACTTTAAGATGTAAAATATTGTTTTTAAATATGTTGTTCTATAAATAGTATATTGTTAGAGCTCCTTCAGCCTGTGATACAGGATTATCCTAGTACAGGCATCGAACATTGTGAGACCTACATTGTTTAATTAAGACAATTTTTTGTATTTGTCCCATTTTTGGTTCTGAATAAAGATTTATTATTATTTCCTTTATTCATTTCCATACATATTAATACTTAAGTGTGTTCTAGTACTTAAGTGTGTATGTATTACTAACAAATTGGATTGTATGATCTGTTAATAAATGATTATTATGATTAATTACATTTTTAAATATTTTTATAAAAGTAATATAAAAAACATTTAAAAATATAAAAATAGTAGCCCACCGGCATCGGGAACAGGGTCCGGGCTACCGGTGGTCAGGGTTCTTGAGAGAGGAACCTCCTAACAATACGCGCCGTTTCCAGAAGTACTGCTTTCTGAATCAAGCCCTTGATCCAGCTGCCAAGCGAAAGCCTACTCAAATGTTGGTCGAGGCTTTTGGCAATTAAGCCGTTGGCTGACACGACTATCGGCACAATGACTGCTGTACTCACGTCCCACATGTCGACAACCTCGCGAGCCAGATCTAGATACTTGAATTGTTTATCTTTCTCTGCTTTCACGAGGTTCTCGTCATGCGGGACCGTTATATCAACAATCATTGCGCGACGCTCCAATCGATCTATCAACACAATGTCAGGCTTATTGGCAACAATAGTCCTGTCAGTGATGATAGGTCGATCCCAATACAACGTGATATTACCATTATCGAGAACTGGGTCGGGCGCATACTTATAGTATGGTACTTCCGATTCCACAAGGTTGTATTTCAAAGCAAGTTGCTGATGAATAATCCTGGCAACAAGGTTGTGTCTATGCAAGTACTCTCCGTTAGCCAAACGAGAACACCCAGAAATAATGTGTCGGATCGTTTCTCCCGGACGGTGGCAAGCCCGACATATGTCAACCGTGCCATCCTTTACAATGTGTTTCCGGTAGTTATTCGTCAGCATAACTTCGTCCATTATTGCACAGACAAAACCCTCAGTTTCCCCGAAGAGGTCACCGAAACGCAGCCAGGATACGGACGCTAAGAATTCTACATCGGGCCCATGTAAGGCCCGGTAAAAGCGTCCGTGAAGCTCCTTGCTCTGCCATACCTCCCTGCGGTCATTAGTGTCTAATACTACAGGCTTGCGCCAGTTCTCGTTAGCCAAGAGGAGCGGGGAAAGTCCCTTGTCGACTGAGACCACATCTCGTTGCATCCCCACGTCGGTTTCTAGGAAGTATTCCCTGAGACTGCATACCTCACGGTTGTGCAGGGTCATTATTATTTATTATTTTCGTGGATTTAGTGGTGGAAACAAAAATGAGGAAATAAATGGGAATCCAAGATGGCACCGGGGAAAATTTTTAGTTTTTCCTTAATCTTAAAATCTTATTATGGTACGTTTTCTACGATCGAAACAATCTTATCCACCTTCTTAATTTTATTAAATTTTACTTATTGTTCAGTGACGTCTGCGGAACAATTTTAGTTTAATGTGTGTTTATCTTATGTTTACTTTTTTAAAATTGTAAGTACATTTATATGTACTTTTTCTCTTTCAAAGGATAACTTAATACTACAACGATTTTAAATAGGATTGACAAATTGATTGACAATCTTTTCAGTAGCCTATGATCATGCTAGCGGTGTCGCTCTTCCCCTAAACTCTCTGTGTCATTATCCCACTTACTTCATCTCCGCATCAGATTTCGCCAGCATCCAGACGACAGATCCTGGGTTGCGTCGGGATCCTAAAGCCATGAGTTGAGAGAGCTTGGCTCCTGGCGGCAGGGTTGGTCTGCGGGGCACTTGGCCCGTCCATGTCGAGATGGCCAGCATCTCTGGACACTCCTTCACCAGATGTTTCTGAGTCGCCATGCATTTTCCTGAAGCGTCCTGTTAACAAAAGAAAGAACGTTGTACCATGGCTGGATCATGAGATGAAATTGCTAGAGGACTCTTTCGGGGGATTCCTAGAAAATGAGACGTTCGAGAATCGCCACATAGGTATATCACAGATCGTCCTAAATCAGACTAGATTTGGAAAAAAATCGATAAGTGTCGATTTCTAAAACCCTGTGTCTCGAAAACATTTTTACAAGCCATGTGTCTGATGACGTTTCTTTCGTCGACGGGGAAGAATTTCAAAAGCCTTTCCTGATTTCTAACCTGCGTTATACTACAAAAATTACCCTTGGCCTTGTGACACATTTCGCCAGTTATTTTTAAGTTAATAGGAGGCGAGCCTATTGCCATCAACCGGGTATAAATCTAGACTCCGTGGCTGCTATTGATAAAATACTGAAGGAAAAACCCAATAGCATTTTTTCTGCTCGAACTCTTGAATCGAACTCTCACCTCATGCTCAGCAGTGGCACTTGCGACCACTAGACCAGCGAGGCAGTGTAAGGATTTTTATTGTTTGTAAATTAAATAAATAATTGTACATTTGTGTTTGAGCACTGAAGAGCAGCGGTGGCCCAGTGGTTGCAGCCCCGACTTACGAGCAGTAAGTCGTAGGTTCGAACCCAGGCAGGCGCATTACTTTGTGTGATTTATTTCATCACCCCTGCTCTCAAAACGGTGAAGGAAAACATCGTGAGGAAACCGGCATGAGGCGGCATGTCCTAGAACTAAAAATTCAAAGATTAAAGCCCACTCCCTTTCATTGAGAGGAGGCCTGTGTCCCAACAGTGGGAACATTATAGGCTGATGATGAGGTTTGAGCACTGGTGGCTTAGTGGTAACGGCCTCGATTTACAAATGTAGGTCGTAGGTTCTAACCCTGCCGAAACTAGCTAGCTAGCAGGAACTGGTGGCTAAATATTAACAGCCGCATGGGTCGATCTTCAAGGTTAAGCTGTGTTTGACAAGGTTGGTCGTGGATGGGTGAATATCATTTCATACTGACGTTCCTCTGTGAAAGCACGTTAAACCGTTGGTCCCGGCTGTCATTTGAAAGAAAGTCTGACATCTAGTCTTACCAAGGGGTATCGTATTACTCAGTCACTGGGTTGTGGAGGTCAGATAGGCAGTCGCTTCATGTAATATACTGTTACCCAGCTGCATTCGGTCAGACTGGAAGGCGACCCCAACAAAGTTTGGGAAAAAGGCTAGGCAGATGATGATGATGAACCCAGCGAACCCAGCCAGCCGCATTACTTTGTGTCTTTTATTTTATTACCACTATTCTCAAAACGGTGAATGAAAACATTGTGAGGAAACCAGCATGTCTTAGAACAAAAAAACGAAGGCATTTGACATCTACCAACCGGCACTGAGCCAGCGTGGTGGCTTATAGTTTGGCCTATTCCCTCTCATAAAGAGGAGGCTTGTGTATATCAGTGGCGTGCTTAGGGGGCAACAATACGGCAAGCCCATTTATGGCAAGCAGACTGTTCAGAAACCCTAACATCATTAAGAGTCGGTAGTAGGCGATCAGGGCAGTTTAAGCTAATAGTGAGTATATACGTAGAAAGCAGGCAGCTGGCGCTGATCTACCTGCGCTTGTTGGTGCTAGTCCGCGCAGGTAGTTGGTGTAGGTAGTCTATATACTGTTTGGCGAACCACCGCGCCGACAAGCTCCGAACGTTGCCGAGAAGTTCTAACCCAGCGCTGGTTGACCGTCATTTGTTGCACGCTACTGAGACAGCCGGCATCTGCTTCTACCCGCTTCATTTATGTGGCGGTTACGTGCACGGATCACAATATGCGCTGGTAGTTCGGCGCTGGTTACTTGCTTCCTTTTTGTATACGCGCTGATAGTTCGGCGCTGGTTACTAGCTTCATTTTTGTTTACGCCCTTAGGCTTGTATGACAGTACCGCCACTATTTCCAAGATAAACTAACCACCCTTCACAAAATAAATACAACTACAAAAAGCACACAAACGAGTAAAAACATTTTTCATAATATTCATCGTAAAGCCAGACATTTTGTAAATGAATGCGGTGCGGTCCCTGTGGTTAGCGAATACCTACACGCGGTGAGGGTTTAATTACTACCTGTATGTACCGCTGCGGTGGCGCCACCTGCGCGAAAACTTATTGGTTTTACTGGGTGATACGTGTTTTGGGTAACTGCTGGATGTAATTTTTGTGTCTTCGTTTTATTAGGGTATCCAGCTTATGGTATAAGGTACCAGACCTGACGCTCCGAAGTCTGGTCACAAACATAAATTCGTCATGCTGATGAAAGTATTTTTTAAACGGTTTTATTTAGCTCACCCCGTTTGTTTTATTTATTCTTGGGTCAAGTTTAGTAATTCAAATTTCACCCTCTTCCTGTCAACCGATTAATCTGAAATTTTGTATAAACTTTGGATTTTGGTGACAATACAATTATGTTTATTCATTATCATTATAAATTCAAGATAGCCGCCGCTACAAAATGGCGGATAATTTATGTTTTATTAATCCCATCAATATGGGTATCAAATGAAAGGGCTCAACAAGCAGAATACAATATACTATAAAAAATTGAAATCCAAGATGGCAGCCGCTACAAAATGGCGGATAACGTAGGTTTTATCAATCCCATCAATATGGGTATCAAATGAAAGGGCTCAACAAGCAGAATACAATATACTATAAAAAATTAAAATACAAGATGGCGGCCGCTACAAAATGGCGGATAACGTAGGTTTTATCGATCCCATCAATATGGGTATCAAATGAAAGGGCTCAACAAGCAGAATACAATATACTATAAAAAAATTGAAATACAAGATGGCGGCCGCTACAAAATGGCGGATAACGTAGGTTTAATCGATCCCATCAATATGGGTATCAAATGAAAGTGCTCAACCAGTATAATACAATGTACTTTAGAAAATTAAAATCCAAGATGGCGGCCTCTACAAAATGGCGGATAACTTAGGTTTTATCAATCCCATCAACATGGGTATCAAATGAAAGGTCTCAACAAGTAAAATACAATTTACTATGCAAAATTGAAATCTAAGATGGCCGCCGCTACCAAATGGCTGATAACAATTTTTTATCAATCCCACCAATATGGGTATCAAATAAAAAGGCTTGACAAGAAGAATACAGTGCACTATACAACCTCAATATTTAAGATGGGCGCAGCCACCAAATGGCGTATAATAATAAGACTTAAATTTAGAAATTGAATCTGTAATTTAGGTATCTGATTAATCCAGCCTGAATCCACCACCCAGTCAAGATTTTGTATAGTGTTGAGGACTGTGTGGCGTTAGGGTGGCTAAAAATGGTACGTCGTTAGCGGTACACCACCCAAGTTAAGGTGAAAGGTTAAAACGCGCCGAGAACTGTATGGCATTAGGGTGGATAAAAATGATTAGTCGTTAGCGTTTTTTAAAGAAAAAAAAAAAAGAAAAAAAAAAAAAAATTAAATTAAATTTTATTGCCTTTAATACTATCATGGGCTTCTACAATACATAAAATGCAGGGCAGCACTGTGGATCACGCAGTCGTATACTTAGGTGTGAAACTGTTTGAAGAAGGTCAAGCCTACGTGGCTCTTAGTAGAGTAAGATCTTTGCAGAGACTACGTATAGACGAGTTGGACTGCAATAAACTAACGGGCAAGAAACCTTGCAATAATGAAGCACTAAATGAATTAAACAGAATGCGAAATAAAAACTAAAAACTAGAAAATAAAAATAGGTAAAAAAACTTTTTAAGTTAAACGGTTTTATGTTAAACATACATTGCAATGTTTAAGATAAATGTACTAAAAACCAAAAAATAATAAAATAGATACAGTCGTGGGAATTATAAACATATGCATAGACTAGACTAAAATAAAACCGTGGGGCACGTCAATTGTCTACAAATTATCGACTTAATGTGCGATAGAAGAATCGTTTAATTCGTCGTTAAAATAGGCAGTTGGCCCGCAGACGGTGAGGAAATTACTTACTATTTTCTTGCTCATGGAAATTCCAATAGTTATACACTCCATGTAAATAAAAGAGATGTTTCAACTAGTTTATCGTTGGACATTCACACTGCTGGCTGGCGAGGAATCGTTTCACTGCTCGTAGTTTGTCTTTAATCGACAAAACATATGATATAAAAGTACTACTCGCTCACCACTATGAAACCCTAAAACTCGCTTATAATCGAACTTGCTAGCTTGTTTCCACATTCTTGCCCTACTTATCACACGTCCATCGTTGTCGGTTGAACAACTGCCTAATTATAGTGTAACATTACAAAACAAACATTTTAATCAACGATTGTAGACAATAGACGTGCCCCACGGTTTTATTTTAGTCTAGTCTATGCATATGTTTATAATTCCCACGACTGTATCTATTTTATTATTTTTTGGTTTTTAGTACATTTATCTTAAACATTGCAATGTATGTTTAACATAAAACCGTTTAACTTAAAAAGTTTTTTTACCTATTTTTTTTTTATATTTATTCTTGTCTTGGAGACCAAGAAAAACTACTTGGGGTCCAATATAATAAAGGGTGTAAAACACCTCTTAACGAAGCCGAAAGGCACTGGTTCTCCCCGTCATTGCGATCATTTTTTTGTTCTACACCATACCTGGGAACCTTCTAGTTACTGAGATATTAGGGGTCAAAGTTCCAACTTTTTGACAAGTATTTTTTAAAACACAAGTTTTTAATGTAAGATTTTTACTTTAAACACCTCCACAACCCCCGTACTATTCAATCCGTCCACAAGCACAATGTTTTGAGTGCGTTACAAAAAGTCGTTTCCCAGCAATAATTTTTGCGTAAAGTTACTTATATTCATGTACAGAATGCTTGGTTGACGGCTACACCGTGTACATGGAAACACATGTGTGTACATGGTATGTGATGTTTACACCGTGTATATGGAAACAGAAGATCATAACATCACAGTCATATCCCAGAAAACATGACCATTGGTGTCGAGCATATTCATTCGTTGTAATTATATTTTTTGTCACGTACCGGGCATTAGGTATAAAATCACGCTTGTAAACCCCGAAGGGTTAGGCAGAGGTGTACACCCACATTTCGCCAGTTATGTTTTAACTCCCATATAATGAGAAGCATAATAACAACCGCACGTGTCGATCTTTAAGGTTAAGCCGTGCTTGCCGAGGTTGGTCCGTGGATGGGTGACCATAATTATATACCAAGTTTCCTCCGTGCCTCGGAAAGCACGTCAAGCTGTTGGTCCTGGCTGTCATTTGAAGATCTTTGACCGTCGTTACGAGTAGTCAGAAGCCAAAAGTCTGAAATCCAGTCTTACCAAGAGGTTACTGCGTTGAGGAAGTCAGATAAGGCAGTCGCTTCATGTAAAATTCTGGTACTCAGCTGCAACCGCTTAGACTGGTAGCCGACTTCAAGATAGTTTGGGAAAAGGCTAGGCAGATGATGATTTAAGTCCCATGTAAAAGGTGGCGAGCCTTTTGCCACCAACCGGGCACAAATTGAGACTCCGCGGCTGCAACTGAGAGATTCTCGATGGGAAAACCTCATCACAATTTGTCCAATGTGGGTATCGGACCCAGGACCTTAAGCTCAGCAGTCGCGCTATGTTGTCGTAGGTATAAAATGTTGGCATAAAACAACAGTTTCATCATTTCAGCCGAAAGACGTCCACTGCTGGACATATGCCTCCCCCAAGTGACGCCACATTGACCAGTCCCGTGCGCCTCGCATCCAGCGGATCCCCGCAACCTTCACCAGGTCATCGGTCCACCCAGTGGGAGGCCTTCCAACGCATCGTCTTCCGGTTCACGGTCGCCATCCCAGAACTTTTCGGCCCCATCGCCCATCCATTCTGCGGGCAATGTGCCCTGTTCACTGCCACTTAAGTTTTGCAATAGGGGTGCGGACTGGGTAAAGAAAACGACATTCTATTTTGTCCGTCAGACAGGTAATACAAAAATATTAGACACGTATTTTTTGTTTTATCAAAATATCAAAAAATTACTTAAAACTCATTAAAGTTGGAGAGTGGGGGCTTACTACGTCACAAGTAGGTATAAAACTTACCTACATGTGACGTTATGCGCCATTTCAACTCAATATATCTCCGTAATTTTATGACCACGTGAAAAAAGAAAAAATACGTGTCCAATACTTTTCGATAAACTACCAGACGGAAAAAGAAAAAAAAAATGGATTATCCCCTATTCTTTAGGCTACGTCGGTAACCTTGGTTCTCTTGCTGATGTCCTCATTTCTGATTCGATCACGAAAGGAAACTCCGAGCATAGCCGCATAAACAACAGTTTGTGATTGTAAAAATTTCGGTACAACCAACATAGTTGTTTAAAACTCTGTAAACTGGCGTGTTTTTTTAAACCAGCACAGCATGCAAATTCACAGTACAATTAATATTATTCCAATCAGCAGCGATGTTAATTCTGCGACTAAATCAATTAGTGTTATTGTTTTATTATGATAGTGTTGCAGTTGAACGAAACTGTTTTTCTTGTAAATAGACAATGCAGTGAAGATGAATTATTGTTTACTTCTGTCTGTTAAGCTAATCATTTGTTAATTTAGACTGTTACTTGTTAATGAGCATTTGTTTTTGTTGCCAGAATAGAATGCATCGGGGCTTTATTTGTTTGTTGTCGAGGTATGAGCATATGATGCGGAGGAATGAGGAAAATATCGTGAGAAAAGTTTTGTTTATGAATGAGGTTGACTTTAAGAGCAGAGGAAGACCAAAGAAACGATGGACGGACTGTGTGAAGGATGATATGACTAGAAAGGAGGTTTTTGATGAAATGACAAATAGTAAATAAGTATGGAAGAAGAAGACATGCTGCAGCGACCCAAATAAATTGGGGTAAGCGCATGAGAATCATGAAGATTGTGCTCTTACCAGGCCAGGTACCAAGATCCACTAAACCGTGCTGTTTGAACAACTATTGACGGTCGTCTTCGTTATCGTGTGGTAACTAACCTGGAGTCAGAGTTTTTATGCCGCCCATGGGCCTCTGACTTGGTTTTACATGCTGTCGAGAAATATCAAGCATGGTGTTTTGATGAAGATGTTTTCCTTCACCAAAGCAAGTAATAATTATATAATATTTATATATGAATCTGTAAAATCAGAGGTGCGTGTCTTTGGTTCGAACTTGATACCTATGATGTGGTCACATCACTTGGCTATTATTGCTTCGCACTATTATTAGAGGTATACCCTTATTAAAGGTTTAATCATTTCTGTATAAAGAGTGATTTAGAAAAGGTTTTCTCACAAAGTTCCTTTCGGTACCTAATTAAGACCAGCTAAGTTACTTTAAAAGTAGATTAGCCTCTCACTGCAAATAAGGTTGCATGTCAACAAAAGATATTTATTGGAAGGACTTGACTTTACTAGTCAAGTCCTACCAATAAAAGTCGACCCGATCAATCGCACCAATAGAAATCAACCGATCTATCAAGTCCAGCTTCAGCATTTAATTCTCTCTCAAGCGAACTCTGAACACAAAACATCTCGAATCATCGATCAGGCTCAAAAATTCGCACAAAATTTTCGCACAATGTAACAAGAGTCTATTTGATGGAGGTTCTGCGAACAATGTGCGAATTATAAGGGACTATCGGATACGTGTTGAGCGACGCCCGCGCTGAATTCACAATTAGGCAAAGGACAGAGAATCGGTTTAATTTTGAATAGACAGACGTTTCTTGATAAACTGCCAGCGATCTTCTAGAATTATTAATGGTGCTTTGTTGATCACAAGAGGTTTTATTAGGTTGTTGAATTAGGTTGGGGTTTTTTGAATAGAGGGAACAAAAGGTGTTAATGATGACTATCTTTTTTCTTTTGAAAAAATGTAATTACTTCCATTATATTTGATTGTGCACGCTGAGGGCCAATTTGATGAAAATGCTTGTTATTAAGCGTCCAAACTTTATACTATTATTTCAGTGTTCATTTATGGTTTTGTTACCCACATTGTTACATTTTAATAGCTAAACTACTTGTAGTGTATTTAGGTCGACAAATTAAAGAAAAAAGCATAAACAGCCAATATTAAACTACTCCGTCCATCCCATTTGTTAACCTTTTATTTTTATTTTATTTTTTGCACTTATCTCGGTATTATTGTGTAGTTTATTTGTTGTTATTATTGCTGTACGTACAAATTTTACTTTTATTTTATTTTAAGTACTTGTTCACATATACACTTTGACAAAGTATGAAACTGTTTTACGTCCGTCACATCACTTTCTCAGGTCCAGTTGAAAACCAGCGTCGGACACTAGTTGCCCGGCATTTTGCTGAACTGGGCCTATTTGGCACAGTCGTGAGACACATAAAATATATTTATTGTGTTTAGGTTTAAGTTTTATTTTATTTTTTTAAAGCTGTGTGTTCTTGTGGCATGTGCTAAATAAACGTATTTTCTTTCTTTCTTTCTTTCTTTCTAGACCATCACTGGCTTCTTCAATTTGACTTAAAAACTCACTATTTATATGAGTTTTTAAACTGGCATTGTCTCTAACACTATCAATAACACTAAAATCGATATATACTGTCTGTGTTTATACACCCACACGCAATAATTCAGTTTAACCGTGATCATAGTGCTTGCAACAGCGCTGAAATATCGGAAACTCAAAACAATTACTATTTGGAACCACCAAACCAACTATATGGAAGGACTATTCAGTTGAATTCACAACGAAATTGACAAAAATCCAAAATTAAACTAATATAATCTTAGAAATCACCAAGACACTCAAGGAGTACTCAGGCAGTCAGTTTAATAGGTAAAAGCCAACGTCAGAGACATCTTCATGCGTCACACACCATTCATAACGCTTGACCTTTTAGATTGACCTCACGGGAGAAAACAAGAACCAGCACATAGGTGAAAAAGTACTAGGCAAACATTCGTAGGTAGGAGTACTAGACTAGCAGCTATAGCTATTCTAGTGTCATTGGTTAACGAAGCGGGCTAAGGAGTCTCGAGCGAGGAGTTTGTATTACTAATGCAACGGTGTTAAAAGTAAAAATAGAGTGTTCTTTTTAGGGTTCCGCACC
The DNA here is from genome assembly GCA_963082945.1 of Cerastis leucographa. NCBI lineage: Eukaryota > Metazoa > Arthropoda > Insecta > Lepidoptera > Noctuidae > Cerastis > Cerastis leucographa. The sequence goes on from OY720366.1 coordinate 4,610,000, forward strand.
CAAAGGGTCAAACGGGACCCTATTACTGAGACTTCGCTGTCCGTCCGTCTGTCCGTCCGTCCGTCCGTCTGTCAGAAGGCTGTTTCTCATGAACCGTGATAGGTAGCCAGTTGAAATTTCTACAGATTATGTATATCAGTTGATGCTATAACAACAAATACTAAAAACAGAATAAAATAAATATTTAAGGGGGCTCCCATTAAAAAAAGTGATTTTTTTGCTTGTTTTTATTATAAATAATGGTACAGAACCCTTCGTGCGCGAGTCCGACTCGCACTTGGCCGGATTTTTAAATAGTTAGCCTTTTGTGGTCGATGATGCATTTGTGTTTATTTCTCGCACTCAAAGAGTAGAATACTTATATCAAAAGGCTCACATTTTGCCAGAGACGACATCGTCATAATTCTACTACTCCTATGCCTGTTTATTTGAGGTTAGCGCAGCATGTCTTCTTCCAAACATTTCTATATGTCTTAAACTCAGTTATCACCCTCTTTTCTATCACCCATTTCAGCTTTCACTCAGTTTATCCATCATCTATTTGCGATCCATAACCGAGATATGCCATAGTTACTTAAATTTTCATTCGCACCCAAGAGACTTTAAACACTGTACGAGAAAGTGTCCTTTACATAATCTAAAACTGAGATCTAGAACCATTTCATACTTCAGAGAATTTAGATCATATAACTCACTAGTATGTATTAAACAAGATTCCAATCAACTAAATCGTATCTGAATTTAGAATCTCACGTGTAAGTACAGACAGGTACTCAAATTCCCTATAAACCCGACACGGTTCGAAACCCTTGAATCTGGCCTTTCATCGCTGACCAATGGTATCGCTCTTTAGACAAAGCTCGTGTGGTTTCGGACACTCTCGGCTGTGTTCGGAAATGGATTTGAACTTAAAACGGTTTGTTTCAAAGCATTCGAGCCAATTCTTGGATTTAAACTCTAACATCAAAGGTATTTTGATACGAGTAATATTGGTTGGAATAGGCAGATGTGGTCTGTAATGATATGAAACTGATTGGCGATTGCTAGGCAACAGCAATTTGAAGACTAATGGGGGGTTCTTTTCTCTGAAATTTCAAATTCTTATATAATAAGCTTACTTCTCTCTACACCATGTGGTGTATAAAAACCCATCGCACAAAGCCATTTTATTTTGAAAAACGACGAATCTTAGGTAACAACTTTTACCGACAATTACGTATTTGTTGTTAAAAAAACAATTTTGAAGGAAAAACGTGTGTCCCACCACAACCCCAGCCTTACCCAACTATGTTGAAGTTGGTTTCCAGTGTAACCAGATGCAGCTGAATACCAACATTTTACATGGAGCAACTGCCTATTTGAACTCCACAACCCAGTTAGTACTTGGTAATACGATAACCATTTTTTTTTTAGGATGGGAAATCATCAAATGACTTCTCCCGCTCTGGGCGGAGCGGGAGGGAGTGTCAGACAACCCATCCATGTTCCTTCTTAGCCCATTGTGTTCCAGGGCCACGGTATCTCTTTCGAACAACCCGCAGTCCTGGCAGGCATCGGCCCTCTCGGACCCCTTCCGATTTGCTGACATCTCCTTGAGGCGCGCGTGGAACACAAACGCGCCGTCGGCACGGCCTGTCTTCATAATACGGACGGACGGTGAGCTAGCCCTAATACGATACCCCGTATTAAGACTTGTTGTCAGACTTTTGGGTAAAAAACAAAGTAATTATAAACGAAAATGTATGAAAAAAATTATGCTTTGAGTTTGAATTTATTGCTAAACAACTATATTTATAGAAGAAGACTTTATGGGGAGTTTTGTCTGGTAAAACATACAGCTTAAGTTGCTGTTCTGGTAGCGGGCGTAGTAAAGATTAGAATGTAGGGCAGGGTTTAACTACAAGGCATATGTTATGACCTCTGTTGATTAAATAAAACTAAGGTAATTTTCATCAGAAATGTGGGTCATTCGGCGGCGAAATGGGCAGACAACATAGTTGCTATCGCATCGGCGGAAAAACTTGGATGAGGCTGGCGCAGGACCGTGGAGATTGGCACAACAAAACGGAGGCCTATACCCAGCAGTAGGTGAATTCGGGCTGCAGATGATGATGGTGACAGTGGTAAAATACCTCAAACTCAAATAAATAAAATAGAAATAATCTTAATCTATATATATAAAAATGAATCCCTATTTCCTTGGTCACGGCATCACGCGTGAACGGCTGGACCGATTTCGATAATTCTCTTTTTGTTTTGTTTGTTATTGTCAGGAGAAGGTTCTTAGGTAGGTAGTAAGTAGGTAGGTAGTAGGTAGGTAGGTAGGTAGTAGGTAGGTAGGTAGGTAGTAGGTAGGTAGGTAGTAGGTAGGTAGGTAGTAGGTAGGTAGGTAGGTAGGTAGTAGGTAGGTAGGTAGTAGGTAGGTAGGTAGTAGGTAGGTAGGTAGTAGGTAGGTAGGTAGTAGGTAGGTAAGTAGGTAGGTAGGTAGTAGGTAGGTAGGTAGGTAGTAAATAGGTAGTAGGTAGGTAGGAAGTAGGTAAGTAGTGGGTAGGAACAAGTGCATTGCAACGCATGCCGGGATCAGCTAGTTTTAAATAAAAAAATAAAGCTCAAACTCATCAGCATCAACATCTGCCTAGCCTTTTCCCAAACTATCTTGGGGTCGGCTTCCAGTCTAACCGGATGCAGCTGAGTACCAGTATTTTACATGAAACGACTGCCTATCTGACCTCCACAACCTAGTAACTGGGTAATACGATACCCCTTGGTAAGACTGGATGTCAGACTTCTGGCTTCTGAATACTCGTAACGACTGTCAAAGATCTACAAATGACAGCCGGGACCAATGGCTTAACGTGCTTTCCGAGGCACGGAAGAAACTCAGTATGAAATTATGGTCACGCATCCCCAGACCAACCTCGGCAAGCACGGCTTAAACTTAAAGATCGGCCCGTGCGGCTGTTATTATAAATAATTCATTATACTCAATATTAAACCCAGAAATTAATTCTCTTTAACCTTTAGCAAAATCAAAGGGAGTATGATTAGTTTCAGCTAATATAGATCTTATTCAACGTAATCTTAAAGGAAATTTTAAAACAATAAAATCATACAATTTCTTAACTATTAAAACAATAATATAATTTATTTTAAATATTAAAACGTGCTTTCAAAATATCAATATCTTAGTTGTAGTTCCTATGTGCCCTTTTTGATATGAACAAGGGTTTTCTCAATCACTTTACTTAAATTACTTAACTAAACTCAATTATTTTCGTACTACACAGCACAGCTAACTAAACGGGTTACTGACCCATGGAACACCAAAGTGGTTCACCTAGGTGTTCCACGGTTAACTTTCTGTACCCCTGGTTCGCCTATGTGTTCGACGGTGTTCCACGGTTAATTTTCTGTACCCCTCGATGTCGTTTTGTGACACATTGATTTCATAGAAATACCTTGATATGGCACTGTGCGTATGTGGTCAGTTCCTAACACGTTCACAATAAAACCGCAGCTAACCTGACCGCAATTACAATGTTATGTGATCAATTAGCTTACCAATGTTATTTTAATTAGAGTAATGGACTAGTAGAACTGTTATAACAGACTATACGTTATTGGCAAAGAATAATAAAAAAACCTGTCAAGTGCGAGTCGGACTCGCGCACGAAGGGTTCCGTACCATCTATAATATAACATTATAAAGCTGAAGAGTTTGTTTGTTTGTTTGTTTGTTTGTTAACTTGATCGCGCTAAGCTTAGGAACTACTAATTCGATTTAAATAATTCTTTCAGTGTTAGATATTCGATTTATCAAGGAAGGCTATTGGCTATATATCATCACGCTACGTCCAACTGGAGCGGAGCAGCAATGAAAAATGTGGCGCAGACGAAGTTGCGCAAGACAGCGAGTTATTTATAAAATGGAGCAAAAAAATAACTTTTTTGTATGGGTGCCCCCTTAAATATTTATTTAATTCTGTTTTTAGTATTTGTCGTTATAGCGGCAACAGAAATACATAATCTGTAGAACTGACTAAATATCACGGTTCATGAGATACAGCCTGGTGACAGACGGACGGACAATGAAGTCTCAGTGATAGGGTCCCGTTTGACCATTTGTATACGGAACCCTAAAAAAGGATATTAAAGTGGAACTAAAAGTTTTATAGAAAAGTCTCGGGAAAATTGTTATTGGGTTTTTCCATCAGAATTTCTCAGGAGCAGCTACGTTTGTAGTGGTCTAGTGGTCGCCAGTGCAACTGCTGATCATGAGGACCTGGGTTCGATTCCCAGATTGGAAAAAATGTTTATTTATTTATTTCTTAATTTATTTATTTATGCATACACAAAATACTTAAAAGAACAGAACATTAAGATAGTAGAGCACAAAGGTACTGCTTATTTCAAAAGAAATTTCTTCCAGCAGACCTGCGAGTGGAAAGTTGGATTAGAAATGTAGACACAGTGTGTAGAAAGGACGAAATAGAAAAATTTAAATTAGAGCTTAAAACAAAAATATACCATATAGAATAAACATACATACAAATATATACACATATAAAAAAAGGTAAATATATACCTATAATATATATAAGAATATTACAGTATAGAGTAAAGGGCTTAAAGAGCATGGAGTTTTTTTAATTATTGGAGAGAGCATAACTATAATTATTACAAAAGGTAAAAATATAAATAATTTAACCAAAACTTATCTAATTCAATTAAATTAATTACACGTAAAACGTACGTAAACATGGGAATATATAAAGCCAAATTAATCAAACTGGTTATAAAACAAGAAAGCAGAAAAGTAATTGAATAAATTTAACAATTTCATTTTTTCTAAAATTGCCTACGTTCGTACTCTTTGTTGTTTCTGTTACGATTAAAGTCAGATGTAGGGTACTTTGAGAACAAAAGAAGTAAAAACACATACTTTGATTTTAACAATACATGATAGTAAATCCTTGTCTACCCACATTGTATACTGAGCACATAATATATTATTTAGTAATATAAAATATTTGCATTGTAATGTTTAATCACAATAAGCATAACTCGGATTGTAACAACACTGGAAGCGACTAACGTCTAAGATACAGGCTCGGCCTAGTTTAGACGTTAGGGTTCATTTTGATCTGTTTATTTACTTACTGTACTTGTGACAATATTGTGATAAGTGTTAAATGTATTTCCTCTTTTTTCAATAAAGATTTTTTTTATTTTTTATTGCCTTTTTCCATCATAGATTTCTCAGTAGCTGCCACAGAGTCTGGAATAGGGATGGTGACTTATTTTTTTTTATTTGTCTATCGGGTAGATTAATAAAAATTATTTGACACGTATTTTTTCTTTTTTCACCAAATCGTAAAATTACGGAGATATTTTGAGTTGAAATGGCGCATGACGTCACGGCTTAGTACATTTTATACCTAGTTCTGACGTAGTTAGCCCCCACTCTCCAACTTTAATGCGTTTTAACTAAGTATTTTTTGTTATCTTGATATAACAAAAAATACGTATCTAATATTTTTGTATTACCTGATTGACGGACAAAATAGAATTTCGTTTTCTTTACCCAGTCATCATCCCTATTGTGTCCGGTTGGTGGCAATAGGCTTGCCCCCTATTATATGCGTCTTAAACATAACAGGCGAAATGTGGGTGTACTTTAAGTAATATACACCAGTTCCTAACCCGTCGGGGATTAGGAAGTAACGTTATGCATGTATGTACCATAGTTTTTCATTTCACAACCGTTGCTGTTTCAGAATCACAAGTCATAATTATTTTCCTGCCCTCGTCCTCTGTTACTTGGGGTCGGCACAACCCCTTTTTATGGTTCCGTACCTCGAAAGTAAAAAACGGAACCCTTATAGGATCACTTTGCTGTCCGTCCGTCTGTCTGTCTGTCAGGACCTTTTTCTCAGTAACGCGTAAAGGTATCAAGCTGGAATTTATATCAAATAAACCAAAACCAATCTACTGTACTTTGGAGCTGTGAAAAAAAAAAAACAACCTTCTAAGCCAACGCAATCAAAAGATACAGCCGTTTATGCCGCAAATTTTCGACACTCGCAAGGGAATCTAAACCTACAGGGTACTTTCCGTGAACTCAGAATCTTGAAATTTGATACGAAGCAACGTTTTATAGCACAAATAAAGGAAAAATTGCGAAAACCGTAAATTTTTAGTTACATCATATTATAAAAATTATTTTAATAATTTTAAACTTACTACCCCTTTCCTCATGAACGCGTAGAGGTATTAAATTGAAATTCATATCAAATACTCAAGTCTATAATACCTTTGAGCTGTAACAAAATCAAACTTCTATGTCAATGCAATCAAAAGAAACAGCAATATAAGCCGCATATTTTCAAACTCGCAACTACTCGCCAGGGAATCAAAACCTAAAAGGTACTTCCAGTCGACCTAGAATCTTGAAATTTGGCTTGAAGCAATGTTTTATAGCACATATAAAGGAAAAATTACGAACACCTTAAATTTTTAGTTAGATCACATATTTTTATTAATTCTCTTCAGTAATTTTGGTTTGTACGGAACCCTCGGTGCGCGAGTCCGACTCGCACTTGGCCGGTTTTTTTCTTCCATTCTACTCTGTCAACTGTCACGCAATCATTTACTCCTTTTAGGGTTTTTGGAGTGAAAACTTCATAAGCGGCGTTGTGCACTTTTGTGATGGGTAAAAAATGTTAAACTCGCGTCAGGTCACGTGTCCTGATCGAAAATTCGTAAGACGGATTGACATTAGGCTACGAAGGAATTTGAACTTTGTGACATCTGTCATTAAGTGTGGGTTTTTTTCATATCTTTCCTCACACAATCCATGCAACGTTGCAACTTCAAAAAATTAAGTTGTAGCGTGTATTGTTACTTTTTCTAGAAACACACATTTCTCCACACGTTTGGAAATTAAATTCCAAACGCAAAATACGTACGTTGCATCTAGCGGATGGGCAGTGAACGTGGCGGCGCGTGTCACGTGCCTCCTCGTGCGTAACGATGCTATTGTCGCACAGGCGAAGTTCGTTGCAGTTTTTGTAGAGTTTGCAAGTTAACAGAGACAGTAAAGAGTTTTATTGCGTAAGTAGCGGTTTGTTAAGCTGGTGACCTACCTGCATAAAGTCTTAAATATTGTTTTACTCCTTTTCAGTGTGGGAAAGAAATGGCGCTAGACATCCTGTATAGCTCTGTCTCTTTCCCACTGGGATAAGAGCAAAACAATACTGCTTTAAGAGGTCAGCCAGCAGATCAGTGAAGCTTGTTTGTTACTTGGGAGTTTGCAGATTGTAGTTAAATCACTAGAAAGTGATGAGGTGGATGTTTTGGGAAACTGCCTTATCTATTATTTTTACAGATACTAGCTTATGCTCACATCAATTGTTCGGTAAGTGTCCCACGGGACCGTACTACCGAGATAAAAATTACCATATGTTCTTTTCCAGACTATTATTTAACCGTGTTCCTAATTTCATCCAAATCCGTTCAATGATTTTTGCGTGAAAGAATAGCAAAAAACCATACATCCTGACAAACTCTTGCACTTGCAGTTTGCAACAAAGCGTGCCAAGCCAACAACAGAACATGAACTAAATAACTTTATGCAATAATTAAGCATAGGTTTACTGCCACTCGTAATCATATCAAGATCCGGTTCCTGAGCAATCAGGGCGCATAGGAGATTCATCTCCTACATCGCATGGGTTACGGGCGCATATCGAGCACTTTGGGTGCATAGAAGGAGCCGCGAATAGGCCCCGCGAGGCACATACCGACCGGGCGGCGCAACCGGTCCGGAGCAAACAATGAACAACGAGCTAGAATTTATTGTGCGAACCGCCAGTCTGTGGAATTCACTGCCGGCTTCTCTGTTGCCTGATCATTATAATCTGGATTTCTTCAAAGTTCGAATGAACCTTTCTTCTAGGCAAGCGTGCTCCACCCTAGGCCGCATCATCGCTTCACATAGAGCGAGCTGTGGCCAAACGCAAGTATATAGTATAAAAAAGTAGTCGCGCGGTAGATTTTATTATAGAGTAGTGACTTTGGCGTTCAATGGCGCTGGTTTTCAGCCAATTTGAATATTTTTTTACTTTTAATTTTGTGGGAGGTCTAATGCAAGTTGGTGTCGTTAATAGGGATAATCCTATTTTTTTTTCTTTGTCCGTCGGGTAGTTTATTGAAAAGTATTGGACACGTATTTTTTCTTTTTTCACGTGGTCATAAAATAACGGAGATATATTGAGTTGAAATGGCGCATGACGTCACATGTAGGTAAGTTTTATACCTACTTGTGACGTAGTAAGCCCCCACTCTCCAACTTTAATAACTAAGTAATTTTTTGATATTTTGATAAAACAAAAAATACGTGTCTAATATTTTTGTATTACCTGTCGGACGGACAAAATAGAATGTCGTTTTCCTTACCCAGTCCGATCCCCTATTGGCTGAAATAACTATAATAATCAATTAACGTATTAGGTACTTAGTTTTGAGATTTGAATACAGACTTTAATTTTAATAGGTTTTTTAACACTCAGGTCTAATGCAACTCTTTTATGTGAATCAAGTTAAGACTTGACTTTAACCAAATATTTACTTTTGACCAAAGAGGTTTAAAAGTAAGAATTTAGTTGGTGCCGTCCACGGCATGTCTACGAATTTTGACATTTTGGTCTAACAATGTTTTATTATACGTTTTGAGAGCATTTGTGATAAGACATTTCCTCTCATAGAGCAGAGGCTTCAGTTATAGCACATCAGTAAGAATCTTTTGACCGGAGGGAGTGGTGTTCCGACGCTTCCAAGGGCAAGTGTCACATAAACGCACAGTGACATAGTACAGTGAAGTGCTTTTAACATGGTTTTAAGGTTCTATTTACCAACACGATTCGAATTTATGTATATACAGGGTTATTTGTAAAACACATTTAGTCTGTAAGGTGATCAATGAGCCAAAGTAACGTGAAGATAAATGAATGTTATGCTTTGTTATGTTGTATTATAAGCTGATTCTCCTATACTACCTTATGCCTGGACACTTAGATCTTGATTAGAATTCAGATTTCAAAATAATATTTATGACAAAATCAATACATCCAGACAACGCCAATATTAATGAAACTTCGTTATTAAAACAAAGTTAGTTGTCAGGAGCGCCACAAGGAGGCGCCACCTGTTCCCTAATGAGTCGAAGGCTCGCTCATAAATTACTTGCGAAGTAGAAACTTAGGGTTTTAAGGGCTCTTTGGAAGTATTACTGACAAGCTGTATATGCTATTTGACTGTCGAGTTGTTTCTATTTTTGTTTGGTTTTATCTTGTTAAAAGTTATGGCGAGATAATCCGTCATCATCTGCCTAGCCTTTTCAAAACTATCTTGGGGTCTGACACTATGACTGATTCGCTCTTAATAAATATACAAGAGAGCAGCGGTGGCCCAGTGGTGGCAACCCCGACTAACGAGTAGTAAGCCGTGCGTTCGAACCCAGGCTGCCCTCAAAAACGGTGAAGGAAAACATCGTGAGAAAACCGACATGTCCTAGAACTAAAAATTCGAAGACATGTGACATCTACCAACCCGCACTGGGCCCGCGTGTTGGATTACAGTCCCTCTCATAGAGAGGAGGCCTGTGTCCCAGCAGTGGGAACATTATAGGCTGATGATGAAATATACAAGGTGTTGTTTTGCATCCTCGTCAAATTCAAGGAGGTAACAATGCTAAAAGATTCTCGTCCCGAATCAATAATAAAATGTGAAGGTATTTTTTTTTCTTATTTACGAAAAATCGGTAAGTGTGAACCACCCGTGTTTTAAACGCGGACCGTCTGATTCTCGCCCTATAACCGCGCTTTCATACATACCAACAATCTCAAACGTTTATTTGATAATATCTTATTACCTAAACCGGGCTATGGTTGATTCTGAAATACTGACAAACTTAAACAACCAAAAAACCACGTTTAATAATAAAGTAGGTTCCGTAAATTTAATTGATTATTTATGTCTTTTGTTATATGTTAGATTTAAAAAAAAAATTACTAAACAGCACCTTGTATTTTTACTATATCATGTAAATCGTGCGGTTTTCAGCAAATGCTGATCCAAAAAAGAGAAAAAACATAAGACATGCAAATCATGTAAAATTAATTCAATGGCAATTTAATTTTAATTTTATTTTTTCACCCGTTTTCGATTTCTTAGTTTATTCTTTGGGTTTTTTAATCTTTTAATTGTAGTTTGTTATCAATTTAAGGTCGATATATTTATTCATAATCCAATCAATCACAATTGAATCAATTATAATTTTATTCAGTAATTTTACATCCCAATGTCTTTTTCTTTATTATGTTGTATACAGTACCTATTGAATGAATGACTTGATAGTTTTTCTTTATTATTGTTTTAATTTATTTTTTGTATGTATAAGTTCTAATGGCAATAATATATAAATATGTTATGTTAAACCGTTTTTGTGCATGTGGTGTTAACCTGTGTAAATGTTACTCTAGTCATTAAGTCTGAAATGTACATCGTGTAAACAATTGTTGGTTAACCTAAATGAATAAATAAAATAAAAAAAATAAAATTAACAATGCTAAAATATGCACATCTTTTACGCAGACACCGTAGTTCACCAACTTTTTGTTCCTCGTCCTTCTCATCTACAGAGCACGAGCAAAGTCGAATGCACACGTGCGTTATAAATGCGAATAACAAAAGGAAATTCCTTTACAAAATCCTTCAAAGTTTTGACAAAAAGTCTCTTGTACGTTTACAAATTCTTGAATTTTACTTTAGTTCAACTCAAGCTATCTTATCCCTGTAAGCTATATATTTTAAAACCCAAGTTTATCAGAATTTATTAAGTAGAATAAACTAGCTATATTAATTAAAACTAATAACGAATCAACTAACAACAAACGATAAAAGGCCATGAAATAACTCTTCCTCAACGCTGTCAGCTGGTAATGGTGGTTAGTTCGCAATTAACGTTTTGACTTTGACTTTGAATGTGCCCAAGAGACTGGCGGCGCGGCGTTGCCACGTTTTATGGCAACCCTTAGCCCCCGGCCAAGTTCAGATAAAGCCTTAGGATTACGGTAAGTGTCATATAGGCGTTTCAAAATTTTCATAAAAGGCTGTGAGCATTCGGACCTCCGGGCCCCAGAGTTTCAACCCCAAACGTTTCAAAAATATAGTTCCCACAAAGGTTACTATATTTATGCCACTTGAGGTTCTCTGCAGCCTCAGCGGCAGCGCCAGCACAGCACGATGAGCTTGAAAGATGTGATCGCGAAAGAGAATCGACACATGTTGCGTCACGAACTAAATCGCATTAAAACTGCCTCTTCTTAAATATATTTAGTTTAAAGCTAAAGGTGGTTCTTGCTTTAGAAGCTCAACAAAAAACAATTCAGTTCAGACATCAGGTACAAAACCCGCGACCTTGACGGGAAGTCACGAAAATATTCTAATTGGAAAACTTGCGGCACGAGAGGTATTCTCGTTCATGCAGTGTCATTAGATACCGCGGAACAACTTGTGATTCCACTTACTTTAAAGAATTTTAATGTCTTTTACTAGATAGTTAAGGTACTGCCTGGAAACTTGATGAGTTCAAGTAATTTGTGTTTTTTTGTTTGGTCTTGTTTTAGGGAGGGGATGATTATTGTTTTCTGTTTGTGAATTAAGTATTCTATACACGACTTAGTCCATAATAAAACAAATCCTTAAAACTTAGTTGTTTCATCCGTAAAACTTTGCTAAGTTTATAAGTAAAATATTTTTGTAACCGGATTGGAATTTCCAGAGATTATGAACGTATAAAATCTCTCAGGACTATGTTACTAACATCATAATCTTTCTATGATTTAGTTTTATGACATTTAAAAATTCATCATATTTTAGTTCATCAGATTTTCATACAAAAATTAAAAATATTTAAATTGAATGCTCTAAATGTTACGAAGTCTATGGAAAATAAAAGAAAGCGATAGACTTACAATAGCGGGAGCATAGACTTCGTAACATTTAGAGCGTTCAATTTAAATATTTTTAATTTTTGATTTTATGAAAATCTGATGAACTAAAATATGATGAATTTTTAAATGTCATAAAACTAAATCATAGAAAGATTATGATGTTAGTAACATAGTCCTGAGAGGTTGTCGGTGTTTTACAAATAACCCTGTATACAAGGTGTTGTTTTGCATCCTCGTCAAAATTCAAGAGCATATCATACAAAAGACATAAATAATCAATTAAAATTACTTATACCTAATTAATTATACCCTCATCGGTCAAAAATGGTTCCAATCGTGACTGCTGAGCATGAGGTACTGTGTTCGATGATTTCCAAGTCGGGCAAATTGTTATTGGGGTTTTTCATCACATTTTTTCAGCCGATGGCAATAGGCTCGCCCCCTATCACATGGGACTTAAACATAACTGGCGAAATGTGGGTGTACATCTCTGCCTAACCCTTCGGGGATAACAGGCGTGAAGATATGTTTGTATGTCAAAACCTAAATATTTTTATTTCACATAGGCCTACATGGGCACTTGTAAAACATCGACAAAAAAGTGCTCGGTTCGGGTTGGTCGTTTCCTATGAAGAAGAACCGGCAAGAAACTCCATGGCAACTCTTTTAAAATCATTTGGTTTTACATTTTTTCTATGATACAGCGTTAGTACTTAAGAATGGGAGGACATCGTAGGCCCGACAATAAGTCGTTGCTTACTACAAAACGTAAAACAAGATAAAAATTTACCAAGGATCTAGGAATCTATAAGGCCTACAATGTCCACAGATTTACAAACAATCAGTGAATAAGAAAAAGAGTATATAAAAAAAAAAAGATTAAACAAGTGACACAAATGTTGTCATCCGTGCTGTAACTATTCTAAACAAAAGGGTGTAATGATTTAGAAACTATTGTAAAACATCTAATTAAAAATAATGGAAAAAATAAATAAAAAATAAAATGGAGAATAGTTAGAGACATCCACTTATTCATGTACTAAACATATAACGACACAGTTTTATCACTGATAGTTACGATTAAAGACTTTAAGAGCAGGCTTCGTCAGGATCTTTTTTTTCTCCATGAGACAGTATGTCTTACGTAAGACACTCGTTGTCAGACATTCGGGCCACTGACTACCTGTAACGACTGTCAAAGCTATACAAATGACAGCCAGGATCAACGGTTAAAAAAATCCGGCAATTGCTAGTCGGACTCGCGCACGAAGGGTTCCGTGCCATTATTTATAAAAACGAGCAAAATATTCCTTTTTTTTATGGGAGCTTAAATATGTATTTTATTCTGTTTTTAGTATTTTTGTTATAGCATCAACAGAAATACATAATCTGTAGAATTTTCAACAGGCTAACTATCATGGTTCATGAGATACAGCCTGGTGACAGACGGACAGCGAAGTCTCAGTAATAGGGTCCCGTTTGACCCTTTGGGTACGGAACCCTAAAAAGGAGATTATACATTTTTATTTCCAAAATATCTAACATGTGATCTTTAAGAGTGACGTAAGAAATCTTGGAAGCGCCCTTAAAAACAAAAATAAACATCCTCCTACACGAACATCACATCTCTATATTTGATCAACAAGGGCCTCCGACTACGCGAGTCAGCACCTTCGCTCTCGGGCAGTGTCTGAGAGCGAGTGTCGAGCGGTTTCGAGCGAGTGTCGAGTGTCGGACAATGGGCCGACACCGCCCCCCTTCGCTTTAACGAGCGTATGGCGTGTCGGAGGGAAACTTGAGAGTTATTGCAATAAATTGCTTGAGACGCTCATTGGTGTTGTTAGTTTTATGGTTTAGTATCTAGTTATTGTTTGAACTTATACTATCACTTACTGTATTTCTTCTATGATTATTCCATTGATTCATTTAAATACATATTACTCGTCAGATGTTGGTCGAGACTTTTGGCTATTAAGCCATTGGCCGACACGGCTATCGGCACAACGAATGCTGTACTGACATCCCTCATGTCGACGACCTCGTGAGCCAGATCTAGATACTTATTATAATTATTTATTTATTGTTTTGAGTTCCCGAAACTCAGAACAATAAATAATCATGAATCAGATGAAAACCATGAAAGTTTAAAACAGTGTTTGGTTATTGTTTTTTCATTTGATAAACTGTTGGTGAGTCAATGTTAAAGTAGATGAGGTAAACTAATTAAATGTAACTTTTAATATTAAATAAAGCATAATTTAACATCGAACCCGGAAATCCCCGAAGGATAAGTGCTTGTTATAGGAACTAGCCTATTGCCATTTCCCATCAAAAAGGCACATAATTATGCGGACTCCGTGGCTGCTACAAGGAAGTTCCTGATGAAAAAACCAATAACACTTAACTCAACCTGGGAATCGAACCTAAGTCCTCAGCAGTCGCGCTTGCAACCAGTACACTAACAAGTCAGTTTTTAGGGTTCCGTACCCAAAGGGTCAAACGGGACCCTATTACTGAGACTTCGCTGTCCATCCGTCTGTCACCAGGCTTTATCTCATGAACCGTGATAGTTAGCCAGTTGAAATTTCTACAAATTATGTATTTCTGTTGCCGCTATAACAAAAAATACTAAAAACAGAATAAAATAAATATTTAAGGGGGCTCCCATACAAAAAAGACTTTTTTGCTCGTTTTTATAAATAATGGTACGGAACCCTTCGTGCGCGAGTCCGACTCGCACTTGGCCGGTTTTTTTTTTGAAATCAAAAATTATATTCTCAGTTGTCTATAGACGCTTTTGACGAAGTTTTGTTAATAAATTACTTTGAACATACAAGTTAGTAGTAAGGATTCTACGAAACACTACTCGAGTAGTAATTTCTTGGCAATCGTTAAAAGTAACAAAGCAGTCATAATACTTTGACTAACTTGCCCATTATAATTATTTACGTTAGTCAAGTTAGTGTAAACTTAGCCAAGAATTAAATTAACAAGTGATTTGATTCAAGTCACTTTTTTACTCATCATTTTAACCGGGAGACGTCGTTTGGGTGAATATAGACCTCCCTAAATGTCGCGTAGAGGAGCTCTTGGCTAAATAATAACAGCCGCCCGGGTCGATCTTTAAGGCCAAGCCCTGCTTGCCGAGGTTGGTCCGTGGATTGGTGACAATAATCACATACCGAGTTTCCTCCGTGCCTCGGAAAGCACGTTAAGCCGTTGGTCCCGGCTGTCATTTGTAAATCTTTGACAGTCGTTACGAGTAGTCAGAAGCCAAACGTTTGACATCCAGTCTTACCAAGGGGTATCATATTACCCCGTTACTGGGTTGTGGAGGTACAGGTAGGCAGTCGTTTCATGTAAAATACTGGTACTCAGCTGAATCCGGTTAGACTGGAAGCCGACCCCAAGATAGTTTGGGAAAAAGCTAGGCAGATGATTAAGTGTTGCAAAAATCGGCCGGTCCTGCATATGGTATCTATTAATAAACACTCATACAATCTCAATAAATAGATGTATAATAATAAGGTTAAATACAACATACATAAAAGCGGTAATAGCCTAGTGGTCTGACAGTCGGACTGCCAAGCCATAAGTTCCAAGTTCCAACCCACGGCACGCACCTCTGATTATTCGGATTCATGCGTATTATATAATTATCACTAGCTCTGATGAAGGAAAACTTCGTGAGAAGACCCGACATGCCTGAGAGATATTATTTTCTTGACGGCATGTAAAGCCAATGCAATCAGAGGCCTATGGTCGCCATAAAAACTCTCGACACCAGGTTAAACCACACGAAAAAGAAAGATCAACATACATCACCCAGCTGTTCAAGAACTAAAGAACATATACTAGAAGAGCCTTTCTCACATTCCGCCGCGCTCTTATAACCCAGCCATACATCAACAAGAAACTACGCACTTTACTCCACCCATTACTTTTATTTCGTACCCTACACTACGCGACTACGCGAATAAAACATGTCTAAATAGAAGCAGTAATATTGAGAGCCGATAAATACGCACTGAATTATTTTGAAGTGATTCGGAATTATGTGTTCGATTCTCAGGTCGAGCAAGGTGTTATTGAGTTTTTCGATCAGGCATTAAGCTCGCCCTCACTACATGGGACTTAAACATAACTGGTGAAGTGTGGGGTGAAGTGTGGGTCTACTATTAGTAACACCTCTGCCTACCCCTTCAGTAATCACAGACGTGATGTTATAATATGAATTACTGAACAGTTTTATATACTTAAGTCTGTAGGGAATTTGAATTGATTTATCTTACAAAAGTTTGCGTTTTTGTGTTAACTTGCTCACTTGGGCTCGGGGACAGGGTCTCGTGGCTAAATATTAACAACCACATAGATCGATCTTCAAGGTTAAGCAGTGCTTGCTGAGGTTGGTCCGTGGATGGGTGGACTTACATACTGAGTTCACTCCGTGACTCGGATAGCAGCCGTTGGTACCGGCTGGCATTTGCGAGCGGTCAGAAGCCAATAGATCTACCAACCAGTATTACCAAGTGCTCTCGTATAATCCAGTACTAACTGGGTTGTGGAGGTCAGATAGGCAGTCGTTCCATGTAAATTAGTGGTATTCACCTGCATCCGGTTAGACTGGAAGTCGACCCCAATATAGTTTGAAAAATACAACGATTGTCAAAGATCTGCAAATGACAGCCGAGACGAACGGCTTACCGTGCGTTTCGAGGCACGGAGCACACTCGATATGTAATAGGTGGTCACCCATCCACGGACCAACCTAGGTAAGCACGGCTGTATCGACCCAAGTGGCTCTATTATTTAGCCACGAGCTCAGTTTTAAAGCCTTAGGAATGTATATTTCAATTAAGTTGCTGTACGTTGCGAAGTTGCTGAAATTGCGTATTAGTATGCAACTCAGATTAAAGTTTGTAGATCTGATCTTTACTGCGAATGAGTTGGACAAGTTAAATTGCCGAGATAGCTTTACACCCTGTAAAGTTTTCTTAGTTATTTAAGTTCCAGTGCTTTCAGAGCCATTAACTTTTCTGAATGAATGCCGGTGTTATTTTCTGGTTTAAAAAGGCAGAATAGGGCCAAAATAGTTAGGTAATTAAATGTAATTAAACGTTGTGTGAAGGATGATATGGCCAGAAAGGAGGTACTACCTCATGCGATGACAAGTAGTAGAGAAGTATGGAAGAAGATGACATGCTGGGCCGACCCCAAATAAATTGAGATAAGGGTAAGAGAATGAAGATGATTAAAAGGTTGTATGACAATGACTGTGTCCATTGAAAGAAAGAAAGAAAATTGTTTTTATTTGGCATTAATAACGTATTAAAAATTATACTACATAAATAAACAAACAACACTAATGTTGCCAAACGGGCCTCAGCTCATCATAATGCCAGATGGCAACACAAGTAACACCTTGTGGTGCCATCTGGCATTAGGTGCCACCTGACACTGATTTTCAGCTGCAGACCACGAGTGCCATACGCTCGTATTTAATGTCATATTTTTTTGTACAAATACCATATTTTAAAGTATGTTGCTACTTAAGTACAAGAAACATCATCATCTCCCTAGCCTTTTCCCAAACTATCCTGGGGTCGGCTTCCAGTCTAACTGGATGTAGCTGAGTACCAGTAATTCACATGAAGCGACTGCCTATCTGACCTCCACAACCCAGTAACTGGGTAATACGAACTACTTAAGACTGGATGTCAGACTTTTGGCTTCCGACTACTCGTAACGACTGTCAAACATCTACAAATGACAGCCGGGACCAACGGCTTAACGTGCTTTCCGAGGCACGAAGGAAACTCGGTTTGTAATTATGGTCACCCATCCACGGACCAACCTCGGCAAGCACGGCGTAACCTTAAAGATCGACCCGGGTGGCTGTTATTATTTAGCCACGAGCTCCTCCAAAAAAGTACAAGAAACAATAAAAAGTAAAAATTATAAAATTAATAACATTGGTAAAATTAATTAACGTGTAAAAAATATAAAATACTGTGCCCATTAAAAAATAATAAAAAGCAAAATGATGAAACTATAAAATTGATACCAATAATAAAATTAAAATTGATGAAATACACTGATAAAACGTAAAAATTATGGAATGTATAAAATTCATTAAATTAAATAAACATTGGTAAAATTGAAGAACGTTTAAAGGAGACGGGCGAGACTACATGTATTTTGGGACCCACTCTTAGAGGTAGCATTCATTTTAGCAACTTACACATAGTTGTAAAACGACTAAAGACTATCAGAAAAGTAAATGGAAAGTAAGACGGAAAAGTTGGGAGAAAAGAGAAATACGTCCATATACAAGATAACCTAAAAATCTTACGATTAAAGTATTTAACAGTGGAATGTCTTTGTAATTAAGATGAATCAAAATACAATAATATTTATGACGACTCGTAAAGGTAGATAAGATTAAACTAATGTATTTACCTCGCAGTTTTAGTTCTGACTTTACGTGTTTTGCTTCTCGTCAAAAGCCAAACCCCGAATTTTTACTTCATTGCCTAATAAAATAAGTAATAAAAAAAAATGCCATCGGAAAACATGATACCACATACAGACTCATACGTAAACTGACTTCTTTGTGTCCCTTTTGCAACCAGCGTGCGTGTATGACAAAACGTATGAACGTGTTATAGGACTATGTAAGGATTGTATCAGGTGGCGTTCTATACATATAGTGTCTGCTTACCCAAATTTACATTTGTGTTTTAGCCACAGTTCGACCCCTAAAGCAAGAACCCACAGCATAAACAACCAGACAGAATAAAATCGCGAAAAAAAATATACCACGCATATTTTTCTCATCATACGCTCCGTTCCACACTGGTCGATTTTCATTATTCGACAAAAGAGTTTAAATCGCATTTTGTGGTAAATCGTGCTCGCAATAGTAGCGAAGTAGATATCGCATCCACAACGGAAAGGATTACCGGGGAAACGTCCCGTGTAAACTGATTCTGAAATGCTGTTGTGTAGGTTGTAAGCGAAAGCGACTTTTTTTTTGCTAGGAGTTTTTACGCCTTTCGATATTTCATACAAACTGTCAAGTCCTTATTTTGCGAAATTACTAAACCGATTTTAATGAAACTTCATACTCATAGGCAGGATACATAGGTCTAAAAAGTTACTAAAATCATTTTCGAAAATAATGTTACAGCTAAATTATACCGATTATAAATAATCAGTAAAAACAGAAATCTCCATTTTTTTTTTTAAAGACATTTCGATCATGTTTTTGGTACCTTTTTAAACATTTTGTTTCTATTGATAATTTATAATCAATAACACTATTTTTCGAAAATGTTTTCTAATAACTTTTAAGACCTATGTACCCTGCTTATGCGTATTAAGTGTCATTAAAATCGGTTCCGTCATTTTGTGAAATAAGGACATGAAAGTTTGTATGAAATGCCGTAAAGTGTAAACGCTCTTTCATAAGAGTTGAGCTTCATGTAAAATTGTAATATGGGCTATTACAATTTTTCTTATATTTGAGTGTTGTTAAGGTTTTTACTAATGTATGTACACAAATTATACTTAAATACCATCCCTAAACCGTAAAAATTAATCAAATCTAGCGAAGATGTGTTTTTACGGTTTAGGTCAAAACCTTAACAACACTCAAATACAAGAAAAATTGTAATAGCCCTCTTAATGTGAACGATACTTTTGTACAGATTGTTCATGTTATCAGAATGTTTTATGAAATAGGATTACAAGTTTTGTTGTTAAACATTTAATGTTTAATCATTCCATTGAAAGTTCGTATTTCTTTTTTACTTTCAAGTTTTTTATTTTTTTATTTGAATTCAGTAAGTACATTATTTTAATCTTCACAAATTCCACGACACAAAGTGTTTGGCAGTGAGATGAGGTGAATGACAATGCAATATAAAAAATCACGCCTTTTACTAAGACGTAACTGAGCAGCTATTTCGCGCAACTTTGTTACCTGATACCTTCAAAAGCCGACCAAGACGACCGACTCTTCATAATATCCTATTTTTCTTACCTCTAATAAGTACTTCACAGAAACAAAAATCAACTTTTATAAAATAATGTAGGTCTGGCGGCATCTTGGTCTAAAAGTCTTTCTAAGCTCCTCCCTTAAACCGCCCCCTTCCTGGAAGTTATTATAACTTTTGTCGCAATAATCTCGGTGGTGACGCGGCTGGACCTAACTCGTTTACCTAAGCGAATGAGCCGTGAGATTTTCATGATTTTTTTGTACATTGACGCTTTATTGATCGCTCTTTGATTTACCATTAAAAACGTCGCGCGTCAATGTAAAGTGCTAGAAGGATAGTGTGTCGCTGGAATGATGAGGGAATTTCTGGAAAAACATCGGAGTAGGAGGATCAAAGTGTTAAGTTCCAAGAAACGCGAACTCGAATGGTTGAATCTTATAATTGCAATTTTGTTAAAATTGATATTTTTGTAGGCTCAAAATCTAACTTTAAATATAATGTTATGAAAATTATTATTAACCAATGATATATATGATATTAGGAATGTAACCTAGTTTAGATTTTATGATTTTATTATTTATTTGTTTTTAGCGTTAATTATTATTTTTATTCTGTTGCCGAGCAATTAAATCAATTGGAATTTCTATTTTGCATGATGTAATTAATATTTCGTTTATTTAATTGTTTAATGATTACTAATTGATATTTCTTTTATCATTTGTTACTAATGTGATGTAATTATTGTATTATGTATAACCTATCTAGTGGTAGTCATCATAATATCTTCTTTTGTTAATCTGTGGTTAATGTAGTGGGCTGCAATATTGTTAATATTTTGTGTTATCTTCCCCTGTTCCAACACATATTGTAGCTGTTTATTGTCCCTGAATAAATAAAATAAAATAAAAATAAAACCCCTTTTAAAAAGGGAGGATTCTCCTACCAGACGGGTTTTGTTTCTGGTGTCAGTTTTTGTCGGGTTTTCTATGTGTTCTTAATTCGGGGAGAACTCTGATATTGCGATTTAGGATTTTGATGTTAGTTCTTGACGACACTGTTGGCGCAGTGGCTGAGCGATTGGCTGCTACCCTGCGTGTCACGGGTTCGTTCCCCACCCAGCACAAATATGTGTTAGGTTGGGTTAGGTTAGGTTAGGTTAGGTGTGAGCTCAGCGACAGATAACGCTGCAGCTGTCTCAACTCCGACAATTCATGGTGGGTTTCCGCAGTTATCCTCTTTATTGGGCCATCGTACGTATGAAAATCGTCTTGTTACTCCAACTATCCCAGGTCCTCCCAGAAGGCTGCTAAAGGCATCCGGGAGAGATGCCGGTGATTGAAGAGTACGTGCCCGTTGATCTGCCACGCTTTTGCACTCCATGAGCGTGTTGAGTGTGTTGTCTCTGCGTTTAGTTTACACAGTCCGTCCAATCTCAATCTTAACGCGGCTATCTTTGCCTCTTCCTGTATGCTAAGATCTAGAGGTCTCAAGCTTAAGAGGCACTCTAAAGCGGTTTTCATTCATCCAGTAGCTGCTACGCTTGCTATGCGTTGCAGCCTCTGGAATTTCGTTTTTACTGTGGTCAGTTGTGTTCTGTGCCACCATACAACTAATATGTAGGTTAAAGAAGGTCTGATAACTGATGTAAACAGCCAATGTGTGATCTTCGGATTGAGACCTCGTTTTTTACCAACAAGTCTTCTACACTGACCAAAAGCTATAAAGGCTCTGTTTATTTTTACATCGATGTGACTCGCCTAGTTCAATTTGTTATCAAGTATAACGCCAAGGTACTTGACTTGAGTTGATGGGAGAGTTTTGTATTGAATAATTTTGGTAACTATAGTTCTGGTAACTTCCTTTTGTTGGTGAAAAGCATAAGTTTTTTTTTCGGATTTACTGACAGCTGTTGTTCGTCACACCTTTACAAAACACATTTCCGTTTATCAGTATTGTTAGGTCATCGGCATAACCAATAGTAGTGTATCCTCTTTCGTTTAGCCTTTTTAAAAGGCTATGCACTACTATGTTCCATGAAAGAGGTGATAGGACTCCCCCTTGTGGACATCCTCTGACTACCTTACCTCTTGTGGTAGTGTTCATCTCTATCTGGACCGTCTTTTTACTTATTAGTTCAGTGGTCCAGTTTCTCACAACCGTTCTACTTTGAAATTTTGTTCTATTTCGTATTGTTTTGTCAAAAGCACCTTCTATGTTTATGAAGGCCGCAAGTGTTGGTAATTTGTTTGTGATAGCCGGTTCTATTTTGTGCATTACCGCGTGTAAAGCCAACACTGTTGATGTGCCTTTTCTGTAGGCATGCTGTTGAGGGTGCAGTGGTTTATCTTTTAGCGCTCCATCCCTTAGGTGTCAATCTACTAGTCTCTAACGTTTTCTGGAGGAATGATGTTAGACTAATGGGCCTGAAAGATTTGGCGTGGGTGTAGTCATCTTTACCTGGTTTTGGTAAAAAGATCACTTTCGTTTCCCTCCATGCTTTGGGTATGTATTTAAAAGCTATTTAGGCCCTCTAGATTGCTAGTAAATGATTGATTATCTGATGAGAGTGCCATTGTAGTAGTGCTGGAAATATTCCATCCAGCCCTGCAGCTTTGAACGGTTTGAAGCTTTTTAGAGCCCATTCGATTCTGTCCGCAATTACTATTATGTTTGCGGTTTGCCATTCTAGGGTTGTTGGTGTGCTGTAGTGGACAAATATGTGTATGACCTAGAGGTAGTTGTTCCAGGTCTGGCAGTTTGTGTATATATATGAGTTTAATTGTTTATAAACGCACCCACTATATAACTACGCTAACTTTCCAAAATACACGTATTATTGCTTCTTCAATCTTAGGAAAACTTTATATTCTTTACTTTTAATCACAACAATATTAAATCTAATCTACGTATTAGAATATAAAACGATACAAATTGTAATATTCCGATGTTTGTAACTTAATCACTGAACGGCTAACCAGTTCTGAATGAAATTTCGCACTGGATTAGCATATAAAGTACTTTGCTTCCCGGTTTAGTAAGCACTTACACGCGAGAGGAGCCGCGGGCGAGAGTTAGTCATACATTATGTATTCAGCAAGGTCGAGAGGAACACAAAAGATTGGCAATAACGATAATGGTGTCGGCCTGCCAATCCATTAGCGAACATTATCAGTTTTTATCATTTTTTTGTGACCTCGATTCGAGACCAAATGGTAATGAAAATTTTATAAGTTCAATATAAAAAATACAGACACTCAACCAGTATCTTTTTATCCCCCAAAATGATATAAATATTTTATAACAAAACTTCTCAAATAAACATTATATAAACATCATCCGAAGCGCAATAAAGACATCTATTAGCGTCACAAATAAATAAAAACAGCGTCAGCACCAAAAATAATCTCACTTTTACGAGAATAACATTGACAAACAGACTACGAAAATATTCACATAAAAAGAGATCTAAATTACGAAGTTGTAACCGAAGCTAAGTTCGTTTCGTAACCGGCCTACGGCGTAGGCGTCGGCGTAGCTGTCGGCGTAGCTCGTTCTACGCCGCTACGAGGCGATCGTAGAGGCGTTTTATCATATTTGGGTGACGTTTGTAAGCCCCCGATCTGTCGTAAGCCGTCCCCAATATTGGGGGTAAGGTCGGTAGAATGATGACGACATTTTCTACTTACATACAAATTACTCTGGTTTGACAATGTAGGGATACTGACCTCGTTTTTGGGTTGGTCTTGGTAAATAGTATCCCCGAGGAGATATTTTTCAAGGGTAAAGAGTTCAAGGCTAACAATATATCGTTATGTGTTATTGTACACGTGTAGAACCAAAACACCGTATTATACAAATCCCGTTGTTAATATTTACTGCTAGGGTTGAGTGTTTGTTTGTTACTTTTAGAGCAAACTAAGCAATAACTTTATTCTTATTGCCTTAGGGCAATATTTAGGGCTGAGTTCAGATTATGATCTCCAGATTCTTGATGTTTTCTTTAATGTACATCTAAGGACTAAAAAAACGCGGTTTGTATAGGATATATGCCATCCGCCGTAATTATTCAACAGTTAAAAGTTGAACTTAAACTACAGACTTTCAAGTGTTTGAGTCTGACGATTAAAAGAATTACCTAATCAAAATAAACCGAAAATCCATTGCGCATTTTAATTCATCATCATCTGCCTAGACGTTCCCCAACTATGTTGGGCTTCCAGTCTTACCGGATGAAGCTGATGGAGATAGACATGGAGATACTGCCTATTTGACCTGCACAACCCAGTAACTGGGTAATACGATACCGCTTGGTAAGACTGGATGTCAGACTTTCGGCTTCTGACTACTCGTAACGACTGTCAAAGATCTACAAATGACAGCCGGGACCAACGGCTTAACTTGGTAGTGCTATCTCTAATAGGATACAATGTATCGTATTACAGATAACACTACCAAGCTGTATCGTGTACATCTTGGTAAGACTGTTTGTAACTGACAATCTGTGAGCCTATTGCCATCATCTGAACACAAAATGTCGTTGAAGTTCTAACACCATACCACAGTAAATTTATCGAACCTCTGATTTTCCGGATTCACGCGTGTTGTATAATTATTACATGCTTCGGTGACGGAAAACATCGTGAGGAAACCAGCATGCCTGAGAAATATCTCGACGGCATGTAAAGCCAAGCCGGCCCATAGGTAGCATAAAAATAGTGCGTTGACTCCCTCCGCGCGGAAGAAGTGAAACTTCGTAATACTACACGCATGCGTTTGCATTCACTCTCGCTCTGTCTCTTTCTATTCCCCCCGCCATGGTAGCGTTAAACGTTTAACACAAACTTGTTGGAAGTCGCATAAGAAGTTTCACTCAAAAACTCTCGACACCAGGTTAAGCATTAATAACCACACGATAAAAAAGAAAAGTGTTATATTTCACGCAAGTGAGCATTTGCTACTTACACAGACTTAAGTGAGTAAATATATAAGTGAATAAACCGTAAATATAAAATCCTTAGAAGAAAATAAACCGAAATAAGAAACACGCCATTTTCATATATATTCTAATAGCTGTCCCACACAACTTCGGCTGCGTCACATTTTCTCCGTTTTCGCAACATTTTTCATTGCTGCTCCGCTCCTATTGGTCGTAGCGTGATGATATATAGCCTATGTCCTTCCTCAGGTTGAAATCTATCTCCTTACCAAATTTCATTAAGATCCGATCAGCCTTTTAGTCGTGAAAAGGTAACAAACAAACTTACTTTCGCATTTATAATATTACTAGCTGTCCCGCGCAACTTCGTTTGCGTCACATTTTCCCCGTTTTCGCAACATTTTTTATTGCTGCTCCGCTCCTATTGGTCGTAGCGTAATGATATATAGCCTATGTCCTTCCCCAGATTGAAATCTATCTTCTTGCCAAATTTCATTAAGATCCGATCAGCCGTTTAGTCGTGAAAAGGTAACAAACAAACAAACATACAGACAAACAAACAGAGTGACATTCGCATTTATAATATTAGTATGGACTAGCTGTCCCGCGCAACTTCGTCTGCGTCACATTTTCCCCGTTTTCGCAACATTTTTCATTGCTGCTCCGTTCCTATTGGTCATAGCCTGATTATATTTAGGCTATGTCCTTCCCCAGGTTGAAATCTATCTTCTTGCCAAATTTTATTAAGATCCGATCAGTCGTTTAGTCGTGAAAAGGTAACAAACATACAAACAAACAGAGTGACATTCGCATTTATAATATTAGTATGGAAGTATGGATACTCGTAGTTAGGATAATACGGTGTCCTAATGCCTCGATATTTTTATAGCCGTAATATTTGTTGTAGCAATAACGACTGCCCACATACTTTTGTTGTTACAAAACAACTATCTTACTGAGACAAACAAGATTTTTTATTAATATTATTTAGATATCACCGATTCGGCGAGAAACTTCGCTCGAGATGAGATAAAGAAATTCATATTTAATAGGGACTACGTGAAACATCGTCATTAGTGTAAGTTAAACTCTGTTGCTAACGAAATAAGGTTATGTTTTCATTGGGTAGCGAAGGATACGGGTTCTTTTTCATTGTTCGCTGAATCGTGTTTCTTGGGGTAACGTTGAAAGTTTTATTTTATTGAAATACTTATCCGCGGTCGCTAGGAGTATGCATTTTTGGATACTTTGCCATATCAGCTGGTAAAGAGAAATGGCCACAGTCTAGTCGACTACACTCACTGTGTAGACGAATTGCATCTGCAATTCGTCTACACAGTGAGTGTAGTCGACTATAGAATACGTATGTACATAAATACGTTACTCGTATAGAATACAGTACAGAAGCCGTCAACCAAGCATTATCTGTATAACAAACTAAGTAACTCAAATATTATTGTTGTTAAAAGACTTTTTTTTTTTGGTAAAAATCACGTTTTACGGTAGGACTCAGTATAACGCACTCAAAAAATTGTGCTGATATGGATGCATCGAATAATTACGGGGGTCGTGGAGGTATTTAAAGTAAAGGTAAAACATTAAAAAACTTTTAATTTAAAAAACATGTTTTTTTTTTAAATACGTGTATTTTGGACAAAACAAAATGTACTTTTTTAAACTTGTATTCTTTTTTAACTTGTACCTACGTATTATTTTTAAACTTTATTTTTTTTTTTGAAAGTTCTGAAAATGTTGTAACTTTTACCCCAATATCTTCGTAACTAAAATGTTCCCAGGCATAGTATAGAACTGTATCGGTCCTCGATAAATCTACAAAGTTTGAACGAAATCTGGCCGTTTAAAGTGGGTCCAAATCGAGCCCAAAGGAGTCGGTTACGACTAAAACGGGTTGCACTCCGGGAGTGAGAATTGAAAACTTGAATATTAATGTTGTGCATTTTTGATATTTTGGAATGGTTAGGGAATAATTCTGCACCAATTGCTTTAATTATCGGTATAAAAGTACTATCATTTATGCGGTAAAATACAATATTCATTTATTGCGCTATCGTACGCAAACATGACAATTTATTTTACATTAAAATTTAACACTTAAGAACTATTACAATCCGTCTTACGAATTTTACCTCTTTGGAGAAACCGAAGGTTTTGTTTGTGCATAAGATAATTATCCAGTTTTGGGAACCCAAACTCAATGACAGATGTCATAAAGTTCAAATTCCTTTGTAACCTAATGTAATCTGACGGTCACGTATCCTGACGCGAGATTAACATTTTTTACCCAACAAAAAAGTACACAACGCCGCCAAAGTAGTTTTCACTTCAATAATTTATAGGCTTATGATCATCTCAAATTTCCTTCCTCTCCATTCAAAGTAGAAAAACAACAAAAGGAATGGCTTCTTTAATATTTCTCCCCCTGATATTTTAACTTTAATATTGTAAAACAATAAGTACGAAGGCGGTGGATGGAAAAACTTTTAATATTTACTTAAAACATTAAGTATACAAGGTGTTGTTTTGCATCCTCGTCAAAATTCAGGAGGTCGTCACCCAAGACCTAAATAATCAATATAAATTACAGAACCTAGTTAATTATTAATAAACGAAGATTTTTTTGGTTGTTTATGTTTGCCAGTATTTCAGAATAACCCCCTTTCCGTGGTTTAGGGAATAAGAAATAATCAAATAAACGTTTGAGGTTGTTTGTATTTATGGAAGCGTAGTTACAACGCGAGAATCAGATGGCCCGCGTTTAAAACACGGGTGGGTCACACTTACCGATTTCCGTAAATAAGAAAAAAAAAAAAAACCTACCCATTTTTTTATTGATTTGGGACGAGAATCATTAGCATAGTTACCTCCTTGAATTTGACGAGGATGCAAAACAACACCTTGTATAAGCAGATCTTGCCATTTAGACTTACTTCTAGTTAACTTTATTATTTCCTGTATCAATAAAGCTTATAAATTTAGAGCCTCCGCTTACTCGTTGAAAATGGTATGATGGCTATTTTCTTGATAAAATTTGTTTACGCTGCAGGGTCTCAGCCGGTGGATTTAACAATTCAACACTTTCAGATACAAAGCGTTTTTTAAAAGCTTTTATTTAACTTGCAATGTATGTATGTTTGTTTGTTACGGTTACGGAACCACTTCTCGATGTCCGATTAAGCTGAAATTTTGCACACACCTTTAGTTTTGATGACAACACACTTTTATGACAGACATAGCTTAATTTTGCAGCCAGGATCGTCTCCTCACGAGAGAACTCCTCAACGTTTAATAGCACAGACACGAAACTTTGCATGCAAGTTCATATTTGGTGGATGAACATGAATTCTATCATGATCTCATCCTGCAGCCAGGATCGTCTTCTCACGAGGGAACTCCTCAACGGTTAATAGCAGAGACATGAAAATTTGTATACACGTTCATATTTGATGGGTAAACATGAATTCTATCATGATCTCATCCTGCAGCCAGGATCGTATTCTCACGAGGGAACTCCTCAACGGTTAATAGCACAGACACGAAAATTTGTATACACGTTCACATTTGATGGATAAACTTGGATTCTATTATGATCTCATCCTGCAGCCAGGATCGTCTTCTCACGAGGGAACTCTTTAACGGTAAATAAATAGCATGGAATGAAAAAAGTGTTGATATTGTGATAATGATGTGTGGTCAGAAAAGATGATGGCAAAACTAAAAATGTTAAAATAAAATAAAGTTAAAAAACCTTTAAAAAAAAGCTTTTATTTAAATGCTCAAAAAGAAGAAAATAAAATTTTCTTTTAAAATTTTAACTATCAACTTATAACCTCATTATACACAATTTATGTGATCATAAGAGCTTGTCTACCTTATACACCTATAAGCCCACCTACATGATAAAAACGGACTCTTCACGAAACCGTCAACCAAGCATTCTGAACATCAAACTAAATAAACCGATGGAAAATTGCTGGGAAACGTTTATTAAAATTGCTGGGAAACGTTTATTAATATTGCTGGGAAACGTTTTTTTTTTTGGTGTGGAAAATCACGTTTTACGGTAAAACTCAATGTAACGCACTCAAAACTTTGTCCTAATGGATGCATTGAATAGTAAACGGGTTATGAAGGTATTTAAAGTAAAGTTTTAAGCTTAAAAACTAGTATTAAAAAATAAAAATAAAACTTGTGATAAAGTTGGAAGTTTGACCTCCAATATCTCAGTAACTAGAAGGTTCACAGGTATAGTACAGAACAAAAAAAAATATCGTAATGACGGGGAGAACAAGTTCCTTTCGGCTTCGCTAAGGGTCTATTACACCCTTTATATTTCCCAAAAGGTCTACAAAACAACATTATCTGCCTAGCCTTTTCCCAAACTATCTTGGGGTCGGCTTCCAGTCTAACCGGATGCAGCTGAGTACCAGTATTTTACATGAAGCGACTACCTATCTGACCTCCACAACCCGGTAACTGGGTAATACGATACCCCTTGGTAAGACTGGATGTCAGACTTTTGGCTTCTGACTACTCGTAACGACTGTCAAAGATATACAAATGACAGCCATGACCAACAACGGCTTAGCGGGTTTTCGGAGGCACTGAGGAAACTCTGTATGTAATTATGGTCACCCATCCACAGACCAACCTCGGCAAACACTTTTTGACCTTAAAAATTGGCCCATACGGCTGTTATTATTTAGTCACAAGCTCCTCAAGGTCTACAAAACAAATACATACAATATATTTTGTAAGTTACCAACACAACATAAGTTTGGAACAGTTGTCGCAAGAATAAGTGATGCAAACAATTGGATAACGTGGGCTCGCGTCTGGCCCGCCTTGTGGGCCCACGTTGGGCTCACGTCGGGGCCCCTGATTGTTACCGAACTCGACATGTGAATAGAGGGTCCCTTTTGCTTACTGTACACACCATTGAGCATGGCGCAAGTGATGGGTGACAGCGATGAACGTATTTTTTTTAAGTAATCGCTCCTTTTTTCGGCAGTATAAATCGGCTGTCTGTAGTGATCATTGTTTTTTTTTTAAAAGTTACTTCTGGATTATTACAACCAGAGGAAATCTGTGAAAAGACTGAATCTAATGTCACGTCTCTCCAGAAACAAACATGCCTGTTACTTCATCGTTATCAATTTTGGCAGGGATGCGGTCCAGTTACACTATTCGGATTCTTTATCGCCATGTTTTATCACAAGCCAGGTAATCTGACAAATATAGTATTAAACACACCATCTTTATTGTAGACCCCAAAGCGCTAGACAAAGTCACAAGTGTTAAATTCCCATTTCAGAAAAAACGTTTAAAAATCCCACGCAAAAATGGCTAATCTCTTCCCAGTAACTAGTCCTCTTAACAGGGGAATTAAAAAAAAAAACGCAAAGCTGCAAGGGTTCCCAATTACTTGTTAAAAATTCAACTAAAGACAAATTTAAAAAAAAAATCGTGTTTGTTTAGGTCTACCACAAGTATAATTAAGCGAATTCTAGATAACTTATTTATTTAATTAGTAATAATCATTCTCGCGTTGTACTATGTTTAGGCAAAAACTCACGGACACCTGGTTTGGAAACCAAAAGATTCTATTCAATATAGACTATATTTTTTTTTCATCATTTAAATATTATATATTTTATAATAATATTTTGAGCATTTTCGTTATATGCCTTTTGGGTAAATTGTAAAATTAGGTTAACGCCGAAATTTATCAGGGCTCTTAAATATCTTTGGCCTTTCGTCTATTTACAATTTTGACTGTTTCCCGCTCATCGCTCCTCCTTTACACCACAAAAGGGTCCATATATTAACACACGCAACGATCGAACAGTGTCGTAAATTCCTAGAGCGATTAGACTCGGGCAAGTTTCTTAATCAACAAATAGAAAGTTGTCATAAGTTCGTAGAATCAAATTATGGAGTGAGATTATAACTGAAACGTTGCCGACTCATGCTCGCAAATCATGTTTGTGTGATATCACTTACATAGTATATGTCTTTCGCAGGCAGGAATTTACTTTTGACTGGGAAAAATTAAGCCAGACAAAATACATACATACTCGTATACGTGAAAGACATTCAAAAACAGACATAAATAAATAATATTACTTTTTGTATATCTTTCACATACAGTGGTTTTTTTTCGAGAACCGACACAAAATACAGAACGATTTTTTTAATTTTGTCACAATTTTGGGACTCCATGACACTTACACGCACACGCCGTAAAACAACAAGGTCAAATATAAGTTTTTAAACTGACATGGTCATTGCCACTATCAATAATATTTGAAACGGGGTATTTACCATATTTATTTATTTATTTATTTAGAACATGGAGGACTTACAGCTAATAAAAACAAACAAAAAAGGGAACAATAGTCACCAGAGAGCCAATGACAAAAAAAAAGGTATTTTTTTTTTTTATTAAATTAAATTAAAATTTACCAGGTTTACAGATAAAATGGTAAATATCCCGTTTCAAATGTAATTTATAATTTCGAATAGTTTCATTCGATTAAAGATTACACAGAAAGTCATTCATTGCTTGTTAAATACAAGATCACAAAATATTCTTCTCTTCAGAGTCCTCTGATTTGCTCATCAATAAGAGACAGAGGTTCCTGGTTGTTTTTAATGTAGACTTAAACAAAACGTAATAAAAACAACAAGGAATGCAAAAAACTTTTCCTACTCAATACACACCGCTATCCTGCTCACCACAATAGGTACAAATATTACTGAAAATCGGCAGTGTACGGTACTCAACAAACTATTTTAATTAGTTGCTGTGGATACGCCAAGTTTTCACTACCTACCAATCGCTACACTACCTACCTACGAGGCGTAGTTGTGTAACGCTGTTTTCAATTCCGAGTCGCAGTTACAGGGTTTCAGGAAAATTACTCGCTAGTCCGAATAGAAAATGTTTGTGATTTTTTAACGGAGTGCTTGTTATCAACAAGCACTCCGTTAAAAAATCACAAACATTTTGATTACGCAGGGATATTTTCCACTATTCCAATTTTTCATCCGAATGTTTACGATGTACATTTTACAGGATTGAAAAGACACACGGCAGCTGTCATCTACGTATTTGGCTAAACTAATTAAGAAACATTGAAGAGATATATTTGGGTTATGCCAATAAATAAAATAGAAGTGTCTTTTTGTAATTTGAAAAAAAAAACAGCTTCTTACTGAATGCATATGAAAATATATACGGTACTAACAAAAAAAACCAACAAATTTTGCATGTCTTTCTGTCGGCCTGTTTCTCGGTCTGTCTGTCTGTTTGTTCTGGCTAATCTCCGAAACTTAGGCTACTTTTATTTTAGAAAAAATAGATTAGGGCTCCGTGTGAAAAATACCCCCACTCCCAGTCAGTCAGTCACTCCCTTGAAATAACTGCGATTGAAATAGGTGGGAGAATAAGAAGTATTTTTTAGAATATTTTCACGCCGACGAAGGCCGCGGGTAAAAACTAGTAAATAAATAAATATCTATTACGTAAGTTTGTGAGAATTTTTGTAACTCTTTCACGCAAAAAGTACTCCACGGATTTCGAAGAACAAAACTATTACAAAACTATTTGTTTGGCAGACAAATAGTTTTGTAGTAAATCCACGTGAATTAACACATATTTGGGATACTTTTTTTCCGATAGTACGATTCCATGGGACAATTCCCACGCGGGTGAAGCCGCTGGCAGTACATAGTAATAAAAATGGCAGAGAAAAGACTTTTATTGGTAATCCACTTTTGACAATAGCGCACAACGTTACGCGAACAAACCATTGTGCCTTTGAGTGTAGAAAAGCAAAAAATCAGAAGAAATGGAACTTTGAGCTCTAATGTGTAACTAGAAAATATGGTCAGAAACAAATAAAATAACAAAATGACAGGACATGTGAACCTCGACGTCGTAAAGTGTCTTTTTTTACACTGATTGTTATTTATTTTTTGTTTGTTTTTTTGTGGAAATTTGATAAACACCAGGAACTTAATGACTATGCAATTTGAAAGCTGATTTCAGCCCTTTGCTTTTACAAATAAATGACAGATTAAAGTATGTGCTTACCTTGAACCATGCCATAGTTGAGTCATCATACAGAACCACCCATTCTTCCGACCAGGAGTGCCATAGATATTTGCCTGGAACAAGAAAACACATGTTATTTTTTTAATATCAATATCAATATTAAAAACAGAGTTTAAAAAAATAATACAAACTCAAACTTATTTATTCACTAGAACATTAAATTAATTATAATAAAATGTTTTTGTAAAATAAAAATAACAATTAAGCCAACACGGATTTGAACGAAAATGTCTTTTGGGGGGTAAGAACTTCATGCGAGCTGTGTGTACTAAACTATGGTAACCAAATGCAATGCAAACCATTAGAACCTAAATTATCCCCATTTTTTTCGAATCCCCATTATACTCGCTGTACTCCTTGAGCTCAATATCATAAAATTTGAGTAACTGCTTACGCCATAACAGTTGAAATAATTCGCCAAGTGTCGTAAAGAAACTTGGTTTTATGAACGAATGAGAATTAACCCTAAACGTAGGGTTGCCGAACGACTTTGTAGGGTTATTAAATATAACTGTGCAGATCAATCTTCGACGGTTTGAACGTTTGACAACCTTAATCTTAAGATATCAGTAGGTATATCTCGTAATCCGTTTAATGTACACGAAATGTTTCCGTGACTTGCCCGTGCTACTACCATTCTTACTACTAGTAGTAACACAGTACTTACAACAACTTACAAATTATGCTAGCCTAGTACTTTTGCTGGTAAATTTTAATTTCTTTTTATTTTAACTACTGTCTTTTAGCTGTGATTATCCTATTTGTAATGTTTTTGAAACCGCCAGTAGTAAAGTAAACACAATAAATAATTGCAGTACAGTAACAGCAATAAATAATTGCCCGTGCTACTACTACTTACTTTCACCTACGGTAGTAACACGAGCATTTTTTTTGCCCGTGTTACTACTGGTAGTAAGAATTGTAGAAGCACGGGCTAGTCACGATTTTTTCAGTTATAATTTAAATAAATATTGGTACATGGTTCTAATGAGGTAAAAATCCCACTCCCCGGTCTTATCCCCAAAGACCGGTTGCCTTTTGAAGGTTACCCCCTAAAACAAAAAAGGTACATGTACCAACGAACCGTCCATTTTTCTGCAGTTTGTAGGACATACCAAAACATCGAGATTTCTTTGAGTACCATTTAATGGTATTGTTGTACACACAAACCTTTAGAAAAATATTCCCAAAATGATGATGCACATCAAATCACAAACGTGTACGTAGTTTAGTAGAACAATACTTTTCGACTTTAATTTGTAATATTTGTAAATTGAAAAAATCTAATTTAATCTGACAATTTTGTTAATGCTATTTTAACAACTTAGACCTGCTACAACTTTCCTCCGTACTACTGGAGATATCTCATGACACTTGGACTCCAAGTGTCATGAGATATCTCCAAGTCTTGGAGAAAACTATTCAAAATCAAAAAAAGGATTGTGTGGTTTTATGAAACCACGGTAAAAGTGAAACTTTTTTTCACACTATAGACATTTGACTATTTTTTTTTGGAATAATATTCCATTAAGGGTATAAAACGTATAAAACGCGGAGTAGGGATAAAGTGAAAGGCGCTCTGACGAGTGCCTTTCACTTTATCCCTACTCCGCGGCCGAGCGTCACGCGACATGCAACACACAGACGAAAAAGTTTGAGACGATGTAATAAAAATTTCACTTTATAATCAAAATCAAAAGTCATTTAATTTTTTTTTTGTCAATTTTAAGGGAATGTGTGTATGGAAATGTTAACATAAGGTGTCAATTTGCTTAGTGACTTTCCTAACGGTATGTCACACATGAGATTTGGCTGTAAATAAAAAACGTTACCAACCCTACCCCACACCCTTTTTATGTCGCCGACATTCTTCAAGATTATTGACTCGGCTTCGAAAATGATTGAGTGACGATGTTTTTATTGGCGAGAGAGTTTTACGAGATCACGTCAAGAAAAAGCGACATCTGTTGGTGCTCGCGAAGAAGTCGCCGCTCGGCTCGCTGCGCGCGAGATCCCCGCGCCCGCCCGCCGCCGCCGAGAGTGTGTTCCGTTTCATAGAGCGTGATGGTGCATTTTACAAAATTGTAAACGTGAATAAATTGCTGATTTAAATCCTGTAGTCTGAGTATCACTGAAGAAGTCCCAGCCAGCCCCCCTGTCTTCAGAGCCCTAACATTGGTCCTTCGAGCCGGATAGAAGATACCACGCACGTGTTACGAGCCGGGTTGAAGTGAGGATTTGAGGAAGCGAGTGGAACTTCGGAGCAGAAGTATACGTTGAGGAGATTTGGAAGCCCAGCCACAGTTAACTGAAGAAGCTATTCATGCAGGCAGCCAACAACGGTCAGGTTATCCAGTCCCTTTTCCCTCCTTCCCCTGTGTCTTCCCCTTGTGTTAATATCGTACCTAAACGTTTTTCAGATCTGATCGATATCAGGTCTACCTACTGGCATTACTGGGGCCCGCTTCAGGTGAGAAAACACGACTGAACACGAAAAATTGTGAGTACTTACCTACTTTCTTAAACTACCAAAATGAGTGATGATGAAACTATTTCTCGTTTAGATCGTCAGTTAGCTGATCATAAAAAACAACGTGGTATAATTAAAGGCAGATTAACATTGTTCGCAAATTACATTAATAAGTTGGATAAATCGTGTTTAGATTCTTTAATGAAAACGCAAATTCAAATGCGTATTCAATCGGCAGCCATTTTCTTTGCCGAGTTTAGCGACGTGCAATCTAAAATAGAAAGAATTGTGGATGAAAAAGAATTATTGTCACATTTAGAATATAGAGATTCGTTTGAGTGCCAATATTATTCAATTGTAGCTACAGCAAAGCACATGATAGGCGACTGTGAACAAAACGGATTAAATAATTCTCAGTGCACTTCCGGTAAATCTGTGTCGATTAAATTACCGCAAATAAAGTTACCTGCCTTTGACGGTTCTTTCGATAAGTGGTTAGAATTTAGAAATTCATATGTTTCAATGATACATGATCGCGACGACTTAGATCCTATACAGAAATTTCAATACCTAAAGTCGTCTCTCAGTGGATCTGCGTTACACGTTATCAGTTCGTTAGAGTTTACAGCAGCTAATTATTGTAACGCGTGGGACCTGCTTGAAGCAAGGTATCAGAATAATAGGCTATTGATACATAACCATGTAAAAGCTTTGTTTTCGGCACCTTCACTGGGCAAGGAATGTTCGGCACAGATCAGAACGTTAGTAGATTGCGTTTTACGTAATTTGAGAGCCCTTAATTCTCTTAAAGAACCGGAATCTTCACTTGAGGACATGCTTATAATTTATTTAGTTGTCAGTAAACTCGATTCCGCCACTGAACGCGAGTGGGAGAATTACAGAAGTTCACTTATCGATTCTAACCAAACCTCTAAGTCTAACATAAAACTAGAAGACTTACTAACTTTCTTAAACAACAGATCCGACATGTTAGACATGATTAATTCAGGTAATAGCAAAAATCATCAGTCACATTCACAAAATAATAAACACGAGATTAGACCATCAGCTGACAATAAAAGGCAGTCTAACTCTCAAACTACACTTAGTTATGCCAGTGCGAACAATAATAATAATAAGGTCTCATCAGTTAATAAATCTAAATCAAATAAACACAACATAACATGCCCGTTATGTAGTGGAAAACATGCACTTTATGCATGTGTTAAGTTTTTAAATATGTTGGTACAAGACAGGTTGAATTTCGTTCAATCAAAAAGTGTTTGTCAAAATTGTTTACGTTCTAACACGAGTCACACAATAGAAAATTGTAATTTCGGTCCGTGCAAATTATGTCAAAAGAAACATAATGCATTAATTCACGTGGAAAATATTCCAAATACGTCACCACAACGCTCGATTATCAATAATACGTTGCCACAGTCTTCTGTTTTACACTGCGTTCGTGAAACAGCTGACGATATTGATAATCACAACAACGGGTACACATTCACAGATCATGCTAAATCGTTACAGACTGTTCTGCTCTCTACGGCGTTAGTTGAGATTGCTGATAGTGATAACAGATATCACACAGTTCGCGCTCTGCTTGACAGCGGCAGTCAAAATTGTTTTATAGCTCAAAGCTTATGTAAACGTTTAAACATACCAATTATACAGTCCACTATACGTGTTTGTGGCGTGGGACAAACTGTTTCACAGTCCAGTCACAAATGCGATATCAATATTCGTTCTAAGGTGTATGATTTTAATACAACCTTACATTGTTTAGTGTTGCCTAGTATCATTTCGAAGTTGCCTTCGACACACGTTAATCGTGATGCTATACGTATACCTAGCAATATTCTACTTGCCGATCCCACATTTTATGTACAGAGTGACATAGATCTATTAATTGGCGCCGACGTCTTTTGGGATTTACTAAAAGAAAATAAAATAAAACTGCACACCGGTCCGTACCTACAAGATTCTATGGTAGGTTGGATTATATCCGGACCAGTTTATAATTTTAATAATAATAATCGTTTATTAGCGAGTAACATAACAGAAGTTCAGTGCAATTTGACGCTAGTTGATTCTCAATTACGAAAGTTCTGGGAAATCGAAGAAGTACTTATCCCTGCCGTTATTACTGAGGAAGATCGTTTTTGTGAAGAGTTGTTCTTGCAGACTACTGAACGCGATCAGGACGGTAGGTTTTCTGTAAGAATGCCATGCAAACAATCACCTGATTGTTTGGGTGACTCATATAATTCTGTTAAACAGCGTTTTTTATCCTTAGAGAGGAAACTAGATCGTTTGCCACAGTATAAAAAAATGTATTGTGAATTTATGCTCGAGTACGAGCAATTAGGTCACATGACGCATGTAAAGGATTTTAATAATTTAAATAAGCCGAATTACATAATACCACATCATGGGGTATATCGTGAAAGTAGCGCGACAACCAAATTACGTGTTGTTTTCGATGCAAGCGCGACTACTTCTAATAATAATTCGTTAAATGATATTCAATGCGTGGGCCCTAGATTACAAAATGATATTTTTTCAATATTGCTTCGTTTCCGGCAATATCAATATGTTGCTTGCGCAGATATTGAAAAGTTCTTTAGACAAACCTTAATTCATCCTGAGCAACGTAACTTACAATTAATATTATGGCGAACTGATAACAGCCTACCAATTCAAGTTTATCGTCTCAACACAGTGACGTATGGCACTGCATCAGCACCGTACCTTAGCAACCGTTGCTTGAAACAATTGGCAAAGGAATGTAAGGATGACGTCATCGCTAACGTTATCAATGACGATTTTTATGTCGATGACCTTTTGACGGGCCATGATCAGCGCGACATGTTGTTAGATATTTGCAATAAAACGTCCGCCGTTCTACAAAGCGGTTGTTTCCCATTAAGGAAATGGACTTTTAATTTTGATGTAACTTCAGAAAGTACTAAGGATTTATGTATAGGTGAATATTGTCAGTCTAAAACCCTGGGTGTTGGTTGGTCTAACAAGAACGATTTGTTTAATTTTTCAACTAGTGTAGATAAAAATTATATTAATACGAAAATAACTAAACGTTTAATTATGTCAGTCATTGCACAGATTTACGACCCACTAGGATTATTAGCGCCAGCTATTACAACCGCTAAGGTCTTATTACAAAAATTATGGCTTGCAAAAATAAGTTGGGATGATGAAGTCCCAAGTGAAATTGCATGTATATGGTATAATTTTATTAATTCATTACAATATTTGTCCGAAATATTAGTGCCGCGTTGTGTCATGTGTACTAATGCTGTACATAAAGAGTTACATATTTTTACCGATGCTTCTCAGTCTGCATACGGTGCGTGTGCATACATACGTTCACATAATAATATTGATGAGTCGCAAGTTACTAGCCGATTATTATGTGCTAAGAGTAAAGTCGCACCAATTAAGGCGTTAAGTATTCCACGGCTTGAACTGTGTGGAGCTTTAGTTGGAGCTAAACTATATAATAAAATTATAAATTCTCTTAGGCTACAATTCGATAAGGTTTATTTCTGGACTGATTCCACTATAGTTCAAGGATGGCTTCGGACATCACCACATTTATTAAAGACATTTGTTCAGAATAGGGTTGTGCAAATAAACGAATTAACAAGCAACACTACTTGGTTGCATGTTAAAGGTAAGGAGAATCCTGCTGATACCCTATCACGAGGCGTTCTCTTTGATTCGTTAAAGGGAAACAACACTAGTTTGTGGTGGTGTGGTCCGACCTTTCTTCGTGAACCGACTTCTTGTTGGTTGACAAAAAATATGAATGAAATTGAATTGACTAAGTTACCGGAATTAAAATGTTCTAAAACTACAAATTTGTTAAATGTAGAAACTAATAGTTATATTATCGTAGATTTTGAAAGGTTTTCTTGTTTTAATCGTTTGCAAAGAACAGTCGCATATGTCTTACGGTATTTATTTAACTTACGTGCATCGCGTGTCGGTCAAGGTCGCAAAACGGGTTCATTGACCGTGAGCGAGATTAATAATTCGTTAGTTGTGTTGACACGTTTAGTTCAATCACAATCATTCAGTAAGGAATATCATAGTCTTAAGGAAAAGGTTCAGGTGAACAATAAGTCTAGTAATAAAACATTAGGTTTAGGTATATTTTTAGACAAGAATAATATAATTCGTGTTGGTGGCAGACTTAGTAATTCAAAATTTGATTACGACAAGAAACATCCAGTGTTGTTGTGTCGTAAACATCGGTTTACATGGTTATTGTGTTCGTACGAACACAAACGTTTGCTTCATGCTGGACCTCAGCTTCTAGTGTCCGTCATGCGTGATAGATGGTGGGTGCTGGGAGCACGTAATTTAGCAAGGCAAGTGGTTCATAAATGTGTAACCTGCACTCGCGTGAAAGGAAATACGCTAACTCCATATATGGGTGATCTCCCTGCTGAACGTTTAGAAGCAGGATTTCCTTTCATGCGATGTGGTGTTGATTATGCTGGACCAATGTCTATATTGAATCGTAAAGGTAGAGGTTCACAACTCATTAAAGGATACATTTGTTTATTCGTATGTTTTGCTACCAGAGCTGTGCATTTAGAATTAGTTGGTTCATTGTCGACTCAGGATTATTTATTGGCATTCAAACGATTTATATCAAGACGCGGTAAGCCATGTCAAGTATTTTCCGATAACGGTAGGAATTTTGTTGGAGCTGAAAGAGAACTTTCAGCTATATTTGAAAAATCCAACGAAATAATTGATTTTGCTAGTAGTAATAGTATAAAATTTAGTTTCATTCCTCCATATAGTCCGAGTTTTGGTGGTTTATGGGAGATAGCAGTGAAGTCGTGCAAGTATCACTTGAGACGTGTGGTAGGTAATGCCAAGCTAACCTACGAGGAGTTTAGTACGGTATTGACCCAGGTTGAGGCTGTCCTGAACTCCCGTCCTATGTCACCTATGTCCGCAGATCCTAACGACTATCTTCCACTCACACCTGCTCATTTCCTTATTGGCCGGCCGTTGACTGCGCCTGCCAGTGAGGACTTCAAGACGACATCTACGCCTGCCTGTCGCTACCATCGGGTCGAACAGCTGCGGCAACATTTTTGGGAACGGTGGTCCAAAGAATATGTGTCTGAGCTACAACGCAGAACGAAGTGGGCACACCATAAAGATGATATAGCTAAAGACAGTCTTGTCGTCATCAAGGAAGACAACCTGCCACCATTTAAGTGGAGATTGGGTAGGATTGTTCATCTATTTCCAGGGAAGGACGGAGTCTCGAGAGTTGCAGAAATCCGAACATCAACAGGCACAATCAAGCGTGCTGCTTCGAAAATCTGCCCACTGCCGATGCCGGTTTCCACAAACGAAGCCAGCGTGACTCCTGTTTAGTTGGAAGACAGATCTTCCAAGGCGGCCGGTATGTTAAGTCATGCAGCGCCATCTATCGAGCTAGAGGGTCAAGAAAAAGCGACATCTGTTGGTGCTCGCGAAGAAGTCGCCGCTCGGCTCGCTGCGCGCGAGATCCCCGCGCCCGCCCGCCGCCGCCGAGAGTGTGTTCCGTTTCATAGAGCGTGATGGTGCATTTTACAAAATTGTAAACGTGAATAAATTGCTGATTTAAATCCTGTAGTCTGAGTATCACTGAAGAAGTCCCAGCCAGCCCCCCTGTCTTCAGAGCCCTAACATTGGGACTACCCTCCGTACGAGCTTGTTGTTACAAGACGAAAAGGGAAAAACAGGATGGGGTGCGCTTTTTTCAAAGTTTTTGTTCGTGGAAGTTGAGTTCGTTTACCCTTTGTTAGCTTGCCTTGTTAGTTAATAAGTATTAGTCAAACCAGTTTGCAACTGATTGTGCTGAAATTTTGCTCACCTTTAATTTTGGTGACAATTATACATGTTTATGACAGATATGAACTGATTCTGCAGGCAGCATCGGCTCTTCACGAGAGAACTCCTGAACAGTTAATACGACGGACACGAAACTATGTATACGCGTTAAATTTTGATAGAAAATCTAATTTTCTTCTGTTCATTTTAATAAAAGCATGTTTTAAAAAAATGATTTTTTCATAAACGAAAGCTTAAAATTTGTTAAAAACAATTTATCTCTATCTCAATACATGCTACCAAAGATTTTAAAAAATATACATAAAATTAAATTATAAAAACAAGGAATTACAAGATTGGAGTCACAAGTGCTACGAAATAGCTACGAGGGCTCTACGAGGGTGCTACGACGTGGCTACGAAGCTACGAAGGCGCTCGTTTTTAGTGTTCGATCAAACCGGGACCACAGAACACATAATATTACAAGCACTAACAGATTCTACCGGACACTGACATGATAAATACTTCAGTATATTAATATCTACCAAAGTCCGGTGCCTAATCCACGTCACGAGTTTGTCCGTACGCACGACGACCAAGCAATGTAAAACCAGTTTCGCTGATCTCGTATTGTACAGGAAGCTCATACAAAGCGAGGTTATGTTATACTGGATATTTACAGCTTGAAGGGTCACATATTGTAAAATATTAGATACTATTTACATTTTTAAATATTTTTCTAAATTATATATAAAAAAAAACATTTAAAAATATAAAAAATAGTAGCCAACCGGTATCGGGAACAGGGTCCGGGCTACCGGTGGTCAGGGCTCTTGAGAGACGAACCTCCTAACAATACTTGCCGTGTCCTTCTGGAAAACGGTACTGCCTTCTGAAGTTTTAAATCTTGCATAAAACGCACACTATGTAGGCAAGCATATTATAAGTTGGGGGATTACATTGATGATAAAAATGCTTGGCTCAATGCTGGTCCTGCTCCACAATATCCATAGAGGCAATCTGGATCATCTGAATTACCAAGTGAAGTTATTTTGAAAGCTGCAGAAGATTGTAAAAATATATTGGCATTGTATAGATTCAATCTCTTAGTAATATATAATTGCTTAGCACATGTGTGAGTACTATGTACTGTAAAGCCACCAATTAATGAGTACCTACATCTTTCATTGACGCGAAATTACCCTGGTGGTTGAGTGAATGTCATGCTCACTTAAATGTCACGCTGATGGTGGCGGGTGTGTCGGGTCGTTTAGTTCCCTTCAAAATGGTTGAATTGAATGATGGCTGATACATGCGTCATGTTCGTGAACAGGCGCTGTCAGTTGTGACTGGTCATCTCTTAGCTGCCACGGTTTATTTTAATTAAGTACCTTATATATTTTTTTATTACTGATTTAATCTTTTACTCTGGACGCTCTTAACTTGCCCGTATTTCTACATCGTTCTCACATATTTGTAATTCTTAACATGAATGATGTAACCAAGATTTTGTAACATATTTTGATTTAAAAGAGTGTCCATGGATTTTCTTGCCCATTCTTCTCCATAGAGATCTACGCTACGGAATGGGCAACTACAGTACTTTCACAAGTTATTATGCCTTGTGACTGGGACTGTAGCTTTGCGTTTTATTTTGTTTTTTTGATTTTCACAAGTGCCTGTAATGGTCTAATTGAAATAAATGCTTTGAGTTTGAATTAAGGCCTTGATCCAGCTGCCTAACGAGGGCCTCGTTAGATACTGGTCGAGGCTCTTGGCAATTAGGCCATTGGCTGATGCGACTATCGGCACAATGACTGCGATATTGTATTAGTATTATATTATGATATTATACTTACGTTTGTACCGCAGCATGTATCCGCCTTTGATTTGTGTTGCGCCATGTTCTGAAACAAATAAAATAAATAATTGATTTTAGTAGTTTCCGTAAGAAGTCGTAAATTAACGTCTGGTATGATTGGAATTTAGTCATTTCTAATTCTGCAGTTATTATATTGAATTGGAATTTCTCAGTTTCCAGGGTATTATTATCGTCTAAAATGATTTTTATTATATAATTTTTATATATCTTCCTTGGAACAGTAAATTAGTTTTTTTTCTGACATGCTCGCAAATGCAAACTTATCATGGATGGTTCCTAGGCAAGTTATACCATGCGTTAGGAACCACGTCTCCTGAATTGCAATGATATCAGCCGACTGGCAAACTGATATTACACCGTTAAAAGATTTATAGATTAATTTATTTAAAATATATATTTGTCGCAGGGACATGCCGTGCATACATTAGCATACAACACATAACAAATATTTATGAATACAATTGGAAGGTTAAAAAAAAGTTTACAGGTTGCACGTCGTGACACCACTCAACATAATGCTGATTATAATATATAAAAGCTATAAAAATCAAGTATATTGACTTGGCTCGAGAGGTGTGGACTCTGCAATCATTGTGCGTCATATCAGCCAATGGCTTAATTGCCAAGTGCCTCGACCAATATCTGATGAGGCTCTCTTTAGGCAGCTGGATCAAGGGCTTGATTCAGAAAGCGGTACTCTTGGACACTGCTCGAATTGATAGCAGGTTCTTTTCTCTGGAGCCCTAGAAATATAAAAAACAGTAGCCCACCGGTATCGGGAATAAGGTCAGGGGACCTTATTCCCGATACCGGTGGGCTACTATTTTTATATT
Source organism: Cerastis leucographa (assembly GCA_963082945.1). Lineage (NCBI taxonomy): Eukaryota > Metazoa > Arthropoda > Insecta > Lepidoptera > Noctuidae > Cerastis > Cerastis leucographa. The sequence continues at coordinate 4,654,140 of OY720366.1, forward strand.
TTTTTAAGCTTTTTTATTGTTTTTTTTTTTTTATTTTTTTATAAGAATATTTCAACATGTAAGCAAAATTGAAGGAATAATAAAACTATAAACAAAGCTTATGAAATAAACAAATCTTGTTCCATTCTGACTGCTACCTCTGAAATTAATATACTTCTTGTAATTATCACCTTAGGTTGGTAACACAAGATGTCATCCATGAAGACGGGTAACTTTTTGTCTCGGAACATAAACTTTATATGCGTTATAGTCCCTTTCCTGCTTCATAACAACCTTTTCTATCTTTACGGAAACCTGATTTTTACTTAAAATATCGCTAGGTATATCGTTCACAACACCACCTTTGTCAACGTTATCGATAAACAGAGGGACTTTAATATGCGGATATTGCACTTTAAGCTTCATATCAATATGGAACCAGCATTAATAGCGAAATGGAAAAAACAAACACTAATAAAAAAAAAAAACAAAATCATCTAAATCTATCAAACAAACATGGCTCGCAAAGAAAAACGAAAATTCAACAGTATCTGAGAACCACAAGGAATATTAACAAAAGCAGTTATTTGTGGTAAACAGGAAAGTTCCGACGAGGCGCACGAGACGGGGTGAAACGAGACGGGGCGAAACCGTCTCGAGACGTGAGACGAATACGCAATAACATAGTTAATGGGCCCTTCATACTAACCGAGACGGTTTTCCGCGTGGTTTCAGATGGAGAATTCAATACGTCTTTTATTCCCATGCGTATTGTAAAACGTGAATACCTCATCATCTTTTTCTGACACTAGAATCTTTGTGTTGTCAATGAAAGAAGCAGTGGATGAATTGTGTGAAGGGGGTGAATGCTGAGCTTTATCATGCTAAACGGATTTCGATGAAATTTTTCACTGAAGAATTGAATGAATTAATGAACTGATTTTTTTTTTTATAATTCATTCAATCATTGCTTATTATACACTAACATAACCCCCATAACGTGGTTTATAATAAGCAATGCTTATTATACACTGTTCACTATTTATAGCTACACTTATATATGTTCGTATTGTGATTTATGGGCCCTAGTTGCCTAAAATAAAAATGATATTGTATTGTTGTATTGTGTTACTGGCGTGACACAATTTATCCCGCTAATAATTTCCATGGAAAATTTCCCAATCTCCTCACGTGTGATCCCCTGAGCACTAGCTAGTACATAATAATTTCATCTCTTAATGCCTCTACGATTAAAGATAAAAAAGCTCTAAAACTTCTCCAAAACACAATGGAATTTCAGAGCAATTTGTAATTCTAATTATTTGAAATAAATTAATAACTAAAAGGTGTATCGTCTGTTTGTCATTCGACGTTTTATGTTTCAATATACGATCGCCAGATGTTCGGGGGATATTACAGAAATCGCACGATTTCTATGCAAAAACATTGGAATATTAGAAAAGGGCATGGAGTCCCGTATGCCTTATATTTAGTGATTGTACGCTGATAATAATAATAGAGCAATATCGGGTTAACCGTATGGTATCTAGCCAAAAGGCTACCGTAGTCATTTATGTACGAAAACAAAGTAGATATTGTGTAATAAGTGTCTGATTATGCAAAATAAATCGTCTCATTATCTTTTTTATGTTCTTTTTTACTTACGTGTCACACTAGGTAAACAAATACATCATAAAGGGTGTAAAACACCTCCTAACGAAGCCGAAAGGCACTGGTTCTCCCTGTCATTGCGATCATTTTTTTGTTCTACACCATACCTGGGAACCTTCTAGTTACGGAGATATTAGGGGTCAAAGTTCCAACTTTTTGACAAGTATTTTTTTAAATACAAGATTTTAATGTACTTTAAACACCTCCACGACTCCCGTACTATTCAATCCGTCCATCAGCACAATGTTTTGAGTGCGTTACATTGAGTTCTACTACCTACAAAAAATGATTTTACACCCCCCAAAAAACGTCGTTTCCCAGCAATAATTTTTGCGTAAAGTTATTTAGTTTCATGTACAGAATGCTTGGTTGACGGCTTCGTGATGAGGTGATTTACACGGTGTATACAAGGTGTTATTTTGCCACTTGTCAAATTCAAGGAGGTAACTATGCTAGTGATTCTCGACCCGAATCAATAATAAAATGGGTAGGTATTTTTTTTTTCTTATTTACGGAAATCGGTAAGTGACAACCACCTATGTTTTAAACGCGGTCCGTCTGATCCTCGCCTTTATAACCTCGCTTACACACATATACAAAAAATCTTGAACCTTTATTCGATAATTTCTTATTCCCTAAACCACGTCAAAGGGGTTATTCTGAAATACTGACAAATTTCGACAACTAAAAAAAGGAGTGTTTTTTGATAATTTACTAGGTACCGTAATTTATATTGATTCTTCGTAGAGTGGTCGCCGGTTCTCAGAATAGTTTCACGTTAAGTTTGGCTCAATCGAATTTAAATTAAAACACCACTCACAAAACAAAGCAGCTGGATAACATGAACTGTGTATGATACAAATACGAGTAGTTACAAACTTGTTGCTTTCATTATAAAAGCTAAAATTTTAATGGGTTCTAGCCTGTGTGCTGTTGTTTATATTCCTGTAACATCACACAGTACCCCGTCGTGCGTCGGTCTGTCCCAGCTTTGTATATGCTATACAGTCAATGAGTACCTAGAAGACAAATTGTAAACTAATGACATTTTAAAGTTTTTTTTCTTTTTTTATTTAATTTATTTGTTAATAATTTTAATAATAAATAATTTAATTTTAATATTTTGCTTTTTGGTTTAATTTATTGTTATTTTAATTAATGTGAATCAAATGATTATGTACCTATGCACTTTTTTATTGATTTAGTAGTTATAATTGAGTTTTATTTATGAGTTTTGAATGTTTTTATTATTTTAAGTTATTAATTAGAGAATATTTGTACGCCGTTCATGGCAAGACATAGCGTTCATATATTACTCGTAATGACATCTGTACCTTTTGGTTTACCTATGTTCAACAAATAAAAATATTTTGATTTGATTTCGATTTTGATTTCAGGGCAGTTAAAATGTTATTAAACTATTCCATTGCGGATTTCTCATTAGTTGCCCGGAGTTAGTACGTTCTTGAAAGACTGCTTAGACCACGTAGCAAAGAAATCATGATCACACTCATAATAACGCCCTTATCCCAATTTATTTGGGGTCGGCGCAGCATGTGTTCTTCTTCCATACTTCTCTATTACTCGTCATCTCATCAAACACAGTCCTCTCTTGCCATATCATCCTTCACACAGTCCATTTGTGCTCGCTAGTTTATCAAACTTTCGCGATAAGGATGAGTCCATCCATCGTTTCTTTGGCCTATGCTAAAATAAAATACTGCTACTTATTTTTGTAAAATCTGTCTACCGTCCAAGAATGACCGTTATAAAAACCAGATATAATATAATATTTTACAACGGCCCAAATGAAAAGGCACCGAATGCCACCGTGGGGAAATATCCGTCGCGGTCCCGCGGTGACGTGCGACCGGACTTATGAATATGTGAGACACCTTTAGTCACTGTTCACACATAGCTGGTACCGAGCATGCTGGCGAAGTGTTTGGTTCTAAGATTTAACCTCCTCTAGATTCCACATAGAAGGCAACTTAAGCGCACCACACATGTATGAATGTGTCGACTAAACGTGAGACTCATGATGACCTATTAAGGTTTATATGTGTTTGGTTGAAATGCGATTCAGCTCGTCCGCGTAGCGCACTGCAACACAAACGTCCCCTTGGTATCTTGGTACCTTGTGAGAATCACCTGTTTCACCTTTCCCTAACAATCTCGAGTACAGTAATGGCCCTGACTTACATTTCATATTTCTTGTGTTCAAACCCAGCCAAGCACTGAACTTTGTGTTATTATTTTCATCACCACTGCTCTCAAAACGGTGAAGGCAAACATCGTGAGGAAAGCGGCATCATCATCATCAGTATAGCCTTTTCCGAACTGTGTTATGGTCGGCTTCCAATCAAAGCAGATGCAGCTGAATGCCAATATTTTAGTACTGTTAAATAATATTTATGCGACAGATACAAGGTGTTGTTTTGCATCCTCGTCAAATTAAAGGAGGTAACTGTGCTAATGATTCTCGTCCCGAATCAATAATAAAATGGGTAGGTCATTTTTATTTTTTTCTCTTATTTACGGAAATCGGTAAGTGTGAACCACCCGTGTTTTAAACGCGGGCCGTCTGATTCTCGCCCTATAACCGCGCTACCACAAATACCAAACAATCTCAAACGTTTATTCGATAATTTCTTATCCCTAAACCACGTTAAGGGAGTTATTCTGAAATACTGACAAACAAAAACAACCAAAAAAATCTGCGTTAATTAATAATTAACTAGGTACCGTTATTTTAATTGATTATTTATGTATTGTGTGACAACCTCCTGAATTTTGACGAGGATGCAGAACAACACCTTGTATAAGCAGTCGCTCCATGAAAAATACCAAAAGAAAAATGGGGAAGAAGACGGATAAAGAGTATGGATGAGTATAACGTATAATCACTATTATTCCCAGCCCCATATAAAGAATCAGTTAATCTGGTACGGATTAATTCGACTCTAAGAGATAAGTCAATGCCGGTCAGAGTCCGGTGTCCTCATGTTGTCCGTACCAACTTGTTCGAACGTCTACCCGGACAGCGGACAATGTGAAAGGAACTTTAAACCGACGCGACGACGAAGAGACTAATCAGAACAATGATCAATCATTGTTACAGCTAATATATTTTGTGTGATTCCTTTAAACGTCAGCGGAATGTGACGGAAAATGTTTGCTGATATTTTTTCTGTGAGGCATTTAGGGATGATTGAAAAAATTGTTTTGTGTGAAGAAAAAATAATGGTTTCTGTTGATAGAATATCGTAAAAATATTTTCTACAGGGAGTTAACGTCTGTACACACAAAAATACTTGCTTTAGCAGGAATTTTTGTACATTTGTTATGCTATCGATAATAGAACCAGACGGTGTTTTGTGTCTTTCACAAAACTTCTCTGCAAGCCATAAGTTTAAGGAATTTTCTAAATCACAACAATTGAAATGTCTGGAAAGACGTCAACAAGACGAAGAAGTAATTCTATATAGTTTCTGCTTGACACCAAAGGAAAAGCCGTGAGTTTATGTACGAACGACTAGAACAGCAAAAATTGGTTCAGTGCCTCAGTGGTAGTGCTCTGGATAAGAACGTAAAGAGCTCAACTGCGACTGATTCACTTTGCTTTGTATCATTTGTATACAAAAGCTACTACACAAAGTTTTCTCATGTCCCCAACGAGTATCGTTTCTAAACATACAGCACCAGAATCGGGAAACTACAAAAATTCTGTTCCAACAAGTTTTGAAACAACCCGTACCTGCGCTCGAACCAAAAATAAACCCATTCTATACCTAATGAAAGATGAAAAAGGTTGAAAGGTACATGACGGTACATTTGTCGAAGTTACCTAAATATTTAGATGTGTCACCTGAACTGAGGACATGATTTCCTCTGAGGGTTACAGATGTGAATGAATGAAGCTTGTGAATGAATATACAACTGCGAATCTTTCTCACTTTATATTCGAAGTCAACGGTAGATCATTAATCTTCATTGAGACCAAATGGTCAAAGATACTTAAGTGAACTTAAGTTACTTGGACTGGTCGTCAGACTTTCGGCCGAGTGACACCTGTAAAGACTGCCAAAGATCTACAAATGACGGCCGGGACGAACGGCAATGTAATGTGGTGGTCATCCATCCACGTACCAACTTAGGCAAGCACGGCATAGCCTAAAATCGAACCGTGTGGGTGCCATTATTTAGCCAAAAGCTCCTCTTATCAATAAATATCGATAAAATATAGAAATTTCGGCATCAGTCCCTTCATCCCTTATAATACCTACCTGTCCATACCTTATATACACTGACCCGGTCTCCAAATCCATACTAATATTATAAATGCGAAAGTCACTCTGTTTGTTTGTATGTTTGTTACCTTTTCACGACTGAACGGCTGATCGGATCTTAATGAAATTTGGCAGGAAGATAGATTTCAACGTGGGGAAGGACATAGGCTATATATCATCACGCTACGACCGATAGGAGCGGAGCACCAATGAAAAATGTGGCGAAAACGGGGAAAATGTGACGCAGACGAAGTTGCGCGGGACAGCTAGTGTATTTTCCTCAGCCTTAGGGATATTTTTCCTCCCACAATATTTGGACGTAACACTTGGAATCACTTTCAAATCCCCAATCCCGGCTTATACCTGGAATATACCGTCTTGTGCTACGGATAAAGGAAAAATAAAGGCAGTATAAACTCTTTATTTTTACGTAGGTAGTTTGCTCACATATATTGAGGTATAGTCTTATACAAGGTGTTGTTTTGCATCCTCGTCTGATTTCAGGAAGTTGTCACAAAAGACATTAATAATCACTCAATTAAAATTACTGTTTCTAGTTTAATATTACTACACGCTGATGTTTTTGGTTGTTAGTATATCAGAATAACCCCCATAACGTGGTAATAAGAAATTATCGAATAAACGTTTGTATTTTTTGTATGTGTGGAAGCTCAGTTATAGGGCGAGGATACACACATACATACCTATATATAAATACATACCGAATTTCGGAAAGAAGAAAAAAAAACCTTTATTATTAATTCGGGACGACAATCATTAGCATAGTTACCTCCTTGAATTTGACGAGGATGCAAAACAATACCTTGTATAAGAACTTGTTACTAAATATTTTATTATTGTTTATGTGCCGTCTTAATTTATTGATATATTTCCTTTATTCATTTTACATCTTATTTTATATATTTTTAAATATTTCTTAAAAACAAATAAGGTAAAAAAAAAAAACATTTAAAAATATAAAAAACAGGTTTCCGCCGGTATCGGGAGCAGGGTCCAAGCTACCGGTGGTTAGGGCTGCTGAGACAGGAACCTCCTCACAATGCGGGCCGTATCAAGGAGTACTGCCTTCTGAATCTGGCTCTTGATCCAACTGCTAAGTGAGAGCTTCGACAGATGTTCGTCGAGGCTCTTGGCCATAAGACCATTGCCGTCTTAATTTATTGATATATTTATTATTAGCCTTTAGTGTTTTTTTTTTCGTTAATTGACATTTCGATTACCTTATACTATTCTGTATGCCTTCTGGCCTGCCTTATTTATAACTAGCTGTCCCGCGCAACTTCGTTTGCGTCACATTTTCCCCGTTTTCGCAACATTTTTCATTGCTGCTCCGCTCCTATTGGTCGTAGCGTAATGATATATAGCCTATGTCCTTCCCCAGGTTGAAATCTATCTTCTTGCCAAATTTCATTAAGATCCGATCAGCCGTTTAGTCGTAAAAAGGTAACAAACAAACAAACAAACAGATTGACTTTCGCATTTATAATATTAGTATGGATATCTGTATATTTTTACCCTATGCTCACAAAATGATTAAATGAATTTGAATTTGAAAAAACATTATCAATATGCAAATTCTCCAAATCCAAGGCAAATATGACTTGGCTCTTCACAGAAATGGGAACAAGCCTTTGGCTTTGACGCTCGCCCTGTCATTATAACTTGGAACCCTCACGTCTGAATGCATCGATTAATTTGGTGGTCTACCTTTATATTTCTCATGGACTTTGATACCCTTTGTTTCGAAATGGGTATATTTGATTCCAATTGACTGTGTTTAAATCATAAGGATCTGTGATGTCTTGTCCTCAGCACAAGTGGTTCCGGGTAGTCCAGCGAAACGTACCAGTGGGGTAACGGTTATAGGTGAGTAATTCCTAAAATAGTTCGATGTAGGTACTAAGGAGTTAGGTGACGGTCTGTTACTTTTCACCCTTATGCCCTTAGTAATAAGGTTGAAAAGTGGTCGACCGTCAGTGAACTCGGTAGTACTTTATAAGCCACACAACCAACATAACATATGTTTCTATTTACACTAGAAAGAAGAAATAAAATAGGTTTTTCTTTGGCACGAGCCACAGTTGCACACAATATTATACAAAAGTAACAACAAAAAAACAGGCCAAGTGCGAGTCGGACTCGCACAGGCCCCCTTGAATATTGATTTTATTCTGATTTTAGTATTTGTTGTTATAGCGGCAACCGAAATACATAATCTGTAGACATTTCAACTGGCTAACTATCATGGTTCATGATATACAGCCTGGTGACAGACGGACTGCGAAGTCTCAGTAACAGGGTCCCGTTTGACCCTTTGGGTACGGAACCCTAACAACCGATAGTTATTGTGTGTCTCACGGCTGCGCCAAATAGGCCCTAGTCATGTTTAAGTCCCTTGCAAACCTATTAACCTAGAAAACTCCAGACTACCAAAGCGATTGTATTAATGGCAACTAAGAAAATCACTTTGACCGACTTGAGGATCATTTCCAGGACCTGACGTATTAAAACTCAATTAGCCTCTAATCTGAATCTCAAAATTCCAAAAACTAATATCAAACACGGTATTAAAAAGCGATCCGAAAACAATTGAAAAGCGATCCGGAAAGCAAACTCGAAAGAAATCCCGTTTTCAAACGAATATAGGAGAGCAAGTAATTTCATGCAACTTGCAAGGCAGGTGTTCGGAGACTCGGCATTGAGCTGATATTGGATTTATGCTAATGTTTATTTACCCGGACGGGGGTTGTCCGTGGATAAAATTCCCGGAATGAAATACCCGATATTTTCGTGATACGCCCAATGAAACGCCTATTGGGACCCGGTATTTGAGACTACGTCGGCTTTGTTATATGATTTTGTGTTTTGCCTGTTCTATTTTTTTCTGGAAGGTTTTATTTCTGATTTTGTTAGGTAAATATATCATTATTTGCCTATGCGATTGTAGATAAAAATCAGATCAAAACCTTATTTAGTTTTAACGTGATTTCAACGCCTCTGTAAAATAACATTAAATAGTAGTTAAGGTGTTTTGAAAAACGTAAAATAACCAGACAGCTGTGTCACAAAACTAAACTAGGAAAAAATAGACTTTAAAGAGGGATACACATTTAAACAATTGCCAATATTTAACATTATAATTTTTGGAAAGGAAGCACATTCTTGTAGACCATTTCTCGGTGTCTGATTCTATTTTTATATATTATTATATTGAATGATTTTATTTTTTATTATTTTTATACATTATTATATTGAATGATTTTATGTTTCCCAAAAGAGGAATGTTTTTTTTGGACAGGCTGATGTATCTTTTAATGAAATAGAATTATGTAATGACATTATGTGTATACGTTTAGGTACTCTAAGTACTTTCCGTAACTGATGAATTGAGCGTGTAAAAATATACGGTCTAGCTTAGAGGTTTGTGACTGAAACCATACAAGGTGTTGTTTTGCATCCTCGTCAAATTCAAGGTGGTAACTAAGCTAATGATTCTCGTCCCGGATCAATAATAAAATGGGTAGGTGATTTTTATTATATTTTCTTAATTACGGAAATCGGTAAGTGTGAACCACCCGTGTTTTAAACGCGGCCTGTCTGATTCTTGCCCTAAAACCTCGCCTACACTCATACAAATAATCTCAAATGTTTATTCAATAATTTCTTATTCCCTAACCACGTTAAGAGGGTTATTCTGATATACTGACAAAGTTAAATAACCAAAAAAAAACAGCTTTTATTAATAATAAACTGGGTACCGTAATTTTCATTGATTATTTATGTCTTTTGTGACCACCTCCTGAATTTGGACGAGGATGCAAAACAACATCTTGTATTGTATGAAACCTTTAACATTATTATTAATATTATACATACTAGCTGTACCCAGCATGCGTTGCAATGCACTTTTTACTACCCACCTACCCTATACTACCTACCCTACCCGACGCTACCTACCTACCTACTCTACCCTACCCTACCTACCTACTCTACCCTACCCTACCTACCTACTCTACCCTACCCTACCCTACCCTTACTACCTACCTACCCTACCTACCTACCCTACCTACCTACCCTACCTACCTACCCTACCTACCTACCCTACCTACCTACCCTACCCTACCTACCTACCCTACCCTACCTACCTACCTACCCTACCCTACCTACCTACCCTACCTACCTACCTACCCTACCTACCTACCCTACCCTACCTACCTACCCTACCCTACCTAACCTACCCTACCCTACCTACCTACCCTACCCTGCCTACCTACCCTACCCTACCTACCTACCCTACCCTACCTACCTACCCTATCCTACCTACCTACCCTACCCTACCCTACCGTATCCTATGTCCTTCTCCTGGTTCTAAACTACCTCCCTGCCAATTTTCAGCTAAATCGGTTCAGCCGTTCTTGAGTTATAAGTGAAGTAACTAACACGACTTTCTTTTATATATATAGATTATAAAAATTTTGATCGATTTTGAGTCTTTAACTGCATAATAGGGAACACTCCCTGTTTTACTACTATTTTTCTTGGTGTATGGCACATTGGAAGATGTCATACATTTATTGACGGAATGTGTGACTTAGAAAGCTCAAGATATACAACGTGCAACAAAAGGGGTTTTACAAACATCGTATTAGCGAAAAAAATATCTGATGCCCCATACATTTGGGTCGAATAGGGATGGTGACTAATTTTTTTTTAATTGTCTATCGGGTAGATTATTAAAAAGTGTTTGACACGTATTTTTTCTTTTTTCACGTAATCGTAAAATTACGGAGATATTTTGAGTTGAAATGGCGCATGACGTCACGGCACAGTACATTTTATACCTAGTTGTGACGTAATGAGCCCCCACTCTCAAACTTTAATGCGTTTTAACTAAGTATTTTTTTGTTAACTTGATAAAACAAAAAATACGTATCTAATATTTTTGTATTACCTGATTGACGGACAAAATAGAATTTCGTGTTCTTTACCCAGTCATCATGCCTATTGGTATTGAAATTTTGTATGGGGCAGCTGATATTTTTTTTGCTATTACGATGATTGACCGATGGAGAAACATGTTCAGTTTGATGGTGCGTAGCACACCCTTAAGTATGAATATACCCTTTTTGTTACACGTTGTAAGTATAATTATGTACGATGTTTGTATGTTTCATAATATTAACTCTGGAGCTGCTCATAATCTAATTACGTTTTACGTTATAAGGTCCCATTAGACTGGCTTGTACCTATTTGTATTAAATCCCAAATAACAAATAAAAATAAGAAAAACTTGAAACCAACCGTCAGTAGAATTCTTCAGCTGACATGCTCCAATATCACCTTACACATCCTCAACAACTCCATAGATCACGCATACACCATGAATCTCGCATAAGTAGCTATTAATAAGCTTCTATGTGTTATTTGCGTTGGTGCCGAATGGCCCTGTTTACTTAAACCGCGAGACAGGTCCGCCCGTGTATAATTAGGTTCCGTATATTGATTCGTTCTAGTTCTTGGTTTGGCACGAACTGGCCTATCTTGTGGCTTGTTGCACAGAAGTGACTCGAAAACAAATTTTAGTTCTGCCCCGTAAAAGAACTGTAGTACATGGATTAGTGATCTTTCGTTTTTTTTTATTTATTTTATAATCACGAGGATGGCAACTTTGCACCTACCTTATTGAAACCTTTCAAAAGTAAGTTTCGTGGTTGCCTGACAGAAAACGTTGCAGACTTAACCACTGCATAAAACAAGCTTGGAAAATATGATACGGATCTTTTTTAAACTAGGTATATTCCTAATCATAAATAAACATAATTTCCATGAAGTCAAGATCCATAAATATTTAAGAAAAGTTGTTAATTGATAAACAAACTTAACCAAATCCCCGACTGTAAAAACAGCTTACCAAAATCCCTTAAAAATCTCCAACTCAGCAAAACCGACTTATCTGCTTGAACATTTCATCGGCGGAATGGATCTCTAAAGATGATTTTTCAAGGGGAATTCATTACCATTACAAAGGAGTTCGGAAAGACTACCGTTATCTGGAAGAGGCAGACGGTGGAACTTTCTGTTTACTCTTCATAGAGACGTGGATAAGTGTCACTTTGAACGCTTGAATAAACACGATAAGTTAATAGGTTAACATATTTGGTATATTAAAGGTTTTCGGAAAAGTTTTGGTAAGAGGTGGAAGAGACATAAATAAAGGTACGTAAGCCCCTTTTCACACGCTTCCCGAAAGTTATCTTCAGGTATTATAGGGTATAAAAATTTCCTTAACGAAAAACATACAAGATGTAAACGGACTGTTTAAGAACCCACCATTCTGTATATCAAACTAAGTAACTCTACGCAAAAATTATTGCTGGGAAACTACTTCTTTTTGGAGTAAAAAGTCACTCTAATACGGTAGGATTCAATGAACCATACTCAAACCATCATTGTACTGACGGATGCATTGAATAGCACAGGCAGGCAGGCAGCTACCCCAGCCACGAGTATGACGTCTTAAAACATTATTTTTTCATTCTTATTCCAGAGTGGAAAAGAGATGGAGCTAGAGGACCTGTATAGCTCCGTCTCTTTCCCACTCTTGAATAAGAATGAAAAAATAATGTTTTAAGGCATCATGGTAGGCCAGCAGTAGTCGTATAAGTATTTAGAGTTACGTTATGTCATCAAAAACTTTTTTTTAACTTGCGAATATTTTTTTAACTTTTTACCTCGAATATCTTCGTAAGAAGAAGGTTCCCAGTTATGTTCCAGAGCATAATAATATCGCAATGACAGTGGCTATCGACTTCGTGATGGGTCTTTTTACCCCATTATCAGGCAAACAACGCCGTGAGCCACAATAATTATCACGACCGATAAACAGAGTTTTTCGGGGTATAGGGTTTCACTAATAGTAAAATTTTGTAGCAGTTATAATTTCAGTTTAATTAAAATCATACCTTGATCTTTAATGGTATAGTTTATAACAAATTTGCTCATAAAGGGTCTCATATTTCACCAATTTCGGTATCGTAATGTATCTCAGTACGCACTAGTGCGGTAATGTAAACTAAAACGCACGGTTTATCAAAATGCTCTGTCAAAACGAACGGTACTTTTTTAAATCTTAGCAAAGAGTTTTTATGTGAGAAAAGTGGTCAACATTTTATGAATAAAATTACCTTGGGAGATAAAATATAATAAACTAGCTGTACCCAGCATGCGTTGCAATGCACTTTTTACTACCCACCTACCCTATCAGACCTACCTACCCTATCCTACCTACCCTACCCTACGCTACCTACCTACCCTACCCTACCTACCTACCCTACCCTACCTACCTACCCTACCCTACCTACCTACCTACCCTACCCTACCTACCTACCCTACCCTACCTACCTACCCTACCCTACCTACCTACCCTACCTACCTACTCTACCCTACCCTACCCTACCCTTACTACCTACCTACCCTACCCTACCTACCTACCCTACCCTACCCTACCTACCTACCCTACCCTACCTACCTACCCTACCCTACCTACCTACCCTACCCTACCTACCTACCTACCCTACCCTACCTACCTACCCTACCCTACCTACCTACTCTACCCTACCTACCTACCCTACCCTACCTACCTACCCTACCTACCTACCCTACCTACCTACCCTACCTACCTACCCTACCTACCTACCCTACCCTACCTACCTACCCTACCCTACCCTACCTACCTACCCTACCCTACCGTATCCTATGTCCGTCTCCTGGTTCTAAGCTACCTCCCCACCAATTTTCAGTCAAATCGGTTCAGCCGTTCTTGAGTTATAAGTGAAGTAACTAACACGACTTTCTTTTATATATATAGATAAACATTTAATTCTTTAATTTAATCAATTTTGACCATAAATTACAACCATTTGTAACAAAACATAAAAATATTAATTTACTTACATACTGGCTGTTTTTGTGCCTTTGTCTTAAAAAATAAGCGCGCATCGCTAATTTCATAATTTGTGAACAAGTAAAAATTATTCCGCGTGCTTTTTCTTTTCGCTGTATTGTTTTTATTTCAAAATATCGTCCGAGTTTTATTTATTTCCTCGCAAATATGTTATAAAACGTCGTATGACATACGTGCGCTTTGATAATTACAGCATATCGCCTCGGCTATAATTTTCAACTTACCGCACTTATATCATAATGTACTATTACCTACATTTCTCTATGGGCGCAGTGGTCACATCTGTTAATAGAAAAAAAAAACGAAATAGACTTCTTTTTAGTTAAAGCCAATCTAAACAAACAAGAATGCCATCCAACGTGGTGCAATGCTGCCAGCCGTCTGGCCTCTGGGCACCTATTGTCAGCGACATGGACGAATTTTAGACACTCTGTATTTTTTTTTCTCATTTATTAAGTGATCTTTTCTCACTCATTTTAGAACTATTTATAGTATGTAAAAACCAGTTTCTTTTCCAATTGGCAAACTGTGCAACAAAATGTAAGCACGATTTCCGAGAACAGATAAGCTCGCACGAACGCGGTGCGAAGATGTCACGGAAATTCCATCAATTTCAAAACATCAATTGTAGTTTGTAACTGCCAACCAGAATTGTTTTCAATTAACAAACTGTGCAACTACATGCACGAACGCGGGAATTCTGTATAAGCTACGTAGCTCTCGGCCAATTTCAAAACAGCAATTGAATATCCAGTTTGGAAATATTTGTTTCGCACATGCATAAATATTTAGTTGTTTTTTAGGGTTCCGTACACAAAGGGTGAAACGAGGCCCGAAAACAGAATAAAATGAATATTTAGGGGGGCTCCCATCCGCGGGAGACGCCCCAGGCGTCGGGGGGCAACCAGTGGCCCCCGGCCACCGTAGGCGCGGGCCTGTGGACGGTGAGTAATGGGCTAGCTCACCGTCCGTCCGTCTTATGACGACAGGCCGTGCCGACGGCGCGTTTGTGTTCCACGCGCGCCTCAAGGAGATGTCAGCAAATCGGAAGGGGTCCGAGAGGGCCGATGCCTGCCAGGGCTGCGGGTTGTTCGAAAGAGATACCGTGGCCCTGGAACACAAAGGGCTAAGAAGGAACATGGATGGGTTTTAGTCACTCAAGTCTGACACTCCCTCCCGCTCCACCCAGAGCAGGAGAAGTCATTTGATGATTCCCCATCTTAAAAAAAAAAAAGGGGGCTCCCATACAAAATGTTTTATTGGGAGTTACCATGTCTGCCGCCTGCCCAATGAGCTATGGGCCAAAATAACCACTTTCTGGCGTCGCAGCAGGCCTCGTAGAAGATGGCGGAACGAGCTAGACAAGACCAGCGACTGTGGTCCACAATGGCCCTGGATCGAGACAATTGGGAGTCATGGGCACTGCTGGGCCGTGGGATAACGCAGGCTAACAGTATCAGTATCAGATACTTATTTATGCTGGCGCTAAGGAATAGTTGTCATTTGTAGATCTTTGACAGTCGTTACAACTGTTACAAGTAGTCAGAAGCCGAAACTCTGATATCCAGTCTTAGCAAGGGGTTTCGTATTACCCAGTAAGGGTTGTGGAGGTCAGATAGGCAGTCGTTTCATGTAAAATACCTACAAGGGAGGAGGTGTATAAAGTATTTTTTTTTTTTTTTTTAAGTTTTAAAAAGTGTTTATCTTTGACCTCCAACATCTCCGTAACTAGAAGGTTCCCAGGTACGGTCAGAACAAGAAAATGATAACAATGACGGGGAGAAAATGCCGTTTGGCCCATTTTACAATAGGTAAAGTAAAATAAGTGACATTCAGTTATCAATATCTGAAGTCACCTAGTCTATCTAGATAGGTTATTTTTGTTTGTTATTGGGTTTGTCAACTTATGTGAATTATAGGATTTAGGAACCATAATTACCTATAAATAATACAAAACTGTTACTAAGTGGTCTGACAGTAACTGACAGTCAGACTGAAAGCCAACCCCAACAAAGTTTGGGGAAAAGCTAGGCAGATGATCATGATGCTAAGGAATAGTTTTGTACATATTCTCGAAGCTAGAAATGTTCTAACTTACGGCTACGTTACGTTTACGTTCCGCATTCGTACTAGGGCATCAGAACTGTGTGAACCGGTTCGTAACCACTTTCAGGAACGAAATCTTTGTTTATCTACTCTCGCTAACTAAGAGGATTTCATATGTTAAACTCAATAGCTGTGTGGTTTTCAGCGGAATTCGTACTGAATTTCTTAGTATTTTTAACTAATAAAAACGTGCCTTTTTGATGTTGTTCCACTAGTATTGAGATGGATGATAGAATTAGTAGGTACTTGGTTTTTAAACATTTTATAAATGATAATGATTTTAAAAGCGAACAGAAGATATCAGGATGCCTTGGAAGGCGTTATCACAACTGGAAATGGAAGTAATGGGGGAGCCTTTTCCAAGGATTAGGACAGGTTGGTCTAGCATATTTTTGAACTGAAACTTGTTATGCGACTTCCAACAAGTTTAACGCTACCATGGAGGGGGAATATTTTCTAAAACTCACTAAGAGATACAGATACAGATATACAGAGATACAGATTTGTATTACAAGATTTGTGACTACGTAGTTCTACTAGGTACGTAAGATGGCGTGCAAACAGTCATGCATTCGACTCTTCGGTGTGACCAGCCTTCTCTCGATTTCCATGAGTAGAATAACCTCGATAAACGTATGTAATAATTTTGTAATAAAAATAATACAACAAGAAAACAACAAAATATTATTTAGAAGCTCAATAAAATAACGAGAGTGAATGCGTGGCAGTCGAACGCATGCGTGTAGTATTACGAAGTTTCACTTCTTCCGCGCGGAGGGACTCCACGCACTATTTTTTGTATTTTCTTTTTCTACTACTTCTTTCGTTATTGTGTGGTTAATGCCTAACTTAGTCACAGAGTTTTTTATGCCACCCTTGAGCCTTTGACTTGGCTTTACATGCCATCGAGAAATATATCTCAGGCATACTGTTTTCCTCTCGACGTTTTCCTTCACCGAAGCAAGCGATAATTATCCAATACGCAACGCACATCTCAAAATCTGAGGTCTCTTAAGTTCGAACTCAAGACCTATGATTTGGCAGTCCGACGGTCACACCACTAGGCTATCACTTTAACCCACGAACAAAAAGGGAGGGGTGTTATAAGTTTGACGTGTGTATCTGTGTATCTGTGTGTCTGTCTGTGGTATCGTAGCTCCTAAACGGATGAACCAATTTTGATGAAATTGATTTCGTTTGAAAGGTGTTTTAATCGAGAGTGTTTTTAGCTATGTTTTGAGAAAATCTGCTCAGCCGTTTGAAGGTCATCACCTCTTTTCTAGTTGAAGGGAAATTAACCATTTCCACAGGTCTGGTCGATTCGAAATTTGAAATCTTGTCACTTGTCACCATGGACATCGCCAAAGGGAGTGAGTGCAACCCCCCTCCCCCCAGTAACTCGTTTTTTTTTTTTAAATTTTGCTGTTTTCGTTAATTGGCGAGATGACACGCAACACAGAGAAAAGTGGAAGCAATGGGGGAGGCCTATGCCCAGTATTGGGACAGTCAAGGCTAAGATTAAACAATATTAGTTAAAAAAGCATGAAATAAAAATTAAATAATCCTAGCGTCTTAGCGTCGGGGGTCCGCTTTGTTTTGTGCTTGTACTAAGCGGTCTACTTAGCGGTCCCCCGACGCTAAGACGCTTGGATTATTTTATTTCTGGTTTTTTAGAGGTTTTTTGTGTCGGAGGTTTTTTAAATTTTTAATTAAATTTTTCTTTATTATCTACTACTTGCACAATGGCGTCAATTACAAGAGCACATTATCATCGTGTTCACTGCTAAAACAAACTAGATATTTTGAACCTCCAACCATCCTAATTACAACGATAATACTTCTTTTAAATCTATCTCATTAATCTTTTCCTTTGTTGGCAGTTTTTTGCTCCACTATTGCAACGTGATTATTACTTAGAACTTCAGCCATGTGTTCATCCATTCACTCACAATAAAAGACGATTCGTTCGACATTTATTCATGGAAATAAATTTATAAGTTTTGTAAGGATGCAGTAGAATGAAACTACTGAGAGTCACTTTGTTGCCTACAGTGATATCCTAGACCTAACCCAAGAACAGCTCTGATTTTTCGGATTCATGTGCGTATTGCATAATTATCACTTGCTTCGGTGAAGGAAAACGTCGTGCGGAAAGCAGCATGCCTGATAGATATTTCTGGACGGCATGTAAAGCCAAGTCAGAGGCTCATGGGTGGCATAACAACTAAAGTCTATGTTAGGTTCTAACCTCGCGATAAAGACAGAGAAGATTTAAAAATGCTACTTTTAAACTTAAATTTGTAAAAAAAACTCATAACATAAAACACTCTTTTTTTCATATAAGTCTGTAAGTAAAATCACCAGCTGATACCATAAATCGTACCAGACGATATTTTAATAAAGAAAATGGAATTGAAACTGAAAGAAAAAACCTCTAAAGTAACGACTCGATATCTCCAGTTATCTCAATATGAAGCTTTCACTCGTTTTGTTCGTCCCCAACATAATTGGCCGAACATACATAGACAGCCCGACTAGTCGAAGAGCTCACTAAACCAACCAAGCAATCCAATCTCAACTAAATCTCGAAACGTACTTTAGGAGCTTGAGAAAGTATAAATCTACCTAAAACAACACGTCCCCCTTACCCAGACGTTGTAATACGGCGATGAACACAATCCATTGCCTTTTTAGTGCCGTCTTATTACCGGGGGGAGTGCGTTGACCAAGCAATGAACGCGGGGCGCGTAGTTTGGTAATTCCGAGTGACATTTCGGGGTAGGTGAGACGTTTTATATCGATCGGGCTTAGTTTTATGAATGGCTGGCTTCGTTCTCGCTGGGTAGTCAACCCCCTCCCACCCCGCCCTCTGGCGCCACCCCTGTGACACCTGGAGGCAGTTCGGTAAGAGAGTACCAATTTAGCCAGCTGATTTGTGGTGTGATCATTAGGCAAGCGATTAACTTAAATGGGGGAGACAGGAGTGATGTTTATAATTAAAACTTACTTTTATTCATCTTTGGTAATTTTCTGCCCGTTATGTTTATGCGTTGCTATTGTCATAATTATTTACTAAACAGTGATTATTGTTATATTGTACGTGGACGAAGTCAAAAAAAAATGTTAGGATCGGAGCTGGTGGTGTTCTGTAGTTCTGCCTAATCTCATGGGGAAAAAGAGTGAATTTATAAACGTATTTAATATAGGAAACGGATTCCGGCAATCATTTAACATTTCTTTTTGGTATTTTACAAAAAAAAAATGATAAATATAGGTACTTACTCAATAAATAAACTTATTAAAAAAATACATACGTATTATATCATCATTCTCAACTATGTTAGGGTCGGCTTCCAGTCTTACCGGATCCAGCTGAATACCAGTAATTTAACATGAAGCGACTGCCTATCTGACCTCCACAACCCAGTTATTACAGGGTAATACGACACCCCATTTAACATAAGTAACACATTTTCGACATAAATACCGATAAAACTAATTGAACGAAAACATCGACTTGAACGCGTTCTGCTCTGGAAATTCATTCATTCATTCATAATGCGAAGTTCGTGTCGCGTATGCCAACAAATTTCAGCCATTTTCATCATCTTAAAACTTACTAAGTACTTAGAAGAAAATCTGAATATATATAAATTACGTGTCACGTTGTTTGTCCACGATGGACTCCTAAACTACATAACCGATTTTAATCAAATTTGTACACCGTGTGCAGTTTGATCCAACTTGAAAGTTAGGATAGCTTACATCTCAATTTATAGTCGCAATATTATTTTATTGCAATAAGTTAGAAATAAATCTAATCTAATATACTAATAATAAAGCTAAAGAGTTTGTTTGTTTGCTTGAACACGCTAATCTCAGGAACTACTGATCCGATTTGTGTTAAATTCTTTCAGTGATAAATAGCCCATTTATTGAGGAAGGCTATAAGCTATATATCATTACGCTACAACTAAAAGGAGCGGAGCAGCAATGGAAAATGTTGCGAAAACGGGTAAAATGCGACGCAGACGAAGTTGCGCTGGTCAGCTAGTATAATATAAGTAAATGATGTATTCGACTGCAAAATTTGATATTATGTTCGTAGATAAACAGGTAAATGAAAACTTAAACAATTCGTTTTTAATCTCACTTCATGCTGTTATTAATCACTATTATTATCCTCTTTATATATCTCTATCTCACCTGTAATCCCCAAAAGGCTGGGCAGATGTGTAAGTATAGTAAACATACATTTCACCGGTTAAGTTTAAGGCCCATGTAATAGGGTTCGAGCCTATTGCCATCAACCGGGCACATATCCAGCCTCCAGACCGCTACAGAGAAATCCTTGATTAAAAAAAACTATCGATTTGCGATCGGCCGACCGATATTAAAATTTAAACCAAGACCATATGATGTTTGTTTAGTCTGTACCATAGACGATTATATTGTGGAAAAAAAGAGTTATATTTCAGCGTGATCGACTGTCTACTGATAACGACTAGCTGGGCTACCATGACATCTTAAAACATTCTTATTCAAGAGTGGGAAAGAGATGGAGCAAGACAACCTGATAGCTCCGTCTCTTTCCCACTTTGAAATAAGAATGAAACAATAATGTTTTAAGACGCGATAGTTACCCCCCTGATCATTATAAAATTCCTTATTCACCAACATCATCCATAACCTGACTTCAGCTACTGCTGGTTCTAGGCCTCTGTTTGCTTGCCAGCCTCATTCAGGTTTATATTCCCTCATACTAATTTATTTAGGAGGAGCTCGTGGCTATATAACAACAGCCGCACGGGTCGCTCTTTAAGGTTTGGGTGCTTGCCGAGGTTAGTCCGTGGAAGGGTGACCATAATTACATACCGAGTTTCCGCCGTGCCTCGGAAAGCACGTTAAGCCGTTAGTCCCGGCTGTCATTTGTAGATCTTTGACAGTCGTTACGAGTAGTCAGAAGCCAAAAGTCTGACATCCAGTATTACCAAGGGGTATCGTATTACTTAGTTACTGAGTTCTGGAGGTCAGATAGGCAGTCGCTTCATGTAAAATACTGGTATTCAGCTGCATCGGGCAAGATATTCATTATCTTCTATGAACAGTTATTTCCAAAATGCATCGGAGCCGAGATATACAGGGTAAATTTTTCTAGTGGGTGGAACGCCAATCCGGAACTATGAAGAATAACGGAAAACACTCAAAAGAGTCTCGAGCCCGATTTTGATAAATATTAAAACTGCATCATTACTTTATTAAAAAATCAATATTCCTAGCCAGGAACCGAACCTGTTGATTTTGAAAAAATAAGACTGTATTATTACACGATTCGATAGCGTTACTGCTAAGGATCAAATTTTGGGAAGTAATGACATACAAAACGATAGGAAAGAGTTCATTTTTGATAAAATGTGTACATAACAATTTACAGTTGCAAACAGCAGTAATCAACGAACAACAACTGTGACATCAGATTATTTAAGCTCCGATATAATTTTGGGCATAATTCTTTTAGGAGTCATTATAATTATATATTCGACTATACGTTAGCAACAATTATCTTTTGGCCACTGTGAAAAAAAAACATGCCACTCTGGTTCATACAAACTTACCCAAACCCATTTCTTCGTTCGGAATGAAATATCTGAATACGTGCTGCTCGTTCGTGCGTCGATATGCCTTCCATCCTGTATACAAGGTCAAACGTCTATACAGACATCATAAACGACGCACAGGTACCAGGACATCAAAAGATTCAAAGAGGTGGAAGTTAACACAAGGCACGTGTAAGAATCGTAGCACGTGACTTTAAAAGCAGGAAACGCGTTCCCATGAAAATGCAAAGTAAGGGACCAATTAGAATGTACTGAATGAAATTTACATGATTTTAAGGTAGATAGAGGTAAATTGGACCTCCTCTTTATGTGTGCCAAAAATGAACGAGACTGTTGTCAAACAGTAAATGAAAATTTAATCAACATGTTGTCATTGCTTGACCTCAGCATGACCTAGTCAATAAATTATAGTTTTAAATAAAAACAAAGAAGACGTTTTAGAATCGGCAAACTCTCTCATTTGATTCCCATATCATAGGAATGCATTAAAAATAACTAGTTCGCTGTCTTTGGAAGTCCGCCATATTGGATTTAGAATGACGTCGCTTAGCTAACCCTGCATTGTCATCAAAATAAACATGTATGCATAATTTCAGCCCAATCAGAAACCGGGCAGTTGATCAAATTAAACTTCATATTTTTTTTTAATAGTTATGAAAGAGTGTTAAAAAACTTGAGAGGTGTCAAGGGACACCCGGATGGAACGAAGTAGCTTTCACGTACATAATATCAATACATTTTAGATTTAAGTTAGTGTGCGAAAAATAAAATATTTAACTTAAGGAAGATTAATCCTTAATTCGAAGCAATACGTCTTACTTAACTGCACAACCGAATTTGTACTTTGTAGTTCGGTCACTCAAAATAATAATCATATCTATCCTTACTCACATGCACACCCCAATTGTACGTAATTTAAGGAAATTTCAACTTTATTTTAAAGAAATAAAGCTTACAATAGCTTACTATAGCAAAAAGTGTCGTGACAACTTTTCGTAAGCCGTCTAGCCCCCTTTCACAACGTGCGATAAGGAACTTCGTTCCAAAAATTAGTAAAATAATTCTTTAATCTAAGTCAACTTTCATCCGTCGGATGGTTAGGTTAGAACAGTTTAGTGACCGATACTTAAACACGTGATTGTACTCATGATAACAAACATCTTTCCCAAAGAATTTTTTTTTATACTCATTCACTTATATCAAAATAATACATCAGCCGTATGAAATTCGCAAGCGCGGCTGTAGCCTATCAGCTTGTGATAAAATTGAACGAGGAAAAAAAAATTTCTTTGGGAAAGTAGTTTGTTATCACGAATATAATCAGGTGTTTAAGTCATCATCTGCCTAGCCTTTTCCCAAACTATCTTGGGGTCGGCTTCCAGTCTAACCGGATGCAGCTGAGTACCAATATTTTACATGAAGCAACTGCCTATCTGACCTCCACAACCCAGTAACTGGGTAATACGATACCCCTTGGTAAGACTGGATGTCAGACTTTTGGCTTCTGACTACTCGTGACGACTGTCAAAGATCTACAAATGACAGCCGGGACCAACGGCTTAACGTGCTTTTCCGAGGCACGGAGGAAACTCGGTATGTAATAGGGGATAAACAATTTTTTTTTTCTTTGTCCGTCGGGTAGTTTATTGAAAAATATTGGACACGTATTTTTTCTTTTTTCACGTAGTCATAAAATTACGGAGATATATCGAGTTGAAATGGCGCATGAAGTCACATATAGGTAAGTTTTATACCTACATGTGACGTATTAAGCCCCCACTCTCCAACTTTAATGAGTTTTAACGAAGTAATTTTTTGATATTTTGATAAAACAAAAAATACGTGTCTAATATTTTTGTATTACCTGTCTGACGGACAAAATAGAATGTCGTTTTCTTATAATAATAATAATAATAATAATATTTATTTATTTTCAGGCAACTTTGGCCCATAGATATATACCTTACAGCCTAACATACATATGATAAAATACAATTTGTGTTAGTAAATAAAACCTTAAAACTACATGTGTTAGTAGCACTTCACTTGCACACTACGTCACTGTGCGTTCGTGTGGCACTTGTCCGCGGAAGCGACGGAACACCACTCCCTGCGGCCAAAAGTCCTCTTGCAAGACGAGGTGCAGATAGCAAGTTGGTATTCGCACCACGAACGCCTTAAAGTTGACGTTGCGGCGCGACTCAAGCAGCTGCACTCTCGCCACGTAGTTGGTCTTCTGGCGCACGTACTCCACGATGTCCTCCGCCGTAGTGGTGTAGTGTAGGCGGGAGATGTACACCGGAGTGTTCGGCTTCGCGGCACGAATAGGCACGTTGGGCTCCGAAGGAGCCTTGCCGCAGCGGTTCTTGTTGGTCCGTTGACGGCGTTTCCTCCTCAACACCGTCACAAAACCATCATCAGCCCCAATCGGTGCCTTTTCCGGGACGGGCTTCCCAGCGGGAGCAGTTTTGCCCGCGACTACGCTAGCAAAATCTACAGGAACTTGCCGAGATTTTGCAGACGCTGCAGAGACAGGCAGCGGGTCATGCGGTCGTGCGGTGGCGAGGCGAGGAGCCACAGGGACGGGAGCGGGGCAGCGGGGCGCACGAGGAGCGCATTCCGCAGGCTCAGCATTCTTCGGCGAGGACGGCGACAAAACTGCTGACGCAAAACTGGCCGATGATACATCGAGGCCAGCTCCGCGACGCGTGTTTACGTTCGATGCACCCGACGGTGACCCAGATACCGTTGCCTTTTGACGCAACTGCTTGACTTCGTTGCGTAATTCGGCGACGGCATTTTGGGATGCATCTAACTTCTTCTGCACATCCGCTAGACTTGCCTTAAAAAGAACGATGTCCTTCAAAAGGCTAGTTACATCGACGTGGTCGAATGTGACGGGAGGGAGCTTGTTCAAGTCCTTCGCCACGAACGTCGGCACGTCGTCTGGGTCGGTCTCCTTTAGAAGCGTGATTATGTCTTGTATGCTTTTCTTTGTCCCGTCACGCCGGCGGGACACCATCTGGTCACTTTTGTTAAGCGACCGGTACAGGAGCAGCTTCGCAGCAGCAATGTCTTCTTCACTGAAGTTCGTCGCGCAGATTTGGACTGCGGACACCTCGTCCATCACATCCAACTTCTGCTGCAGGAACGCCAGAAGTTCATTCGCCACAAGTTGTTGTTCCATGGCGATTAAAATTACGAGCGACGGCTAGCGCCGCCGCGTTTACGATATTAATACGCGTCAGCACACGTCCGCATCGAAACGCGGCTACTGCAAGACTCCAGTCCGATCCCCTATTATGGTCACCCATCCACGGACCAACCTCGGCAAGCACGGCTTAACCTTGAAGATCGACCCGTGCGGCTGTTATTATTTAGCCACGAGCTGTTGTTGCTGTGTGTTTAAGTATCGGTAACTAATTACCACTATTACCAGTCACCCTATATAGACTATTGCAGGTCTATATAGGGAAATTTAATCAAATGACGCTGTGTATTATATAGTACTATACAAAGAAAATAAAAAATAATTTAAATCCTGACACTAGAAGAGATTCTAATTATGTTGTGAAGAACATGCTATTACAAAATTCGCAAATGACACTTTTCAGTGGAGAAGTTACTGCACCCCATTTCTTGGAGAAGAATCGTCCGCAGTTCTTATAAGTAGAGGTAGAAAATGAAAAAATAGAAGCATTTTAAGTAACTCAAACAAGGAAATGAAAAATTAAAGCATTCTAAGTAACGTTTTTGTTAATAATACTACAGAAATGAAAAATAAAAGCATTCTAAGTAACGTTCTTGATAATAATACTAAGTAAATGAAAAATAAAAAGCATTTTAAGTAACGTTTTTGTGCTAATATACTCAGGTCTGTTAGTATATTGCGCTCAATTTCATTGCGATTTAACCGTACCGGAACTTATGTTTCTAATTTTATCTTGCATTTATTAACAGAATGCCAGTTCCATGGAAAAACTGGGAGAAAATAAAACCCATAATGGAACTAGAGAATGGAAAAGTATTAATATTTTAACAATGTATGTTTCGTATTAAAATTCACGTTTAACATGTTCAAATATTTGTATGCCATTGCCATTTGCCATTCTATGGCAAAACATGTAAGTTTACAGCCCTATTTATAAGACCTAAATGAGTATGTATGTTTTTACACTAATAAAAATTATTCTATTCTATTCTGAACTTGTGGGATAAAGCGTGGTGGCGTAAAGCCCAGTTCAATTTAAGCGGCTATTTCTTAACGTATATTAACAGATATGACGATTTTAACCCGTGTTAAGATTATAAAATTGCTTATAGAAAAAAGTAATCATTAGGTATTTCAACATGAATGAAATATTTCTCATTCAAAGAAATCCCGACTTATGAAATCCCATTTCAAAATTCTTAAGCAGCTATAGAAAAATATTTCGGCAGGTACTACTTAATACCCGTGTTATACAGGGTGTAACGGAAAGGGTATATATACATACTTAAGGGTGCGCTACAGACCATTTACTGAACTTGTTTCTCCATCGGACAAATATCGTATTACCGAAAAAATAATCTGCAGCCCCATAGAAAATTCAATACCTATTCGACCCAAATATATGCAAAATGTGGATGGTTAGTACACCCAGATTTTGCCAGTTTTTAAATCCCATGTCACAGGGGGTGAGCCTATAGCCATCAATTGGGCACAAATCTAGACTCCGTGGCTGCTACAGACATTCCTGCTGAAAAAACCCAATAATACATTGCTCGACCTGGGAATCGGAACCCAGGAGCTCAAGCTCAGCAGTCGAGCTTGTGACCACTAGATCAACGAGGCAGTCTAAAGCCAGTAATACCTTTACAGGAAAATACAAAATTGTTGTTTTCACTTTGCCTACCAACCGCTGTACGTCACCAACTGTGTGTCGCAAACATTGTGACGTAGGAATTTTAAATTTAGAATGTTGGTATCTGGTCTTGACAGTCGGTCGGTAGTTTTTTTTTTTAATGGAGTCGACGGAGAGTGACAGAAACAAGGTTTTAATTGAGTCTTTTGCATTTTTATACAAAAAATTTCGAATTATCATTTTAAATGTAAAGCCTAAAGCAATTGGAGGTTTAGAAGATAAAAAAAATAAGAAGTGTATTGTTTCAAAATCAAAAATCAAAATTAAAACATTTTATTTTACATAGGCCTACATGGTCACTTATAAAACGTCAACAAAAGGTACACGGTTCGGGTTGGTCGTTTTCTATGGAGAAGAACCGGCAAGAAACTCCATGGTTTCGAAGACATTGCCATATTTTGCTATTTGAAACATAAACATGGCTGAACATACAGAGCTTTAAAAAAATTATTTCTGTAACCACAACAAACCTCTTTAATCCCTTGAGTCCCGAACAAATTCAGCAATACATCCAGGTGCCATTTATAAAGCACAGAGCTGAATAAATGCGCTCATTACAACAATGAAATATGCAGCGCTCCCCAAAATCAGAAAATTCGAGCAAAAAAGCGCTGTTTTTGCTTTAAAACGCATAAATCTACTGAAACGCTGCGTTTTGCATCAGATATATTGAGGTGAATGAACTTCGGTGGTTGGAAAATGACTTTATTGTAATAGTTTATAATGAAGTTAGTGGTTGTGGCTTGTGCACTTAAAAGGGATAATATAAGGCCAGAAACCTCCATGCATTTTAGTTACAAAATTTGAACTCTGTTGTATGATTTATAAAGCTCATAAGTAATTAAAATCAGTCGCATGGGTGACCTTCCATAACATATCAACACCTTTCTAAGTCTCGAAAAGCACGTGAAAATTGAAAACCTGTGCAGACGGGATTACACAGGACTAAAATAAATGTACCAACTTTGACATTTTGAAGCGTTTTGTTTTTAATCAGTACTGTAGGACAAAACCACATTGAAAAGATTTTGCGGAATTACAAATTACTGCTGTTGACTGTACGACCTCTGGAAACGATCACCCGAACCAAACAAAAGAAGGTTCACAAACAAATTCCAAATCGCTGACGATTAGTCAAAGTCAAAGTCAAAGCATTTATTTCAATTAGACCATTACAGGCACTTCTGAAAGTCAACAAAACAAAATAAAACGCGAAACTACAGTCCCAGTCACAAGGCATAATAACTTGTGAAAGTACTGTAGTTGCCCATTCCGTAGCGTAGATCTCTATGGAGAAGAACGGGCAAGAAACTCTATGGACACTCTTTTAAATCAAAATATGTTACAAAATCTTGGTTACATCATTCATGTTAAGAATTAAAAATATGTGAGAACAATGTAGAAATACGGGCAAGTTAAGAGCGTCCAGAGTAAAAGATTAAATCAGTAATTAAAAAAATAAAGTAATTAAAATAAACCGTGGCAGCTAAGAGATGACCAGTCACAACTGACAGCGCCCGTTCACGAACATGACGCATGTATCAGCCATCATTCAACTCAACCATTTTGAAGGGAACTAAACGACCCGACACACCCGCCACCATCAGCGTGACATTTAAGTGAGCATGACATTCACTCAACCACCAGGGTAATTTCGCGTCAATGAAAGATTTAGGTACTCATTAAATGGTGGCTTTACAGTACATGGTACTCACACATGTGCTATGCAATTATACAATACTAAGAGATTGAATCTATACAATGCAAATATATTTTTACAATCTTCTGCAGCTTTCACAATAACTTCACTTTCTAATTCTGATGATTCCGATTGCCCCTATGGTTGTGGAGCAGGACCAGCATTGAGCCAAGCATTTTTATCATCAATATAATCCCCCAACTTATAATATGCTTGCCTACATAGTGTGCGTTTTATGCAAGATTTAAATTTCGTTTCATTCAGTTGTAGAATGTGGGGAGGTATTTTATTGTAACATTTTAAACAGTACCCCATGAAAGATGAGTCTACTTTAGCTAACCTGAAACCTGGCTGAACTAGTTGGTCTCTGTTTCTAGTATTATAGTGGTGCCGGTCACCTCTTTTACTAAATAAATGCAGATTTTTCCTAACGTACATGATGTTTTCATAGATGTATTGACAAGGTACCGTCATGATGTTAATTTCCTTGAACAGTTCTCTTAGAGAATCGCGCCTACGTAGATTATATATGGCTCTGATAGCTCTTTTCTTCAGAATAAATATAGACTCGATGTCTGCAGCTCGTCCCCATAGTAAAATACCATATGACATAATACTATGAAAATAACTAAAATACACTATCCTCGCGGTATCTACATCAGTAAATTGACGGATTTTTCTGACAGCATATGCTGCTGAACTCAGCCGTCCTGCAAGAGATGTTAAATGAGGACCCCATTGTAGCCTTGAGTCGAGCGTGATCCCCAAGAAAACAGTTTCATCGACAAATTCAAGTTTCTCTTGATTCAATACTATGTCACAGTCACTACTTTTGACATTTGGTAGAGAAAATCTTATGCACTTAGTTTTTTTCCCATTTAATACTAAATTATTTGCGGTAAACCATTTATGGACCTGCATTAGAGCGTTATTTACATCGTCAAAGTTTGTGGCACGTCTGTTTATCTTAAATATTAACGAAGTATCGTCCGCAAACAACACCATTTGTGGTTGGTTTTTAAATAAATGGGGAAGAAAGTCCCGAATACTGCCGGACATTGCCGACCCACATTATATAAAATGATACGACCGTTATGTTTACATAATAATTATAGACTGAGTGAATAATGTATTTTGTAAGTTCGAGTAGTGTCTCCTGCTGGATAATCTTACACTCGCATGGTCGCTTAAATAAAACGGATATAAAAAAAAAAAACAAAATTGAGCATAAAATCCACACTTTAAAAAAAACCTTGTTCTAGGTTAATAATTCTTTGCGACAAGCGGTCTAAAAACAGTTTGTAAAACTTTTGTCTAATCAACGTGTCCAACAACTGTGATTTTATGAACTGACTATCCTATGCACGCGGCGTCGCTGGAGTGGAATTCAGTAATTATCCCACGGGATCGTACTACATGGATAAAAAGTATCCTATGTGTTAATCCAGGCTATCAACTACCCGTGAGCCAAATTTCATCCAAATCCGTTCAGTAGTTTGCGCGTGAAAGAGTAACAAACATCCATTCATGTATCCTCACAAACTTTCGCATTTATAATATTAGTAAGCTTTGATAGTAGATCTGGAAAGAACAATGCCTATATAAAAACACACTTTAGGATTTTTCAACGCACGGCTCGACTGGAGTTGAAATTCGAAAAATGTTGATTATAAAAACGAAGTACGTATCGTAGTTTGTTTGTTTTATAGTGGTTTATAGTAGTTTTAATGTTATACAATTTATGAAAATGCTTCCTCACACCAAATTCACTTATTTGCTATACCAGACAGGGTCCAAATGATCTAAATATAATAAGTAAGTAAGTAAATACGTATGAATAATAACATGTGGAATGCAATAAAAGTATTGAGTATCTAGCTATACCCTTATCATAGGGGTGTACTTACTCGCATTTTTACCTCTTAACTATTAAGCCCGAAACTCATTAAAATATAACCAAAGGACGTCAAACTTTGCCCTTCTGGGCAAGTACTTGACAAATTAAATCATGTTACAAAGATAATTATATTATCAAGTAAAGGTCAGAAAAGCTTTGCTGTTAAATAACCTGTTCAAAGTGATTTTGAATCTAATTCAGAACGAAATAAAGTCAATTCTACATACAAATATAAATGCATTGTTCACTAGAAAATGTGGATATGTTCGCTTTGAGTTACCGGATTCCTGGAACAGAATATGAGATAAAAAAGCCGTGCGCAAGCAAAGATTCCTTTACATTATTGAATACTCAATAAACTGAATAAGAAAGTACAATAAACAAGTATTGGTTTTCAATTTCAATCGATAAGGTATGAAAACTACTCAAACAACATCATAACATCAATATAATACACGAAGGCTTAGGCAGAGGTGAACGTAATAGCCCACCCACATTTTGAGAGCCTATTGCCATCAATTGGGCACGAATCCGGACCCCGTCCTTCTTTTTTTCTTCTTCTTCTCTTTCTTTCTCTTCTTTTGAGAAATTCCTGATGGGATACCATAAGAAGATTTCGCTAGACTATAACTCACTAAACTCACTATCCACTTATTTTAGTAGAATTAATTAATAAAAATCTGAAGGCAAGCGGTACCAGGGCCCATCCCACAGTTAATTTAGCACAGCTTCTTAGAATCTTGACCAATAAATTTAAATGGTATTCCTATAACTTCACTGGACGGGGTAGATATTTGTGTCCTCGTAGCGGCGATTGGCAGCGGCGACCTCTCGCGTCCGGCACTGGTTCAATCCATGGTCAGGAGCAAGTGGGAATGTGAAGCCGTCGACTCCTTCTGCGAAGCAGTCATGCTAGCGAAGGAGGTGACGGAACGTGAGAGGAAGACAGCCTCACGTCCCAGCCGCCGCGGGAGACGCCCCGGGCGTCGGGGGGCAACCAGTGGCCCCTGGCCACCGTATTTGCGGGCCTGTGAACGGTGAGTAATGGGCTAGCTCACCATCTGTCCGTCTTATGACGACAGGCCACGTCGACGGCGCGTTCGTGTTCCACGCGCGCCTCAAAGAGATGTCAGCAAATCGGAAGGGGTCCGAATGCCTGCCAGGGCTGCGGGACTGTTCGAAAGAGATACCGTGGCCCTGGAACACAAAGGGCTAAGAAGGAGCATGGATGGGTTTTAGTCAGTACAAGTCTGACACTTCCGCTCCGCCCAGAGCGCCCCTCCCGCTCTTTGATGAATCCCATCCGTAAAAAAAGGAGTAATTATTCATCGAAATCGAACTTACTAATTCCGTCGACATTAAACGACCCTGTATATATTTCTTTGACTTTTCAATTATCAGTCATATCAGCCCTGAATCACCCACGGCTGGATGTTGGTCACCCTTTTCTTCTGCAACACTTCCCGGTTCTATTCGTCCCTCCAAACCGACTATGTTTTGGACGGCCTTGGTTTCTTTAGCATAACCTTGGCCACCAATCGGTCAAAGCAAAGTGCTCCATCGGCCATCTCCGCAATTATTACGATATTTTAATAACTTTAGGTACCATTTCTAGAGAGCAGCGGTGGCCCAGTGTTGGCAGCCCCGACAGTAGCAGTAAGCCGTGGCCATTACTTTGTGTAATTTATTTCATCACCGCTGCTCTCAAAAACGGTGAAGTAAAACATCATGAGGAAACCGGCATGTCCTAGAACTATAAATTCGAAGACATGTGACATCTATCAACACGCACTGGGCCCGCGTGGTGGATTACAGACCACTCCCTCTCATAGAGAGGAGGCCTGTGTCACAGCAGTGGGAACATTATAGGCTGATGAAGATGAAGTACCATTTCTCTATGAATACCTACATACAGTTCAAACATACATACATGTTTTAGGGATTAGGCATTTCTCAATGGGTATAGGGACGAAATTACAGAACTCCACATGCTTCGATTTATACATACTGCTATCCTCGTGCTCCTCGTGCGCCTTCATACATCAGCGGTGTGATTCTGTAAGACCTCACTTAGAACTTCGAATCTGAATCCGCTGTGTTTCTTGATTGGCATTCTAAAAACCCGGTTGATAATTCGAATTTACACTAGCGCCACCACTACGAGCGTGTCAGCGAGTTGAACTAAATTAACAGAAATTTAACGGATTTTTTTTAATAATAACGGAAATTTTGATAGATAAAGTATGAGATGACGTAAGAAGTGGCATTCTGTAAGGTAATTCCCCCGTCGCTTCGACGCTACAAAATCAAGGTCATTTTGAACTTTACGCGAAGTGACAGTGGATAGCAATGTGAGATGTGAGTTGTCGTCTGAATTTTACAGAATCGACGTACAGGTTATTTACGAGTACCTACGCACCTGACCTTAATCAATGAAGAACATCACCAATATGGCCGTTTCTCTAAGTTAGTTATAAAAGAATAATTTTCCTTCAAAAGTTCAAGTTGGAGCCGGTATTTGTAACTTAATACTTTTGAAAAGAAACGCCGAAACAAATTCCAAGGTTAAAAGTATTCCAACAAGTTCTGGGCATTCAAAATACAGCCATTAAAATTATTATATTATACCACTTAGCTTTTGCGCGCGACTTTGCCCGCGTAATAGTCGGAAATTATCCTGTGTGAACGTACAAATAGGGTATACGGTATGCCCGGTCTATCCGTATTTGAAATCTCATCCCAATCCGTTTTGCCATTTACTTTACTTTTGAATCTATACTATCGTCTATAATATTATTATAAAGCTAAACAGTTTGTTAGTTTGGTTGAACGCGCTAATCTCGGGAACTACTGCTTCGAATTGAAAAAAAAATATTCGTAATAAATTATTTTAGTGTTGGATAGCCCATTTATCGAGGAAAGCTATATAAAATCAGGCTTCAACTAAAGATCGAGAAAAATAGAAACAGGCAAGGAAGGCCTTTGTCCTGCAGTGGGACTCATATAAGGCTCATAATAAATAATAATAAATATGTAACCAAATAAGAGCGGAGCATCAATGAAAAATGTTACAAAAACGGGGAAAAATTGACGCAGACCAAGTTGCACGGTACAGCTAGTTTATCTTATATTATAAAATTCTCGTGTCACAATGTTAATGACTCTTCCGAAACGGCTGAACCGATTTGTATGAAATTTTGTGTGCGTATCGGGTCTGAAAATCGGCCAACATCTACTTTTCATACCGAAAAAAAAAACCCCGCGAAAGAAGTCGCGGGCAGCAGCTAGTAATAGTGTTCACTAGTTAGGGTTTAGAATAAAACCACCAAATTATCAGTAAGTAGATGAATGACTTTAGGCCCACGTGCTCTCGCTGCCCGAGTTAAGCATGGACTGGTTGGCACGCAACCCTAAATATATATGCCTCTGAATCAATACAAAAAAAGAACAAAAGGCCGAGCCGTCTTAAAGTCAGTGCCATCAATTTTAATTTCTGATAAACATCTGGGCAGTTCAGATCAGTGGCTAAAACATATAGGTACACCGTAATTCACCGTATACAGACAAAATTAAATGAAAACTGGGGCTGAAAACAGTTCTGAAAAAAAACACGATATTCGCTTGTCTTTTAATTACTTCCTTCTGACAGCCTTGAACAGCCACGTTAATTAAAAGCCTCATTTTTCCAATTTAGCTGAAAACAAAATCTTGAAAAACATGATTGCCTTGTGGGGTAATATGAATTAATACGACAAGAAACTTAAATAAAAATTGTAAAAGACACTTCAGTATTAGAATTTTAAAAACTCGTTAAAGCCGATTTTTCCTATGTAATGAATTCGTTAAATTAACATCAAAACTAACTTCCAGTTTCAATACTAACTCAGAAATCGACTACAGTTTAAAATTGAATATATTTCTATTTAAAACCATTGATTAAAAAGTACCTAAATGAGAACTGTCAGATCAGGTTGGTATGAACTAAACATTTATTTCGATGGCATCTCAGAATTATAACCACCATTATCATCCCAAGTATGTTGGGTGGGGTCGGCATCCATTCTGACCCGATGCAGATGGGTACCAGTATTTCAAATGAATCGACTGCCTATCTGACCACCACAATCCAGTTAGTACTGGGTAATACGATACCCCTTGGTAAGACTGAACATCTCAAAAATATAGTCATACTTAAAAACACGCCTGAACTAGTGTGACTGTTTAAAAGATAGTCAAAGTTCGTGATGTTTTACACGAGGAACAAGCGACGACAGTGCCAAAAGTTAACTATGACACGGTACAAGCTGTGAAGTTATCCCGTACGTTAAAGTGTGGAGTAAAATAATGTTTCAATTTTGGTTTCATATAAAGTATATTATATGCTATTCTATTCTATTGGCAATAGCACAAGTGAATAGTTTATATGCCACAGCATTCTAAAAATGATACCTATGCCTCCTATACTGTCGCAAATAAATCAGTCAGTAACGAGGCCAGCTGGCCAACATATAGAAGACGTAAATTATGATAATAACCTATCGCTAATCAATCTGGGAGTAAGGGAAATAAATAAAAAAAATTAACGAGTCATTCGGTTTATATAAAACTGTAGCTGTTAATCAAAAAATGTTGACTGTGTATGAAACAGCCCATATTGTCCCACTCCTGAGCCTACCCCATTCCTTCCACTTCTCACGCTGGTGTCCTTCTTCTCGCCAATTTGCGATTACAATTCAATATATTTTTTTTAACTTAATTTAAATTAATTATACCAAATTCATGGTAACCCCCCATGTGTGTAGGTTATTTAAATCAACAACAAAAGAGATATTTGCGATCTCGATCTCAAAAACAACAATATTTTGAAGTGAAACTTCTTATGCGACTTCCAACAAGTTTAACGTTCTAATGGAGGGGGAATATTTTCTATTACCCACTAAGAGATGGCGCTATTACAAGATTTGTGACTTCGTAGTTCTACTAGGTACGCAAGATGGCGTGCAAACAGTCAAGCATTCGACTCTTCGGTGTGACCAGCCTTCGCTCAATTTCCATGAGTAGAATAACCTCGATAAACTTATATAATAAAAGTGTACAACAATAAAACAATAAAATATTATTTAGAAGCTCAATAAAATAACGAGAGTGAATGCGTGACACTCGAACGCATGCGTGTAGTATTACGAAGTTTCACTTCTTCCGCGCGGAGGGACTCCACGCACTATTTTTTTTTTAAGAGCTCGAACCAGTTCGTTCAATATTCAACGACACAAAATTAAACGCGAGAACCCATGGTTCCGATTCGGAAGAGGGCTCACATGTTTACATGGCAGACTTCCAAATGCCTACAACGATTAGCATTATGTAGGACTAGACTAGGGCCAAGGTTACTTTAATGTATAGTTTGTAGAAGAGTCCCCATTGTTGTGCTATAAAAAAAGGAAGCCAACACTTATAATTAGAACTTAATGCTTTGAAATAATTAACAAATGTACAATAAGTTTGTTTGTTGTTTGTAGTTTTTCTAAACGAAATGTGACAGGTTTATTGTAGACCACGAAGTGCATACAAATATGTACTTATCTATACTATAATAGTGTTATAAGCTGAAGAATTTGTTTTTTTTTGTTTGGTTGAACGCGCTTATCTCGGGAACTACTGCACGCGTAGCGTGACCACTGTAGAAACGGGTTACCTATGTCGACAGAAGAATCGACAAAATGACAGATTGCCATTGTTTAACTGTTTAACCCACATTGCTTCCATTTTTATCGTGTTTGCGCCTCTTCTCACCAATTAACGAGAAAACCATCAAGCCTAATACCTACTAATATTATGAATGTGAATGTAAGTTTGTTTGTTACGTTTTCACGCGAAAACCACTCAACTGATCATCATGAAACTTTGTAGACATATTCTTGGAGGTATTAGAAGTAACATAGGCTATATATCATCACGCTACGACTAATAGGAGCGAAGCAGCAATGAAAAATGTTGCGAAAACGGGGAAAATGTGACGCAGACGAAGATAAAACTAGTAGATTTATGCAAATACTCACCGTGATCATCTTTAAAGCGTCGGCATAAGGAAAACATTTTGCTCAGCGATCGTTGACCTGAAATAAAAACATACAAGTTATTTTTTTTAAACCGAAATAAAATCGTATTGATCATTGAAACTACAATACTCTATGGCCCATTTATACAAGGTGTTGTTTTGCAACCCCGTCAAATTTCAGGGGGTGGTCACGCAACACATAAATAATCAATTAAAATTAAGGTGCCTAGTTAATTATTAATAAGCGCTGTTTTTTTTGGCTGTTTAAGTTTGTCAGTTTTTCAGAATAACCCCCTTAACGTGGTTTAGGGACTAAGAAATTATGAAATAAACGTTTGAGATTGTTTGTATGTGTATAGGCGAGGTTATAAGGCAAGAACCAGACGGGCCGCGTTTAAAACACGGGTGGTTCACAATTACCGATATCCGTAAAAAAGAAAAAAAAGAAAAATTTCCTACCCATTTTATTATTGATTCGGGGCGAGAATCACTAGCTTAGTTACCTCCTTGAATTTGACGAGGATGCAAAACAACACCTTGTATGTATATGCCCGGAAAGGCAGAAAATAATTTATATGAAGTCACCTGCCACTATTTTAGAGATAAAATCTAAAATAAAAAAGTTATTTTAAAGACATCATCTGCCTCGTATGACAACTTATCTTAAGTTAATAAATCGATTCTGACACAAACAAGATAAATAATGCCATAAAAGGAAACATAAATACCGTAACTAAAAATACTAAAACTAACCTCAAAAGTATCGCTATATTAATAAGTGTCTGTAATCAATAACAAGGTACCGCCGTCATCTGCCACCAATAGGCATAAACATACCCTTTTTAGGTCAAAATAACCGTGTCCCTAATATTAGGAACACTCTTGTGCTTCTAAATACTCTTGCCCATATGTTATCGACACTCAGTAAACTGGGTGAGGGAGAATGATTGACAAGCTCTTTTCCTTGTTTTTGTTAACTAACTTGGTAGGGTTGCTAACTCACGTATTCGGGTAGCAAATATAAAAACCAACCAAGTGCGAGTCCTACTCGCGCACGAAGTGTTCCGTACCATTATATATAAAACCGGCCAAGTGCGTGTCGTACTCACACGCACACAGAGTTCCGTGCCACTAAACAATAAAATATAAAATATTTGTAATATTATTAAATTATTTTTATATGTAACGGCAAAACTAAATTTGTTTTTCATAGTATGTTAATGAAAAACAAAGTTACTGCTGCAGTTTGATGAAAAAGTCCTATATCTCAAAAACTAAGCATCATATCTTATTCAAACCAATTTTCGTTGAAAATCCTAAATATTTTCAGAATTTTCATCCTAAGAGGATTAAAATTCTGAAAATATTTTTTATTTTTATATCCTTTATAAAGTAGGGGGGGGGGACACATTTTACCACTTTGGAATTGTCTCTCGCGCAATCTGTTCACTTTAGAAAAAAATAATATTAGAAACCTCAATATTATTTTTAAAGACCTATCCATAGATAGCCCACACGTATGAGTTTGATAAAAAAAAAATGAGTTTCAGTTCTAAGTATGGGGAACCCCCAAAATTTATTGTATTTTTTCTATTTGTTGTGAAAATCTTAATGTGGTTCACAGAATACATCTACTTACCAAGTTTCAACAGTATAGTTCTTATAGTTTCGGAATTAAGTGGCTGTGACATACGGACGGACAGACAGACCGACAGACAGACAGACATGACGAATCAATAAAGTGTCCATAGTAAAGAAAGACAATTAGAAAATAAAATAATTAGTTCGAAATAAGCCGTGGCAACTAATAGATGACCAGGCACAACTGATAGCGCCCGTTCACGAACAGGACGAAGACGCAGCAAATGGGCCATGGTCTAGTCAGAGCACCGCAAATACTCCCGAAACGAATGTATCAGCCTGAACGAGTGTGTATCAAGACTTACTATAAGGGACACTGACGCGAAAACGGTTATCACGTTTTCAGTACATCATCCTCATTATCTGCCTAGCCTTTTCCCAAACTATCTTGGAGTCGGCCTCCAGTCTAACTGGATGCAGCTGAGTACTAGTATTTCACATGAAGCGACTGCCTATGTTATCTCCACCCTTACCCTTTGGTAAGACTGGTTGTCAGACTTTCGGGCCACTGACCACTTAACGGCTGACAAAGATCTACAATTGACAGCAGAAACCAACGGCTTAACGTGCATCAAGAGGCCCAGTTTTTTTTTGGAGACAAAATTTTTAGATCCTGATTTAGGCATGTGTCGTTTAGGAAATAGCATAAAACGCCAATAAACTTAAAAAAAATACGGTAGTCAACCTGCTTTTTTTATATCCCATAACTCTAGGGTATGATTGAGACCATATAAAAGAATCAACTGGCATATGAATTATGTTTCAATCATACTTTTTTTTTTCATTTGTCATACAAAATAATTCGACAAAGTCATGATTATTAATGTAAAACACCCTTACGTGAAATATGACAACGTCTCATTATCTTAGCTTTAAATTAGAATGATTGGTTTAAATAAAAAAGAATTACTCGTATTTATAAATGAAACTACTACTATTTTACTACACTACTGCGAATTTTGGCAACCTCACAAAAACTGGTGACAATTTTTGACCTAATTTAAATATGATTGATGATATCTCCGAAACTATGCATTTTTGGACCACCTATTCTAGGAGTTTTAGTATTGTTTTTACCTACAGAATATAACCCTAGAGTTATGTGATATAAAAAAAAAACAGGTTTTATAATGGGTGGTTACCCATCCACAGACCAACCTATGTGGCTTAAGCTGAAGACTGATTCAAGTGACTGTTATTATATTGACCTAATTTAATTATGATTGATGATATCTCCGAAACTATGCATTTTTGGACCACCTATTCTAGGAGTTTTAGTATTGTTTTTACCTACAGAATATAACTCTAGAATGATGTGATATAAAAAAAAACATGTTGTATAATGGGTGGTTACCCATCCACAGACCAACCTGGCTTAAGCTGAAGACTGATTCAAGTGACTGTTATTATAAAGCAACAAGCTCCAAGGTACAGGTCACTAGTTTTAAATAAATTTTAATACTTTAATATAAAAATAGAGCTAGTTTAAAAACTAGCAAAGTGATTTGTTTCCCTAATTCCACCACATAACTTACTACGGAGTTGTATTCCCTCGCGAGCAATATTTTGGTTTTGCTTCATAAATATTAGAAGCCAGAGCAACGGCCTGGTCGTCTGCATTCCACAAAGGTCATACACCAAGCAGGCGGGCTATATTTATTGCTTAAATAGATTAATTCAATCATCGGTCAGGACTAGAGTCATTTATCATATTTTGTTGTAACGTTATTTATATTTAAGCTGGAATGGACAATACAACCCGCTTTTTAATATAAGGTATGACTGGCTTAGGGCTTGCACCGTATTTGGTGGCCATTCATAATTTAAAATTATGTATTTTGTTATATTTCACGTGAAAGTGCAACATATTTAAAACCACGATTGAGACAATGGAGACTTAACTGTTATAAACCAAAACCTGTCAGTAAATAGATGTAAAAATACAAAAAAGAACACATGCTACGTTCAAATCGTGTCCTAAAGTAATAATTGCACCCTCACTGAAACCAGCAGACATAACACAAAGACTACAAAAAGCTTTGTACCCTTAAAATTTTATTATTTACGTAAGCGAAAAATTTCGCAAATCGCACGCAAAAATAAATAAATGACATGTACTTTTTTTGTTATTTTCGCCCAGTGACAAAACAAAGGGTAAATGTTAGCATAATGAAGGGGATTTTCGTGTAATAGCGTCCCCCATCCTCCCCGTCTGATGTTACAGCGTCCATATATTTTTATCTTCCCCTATTGTTTCTACTCGATTGGGCTACGAGCTACGGTCGCGCTACGCCGTAGCGCTGTCGTAGCACAAACGTAGCCGCGCGTAGCAATTGATTGAGAGCGAATATTTTTGCAGAGAGATAGAATAATGAAGGAAGACTATTTGATGTGATTTAGTTGATGAAAGACCAAGTAAATACTCGGAATTTCTTGAGGGTATTATTTGTATGTGAGAAACGCTTACTAAGTGTACGATCCAATAAATCTCTGTTAAGCAAAACCCAAAACAAGAAACTAACATTCCATTTATCTGTATTTACACGAAAATCCCTTTTAGTTACTCACCAAATATTTTACGTAACATATATGTATTTAGACAGACGATCAGGGGTGACGCTTTGATTTTATTCGCGCCAAATAAATATTTTGCTTTTTGTGAAGTGCCAACAAGAAGTCTGCGATTTTTTTGGAGACGACATTTTGAGATCCTGATTTACTTCCCACTACTGGGAAACAGGCTTTCTCTCAGTGACGGGGAATGGACTGTTATTTACACTGAGGGCCCGGGTGTAGTCGTAGTACGTCTCTTATTATAGCGAAAATTACTTTTTGCGCTATATTTCAATAGTCAACGAAACCTACCAGTACGTAAAGTTCAATAACAGTAATTATTATAAACGTTGTTGTGTTTATCGAGAATAAGCCTCCTGAAAACACTTGAATTCTCGGCTTTAGTCGATATGTGACGACTCACATATACAGACTAAACGTTAAGTGTTTTCCGAAACATGAAGGAC
This sequence comes from Cerastis leucographa, assembly GCA_963082945.1. Classification (NCBI taxonomy): domain Eukaryota; kingdom Metazoa; phylum Arthropoda; class Insecta; order Lepidoptera; family Noctuidae; genus Cerastis; species Cerastis leucographa. Next base: position 4,695,006 of record OY720366.1, read on the forward strand.
AGTCTAGCATTTTCCCAACTGTGTAAGAGCCAGCTTCCAGTCTAACCGGTTGCAGCAGAATTACCAGTATTTTACATAGAGCATCTTTCTATCTAACATCCACAACCCAGTTAGTACTGGGTAATACCAGCGCTGTGCTGTGGGCACAGCATCGTGCTGAGTGGTAACCTACTTGTCGCAGTCACGACGTGCAAGCTGTCAACATTTTTACTTATTTTTTTTGTTATTTTTTCAATCCTATTATTGGATATTTGATATTATTGTAATTAATTTAACAACAAACATACAAAGGTATGTTGATTGTTTTCATTGTTATTTTGTCATGTCACTACGACAAATATTTTTTTTTTTCTTTCTTATATTCCTTGGTAAGACTGATTGTCAGAATTTCTGGCCACACTGTAGCGACTGTCAAAGATCTACAAATGACAGCCGGGACCAAGGGCTTAACGTGCTTTCCGAGGCACGGAGGAAACTCGGTATGTAATGGGCTAGAACCCTTCCACGGACCAACCTAGGCAAGCGCGGCTTTACCAGAAGATCGACCCAAGCGGCTGTTAGCAACAACAAGTATAAAGGGTGTAAAACACCTCTTAACGAAGCCGAAAGGCACTGGTTCTCCCTGTCCTTGCGATCATTTTTTTGTTCTACAACATACCTGGGAAACTTCTAGTTTCGGAGATATTAGGGGTTAAAGTTCCAACTTTTTGACAAGTATTTTTTTAAATACAAGTTTTTAATGTAAGATTTTTACTTTAAACACCTCCACGATCCCCGTACTATTCAATCCGTCCATCAGCACAATGTTTTGAGTTCGTTACATTGAGTTCTATCATAAAACATGATTTTACACCCCCCAAAAAAAAGTCGTTTCCCAGCAATAATTTTCACGTAAAGTTACTTAGTTTCATTTACAGAATGCTTGGTTGTCGGCTTCGTGATGAGGTGATTTACACGGTGTATATAGTAGTATATACAAGGTGTTGTTATGCATCCTCGTCAAATTCAAGGAGGTAACTATGCTAATGATTCTCGATCCGAATCAATAATAAAATGAGTAGGTATTTTTTTTCATATTTACGGAAATGGGTAAGTGTGAACCACCCGTGTTTTAAACGCGGCCCGTCCGATCCTCCCCCTATAACCGCGCTTTCACACATACAAACAATCTCAAAAATGTTTATTCGATCATTTCTTATTCCCTAAACCACGTAAAGGGGGCTATTCTGAAATACTAACAAACTTAAACAACGAAAAAATCAGGGTTTATTATTAATTGACTAGGTACCGTAATTTCAATTGATCATTTATGTATTTTGTGACAACCTCCTGAATTTTGACGAGGATGCAAAACAACACCTTGTTTAATTCCCAATAGTGCCTTATTATCTAATAACAAGCTAGAACAATATACCCATATAAACACTGAAAACCTCAATCGATCCGCCCACGCGTCAGGTTTACCATCCCTGCTCATGTACAGATTCAACCAAGTTAATTTACTTAATTACCACGTAATGAGCGCGCCCGGAGACAATCGTGCTCATTTATGACTAAACCAGAATATTTAATTAGTGCATAACCGATTATGTTATCTTTAGAGCCTTGTATTGTGTTTTGGGCAGTCCGGGGCAGTGGTCCAACTGCTCTGTCCAACTAGTTGGACCACGGGTCTTTACTAAGGGCGGTAGTCCAACTTTAAAAATAGTTGGACCACATCACCTTTTGAGAGTTCCGTGGTCCAATTCATTTTAAAAAAAACACGCCAACTCAAAAACCTCAACTGCATCTTTATGTGTGGGATTACCTTTTGTTGATCTTTTAGAAGAAACAATTGACTTTATAAAGGGTGTAAATACACCCTTATCGAAGTCTAACCGAGCACAAATCCTGAATCCGGGGTTGCAACTGAGAAATCCCTGATGAAAAACCCAATAACACTTACCCATCCCGGGAATCGAACCCTGGACCTCATGTTCGGCATTTGCTCTTGCGCCCACTAGACCAATGAGACAGTAACTTCTAAATATCGTATAGTAAAACGTCGTAAAGCAACCGGCTGTATGGATTGACAGCCTGAACTTACACGCAGTGAACAAGACTGAAAACTTGTTCTTTACTTTTATAACTTTCAAAGAAATTAAAATCTGATATTCTTATAAGTGTTAATAGACCTCCCGCCGCCTGCCTAATCCTTTTGGGATTACAGTCGGATTGTTAATTATGTGGTATATATAATTATGTGAAAAAATGATAGATATCCTCTACTTTTTTTAAATGTCTACATTAAGTATACTTGTTAATATACAGGGTATTACAGGATGTAATAATAATAATTTTTATGTGGGGGCACGGCGTTCAGAATGAGTACTAGATAAGCGCTTTCGCGTTGGAGTCCCTTTTTTTTCGGATGGTAAATCATCAAATGACTCTTACCGCTCTGGGCGGAGCGGAAGGGAGAGTCACACTTGTAATGACTAAAACCCATCCATGGTGCTTCTTAGCCCTTTGTGTTCCAGGGCCACCCTATCTCTTTCGAACAGTCCCACAGCCCTGGCAGGCATCGGCCCTCTCGGACCTCTTCCGTTTTGCTGACATCTCCATGAGGTGCGCGTGCAACACGAACGCGCCGTCGACACGGCCTGTCGTCATAAGACGTCTGGCGAGGACCTGTGTCCCGTCGTGTTTCTTACACCCCGTATATGGTGTTGTAAAAAACTAAAGAAATGATTGATTTTAGTAAATTAAACAGTTTTATTTTTTTATACTTTTTCGATATAACAATCAAAGTAGGATTCCCCTTGAGTATTTATTACATAACTTTGTATAAGAGAGACGTTTTCAAGTTTTATTTCCCTTTAAATTCGACCCTTAGACCACACAATGTGGTCACGATAGCGGTACACCACAACCACGCCAAAAGGTCTAAATAATAGTGAAATAAAATTAAAACTATAAAATTGACATGGGAAACTCGCCTTTATCGCAAATAATAGTGTTTAACCCTCTTTCGAAATTGCTTTTGCATAAATTATTTAGTTTTGCGTAACTTTACCTTTTTTACTTGACTGTGCAGAGGTATATCTTTATAGTTTGTGCTGTGCATTTTGGAAACATCAATTTGTTGAGCTATATACTTGGTAAAAGTTTGACCTATTTTCGTGACATACTTGTAAAGAGCGTTAATATTCAATTATATTTTGCTGAATCATAAATGAATATTTGAGCACTCATTAATTTTGTAGTACAATATTTCGTTATTTTAATTAACAGCTACAATAATTAAATTGGAATATTTAATTAATGTATAATAAATTTTACTAGGCTCTTTCATTGATTTCCTTACATCAACCCGTATAATTATTACGATGTTCACTTCTTCAGTAGATTTTCAAAGTAGTAAAAACTTCAGCGAATATAATTTGTGTAATATAATTTATTTAAAAATAATAACTACTAAATAAAAACTTGATTAAAAACTCCGAATCTAATAAACGACTTACTCTTAAGTAAGTCGTTTATTTTACAAACCTTTTGAATAAAAGCTTTTATAGACCACCGCTTTGAAAGCTTTCACTAGTGGTAAACTTAATTAAAACTCAAGTAAAATGACGATAAAAATAAGCGAAGCATTTACAAATTGCCTAAATAATTAACAAAGAAAATCACTTTTAATATAAGTGTTTTTTATTTTTATATAAAACAGTTTTATTCTTTAAGCATGAAAACAAACCTTTTTCTGGTCTAAACGTTCCTCCTGGCCACTTCGTAAAAACCCATTATCATACACACTTAATAAAAAAAAATAACTGTCAAATAAAATTTAAGTTTGGAATCTGTATAGCACTGCACTATTTTATAAAAAAGTTCACATGTGTTGTGTAAGTGCGAGCGGTGGAAGCGAGCGGTTGTGCCGGCGGGAGTATAGCAACTGGCCGACGACAACGGGACTCGGGGTGGTGAGCCTTCTCGCGAGAATGACATTGAAATTTCCCTGAATACGGGTAATGGTCGGAAATTTTTGTTGGAAGAACTCTTGACGTTTGGTTGGCATTTGTGCCTTTTATTACATATTGAAAGTTAAGAAAACTCCATGGTTTGAATGATTTTACTGCATTAGGAAGATTTTTTACTGAAATAATTTGTGTATCTATATTTGTATATGTTAACGGCCAAAATTACCAGCTCATCACAAAAAGACGATCATAGGATACCCCGACAGAATGGGTTAATTCAGTTCTGTGCCCATCTACGCTATATCGAAGTTGGTCGTACAGTATAATTACTTTGTTTGGGTTATCAAATCCTGACACAATAAACCAGTAAACTGGATTTGTCTATGAAATACTAGTTTGACCAGAAGTCAGGTTCAGCCGGTTACATACATATTTACACAGACTGCTAATATTTTGAAACACATGTTCCCATATTAACACGCCAGAAATAATCACATCTTCATTTGTCTTATTATAGCTATTATACACTCTATCCATAAAATTTCGCTTACAAAAATTCTACTGCAAATCGGTAACAAGGAAATTCACGGTGCAAATTCGTATAGGTAAACAAAACACAACAAAAAGTACAAATTCACTCTAAAAAAATGCATTCCCTACTGCAAAACAGAGTAACAAAAGCTGGCAACATTACAAAGGTTCGTTCGGGGGAGTTCGACAACGTTCGGATCGACTGCCGCTCGCAGGCTCAACCTCGGGACCTCAGGACGAGACGGCCGAACTCCGCTCACTGAATGTTGATGCTTTTCTCGATGAAAAATGCAGTATAGTGACGTTATTGCATTTGTATGCGAGCTCCATGACATCTCCATCTTCTATGACGTCGCAAGACAAGAATACCGCTCTCAGTCTTTCTATTATCTTCGTGAAGCGATGATGTTATTAAAAATTAAAGTTTTCATCTGCCGCGAATGTTTATGCACGACGTTTTAAGACTGGTGAGAATTTATTCGGTTTAGCGTAATTGGTGTTTTTAATGAGTAATGAAAAAGCTTAGCAGCCTTAATTAGTGTTAAGTTTTCAGTTTGTTATGTTTTAGAATCATATTTTACGCTAGGTAAACCGCAAAAAGATGGAAGGGATGATTTTGCTCTGCAATGACCTCCCGGGAAATAACCGATATTACACACATTCTCAGCCACAAACTTTAAAATACTGCTTATTAAGAATATTTTTGGCCCTAGGTAGTTTAGTGCCCCAGTACTAAAGACGCCTTTATCGGGTAGTGGATTACTTACTTCATTATAATTAATACTCATTAAGTGAGACAAGACCTTATTGGTCTAGTGGTTGCCACCTGATCATGATGTCCTAGGTTCGATTCACAGATTGGACAAAACGTTATTGGGTTTTTCCATCGTAGATTTGTCAATAACATCCACGGAGTCTGAATTTGTGCCCGATTGATTGCAATAGGCTCGCCCTCTATTACGTGATACTTAAACGTAACTGGCGAAATATGTTATGTATATCAGTACCTCTATCTTATTAAATTCTACTAGCAGCTGTTCGTGACTGTACATACCTGTGTTATACAGGGTGTAACGGAAAGGGTATATACATCCTTAAGGGTGTGCTACAGACCATCAAACTGAACATGTTTCTAAACATAAAATTTTTTTTGCAGCAAAAAAAAATATCAGCTGCCTATACATTTGGGTCGAATAGGTATTGTAATTTTCTATGGGGCAGCAGATAATTTTTTTTGCTGAAAAACATGTTTTATGATGAGAAACATGTTCAGTTTGATGGTCTGTAGCACACCCTTAAGGATGTATATACCCTTTCCGTTACACCCTGTATAGATAGTCGTCGAGCGACATACTGTATCGTATTAATTAGGAGCAGTAATCTAGTTGATGGTTGAGCCGTCGAGCCGTCGAGCTGTCGAGCATTCGAGTTGAGTATTTGTTTCAGTTTTCATTGGACTGTTTACGTTGGTCGCGCGCGGTATTGTGAAGTTTGACTGTGGACCGCCGCGCTAGCTTCACTAGACGTGTTCTTAGTTATTGCAGTAGTTTTGGAAATTCTCTTATGTTTATTTTTCTGTATGTTTTGTTTTATACTGTTCCGATGTAAATCAAAAGTTACCCAGTGGTCTTTTTTTTATTTTCGAGATGGGAAATCATCAAATGACTCCTCCCGCTCTGGAGCGGAAGGGAGTGTTAGACTTGACTGACTAAAACCCATCCATGTTACTTATTTTCCCTTTGTGTTCCAGGGCCACGGTATCTCTTCCGAACCGTCTCGCAGCCCTGGCAGGCATCGGCCCTATCGGATCCCTTCCGATTTGCTGACATCTCCTTGAGGTGCGCGTGGAATACGAACGCGCCGTCGACACGGCCTGTCGTCATAAATCGGATGGATGGTGGGTGCCTTTGGACGGTGAGTAATGGGCTAGTAGGTACTCAGCGTCCAAAGGCAAGCACCTAAGGTGACCAGGGTACTCAGTGGTCTTGAGCTAAAAGTACAATACTTCCACCAAAAAGAAACCATGACCTACACGATTTTATTTTTGTGTTGTTGTTTTTTTTACTCTGGACGCTCTTTTCTTGCACGGCTTTCTACATCGTTCTCACGTATACGTACGTATTTTGTAACAGTATTTTGATTTAAAAGAGTGTCCATGGAGTTTCTTGCCCATTCGTCAGATCCGTAGATCTCTATGGGAGAGGCCTTTCGCAACTACAGTACTTTTACAAGTTTTATTGCCTTGTGACTGGGACTGTAGCTTCATCTCTTTGTTTTTTTGACATTCAAAAAGAAAGAAATCCATACTTAATATTATAAATACGAATGTCACTATGTTTGTTTGTATGTTGGTATGTTTGTATGTTTGTTTGTTACCTTTTCACGACTAAACGGCTGATTGGATCTTAATGAAGTTTGGCAAGAAGATAGATTTCAACCTGGGGAAGGACATAGGCTATATATCATTACGCTACGACCAATAGGAGAGGAGCAGCAATGAAAAATGTTGCGAAAACGGGGAAAATGTGACGCGAAGAAGTTGCGCGGGACAGCTAGTTAAAAATAAAACTTTTTGAGTTTTGTCGTGTGACAACAGCTGTCGAGAAAATAAGAGAGAAATGTTGTTTGGGCGTTCTAAAACGAGCGTTTTTTCGGCGCGTATAAATTTGATTTCGGAAGCGCTTATAGGCGCGTAACTTCCACCTGATGAACCCGGTCCATGTGAGGATGTGTGAATGGATGGATGTTTATTACTCTATCACGCAAAAACAACTGAACAGATTTGGATGAAATTTGGCATACAGAGAGTTTATAACCCGGATTTATACATAGGATACTTTTTATTTCCGGTGGTACAATCTCGTGGGACATTTACAGAACACAACACGAGCAAAGCCGCGGGCATAAGCTAGTATCTAATAGGTCTAAACCGCGAATGGCGAATATAACAGAACACTTTCAGCTCCCCTCCACCTCTTCTAAACGCCAATAACTTCCACAAACCAATGTATTTTTAAACTTCCCAGTATCAAAACATCCTCCATACTAATGGTTCCACAAACATCCCTGCACCATCTAGCACCATTGTGTGCACGGCCACAGACCATTTGCTCACGTAACTGTCGCCCGGAGAGCTTTACAAAAGCTGAGTGCAAACGAAACTTTGGTGTTGGCTCGCATGGCCGGTTTGTGATGGAATTTCTAAATTGCTTCGATTCTTTAACAAACCTATAGTTTGGTTGCTGATCGAACCCTGGGTCAAATGTTGGAAGTAATTGTAAATACATGTTAGGTTTTTCCAGGAACACCGGACGAAAAAACTTAGCTCAAGGCGGTGATCTATAAATATTACTTGGACACTTCCCGTCTCAATCTTACACTTTTAGTTTGATAGTTGTGAGACAGTGACAGGATGACTGGATTAAAATTAAGTCTATACCGTGTTATGAACACTGTATAGACTTAATTTATAGCAAATAAATGTATATAAGTTTTTTTTTCTTTATTTATACAAGGTGTTGTTTTGCATCCACATCAAATTCAAGGAGGTAACTATACTAACTATTCTCGTCCCGAATCAATAATAAAATGAGTAGGTGATTTTTATTTTTTTCTTATTATGGAAATCGGTAAGTGTGAACAACCCGTGTTTTTAACGCGGGCCGTCTGATTCTTGTCCTATAACCGCGCTTCTACACATACAAACAATCTCAAACGTTTATTCGATAATTTCTTATTCCCTAAACAACGTTATGGGGGTTATTCTGAAATATTGACAAACTTAAACCACCAAAAATATCTGCGTTTTTCAATAATTAACTAGGTACCGTAATTTTAATTGATTTTATCTATGTCTTCTGTGACAACCTCCTGAATTTTGACGAGGATGCAAAACAACACCTTGTATACAAACTAGCTGCTGCCCGCGACTTTGTTCGCTTGGAAATTTTGATGGGTTTTAAGGGTAAGAAAAATATATGTTGGCCAATTCTCAGACCTACCCGATATGCACACAAAATTTCATTCAAATCGGTTCAGCCGTTTCGGAGGAGTTTGGTAACAAATACCGCGACACGGTGTATCTTATAGTACAGACAGATTCCGTGGCTGCTACTGTTAAATGCCTGAAGGAAAAACCCAATAATAATACGCATGACTTGGGAATCGAACATATGTTCAATATTCGCGATATGCAACTGCACTAGACCAACGAGGAAACAAAGTTATAAATTTAAAAAAATGCGACTGTCATCATATACCCCCTTTATATGTTATACTTATAAAACTAATATTCCTACATAATTATTTAATATCATGACATAACTACTATATACATTACAATGATTAACAAACAAATAAATTAAATAACTAAAATAACAATAAACTATAAAAGGGCGTCAAAAAACTCAACGCTGTCAGCTGGTAATGTGCCCAAGAGACTGGCAGCATTGCCACGTTGTATGGCAATACTTAGCCTCTGACCAAAGTAAAAGCCAGCCCTTGGGTCACGGGAAGCGTCAACTAGGCGTTTTGACATTTCCTCAAAAAGGCTCTGAGCACTCAGACCCCACGACCCCAGAGTTTCAACACCAAACGGCTCGAAAATATAGTTACCATAAAGGTTACTATATTTACGCCGCTTCAAGTTCTCCGCTGCTGCAGCGGCAGCGCCAGCACAGCACGATGAGCTTGGAAGATGTGATTGTAAAACTAATTAAATATTATTGAACTAACAAGTATTTTTCTTATTTTGAATCGTTCGAAATTACGGAACAAAAATGTTTCTCTTTGCAGTAAATAACTTGATAACTTGTCCAGACATACCTACTCTTTCAAAAGGCTCTTGTCATCCACCAAAACGTTCGACAAACTTTTAGATCCTCACAATTATAGACGAAGACACAAATAAAACTTTATAGGAATAAATCCTAATAGAAAACTAGGTCGGCAAACCAAATCGTGAGATGTGGTAAAAGTTGCTAGCTAACTAAAATCGATGAATGCTCTGAACCTTTGTTGGAAAGTATCCTTTTTGGCTTGATTGGGGAAAATTCGACCATAATATAAGTTCTTATTAAAATAGATGTACAAATTTTAACACAGCGTTCAGTACATTTAACCAAAGATATGCAAACAAAAAAAACACTTAATAAAGTGTTTGTAGCTGTTTTTATTTCTTGTAAGTATGTAATGCGTTTTTCTTATTCTTTTTTTACCATTATACTTATTTTGATGGTCTGAATGATTTCTAAAGAAATGTTTATCCGTTCAAACTCAAACTCTAAGCATTTATTTCAATCAGACCATTACAGGCACTTTTGAAAGTCAAAAAACAGAACAAAACGCTATAAGCTACAGTCCTCGACAAAAGGCATAATAACGTGTAAAAGTACTGTTGTTGGTGATGATTAGGACCTTATATTATATCATCATCATTTCAGCCCGGAATCACCCACTGCTGTGTATAGGCCTCCCATTTGTTCTGCCTGTCTTCCCGGTTCTGTGCATCCCTTATCCAGGTGTTTCCCGCGACTTTGACAATATCGTATACATATACAGGGTGTAACGAAAAGGGTATATACATTCTTAAAGGTGTGCTACAGACCATCAAACTAAACATCGTTCTCTGTCGGACAAACATTGTAATAGCGAAAAAAATATCAATTATATCATATATTTCAATACCTATTCGACTCAAATGTATGAAGCAGCTGATATGTTTTCTCTATTGCGCTGTTTGTCCGATGAAGAAAAATGTTCAGTTTGATGGTCTGTAGCACACCCTTAAGTATGTAAATACCCTTTCCGTTACACCCTGTAGATGTTATATACTTTTCTCTTACCCTTAGATAAGGCGCTATAGGATATCATAAACTCTCATCTCAGCTAATAAGCACTTTCCTTTATTTCCACAAAAATTGCAATTTAGGAGAACAACCTGACCCTGTTTAGGTACTGTTCCATGATTGACCCTGACCGATAAACTTTTCGAAACAAAATACGGTATTGTGTTCTCTCGAAACATCTAAGAGAAGCCAGAGATGGGCATGAAGGTCAAACACACATCCATACTAATATTATAAATGCGAATGTCACTCTGTTTGTTTGTATGTTAGTTTGTTACCTTTTCACGACTAAACGGCTGATCGAATCTTAATGAAATTTGGCAAGAAGATAGATTTCAACCTGGGAAAGGACATAGGCTATATATCATCACGCTACGACCAATAGGAGCGGAGCAGCAATGAAAAATGTTGCGAAAACGGGGAAAATGTGACGCAGACGAAGTTGTGCGGGACAGCTAGTAATATATAAATGAGTCACCATCTCACTTTTAAAAGGTTTTTAAAGGCGATAGGTACAAATAATACTTACAGGCAACGATAAGAATCTGAAGAGAAATTAATTCAAAATAGTGCTCAAATAATTTCTAGTTAGGGTGGGGGATATTTTTTTAGGTTTAGTTGAAAAACCCTAAAGCAAAGGTAACCCGTATAATAGGCCTATTATAACCGGTTCACGCGCAGAGTTCATTTTTGTACATTATAATCATTTGCCTAGCCTTTTCCCAAACTATACAGCTGAGTACCGATATTTTAAATGAAACGGCTGCGTAACGACTGTCAAAGATCTACAAATGACAGCCGGGACCATCATCGGCTTAACGTGCTTTCCGGGGCACGGAGAAAACTCGGTACGTAGGTCTGTAATTATGGATCATCCACGGACCAACCTAGGCAAGCGCGACCCTCCATGTAAAATACTGGTACTCAGCTGCATCCGGTTAGACTGGAAGCCAATCCCAAGATAGTTTGGGAAAAGGCTAGACAGATGATGAGGCTGGTACAAGAGCGTGGAGGTGGAGGCACAAACAAAGAGAGGCATATACATAGCAGTGGTTGAAGTCGGGCTGTTGAGGTAATGATACATGGGACATAACTAAATCGGCAAAATGCGTGTATACCTACTATTACGTATCATCATCATCAGCCTATAATGTTCCCACTGCTGGGACACCGGCCTCCTCTCTATGAGAGGGAGTGGGCTGCAATCCACCACGCGGGCCCAGTGCGGGTTGGTAGATGTCACATGTCTTCGAATTTTTAGTTCTAGGACAGTTTCTTCACGATCTTTTCCTTCACCGTTTTGAGAGCAGCGGTGACGAAATAAATTACACAAAGTAATGCGCCTGCCTGGGTTCGAACCCACGGTCGTAAGTCTGGGCTGCCACCACTGGGCCACCGCTGCTCTCGTATACCTCTATATCGTATCTCTATTACGTATACCTCTGCCTAACCCTTTTGGGATTACTGTCGTAATGTTATGTAATGTTACCGACCTCTATGGTCAGGATTAAAGCTACTACGTTAACATAATTACAATGTAAGTACTAATTCCTGCCACTCGTACCAGCTTTTGAAGGTAAAGTAGTGTAAGTTCACGTGGCTCCCAGAGGAAATTCAATTACACTCAGGACGGGCGTTAGTTTGGCTTCTCAGTGCAAAACTATCCTTGAAAGTCAGACTGACTTTTGACTGAGTTATATTATACGAGTAAAGCATGTATTTAAATGGTTCTTATATCATAGTTTGAAATGGTTCATAATTAAATGAGGGGTTTCGGGGAAATGAGGATCAGGGTGTTAAGTTCCTCATCCCCCGTAGTAAAGGGTGGATCTTTCGACCATCCAGGTGTTATACCTGTCGGGCAACTGGCCGACAGTTGTTATCGGGTTTTCTAACATAATTTTAAGTCGATGTAAACTTTGCTTGCGAGATTCAGACCATTTTAGTTCTTCAGTTTTGTTATAGATGGCGCTACTACTTTTTGTTTTAAGTTTTTTTTTTTGTAGATACACAAGGGTAATTAAATCATCATCTGCCTAGCCTTTTCCCAATTATGTTGGGGTCAGCTTTCAGTCCAACCGGATGCAGCTGAATACCAGTAATTTTACATGGAGCGACTGCGTATCTGACGTCCACAACCCAGCTGTACAGTACTGGATAATACAATACCCCTTGGTAAAACTGGTTTTCAGACTTTCCTTTCAAAGATAGAATTAACAGCCGGGACCAACGGCTTAACGTACCTACTTTCCGAGGTACGGAGGAAACTCGGTATGTAATGGGTTATTACCCATCCACGTACCAACCTAGGAAAGCGCCGCTTAACCTAAAGATAGACCCGAGTGGCTGTTATTATGTAACCATGAGAGGAATTAAATGTAGTGTCTAGTAGTTGACATATTTAGAGGAGATGAACTGTTTATGTACCTAGTGTGTTATGCTATCTAAACGACATAACACTGAAAATAATATCCGATAAAGTGGCCTTGTAAATAATACAAGGTGTTGTTTTGCATTCTCGTCAAATTCAAGGAGATAACTATGTTAATGAATCTCGTCGCGAATCAATAATAAAATGGGTAGGTTTTTTTTTCTATTTACCAAAATCGGTAAGTTTAAACGCGGCCCGTCTGATTCCCGCCCTATAACTGCGCTTCCACACATACAATCTCAAACGTTTATTCGATGATTTCTTATACCTTAAACCACGTTAAGGGAGTTATTCTGAAATGCTGACAAACATAAACAACCAAAAAAATCAGCGTTTATTAATAATTAATTAGTTACCGTAATTTTAATTGATTATTTTTTTTTTTTTTACAACCTTCTAAATTGACATTTATATCCGTTTTCACAAACACTAAGCATACCTAAGTGAAAGCCTAAATATTGTTGTGTCTCTGGGCGCTGAATCGAGCGTTGAAAATCAAACAGAGTGCTTTTACTCAGACACTCGTTTAGTAATAGTTACTAAGCTTTCGAAAAATAAACAAAATTACGGAGTACATCAACAAAATATTTGTTGTAATCGGATTTGTGGTTGGAGGAAAGTGCTTAATGAAGACACCGAAAAACTAACTTTGAACAATATTTTTCAGCGTAGCTATTGACAAAACCTGTCACAAAACATGTATGAGTATAATAACGCCCGTAAGGTAAGCAGTTTAATACCACCCACACCATGTAATAGTTGGCTAACAAAATATTCTCCTATTCAACGCTAACTAAACGCCTTATTTACCATCCATATAAAGGGTGTAAAACACCTCTTAACGCAGCCGAAAGGCACTGGTTCTCCCTGTCATTGCGATATTTTTTTTGTTCTACACCATACCTGGGAACCTTCTATTTACGGAGATATTAGGGGTCAAAGTTCCAACTTTTTGACAAGTATTTTTTTTAAATACAAGTTTTTAATGTAAGATTTTTACTTTAAACACCTCCACGACCCCCGTACTATTCAATCCGTCCATCAGCACAATGTTTTGAGTGCGTTACATTGAGTTCTACCACAAAACATGATTTTACACCCCCCAAAAAAGTCGTTTCCCAGCAATATTTTTTGCGTAAAGTTACTTAGTTTCATGTACAGAATGCTTGGTCGACGGCTTCGTGATGAGGTGATTTACACGGTGTATTATACTAACTGTGCCCGCGACTCCGACACTGCTACTGGGGAATTCCTAATAGAAAAACCCAATAACACTTTGCCCGACTCGGGAATCGGACCCAGGCCCTCATGCTCAGCAGTCACAATTGTGCCCACTAGACTAACGAAGAAGTCATTTCATCTCCCTAGCCTTTTCCCAAACTATCTTGGGGTCGGCTTCCAGTCTAACCCGATGCAGCTGAGTACCTACCAGTATTTTTTTTTATTTAAACGTTGCCCCACACTAGGAATTTCTCCTGTATCGTGGGTGCGTTTACAAACATTTAAACTCACATACACAAACAGCCAGACCCGGAACAACTATCTGTAGGCCATACAAATATTTGTTCCGTGCGAGGATCGAACCCGCGACACGCAGCGCAGCAGTCGATCGCTAAACCACTGCGCCAACCGTGTCGTCAAATTTACATGAAGCGACTGCCTATCTGACCTCCACAACCCAGTAACTGGGTAATACGATACCCCTTGGTAAGACTGGATGTCAGACTTTTTGGCTTCTGACTACTCGTAACTACTGTCAAAGATCTACAAATAACAGCCGGGACCAACTGCTTAACGTGCTTTCCGAGGCACGGAGGAAACTCGGTATTTAATTATGGTCACCCATCCAGGGACCAACCTCGGCAAGCATGGCTTAAGCTTAAAGATCGAACCGGGCGGCTGTTAATATTTAGCCACGAGCTCCTCTAACGAAGAAGTCATTTAGGTTCTATAAATAAATAACAAAACCTTAATACTAGGTCATACTTGCGAAGTTATGCAATTTCGGTCATGGCCTGTCTTCATAATTGTAATCTAGGATGGGACCTAGATTGCTTCCAGTCTAGGCTAAGTTCAATACTAACGCTTGACGCTAGTTACAAGCGTTAGTTTTCAACTCTGTGTATCTATCTATACATACATACATAAAAATAAATAAAATTGAAGTGTCTGTTTGGAATATAAAAAAACGGCTTTTTACTACATGCACATGAATGTATATACGGTACATATACCAAAAGATTTGTTTTTACAACTTTTGTCAGTCTGTCTGTCTGTTTGTTCCGGCTAATCTCTGGAACGGCTGGATTGTCGATTTTGACGGTACTTTCACTGGCAGATAGCTAATGTAATAAGGAGTAACTTAAGCTACTTCTGGATGAGAAAAAATCTAATTCCAAGCGGACGCAGTCGCGGGCACAGCTAGCCAATAATAAAATGGGTAGGTTTTTTTTTTCTTTTTTATGGAAATCGGTAAGTGTTAACCAGTCGTGTTTGAATCGCGGCCCGTCTGATTCTCGCCCTATAATCGCACTTTGACATTGTATGTGACCGTCTGAAACGTTTTCGATATTTTTTTATTCCCTAAACCACGTGAAGGGGGTTATTCTAATATACTGACAACCTTAACAACCAAAAAAATCAACGTCTATTAAAAAATAAATGGGTACCGGAATTTAAATTACTCAATTATGTCTTTTGTCCTGAATTTTGACGAGGATGCAAAACAACACCTTGTATATATCCGTTTTCAAAGCTTCATTTATCCTTCTATAAAGAAGTTTAACCCATATATTATATAAACTAAATATTATATCAACGTGGCTGAAAAGTGTGAAACCATCCGCTTCACACTTTTCAGCCACGTTCGCAACCTTTAAATGCAAATAATTGTGTTTACACCAAAACATTATTAAAATACCAAAATCAATTTGTACTATTTATCCATCAGTATTGTTTAAACAAATTGCCTAGTAATTAAAAATCTGTGTACCAATATTTTGTTCATATTGTTCCTTATAATTACTTTCTTGATTGTGAGTAAATCACTCAATACCGTTAATGTTTGGCGATTTCTTCGGTTGTTGTAACACGTGGTCACGTTTTCAGAAATAATTCTGATTAGTTTCAGATCCGACGGGACCTTTTGACAGACAAGCATGATCGCATACTGAACTGACTGTTGCGAAAATTATGGGTACTGCTCACATTACATCTCAGTCAACTTAAACCAATAACTTCGTAATGGGTGTAGTAACCAAGTAGTAATACTAGTTCGGTCATAATAGGGAATAATCCATTTTTTTTTCTTTGTCCCTCGGGTAGTTTATTGAAAAGTATTGGACACGTAGTTTTTCCTTTTTTCACGAGGTCATAAAATTACGGAGTTATATTGAGTTGAAATGGCGCATGACGTCACATGTAGTTAAGTTTTATACCTACTTGTGACGTAGTAAACCCCCACTCTCCAACTTTAATGAGTTTTAACTAAGTAATTTTTTGATATTTTGATAAAACAAAAAATACGTGTCTAATATTTTTGTATTACCTGTCTGACGGACAAAATGGAATGTCGTTTTCTTTACCCAGTCCGCACCCCTATTCAAAATCAAAATATTTTATTTCTCATAAGCCACTTAAGGCAGGCACTTATAAAACGTCGAGAAAGGTGCACGGTTCGCATTGGTCATTTCCTATGGTGAAGAACCGGCAAGAAACTCCATGGTTACTCTTTTAAAATGATTGGTTTTACAATATATTATGTTACAGCGTTAGTACTTAATTATGGATGAGAGGATGACGTAGGCTCAACAATAAGTCGTTGCTCGGTTAGCGAAGTATCATAGACAAATTAAAAACTTAACTTAAACTGTATACAGCCACCATTGCATTTAAGTAGGCCACAAATACATCGATTCACGAACTGCTTTCAGTTTTACGTAAATTAAATCGGAAGTATCGAAACCAATTTGATCATTATCAACAACTGTCTAGCCTTTTCCCTAAATGGGATCGGCTTCCAGTGTTACCGAATGTAGTTCAATACAAGTATTTTACATGAAGTGACTGCCGATCTGACCTCCACAACAATATAAGGTATAATACGATACCTCTTGGTAAGACACGACCAAATTTGAACATAATATAAATTTTTAAACTGACGTGCTCATTAACACTGGAAACAAATAGTAGACATGGGAAATATCTCATTTTCCAGTGTCATCGAACATAATGTTTAAAAAAAACCGGCCAAGTGCGAGTCGGACTCGCGCACGAAAGGTTCCATACCATCTATATATATAAAAGAAAGTCGTGTTAGTTACTTCACTTATAACTCAAGAACGGCTGAACCGATTTAGCTGAAAATTGGCAGGGAAGTAGTTTAGAGCCAGGAGAAGGACATAGGATACGGTAGGGTAGGGTAGGGTAGGTAGGTAGGATAGGGTAGGTAGGTAGGGTAGGGTAGGTAGGTAGGGTAGGGTAGGTAGGTAGGGTAGGGTAGGTAGGTAGGGTAGGTGATAAATAAGATAAAACCTTTTGAAATAACGGTTTTAATCAGCTAAATAGATGTGTCATAATGACAGATAAAATAACAACATTATTTTTAATACTATAGAAACTCCAAGGAGTTTCTATATCACTACATTCTTCCAGGCTAAAAAGAGAACAGCTTTTCAGTTTAGAACGTAATCCACGTAGCGGCTTGGAAGCCTACGATCTCTCGTCGATCTTCGCTGAGTAGCTGAATTTTCAGTGACCGGGTGTTCTGCTTCGACTATTTGATGATCCTCAGCTGGAGCTGTTTCATCTGTCGGCTGTTCCTCTTCTACATCATTCGTACTTCGAGAATCGTAGAAGTCTTCTTCACTTGTTTCTACTGATTCTCTTGTCTCATTAAGTATCTCATGCGTTTCCTGAATGATCTCACTATCTTGACCCAATGGTGCTAGATGTCGGTTTGAGACAGTTGATTCTCGACCGTCTGCTAAACGAACATAAGAATAATCTGGATTTACATGGAGTAACGTCACCTCCTCAACGAGTGGTTGATATTTATTAGTGCGGTTGAATTTTCGCATTAGCACATGTTCCGATTCTGTCAACCAAGTGGGTATAGAAACTCCATTCGTAGATCGCCTGGTATGCGTAAACATTCGTTCATGAGGTGTGCAATGTGTGGCTGTGCACAGCAAGGACCGTATGGAATGTAAAGCTTGAGGAAGAACTTGTTCCCAATTTTCAATTGCCAGTTTGCGTGAACGTAGAGCCAATTGTATTGATTTCCAGAGAGTCCCGTTGAAACGTTCTACTTGACCATTCCCTCTTGGATTATATGGAGTGGTTCTACTTGAAGCAATCCCTCTTTGATTCAAGAAATTCTTTACTTCCGCAGATACAAATGAAGTTCCTCGATCTGAATGAAGGTAAGATGGCATCCCGAATAGCATAAATATCTCGTTTAGATGTTTTATAACCGTTGCAGAACTCATATCGGCACATGGGAACGCAAATGGGAAACGTGAGTATTCATCGATCACAGTTAATATGTACTTATTTCTTGTATTAGAAGGTACTGGACCTTTAAAATCAATACTTAATCTCTCCATAGGTGAAGTAGCTTTTATTAAGATTGGATCTGGCAAGGCAGATCTGTAGAATTTTGGTTTTATTTCAGAACAAATCCGACACGAATTAGTCATATTTTTAATTTCTTCAGTAGAATAAGGCAAATTTTTCGATTTTACCCAGTGGTTCATACGCACTATTCCTGGGTGGCACAGGGCTTCATGTAATGAAATTAGTTTCTCATTCCGTAGTGGTACCGATGCACATACTCGTGAAAGTGCGTCAGCAACATTATTCTGTTTTCCTGGGCGGTACACAATGTCATACTTGAACGGTGCCAAGTCCAATCGCCACCGCTGTATTTTCTCATTCTTTATTTTACTCGTCAGTTTATTATCAAACATGAAAGATACAGATCGCTGGTCAGTAATGAGACGAAAAGGTTTTCCAATAAGAAAATGACGCCATTTCCTTAACGATTCCACTATAGCGTAAGCTTCTTTTTCTATAGCTGAGTGGTTAAGTTCACTATTATTTAGCATTCTGGAGAAAAATGCAACCGGTCGATCAGATTGAGACAAAGTTGCTGCAATGGAATGATTAGATGCATCCGTTTCTACGGTGAACGGTGCATTATTGTCGATAGCGTGAATAGTAGATTTAACAATATCACATTTCAGTGTTTCAAAACTTTGTACTAGTTCATCGTTTAGTGGAAATAATTGTGTATGAGCGAGAGCATGAATTCTTTCAGAGAAATTTGGAATCCATTTACTGTAATGCGCAAACATCCCTATTGCCCTTCTTAATGACGGCAAATCACATGGTGGTGGCAAACTCAGTAATGGCCGTAAGCGTTCCCCATCTGGCTTAATTACGTGGTTCTTGATATTGTATCCCAGAATATTAATAGAATCTTGGGAAAACTTACTCTTGTCTTTGTTGAGCGTAAGGCCATATTTTTGAGCGGCCTTCAAAAAATTCTGAAGATTTTCATCATGTTCCGCCTGGTTTTGTCCACATACTGTTACGTCATCTAGGTATGCAAACGTTCCATTAAGCTCTTCTTTACGAATGACCCAGTCAATGGTTCTTTGAAAACTTGAAACTCCATTTGTGACACCGAATGGAATACGCCGAAATTGGTAGAGATTTCCTGAAGCTTCAAATGCAGTGAATTGGCGCTCCTTCGGCAGAATTGGTACTTGATGATATGCGCTTTGCAAATCTATAGCGCTAAATACACTATATTTTGATATCTGTGACACCAATGCCTCCATGTTTGGAAGTGGGTATGCATCTAAATGTGTATATCTATTTATTGTTCGAGAATAATCTATAACTAGACGTTTTTTATGATTAGTATTACTCGTAATAAGAACTTGCGCTCTCCAGGGTGACGTACTCTCCTCAATAATTCCCTCGGCCAAAAGTTTTCTAACTTCATCGTCGATAAACTTCTTATCATCCTCACTGTATCTTCGAGATTTTATAGCAATAGGCTTGCATTCAGGAGAAACGTTCGAAAACAAGGGTACAGCTGGTACAGAGGCTGCAGCAACACTGCATACTTTAATTGGATCTTTAGGTCCTCCAAAAGAGAATTCTAGTGAAGAATGCTTCTCTAGTATATCATGACCAATAATAAGATCAGCGCACAGGTTCTTTACAATTAGTAAATTCAGACCCTCGTAATTATGATCTGCAATTTTAGCTGATACGCAGGTTTGTCCCGCTACTTGAGATGTCAATGAAGTTGAAGCCATTGAAATTGTTTGATTACAAGGTCTCTTCTTTAAACGACACAATTTAAAGAAATCTTCGTTCATAAAACTAATAGAACTGCCTGTGTCAATTAATGCTTGAGCTCGAATTCCCTGAATGTAGGCTGTTACAGTTGCTTTCTTAAGGGAATCCGGTGACGCTGCTACAATACATGCTGAGCTGTTGGTATTAGTTTCTCGTTTATCTAAACCTGCAACAGTATGAAGTTTCTTGCTTCGGCATACATTAGCATAGTGCCCTTTCCTATCACAAATCTGGCAGTTGGCATCGACAGCAGGGCAATCCTTCCTAGGATGCACTCGCCCTCCACAGAAGAAACACTTTCGCTTAATAGAAGCTGTTATTGGATCCTTGTTCCCTTCCAAGCCTTGAACAGCACTCAAATTTGAAACATTATAGCTCAGTGAACTCAATTCAGCCATTTCTAGCGATACTGCCTGATTGTAGGCTTGGTCGAGTGTTAACGATAGATTTTCAAGTAACCTTTGTCTAATTTTGTTTGACTTGATACCAGAAATAAATGCATCTCTTATACTATCATTTTTATTTGTTTCCGCATCAACTTTTTCAAATCCGCAGTCCTTTGCCATTAATTTTAGAGCTTGAATATAGATGTCAATGTTTTCTTCACTCTGTTGCTTTCTCGTTGCCATCATGTGTCTAGCATAAATTATACTTTTTGGCTTGATAAATATATTATTCAGTGTACTCAATGCTGCTTCGTAAGTCGTACACTCACTGATAAATGAGTAAATTCTAGCGGATACATGATTTATGAGTAAATCTAAAGTAGTTTTACCATCTTTTAAATCTTTTCCGCAGAATGACAGGAAACTTTCGAATGTCTTCTTCCAGTACTCCCAATCCCTCGGCGCAGAGCTATCCGATGGATCAATGTCCAATTTTTCGGGACGTAAGAATCTGTCCATTCTTATTAGAATATTTAGCTGATTAAATTGATAAATAAGATAAAACCTTTTGAAATAACGGTTTTAATCAGCTAAATAGATGTGTCATAATGACAGATAAAATAACAACATTATTTTTAATACTATAGAAACTCCAAGGAGTTTCTATATCACTACAGTAGGGTAGGTTAGGTAGGGTAGGGTAGGTAGGTAGGGTAGGGTAGGTAGGTAGGGTAGGTAGGTAGGTAGGGTAGGTAGGTAGGGTAGGGTAGGTAGGTAGGTAGGGTAGGGTAGGTAGGTAGGGTAGGGTAGGTAGGTAGGGTAGGTAGGTAGGGTAGGGTAGGGTAGGTAGGTAGGGTAGGGTAGGTAGGTAGGGTAGGTAGGTAGTAAGGGTAGGGTAGGGTAGGGTAGAGTAGGTAGGTAGGGTAGGGTAGAGTAGGTAGGTAGGTAGCGTCGGGTAGGGTAGGTAGGATAGGGTAGGTAGGTCGGATAGGGTAGGTGGGTAGTAAAAAGTGCATTGCAACGCATGCTGGGTACAGCTAGTTATTTATAAAAACGAGCAAAAAAACCCATTTTTGTAAGGGAGCCCCCTTAAATATTTATTTTATTCTGTTTTTAGTGTTTGTTGTTATAGCGGCAGCAGAAATACATAATCTGTAGACATTTCAACTGGCTAACTATCACGGTTCGTGAGATACAGCCTGGTGACAGACGGACGGACGGACAGCGAAGTCTCAGTAATAGAGTCCCGTTTGACCCTTCCGGTACGGAACCCTAAAAATAACTTATATACAACGTTGTTACAACTAATTTACAAAGTCTTCACAAAATAAAAATGCTACTAAAAGCGTCTAATCACTCCTCACCATTCAAAGTTCCTTAGCAATACTCTATTAACTTTACTTACCGTCTACCTACTAAGCTATTAGCTTGTCAAGTAAAGCTTTCAGGTTTGTTTACCGTCGCGAAAACCCACGCCAACATAAACCAACATCGTCCTTGACACTCAATCAAAAAGGTTTCCATTTATTTTGCGAATCATCTTTATTATCTTATAAGAATAAGCGTGTTTTTCTATTAGAAAACATTAATGCTAGATTTTTAAAGTAAGGAAAATTTTAACTGGCTTCAATTCACTACCTTCTCATGAGTTCTGGTTAACGAAGCTGTGGAATAAACTCAAGAAAATGTCAATTAATTATTGTAACTTATCTGATACACATCACCCACTTATGTTGATAATAGATCATTACTAGCTAGTTACTAGCTAGCCGATTTCTCAGACCTACCCGATATGCACACAAAACTTCATACAAATCGGTTCAGCCGTTTCGGAGGAGTATGGTAAGTAACATTGTGACACAAGAATTTTATATATAAGACTAGCTGCTGCCCGCGACTACGTTCGCGTGGACTTTTTTTTTATGAGTGTGAAAAATAAATGTTGGCCGATTCTGAGACCTACCCGATATGCACACAAAACTTCATACAAATCGGTTCAGCCGTTTCGGAGGAGTATGGTAAGTAACATTGTGACACAAGAATTTTATATGTATATAAGAATAGCTGCTGCCCGCGACTACGTTCGCGTGGACTTTTTTTTTATGAGTGTGAAAAATAAATGTTGGCCGATTCTGAGACCTACCCGATATGCACACAAAATTTCATACAAATCGGTTCAGCCGTTTCGGAGAAGTATGGTAACTAATATTGTAATACGAGAATTTTATATATATATGATTATCCTGTCTAGATAATCCTATCCCGACACTGAAACAAGACCTTAATTTATTATTTGGAAAAGAAGTTGTACTTACTTGTTCGATTAAATACGAAGAAAACCAGCAGGAGGCTGTCACTAACACATTAATAAAAGTCCATTTACCTCCACATTTCATAATAATGCATCGTAACAAGTTCCAAGAGCTCCGTAACGTAAGGCGAGCCTGCACTTAATTCAATATCGCGTACTTCTTAACTAATAAACTGAATATTACGCTTTAAATAAGCTTCTACTACCACACTGCACTAGAACTTAATGTCACAATATTTTTCTAACCATATTAAAATGATTTTCAGTATAAAAATCGTGTAATTATACCTCAATTTGTAACCCGCTCGTTACGCACTAGGACGCACTCAAAAACCGTCGAATGCGATGAGACGACTTCTCCTTTACCGGGTAGGATAACCGGCAGGCGGGCGTGTCTCACCAGCGACCTGGCGACCCAGTGACCGGGTGGGGCTATGACCGCATGACCCGGTCACAGCCTGACCCGGTTACTCTGCAGCCGGGTATGCACCAACCGTCCCCCGCACGCCCCACGCTTGCATTCCGCGATTGATTCTCTACTATAACAGACCACTCTTTTGTTAAGCGAATGTGTGTCGAGGTAAAGTACTATGTCTGGGATTCCAGTCTTATGTAACTCGAGATTCACTTATAGGATTTCATGGATAATTTTATAAAGCTTTCAAGACTTTTTGGAGACTTATATTTTGTAAACGCTGGGCTCAAATATTGTGTTAGGCGAAATAATATTAAATTTAAATAAGAAGCAAAGTAAATAGAATAACTTCTCATAACTAAAACAAAAGCTCACAAGCAGTCAACCAGTAAAGTAGCCACTGTAAATCATAAGTCTTTACACAACTTTATATTGGAATTTATTAGGCGCGTTCTAGGTCATAATAACTCTACTTGGAACACGGTGATTGGAGAGATTAGGCAATAGAAATTCTGCTAAACTCAATCAAATATCTGAATAACGAAAGAAAATCTAAATTTATTTCTAACTAACGTTCAAGTTCATAATTACACTCGTAAAAACTACCACAAAACGTAATCAAAATGTTATAACAGACGCTTGTCAAATGAATATTTGGTGTCCTTTGAGATCGAGCTGTCAAACGTAGCCATCTCGTCAAACATGTTGTTTGCAAATTTCACTTTTAAATTTTTCTTCAAGTTGTTCTCGAAATCGTCGTAGTCTGGCTCAGAACTGCAAGTGACATTCTCTGACACCGGAGGAGATGCCTTACAAATACTCCTTATAACATACCTCATAACCCTCTTCAGACTGACCAATTCCTTCTTCAATTTATTCAACAAATTGGTCTTCGATAGGAGCATACTCTTCAATTTCTCGTTGTCCAACAGTAAAGCCAGGTTCTTCGTCTGTGTTTCCATCTCGCTGTGGTTCGCCGCGTCTAGTTGCTTTTTCATTTCATGTACCATCGCCAGGAATCCTTTCCGAGATCTGGTCAGTGTATTATTTGCATTGTTCAAATCGCTTTTGAGTCTGTCGATGTCATCTTGGAGTTTCTTGATAATTGTTACATCGTGGTATTCTGTTGACGCCGTTTTTTTCTTGGTTTTAGGCACTTCTTTGACTATAACTTCAACTGCTGTTGTGTTGTTCCTGAACACCTCGTAAGATGTGCCTGGATCTGAGTCAAGCCGACTACTCTTCATATTCTTGTTTCGTAAAGAGAAAGTTGAGAACATTTCTTCGGAGAGTGACATTTTTATATTGGGCTGAAAAGGTTCAGACATATTTGATCTGCTCTTAATATTTTATCACACACTAGTATTTTACACAAAAAAATTATAAAAAAATATTTTTCTGGAGGTTTTTTTGTACAATCAAGCCGACTTGGCCGTCACTTTTGACGGCCAAGTCGGCTTGATTGCTTATGAGGTAAAAAAGGTTAGGTTACATACGTAACCAGAAATAATAATGGCAAAATAAGGTTGCATGTAATTGGAAAACACGTGATGCCTAAGGGTGTTGCCTTCGCGGGCTTGTGGACGGTTAGTAATGGGCTAGCTCAACGTCCGTCCGTCGTATGACGACAAGTCGTGTCGACGGTGCGTTCGTGTTCCACGCGCGCCTCAAGGAGATGTCAGCGAATCGGAAGGGGTCCGAGAGGGCCGACGCCTGCCAGGGCTGCGGGACTGTTCGAAAGAGATACCGTGGCCCTGAAACAGAAAGGGCTAAGAAGGAACATGGATGAGTTTTAGTCAGTAAAAGTCTGACAGTCCCTTCCGCTCCGTCCAGAGCGGGAGGGGTCATTTGATGATTTCCCAAAAAGTGTGTTGCCTTATTGATCGACGTCGACGATGCCATTGATCGATGGCATCGATCGATTAGTGTGGTAACATCCTTAGTTACTTTTTTCTTTCTTTTTACATATGATGATGTTATACATCTCGCCTGTAATCCCCGACCTTGTCAAGTCTCCTAAAACGAGATCCATGTGTAATGGAGTATTATAAACATAAAATCATTTTCTTAGTAACAGTAAATGACATATTGTGACAATTAAGAACAGTATCACCCATCAGTACCACACAGCGTGACAAAAATTCACGCGCGGTTGGAATTCAAACCGTATATAACATGATATGTTTTAATTATAATCAGCAAAGGTGCACGGGTCTGAACATGAGCTACTCTTAATCATGTCGACACGTGTTATTTCAGGCCCATTATAGAACATTATGATACAACAGCAATAAGGAGCTCTTGGCTGATTAATAACAGCCGCGGCCAAGGTCTGTCCGTGGTTAGGTGACCATCCATAACATACCGAATTTTCTCCTTGCCTCTGAAAGCACATTCAACTTTTGGTATCGGTTGTTATTTGTCGATATTTGACAATCATTACTGGTAGTCAGTGTCTTTATTAGGTACTAGCTGTCCCGCGCAACTTCGTCTGCGTCACATATTCCCTGTTTTCGCAACATTTTTCATTGCTGCTCCGCTCTTATTGGTCGTAGCGTAATGATATATATAGCCTATAGCCTTCCTCGATAAATGGGCTATCTAACACTGTAAGAATTTTTCAAATCGGATCAGTAGTTCCTGAGATTATCGCGTTCTAGCAAACAAACAAACTCTTCAGCTATATTATTAGTATAGATGTACACCATAGAAATAACAGTTATCATACATAGCAGAACTTAGGTATAAATAACGTGACGCAGGGCGGTGCTATCGCTAAAAGCAAGCTTCGATCGAACATCTTTGAATGGATGTAAGTGAGGAGGAGAGACAATACTGTAGGTAGCCTGTGGATGGTGAAGGCTCAGCTTAAGAAATACCGCAGACAGTGTACGAAAAGCTAGTATTAGCGGATCTCTCATTGGATGGGATATCTATACATAACACGGCCATTTTATACTGGAAATGCATAGCTTATTGTTGTGTTTGTCAAACGTAGTACCTTGTGAACCTATGACCCAGTTTAGGCCGTAGGAATACCCAGGTGGCAAGTAGCGTGCGATCGCTCAACATGGCGAGTCTTGGGATAGGTCATGTTCATCATTGGACGTTTATAGGCTGATAATCACGATGACGCTTGAGATATCGATTGATAGTATGAATTTAAAAGACTGGAGGCCGGAACCTTCGTCAGCGTGCAATTATTATATTAATATTACTTTACCATTTGAATCGGATTTTTTTCAACAATTTCGAGGGTTATAATTTTTTTGCACTAACCCAATTTTTTTTGTAAAATAAAAGAAGCCTAGTAAGTCCTTATAAAAACAGTCCCGTCAAAATCGGTCCAGCCGCTTCGGAGATTAGCCGGAACAAACAGACAAACATTAAAAAAAGTGTTATTAGTACCGCATATACTTTCATAATATAAGCATTCAGTAAGAAGCTGTTATATTTAAATGACAAGCAGACACTTCAATTTAATTTATTTTGATACTAAAAAACATTTTACAAGACAATACGGAATTCCATGAATTTTCCTAATTCCTACCCTTTTAAAAAAGTTCGTATTCAATTATCAGCCAGTTTCGATCGAGAGTCAAACGAGTTCGCTAGCGTGCCCTTTGCCATCCAAGTGCTCGAGCTACCGGGCCGATTGATTGCCACCCAGCCCACCTATCTAAAATATAGTACGACATAACTATAAACTTAGCGTTGGAAGTTACAGCACTGATGACAACATTGGAGCCACTTATTTAATTTTGCCTTTTTATAATATTTTCTTACATTTGTAGATTCTTTTTTACATGGTGAATGTGTGATCATTGTAGGGCAGGCCTTGTAGATTTCTAGATGCTTGTTATCTTAACTTCTGCTGGCGTACCATGACGTCTTAAAGCAGTATTGTTGGATATATACAGGATGTCTAGCGCCATCTCTTTCCCACACTGGAAAAGGAGTAAAACAATATTTTAAAACATTATTGTTTTACTCATCATCATGGTAGACCAGCAGATCTTGTATTACGTTTTTTTGTGAGCTAAGCAACGACCTATGTCAGGCCTACGCTGTATTCTATACTTAAGTACTAATGCTGTAGGTAATGATTATATTGTTTTAAAACCAAATAATTTTAAAAGAGTAACCATAAGGTTTCTTGCCGGTTCTTCTCTATAGGAAACAACCAAGCGGAACCTTTTACCTTTTCTGGCCGTTTTATAAGTGCCCGCCAATTTAGGCCTATGTGAAATAAAATTGTTTGAACCAAAATCTCCAGATAGGAGTTCTCCTGAAATAGTGCGACTTGATTTAAAACTACTCGTCAAACTGTTAAATCAACTCCTATTTGGAGGATGATACACTCCATTCAAGAAAGGTCGAGAAACGTTTAATAACTCATTATCATCATAGTACCAAACTAGATGTAGCTGAGTACATTTTTTTGACATGGAACTATCTGATCTCAGCAAATTTTCCTGCCTTTATTCCAATTTTAATTTGGGGTCGGCGCAGCATGTTTTCTTCTTCAAAAGGGTGTAAAACACCTCTTAACGAAGCCGAAAGGCATTGGTTCTCCCTGTCATTGCGATCATTTTTTTGTTCCACACCATACC
Organism: Cerastis leucographa; assembly: GCA_963082945.1. Taxonomy (NCBI): domain Eukaryota; kingdom Metazoa; phylum Arthropoda; class Insecta; order Lepidoptera; family Noctuidae; genus Cerastis; species Cerastis leucographa. Next base: position 4,722,869 of record OY720366.1, read on the forward strand.
TGGGAACCGTCTAGTTGCGGAGATATTAGGGGTCAAAGTTCCAACTTTTTGACAAGTATTTTTTTAAATACAAGTTTTTAATAAGATTTTTACTTTAAACACCTCCACGACCCCGGTACTATTCAATCCGTCCATCAGCACAATGCTTTGAGTGCATTACATTGAGGTCTACTTCAAAACATGATATTACACCCCCAAAAAAAAGTCATTTCCCATCAATAATTTTTGCGTTAAGTTACTTAGTTTCATGTACAAAATGCTTGGTTGACGGCTTTGTGATGAGGTGATTTACACGCTGTATACTTCTCTATAAGGTATTCGTCATCTCAGCAGTCACCTACTTTCTTGCCATATCATCCTTCACACAGTCCATCCATAGTTTCTTTGGTCTTCCTCTACTCTTATAGAAATCTATATTCATACTGAAAATTTTTCTCACTATAATTTACTCATGATACTCTTCGTCAGTATGGAGGAGCTCGTGGCTAAATATTAACAGCCGCACGGGTCGATCTTTAAGGTTAACCTGTGCTTGCCGAGGTTGGTCCGTGGATTAGTGACCATAATTACATACCGAGTTTCCTCCGTGCCTCGGAAAGTACGTTAACCCGTTGGTCCCGGCTGTCATTTGTTGATCTTTGACAGTCGTTACGTGTAGTCAGAAGCCAAAAAGTCTGATATCCAGTCTTACCAAGGGGTATCGTATTACCCAGTTACTGGGTTGTGGAAGTCAGATAGGCAGTCGCTTCATGTAAAATACTAGTACTCAGCTGCACCCGGTTAGACTGCAAGCCGACCCCAAGATATTTTGGGAAAAGGCTAGGCAGATGATGACTCTTCGTCAGTATGGAGCAAAAATAAACAATTGCTTTTACTTGTATTCGGGTTGGTGTTCGTGTTTATTACTGCTTAAATATTTTTCTGTACACTTTATGACTAAATAAATAAATCGAAATCACAAGCATTCGAGCGTATGAGGCAGTGAAAATGTATTTCGCGACTACTTCCTTCGAGTCCATGAGCTTTCGGACCTGTGAGGCAGTGGAAAAATAATTCGCAACAGCGTGTGTCGCAAGAGCGGCGCGCGGCGTTCGAAACAACATAGGGGACCCTGTTTTAGCAAGTATGAATCTTATAAATTGTGTCGTAGTTTTACTATACCTGAATATCGAACGAAAGCCATATACAGCAAGCTTACAAAACTTCTAGAGAAAAATATGTTTTTCAAGGTATTTTCTCCGTGAAAATAAAGTATTACGTAACTTACGTGTTTCCTATGTTATGTGTGTCAGAATAATAAAGAAAACGGCTGTTAAACGTTGTTATTTTAATGTTCATATGTGTTTTATTTTTGAGCATGAGTTGCATCGTTTGACTTTATTTTTTAATTAAATATGGAGGATTTTTGCTGAAATTAGTCTGTAGGTAAACATGAGTCTACAGAAATGATGACATCTGCCTAGCTTTTTCCCAACTATGTTGTGGTCGATTTTCAGTCTGACCTCCACAACCCAGTTAGTACTAGGTAATACGAAACCCCTTGATATGATTGGTTGTCAGACTTTCGGGCCACTGACTATCTGTTACGGCTGTCTAAGCTATCTACGAATGACAGCCGGGTGCACAAATGACGGCCGGGATTGACAAACTTCCTTAGGTACGTGCCTGTCCTTGCTTTTCTCTTGTTACTACTAAATCTAAACTATCAGTCTAATCTATCAGTGGAATACGATCTTTTTAACACTGATTTACAGTGTTAAAAAGATCGTATTCCACTAATACTGGCGTGTTTTTGCGACTAGAATTTTTTTCAAAACTTTTCGTTAAGTTTTCAGCCTACTACATAATAAAAAGATTGAACACTCATTCGACTCGCCAAGATAAAATCTTCCCGCTAAATAACTGCAGGGAAACTAGATCGCACGTTCCACAGCTTATTGCTTTAAAATATTCTGAGCCGTACTTTGAACTCTCCATGTTCGATTCAGAATCAATAGTGAGCAGTGACCCAGTTCTCAACGGCCATCGCTCCATCGAAAAGGTCCATTAAAGCACTTGATAATACACGAATGAGCTTAGAAACTTGGCCAGCCAGGACCATTGTGTAACTGTAAAACTCCAGCTTTTTGGAACACTGGTTAAATTTCGAATTGGCATGCCATACCTAACTATTGAAAACTAAAACATATTTGTACTCCAAAGTGCGGTTACATCGAATCTGCTTCAATTACATTGAAAGCTGTGCTTTTCGAGCAATCAGACTCTGTCCAAATATTGTAGGACAGTCAAATTTTCTCGCGCACATATAGATTTGTTTATATGCAGCTGTAACCCCGTTTCCAGAGTACATTCAACGCCCTAGATCCGTGGCCTTGCTGCCAGTCTCCACAATATCTAGGCACCTAGCTAATATACCTAGTTTTATCTGTGTGTACTTAACTGTAGCTCGGTTTGCGATACCTATTGGGTTTCCTGATAATGTTTTAAGTGGAAATTAAAACCTATTTTTCTCTTTAGGTCACATTACAAGACGTACATATATGTCTGACGGTATAGCAGATGTAATGTTGGTAGGTAGAGTAATCTCTCCTGAAATAATTTGATACGCTTTGCTTGAGGTACCTTAAAAGCAGCCGTTGCTACTTTTGAGCTCGGTGGGTAACTTTGGTCTAGTTCGTTTACTTTTTCATGCTTTATCTATTAAAATCTTATGATGTCTCCCTTTAACCACGCCCCCCCCCCCCGCCTTTCTCTATTTAAAGCTACTTGGGAACAATTCTTATTTACGTCAGAAATCGTTTATCTGATTTTATTATATTTTGTATTCTCATAGCGTTAAATCGATTTATACTTTAATATCAATTTATTATAATTAATTTATTAATATTATAAACTAATGCAATATGAAACAAGCATGGATAATTCGGAATCGTGATTATGACATCGTTATTATGTAAGAAATCCGATAAACAATATAAAGTTAGGACTATGAATCTAGCCGTTTGTAAATGGGTAAACCTACCTAGTTTATTCAAAAAAAAATATTTTACAACGAATTAAAGACACGTACTTATTTATATAATTGAAGTGAAACTTCTTATGCGACTTCCAACAAGTTTAACGTTTTCATGGAGGGGGAATATTTTCTATTACCCACTAAGAGATGGCGCTATTACAAGATTTGTGACTACGTAGTTCTACTAGGTACGCAAGATGGCGTGCAAACAGTCATGCTGTGCATTCGACTCTTCGGTGTGACCAGCCTTCGCTCAATTTCCATGAGTAGAATAACATCGATAAACTTATGTAATAAAAAGTGTACAACAATAAAATATTATTTAGAAGCTCAATAAAATAACGAGAGTGAATGCGTGGCACTCGAACGCATGCGTGTAGTATTACGAAGTTTCACTTCTTCCGCGCGGAGAGACTCCACGCACTATTTTTTTATTTAGTTTTACCATCTACATGGTACATCGACGGACAAACAAAGTATTTAGGACATATTCCGAACCATATATACATTTTTCATTGTATTTTTTTTTTCAACTGCTTCATTCATTTTCAGACCTTTTAGGACCTACAAGGTCAAAATGAATCAATTAAATAGAAAAAAAACGCGGATTTTTTCTACAAAATTGCAATACCTATATTATAGGTATTTTACGTTTTTTTTTTTTTAATTACCGATGAAAAATCCGCTGGTATGATATACCCACACGTAATTTACTCGTCTGTGCGTCGATGTCTCTTCCACGGTGTATAAATTCTACAACATTTTGTACTTACTTATATTTCAGCAGAAACAGACGATTAATAAAAAGGTCAAAATGAAATCATACCATAAAAAAAACAACAAAAAAGAACAAACATTCCGCCCAGCATAAAAAGAAAAACAACCAGTACCACGTTGATTGACATTCCCCTTCTCCCCTTCCTAGGGGACTCAGGGGTATTATGGACGTGTCGGCTGCAGGCATACCGGCCCACCGGCCCACGTATGTGCAATGTGACCTAGGAAACGTGACCGAATCTGTGCGTGCTGAAACCGTGCCATAGAAATAGGGATGATGACTGGGTAAAGAAAATGAAATTCTATTTTGTCCGTCAATTAGGTAATACAAAAATATTAGATACGTATTTTTTGTTTTGTCAAGTTAACAAAAAAATACTTAGTTAAAACGCATTAAAGTTGGAGAGTGGGGGCTCACTACGTCACAACTAGGTATAAAATGTACTGAGCCGTGACGTCATGCGCCATTTCAACTCAAAATATCTCCGTAATTTTACGATTACGTGAAAAAATACGTGTCAAATACTTTTTAATGATCTACCCGATAGACAAATAAAAAAAAATGAGTCACCATCCCTATTGTGACCAGCTCGTGTTTTAATTGATAAGTTTTTATAAGTCGTTGTGGGGCCTGCTTAAATAAGAAGCTTGATTGATAGCTGGTAACTATTAATTTACACCTATTTTTATTACTTTTAACCGACTTCTACAAAAGGAGGAGGTTATGTTTTCGATCAGCATCTTTTTAGGGTTCCGTAGCCGAATGGCAAAAAACGCAACCCTTATAGATTCGTCATGTCTGTCTTTATTCCGAAACTATTACGACTATACATTGTAGGTAGAAGCATACTTCTAAAAAAAACTGCTGAAAAATCGCGGTAAAGCGGTTTTGAAGAACGATTTCTATACAAAAAAAAAAGGACTATCCCATTCATGGATATGAAAAAAAAAACAACCTACAATACGTGCGGGGTGTCTATAGAATATGACATTCAAGTTCCCAAAACCATTTTTTCTCAAAGTCAATCGTTTGAAAGATAGACACTTCCAAAGTGTCTATCTTTCAAACGATACGCGTACTGCTAGAATGGTGTAGTAACTATGCGGGATTGTTATGTGTTCCAATGTTTGGAGACATTTCTAGGCGTGGCTTATTTTTCTTTTAAATAGCCTTATTTTAACTACTAGGCGTGCTGGCTATTCGATCGTTAATAATTAAAGCGAGAAGCTGACAACAATTAGGTACCGATCCGGTGTCGGGTCAGGTTTCGTAATTTGAATCGATTTTAAGGCACATACATACAGATTAGCTGGCCTTCCATGACCTCTTAAAGCAGTATTGTTTTACTCTTATTCCAGTATGGGAAAGAGACGGTTCGATTCTTGTCGCTCATTATGCTTCGTTTTGACGATCAATAAGGCCTTTAGGCTTGTTACAGATTTGCTCGATTTGATCGCCTGTTAGCGATCGATAAATATGGAACAATTTTAGCTTGATCAAGATGATGATGATGCTGAAGTAACAACAAAAGCAGCGCTAAAGTAGGTGTGCTAAGTACGTTATTACCCGGTTTTTGAGACAAACAGTCCATAGTAGTGACAATTGTCAATTTATTAGTTATTGAGCAAACCTGTAGGCACCTTTACTGAATCGTTTTGAAACCTCAGACAGTCCGGCCAAACCTACCGTGCCACCTTTGACCAAACCAGCCGAACGGCCGAACGTCCGAATAATTGTCGAACACGGCTAGTTTATTGCGGACGCTTCAATAGCTAATTGTTCGGAGTTTTGATCACGTTCCAATAATGAATTATTGTGGCAAAATTTGAGTTGGAACAGTTTGTAAGTGAACAATGCGCTTTTAGAGGTAGTCAAACATGTCTAAGTACAATATTTTTTAAGTTTTGTTTACTATATACATGTGCGTATTCTAATAGACGTATGAGCTTTAGGGTTGCGCGCCAACCAGTACATGCTTAACTCGGACAGCGAGAGCACGTAGGCCTAAAGTCATTTATCTACTGATAATTTGGTGGTTTTATTCTAAACCCTAACTAGTGTAACTAGTGAACACAACATATACCATACAGTACAAATACATGGATCTTATACCTACCCTGAGTTGTCGGTACGTGATCTTCGGTACGGGAACACCCATCATCATCATCATCATCAGCCTGTATTCGTCCACTGCTGGACAAAGGCCTCTCCCATAACACGCCACTGAGCACGATCCTCGGCCACTCTCATCGAGCTCTTGCCAGCCGCCTTGCAAAGATCATCGCTCCACCGAGTCTGAGGACGTCCCACGCTACGTTACCGATCCGTGGTCTCCACTCAAGAACTTGTCTACCCCAACGGTTATCGGTTCTTCGGGTTACATGGCCGGCCCATTGCCAATTCAGCGTGCTTATGCGGTGGGCTATGTCAATAACCTAAGTTCTCTGTCGGATCACCTCGTTACGAACTCGATCTTTCAGAGAAACCCCGAGCATAGCCCTTTCCATAGCATAGCACGTTGAGTGACTTTAAATTTGTGGACCAACCCTACCGTGAGTGTCCACGTTTCGGCACCGTACAATATGGGTAGGGCGCACTGATTATAGACTCTCGTCTTTAGACTCTGTGGAATTGGCGATGTAAAGACTCGACGCAGTTTCCCATACGCTGCCCAGCACAGCTGTATTCTTCTGTTGGCCTCTTTCTCGAAGTTGTTTTTACCCAACAATTTGGGGGATATAACGTCCCCTTGTCTCACACCACGATGGAAGGGTATAGGCTTAGACTGCCGGTTCTGGACTTGGATGTATCGTCAATCGACTTGGCATCGCTGCAGAGATTCCACCACCGACCAGATTTCGATCGAGTCAAAGGCCTTTTCATAGTCCACAAACGCTAAGCACAGGGGCCGATTATACTCTTCTGTTTTCTGTATAATCTGCCGCACTGTATGGATGTGGTCTATGGTGCCGTACCCCGATCGAAACCCGGCCTGTTCGGGAGGCTGAAACTCGTCGAGTCTTCGCGCAAGACGGTTTGTGATGACTCTCGAAAACAGCTTATAGACGTGGCTTAAGAGCGAAATGAGTCGGTAGTTCTTCAAAAGAGTTTTATCACCCTTTTTGAGAAACAACACGACAACACTCTAGCAAGTCTTCCGTATAGTGGCGTGTTAATGTAGCTCGGAACTTCTCATTTTCGGGATCAGGTTGAGATGCACGCGTAGCGTATAGCTGACTATAGAAGTTTTCAATTTCCGAAAGAACCTCCGGCCCGGAAGAAACGACTACTCAACTTGTAGTGGTCAGCTTCGTCAGATGACTTCTCCCAAGAGATTGGACAAACACTTTCGATCCCCGATTTTGCTCAATCGCTCGCGCTCGTTCTATTGTTATTCGTACAAGTTTGCCAATTCTCCTGTTTAGAGCATGCCACTCTGACGTAGTGACTGGTGGGTGTTCACGTCGTTTCTCCATGAGCTTGAGCGTTTCTTCCGAAAACTTCGACTTCCTATCTCTACGCCGCAAATCTCACACCTTCCTCCCTGAGGATTCCGACCACATTCTCGAGTGCCTGGTTAATGTCAACGCTATATGTGGTTTCCACGGCAGCGAATCGGTTCTCCAAGTTAGATTGGAACTTTTCAGATCCCACTATAGTTTGGAGCAGGGTTGGTCGGAGCCTGGATTTCATCAAACGGACACGTTCAAGCTTGAAATCGATATTCAAAGACCCTCGCACGAGTCTATGATCACTTCCAGTATTAAACCTATTGATCACTGAGACGTCTCTGAATCTGAATATACGCTTCTTGTCCGTTATGATGAAATCGATCTCGTTTTTAGTCATAGTGTCGGGGCTCCGCCATGTCCACTTCCTTTGAGGCTGTTTCTTGAAAAATGAATTCATCAAGAATAGCCCCTCCCTTTCGAGGAAGTTAACAAGCATTTGCCCCCTATGATTCCTGCTACACTGTGAAGTGTAAGGCCTTCGATATTTATCTCCAAACACATCTTCCATTTCATCGTCCGAGTGCGTCGAGGTCGGTGCGTAAACCTGCACAACCTTGAGGCTATACCTCTCGGTTAGTTTAATTACGAGGTACGCGACCCTGTTCGACACACTCGACACTTCTACAACGTTGTCACAGAGAGCTTTATTCACCAGGAATCCTACGCACCTGACCCTGGGACAGCTGGTCTCCCTCTCGAAAGTATAGAAGGTGGCCTGATTCAAGAGTTACCGTGTCCTCCCCCTCTCTTCGGACTTCGCTTAACCCAAGAACGTGCCACCTTATTTTCTCGAGTTCGACTCCGAGTTGCACCAGGTGCTCGTCGAGCCGTAACGTGCGTCCGTTGTAAGTCGCCAAAGTCAGTTGTTTTTGGCGGCCTTCCGTAACCCGGGGATTCTTCGCACCCCCTGCCCTGCCGTTACCGTGACCGCCGCCTTGATCAGGAATAGCAGGGCGACCGGGAACTGGGGGCCGTGGTCCATGTTGACTTGCCATTGGTAAGGGTTCGCTCTAATTGCCACGCTGAGCAGGCGGGTTGGCAATCGCAGTAGATTCACACCGGTATCGCTGCTGCCCGACACCGGTGGGACCGATTTGTGATAGGTCCCAAAAGTCTCTTAGTCGCCTTTTACGACACCCGCGAGAAGAATTGGGGGAGTGCTATTCTTAAGCCGGCACTCCACAGCATAGCCGGCACTCCACAGCATGGCCGGCACTCCACAGCAACACCGAAATACTGGGGAAACACCCAAATACTTCGAAATATGATATTCCGGCGAACTATCGGAATAAAGTTTTTCGTATTTCTGTAGTGTACCCCCTCGGTACATCTAACCTTTGGAACTAACAACACATATTGAGCTCCATTCAGCTTCTCTCCATATATGTGTGTTGTTAGGCTCTATAACGTTTCTGCCGCTTCTTCTCATCTCCTTATGAGGCAGTGAGCCACAAATACCACAATACACTACGCGAGCCCAGTCTGGAGGTGCGGATAGTCTTCATTTTTTTTTAACAAACTTTTCTTTTCTTTCATCGGTGAGTCGTGAAATAAATCTTCCGAAATCCCAAAGAATTGCGAACCGCTATACCTACTAGCACACAAAAACAAAAGAAAATCTATTGCCAATTAGAGGCCGGGAACAACTATGTAATAACTGAACCAGGTTCGTCGTTAACTTAGTTATAGTACAGCGAGATTGGAAATCGAATTTTCGAGAAAACAACAGGCTTGCACGTGTGTGTTACTAATATGATATTGTGCCGAAATCGAATTACCTAGGTATGGCATCTAAAACTCTAGGCGCGATTTCCATATTGCAAGTTCACTATTTATGTAGGTACTTACCTACTTTGAAAACAAAATGAAACTAAAATATTTTGGGTCATTGTAGCCAAAAGTGTTAATTTAATTCGGTAAATTTTTGGTAAATACTTTCAGTACCTGCACTGTTTAGCATGAAAGTTACTTTATAGCATTATACTTCATTTTAATATACAAATCGTAACTTTAGATAAATCTTTAAAAAGTTTTGTACAATTTTGTCAAGTATCTTGGGTCAGACTTGGGTCTGGTTTTTTTGGGTCTATAGGTATATTAAGACAATTCAATTTGGCAGGTCGGGAAGAAGGCTCCAATGTCAAAATAATAAAAAGCCTGCCAGTCCCTGCCATTTTGTATAGAAAAATACCTCGCCTTTTTTGCCCTCTTATCAATCCAATCCAATTCAACATACCCTGACATCTGCCGGACTTCATCGCAAACTTTTGCCTGTACTAGCTCGTTCGCATCCAAATCCGTATCTCAGCAAGGTTTCGGGTTTCGGCACAAGGTGTCGGACAGAGGCGTATTATCCCTAAACTAGGCACGTCCCTAGGGGTGCGACGTTACAAGGGGGCACGCGCGCATATTTTTAAATAAAGAAAAAATAAATGCCTTATGTCAAATGAATAGTGTCAGTAAGTATGCACATACTTACACTATATTATAAACGATTATAGGCGTTGCCAGGGAGGGGCAAATATAACCTGAGCCTCTTGGTCCGCGCCTCTCGACACAAATCCGCCTCTGGTATCGGGGAATCATAAAAATGTTCTTACAGTGAGCGCTTCTGTTCTTCTGGGTCTTGACTGGCATTTTCAGGACGAAGCTGTTTATAAATGTTTGTGAAATTTTCTGTGTAATTAATACAGGTAAATAATACAAGAAATATAGAAAACCACCCCGAAGGGTTAGGCAGAGCTGTACTTATTAGTTGTAACAAACGTGCTTATTTCTCGAGATGAAAAGGAAGTGAGGGTCAGTTCACACAAAGACGCGACGCGACGTGATGCTGCGCGCACACTTTTAAAGAGCGATTCAAAATATAACTTTATTTTCTACAAGAAAAGATACACATTTCGTTGTGAGAACTCAGAATACGTTGCGCCACGCAGCGCTGCGCCGCGCTGCGTCGAGCGGCCTCGTGAGGTAGATTTCAGTAGAAATCAGAACACGTTGCGCCATGCAGCGCTGTGCCGCGCTGCGCCGCGCGGCGTAGAGCGACGCAGCGCATAATCGTGTGCGTGTGGATTGAGAGATCTTTTCGAAAAACTCTTCCAATACCACCCAAATTATAAGAGGATTTAGGAAATAATTGTAAAAACTTCATGGTAAGGTATAAAATTTGTCAAACCTAAACAAAGAAAGTTAGAATTCATTAACTGGATCTCTCAATCTGGACAACTGAAGAAAAAAAAAGCCATAACGCGTATCCAAGAATATACTGCCTATGTGTTTATAATTTTGCATTTTAATTAATTGTGAAGGATTTGTGAAAGCTGCTAAACAAAATTTCGATTCATTTCAAAGCCACGTTTAAGATTTATAACAGTTTAATATGGATCACTCAGAGTGGACAATTTTCAATTGAGTGATCTTGTAAAACACGACCTAGTACTGAAAAAGTATGAATAATTATCATGTTTATTACAAATTATGCTTCTGGGAGAATTTGTAAAACAAAAATCGTGATTGAAATCTTACTGGTTCAAGGGAAAATGAAAATTTTGTTTTTTGTTGATCGTCCCAACTGAGAGATCCTTAATTTGAACTATATTAAATAAGCCAAAACTTATAGGTAGAAGGTAGATACATCAGAAATTGTTAAAAAGGTTGTACTAAAATTTGACGAATCAGTCGTCCCTGTAAGTGTTATACTTAAAAAGATAAATCATTTTTTACAATCCTTAAGGAAAACGTTGAGTAGTGTAGACACACTTTTTTATTTTATCCGTTTTTTTTTTTTTGGGTGACGTTAGGCCTACGACAAGACTTCTTTATCCCAATGATGTTCGTATGATTTGTTCACTGATTTATCTAACGGTTGTAACTCATGGGTAGTGTTAGAGGGTAAGCAAATTAATACGATTTGGTTTTCGTCTGCGGCATCCACAATCCTAGCATCCAAATGCGAAGCAGGTCCATCGAAAACTAGCAAACATTTTCCAGGCAACTTGTAGTTGCCAAGATGATGGATGAAATCTATAAATAATTCAGTAGTCATGCTAACCTTTTGGTGCCATTTTGACGATAGTGCCATCAGGCAAATTATCGTTAAATTCAGGCCTTAGCCTTTTACCCTTGAATATTATCATTGGTGGTACTGAATTACCTAAAGCATTGACACATAGCGATGGTGACGTTTTCAGCATGCTCCTGTGCAATAAAATGTACTCTTTTACTGACTTTTTGTGCAAGAACATGTTGCTGGTGGTGCAATGCTAATCGACAGCCTTTTTCATCTATGTTATATAAACGTTCTGGATGCCGAAGAATTTCTAACTCATCATATTTTTTTTTTATTGCCGTTAAATGCTGTTGCATAATGTACTTGTTCAATTTTTAGCCCTTGCAGAGTTCATAAACTGTGCTTTGCGAACTGAAATTTCAGGGTTTCGTTTCAAAAAATTCGAAAGCCATTTTCTACCTGCTATGCATTTGACGTCATTGAAAGTATTTGGTATTTCATTGGCTTGACAAAATAAGTAGGCTTGCTTTCTTACAATCTTGCGAGTCAACGGAACGCTTACTTGAGCAAGTATGTAATTATGAGTGAAATTACAAAAAGTTTAAATAAAAAAAATAAAGTATTATTTGGTTACCTTAAAATTTCTGAACTTTTTGTGTGTAATTTACTTAGAATTAGAATTCCTTAGTAAGAGCACTACACATACAGTACCTAACTTAGCAGAAACTTGTCATTTAAAAACGTAATTTTATATTTTTTAAATTATGTAGTGAAACCAGACATAAACTTGCGTGCTGATGTCCCCGTGACGGGGACTCAGATTACGGGGACAACGGGAATACAGGGTTTAAACCTATACTGCATCATAATTTGAATTGTACCGGTAATGATTCCGACCGGCGATATGGTCATCCTACTCAACGTTTTTCTCAAGGATTGTAAAAAATGATTTATCTTTTTAAGTATAACACTTACAGGGACGACTGATTCGTCAAATTTTAGTACAACCTTTTTAACAATTTCTGATGTAATTATAAATATATAATAAAAAAAAAAAAAGGAATTTAACGATAATTTGCCTGATGGCACTATCGTCAAAATGGCACCAAAAGGTTAGCATGACTACTGAATTATTTATAGATTTCATCCATCATCTTGGCAACTACAAGTTGCCTGGAAAATGTTTGCTAGTTTTCGATGGACCTGCTTCGCATTTGGATGCTAGGATTGTGGATGCCGCAGACGAAAACCAAATCGTATTAATTTGCTTACCCTCTAACACTACCCATGAGTTACAACCGTTAGATAAATCAGTGAACAAATCATACGAACATCATTGGGATAAAGAAGTCTTGTCGTAGGCCTAACGTCACCCAAAAAAAAAAAACGGATAAAATAAAAAAGTGTGTCTACACTACTCAACGTTTTCCTTAAGGATTGTAAAAAATGATTTATCTTTTTAAGTATAACACTTACAGGGACGACTGATTCGTCAAATTTTAGTACAACCTTTTTAACAATTTCTGATGTATCTACCTTCTACCTATAAGTTTTGGCTTATTTAATATAGTTCAAATTAAGGATCTCTCAGTTGGGACGATCAACAAAAAACAAAATTTTCATTTTCCCTTGAACCAGTAAGATTTCAATCACGATTTTTGTTTTACAAATTCTCCCAGAAGCATAATTTGTAATAAACATGATAATTATTCATACTTTTTCAGTACTAGGTCGTGTTTTACAAGATCACTCAATTGAAAATTGTCCACTCTGAGTGATCCATATTAAACTGTTATAAATCTTAAACGTGGCTTTGAAATGAATCGAAATTTTGTTTAGCAGCTTTCACAAATCCTTCACAATTAATTAAAATGCAAAATTATAAACACATAGGCAGTATATTCTTGGATACGCGTTATGGCTTTTTTTTTCTTCAGTTGTCCAGATTGAGAGATCCAGTTAATGAATTCTAACTTTCTTTGTTTAGGTTTGACAAATTTTATACCTTACCATGAAGTTTTTACAATTATTTCCTAAATCCTCTTATAATTTGGGTGGTATTGGAAGAGTTTTTCGAAAAGATCTCTCAATCCACACGCACACGCATAATCACTGGCCTCTTCAAGTATCGTCGCGTCGCGTCGCGTCTCGGTGTGAACTGACCCTAAGCAGATTTGTACATTAAAAAAGTTAAAAGAGGAAAATGAATTTATTAAAAGATGAGATGAAATATACAAATAATTACTAAAAACCTGCTTATCACACACACTATTAGTCTTTAAATGGCACACTGTAGATGATGACCGATCAGCTCAGCGGAAGAGGCGAGATCTGGCAACCGAGTAGAACAGTAGGACGGTCGCCAGAACAGTACGTCAAGGCTGCTATGCGAGATGAGCACTCAGAATCGTAGATCAGCTCTGAAGATCAGCAGTAGTTGTCCCAGGAGTCTGTAGTGGGATCTCCTGGGCAGTGATGACACGTCGTAGATGATGGAGACTATCAGACTCTCTTCTCCTGGATTTTTATTATTTGGCTGGTAACAATTAAAAATAAAAGTAAATGACAGCTGACAAGTTTGATGTAAAAAATGTCAGAACACAGGAAAACACAGGAATACGAAGAAAATATTTATAAAAATGAAACGATTCGAAAAATGCTAATGTAAAACCAATAAAAGTATGAATAAGGATGATAAGTATGAGTATAAAGCGTCTGTAGTGGGCACATACTATAAAGGGTGTAAAACACCTCTTAACGAAGCCGAAAGGCACTGGTTCTCCCTGTCATTGCGATCATTTTTTTGTTCTACACCATACCTGGGAACCTTCTAGTTACGGAGATATAAGGGGTCAAAGTTCCAACTTTTTGACAAGTTTTTTTTAAAATACAAGTTTTTAATGTAAGATTTTTACTTTTAACACCTGCACGACCCCCGAACTATTCAATTCGTCCGTCAGCACAATGTTTTGAGTGTGTTACATTAAGTTCTACCACAAAACATGATTTTACACCCCCAAAAAAAAAAGTCGTTTCCCAGCAATAATTTTTGCGTAAAGTTACTTAGTTTCATGTACAGAATGCTTGGTTGACGGCTTCGTGATGAGGTGATTTGCACCCTGTATAGTACACTCACATTTGGCAGTTGTTTTAAGTCCCATTTAATAGGGGCGAGCCTATTCTATTCAATTGGGCACAAATCCAGACACCGCGGCTGCTACTGAGAAATTCTTAATAAATAAAATTTGGTTTTAATAAAACATCATTTCATAAAATATCTTTATTGCATAAAAACACAATTAGTATCAAATTCGTTTTCAAAGGTGAATTTATCAAAATATTTCGCTTAATATCTAGCGTGACGTGTATTATGCGTTTTTACGTCTTCAACGAAATTACATTGGCATTTATGAGCAAAATAGCAGCATTATACATGGTGTTAATTTTTTACTGGCAGTCAGGGGAATCCGAATCCTTAAGATATACTGGGAAACATTCTTAGGAAACTTAGACCTTAAAAAAACAACCTGTATAATAATAAAAATGGTAGAGAGAATACAGGTACAGTTATTAAATTCACAAATATTGTCAGAAATCAATAAAAACAATATAAAAAAATATTAAACAATAACAATTTATAAGTACACATACATCAAAGTGGAAGACATTTTTCACAATCCAATATAATTAAAATTCCACACAATGCTTGGTGCTATTTGCGTCGGTATGAGATTCATTTGAATTTGAACTTTATGCCAAGCGGTATAAAAATCAAAATGCTTGTTAGCGGCTGTTGCTCTTTACCGGAACAAAATACGATTAAAGGCATTTTTTTTTGCTATTTATGCACTAAGTATGCATATTTGTTTAGCATTGAAATTTTTTTTTTAGAGAATGACGTTCTTAACTAGGATTTCATTTTTTTTTTTTACATTTGTAATATTATAATAACAAACAGTTAAATATTTTGTCAAATTATCAGGTACAAGCATGTAACTGTTACAAATCTCATGAATACATTTTATTTTAATTTCATAACATTTTATCTTACTATAGAAAAGTGAGTACAATTTATAAATGGCAAGCAAAACTTCTTTCCTAATAATCCTCTCTCTCTAATAATTTTCATAAGATTATTTTTATCTACCTCCACAAGTTGGCACTACTTTTTCGATTTTCACAGAAACAACTTAAATATCAACAACACTGTTGAAATTCCAAAATGTCGGTACTGAACGGAGTGTTTAAAATCCAACAGAGCCATTTAAATTAGGCTTTCATTAAAGTTTTTTTATTTAAAACCATACATGCTACTATAATAACTGATGTCACGCTGCTGACTTTCCACACTGCTGACTTTCCACACTGTTGACTTTCCACACTGCTGACTTTTACCGTCACAGTACTTAATCCAGAAGTGTAGCCTCTATAACACATCCTCTGTTTAGTCAAAGTCACAGGTGACTCATAAGTGACCCAACCCGAATTGGGCCCACGTGGTAGATTAAGGTTCACGACACAGGCGAAGCCTCTCTCCCAGCAGTGGGAACATAATACGATGATTATGTTACAAGTCTCTTCAACTTGACTCTTCTCAGCTATTCAGTATTTCACGTAGTCATGTATGGTATGCAATCAATTTAGGCCTACTACCTCTTACAGCATTATTATTTTATTCTCACTTCAGTGCAGAAAAGAGATAGAACTATACAGGGGGTATATCTCCGTCTCTTTCTCACACTGAAGATTTAATAATCCTATAGTGGTGGTACACATGGCGACATATCAAGCTATACATTTACAGTATAACATAGCCTCGCTTTGATTAGATTTCCCGTACAATGAGAGGTCAGCATAAACTGGTTTTTAATAGCTTGAGGACGACCACGTCCTGAGTACAGACAGTGGTCGTAATTCGTGTGCCAACATGCAGAGGCCGACATCAAAAAGTTTTTTTAAAAATAATCTTGAGTATAATGTTGAGTCATGAGTTAAGTTTGAGTATAAAGTTGATATTACATAAGAAAATGTTAGACATAATAAATAAGGCTACATACAAAGGACAGCATTTGTTATTTTAACTATATTTTATGCCCACTTTAAAAACAAGTATTAATAGATGACAGTTTAGTAAATTAATAAAAATAATGTACAGATGTAATACAAAATATTTTTGTAAAAACATTACTTATAAGAGATTCATAAACAAGAGTTAAAAATGAAAAAAAAAACAAAAATGTCAATCAATTTAGTTGATTACATAATTAAACTTAAAAATAACTTATTTAAAGTATGGCAAACCAATTTCAGACGCCTAACTTCCCTTCTTTATGTTGTTATACTTAGGGTGCATGCATAAAAATACAGGTTTTCAGTACGAACAAATTGGGACGGGTCGGTAGCCATTGTAGCCCAAGAAACATATCTACGTCTGACTATTTTTCGTTAGTATCCACCTGTTTCTTTGTGTGCAAGTACAAATATATAGAAAATATAAGACTAATTTACCCGCACAGGTCGCTGCCGATCAATACCGACTTGTCTATATTAGAAATCGAATTCTTTATTCAAACACCCGAACCATAACTTCCTAATTTAAAACAATAGGGGATAATGCAATTTTTTTTTCTCTGTCCGTCGGGTACTTTATTGAAAAGTATTGGACACGTATTTTTTCTTTTTTCACGTGGTCATAAAATTACGGAGATATATTGAGTTGAAATGGCGCATGACGTCACATGTAGGTAAGTTTTATACTTACTTGTGACGTAGTAAGCCCCCACTCTCCAACTTTAATGAGTTTTAACTAAGTAATTTTTTGATATTTTGATAAAACAAAAAATACGTGTCTAATATTTTTGTATTTTAACGTGAATAGTAATAAAATAATAATATTGATATAAAGTGCAAATTATTGTTTTAAACCAACACGAGCATGTTGGATGAGTAACTATAAACAGATATAAATAAGGAATTCTATGTAAAACACTTACGTAACAATTTGATATTGAATTCAATTTATAAACAAATTGTGGTTTTCCTGATACTATATCCCTGATGTTCTAGGAATTTTAAATGTAAGAAAAAACCACCTTGGTTTGGGTACTTGGTATTTTGTTTTGAACTTAGATAGTCTGCGGTGTTATTAGAGTCATAATGCTCGTTTAACCTAACCTAATCGCTGTTAGATTTTCAACGCTTGGTTCAAAGCCGAAAGTTTAAAATCTAACAGTGATTGTATGTTTAGCTGTCGCTTGTTAGTTATAACTTATAACAGGCATTATTGACTATCAAGTGTACCGATGACCTGCTAGAATGCGTACATACGGGGTATCAGCCTGTATATAAGCATTCCCTGTATACATCCTATTTTTTTTTTAAGCATTCCCTGTATATATCCTGTATTTTTTGTAAAGTGTTTTAGACATACTTTTACAATGCTTAATCAACAACATATTTTGTAAGTATAATTTAAGATATTTTTTTATACAGGAAAACCTTCAAAAAATATCGAAGGTCACAACAAATCATAATTTAAATATCACATGTATTTGTCACATATTTGAGTCAATATTTGCTACCAATGTCTCCAATATGTGACCAATACTCACAACAAATTACGTTTTAAATGTTTTTGATGAGGATACACAACATTAATTATGACCAAATCGAAATGATTAGCTAGACACTATAATAAAAAAACTAGACATTATAATGAACCATTGGTATATGAAATGTTGATAATTTTAATTGTTTTTTATATGGTTAATTGGTTAATATGGGTTTCCCTTTGGAAAACTTGTAAGTGTTTGAGATCACTGCCTTTCTAAAGGGAGAGGGCAGAGTGTATTGGTTGGTCCGTGAAATGGCTCCTGTTCATAGTAGAATATTAAGTACAGAGGGTTAAAACATGGTCAAATTAAATTAGCTAATGCAACTACACAAATCTGGGGGCTAACATGACGTCTTAAAGCAGTAATGTTTTAATGTTACTAAAGTGTGGGAAAGAGACGGTGCTATAGAGGACGTGTAGCGCTATCTCTTTCCCACTCTGAATTAAGATTAAAACAATACTGCTTTAAGACGTTATGTTAGGCCACATGGTCGGTATCGATATTTAACTTGATAAAACAAAAAAGTATTCCTTTTTAAACATGAATTTGATCTTATTTTTGTGTCGTTGATAAGACAATTCACAAAATTCGTTAAGAGGTGTTTTACACCCTTCATTTTGTTAGCTTAGGACTTCGCTACTTACAGTTTTTGTTTTATTGTGTTTAAGAATGTATACCCATTTTAAATTAGATCTTGTATATGTATAAGCAGTCCATCATGAATTAACTTAGATTTTTTAATACAAACGGGGATATGGACTTTAAATGATGTTCAAAATGAACAGAAGCCATTTCAAATGTCTCGTTACGTTTAGACTTTAGTTTAGACTAGCTAGCGACTCTAAAGTACATGGCCCTTGGGCATTAAGAAGTACTTTTTTTTCAGAAGTTATTATGCAGCTTTAAAAAGCGTCTGTCACAAACGTGCAGGAAAGAGACAAAGTACCGTAATCATGATACCTGGTGGCCTACCATGACGTTTTAAAACATTCTTTAATCTTATTCCAAAGTGGGAAAGAGATGGCGCTAGACCTCCTGTATAGCTCCGTCTCTTTCTCACACTGGAATAAGAGTAAAACAATACTGCTTTAAGACGTCATGGTAGGCCAGCAGGTGGCCTTGAAACAGTATTGTTTTAATGCAGTATTATTTTAATCTTATTCCAGAGTGGGAAAGAGATGGCGCTAGACGCCCTGTATAGCTCCGTCTCTTTCTTACACTGCAATAAGATTAAAACAATACTGCTTTAAGACGTCATGGTAGGCCAGCAGGTGGCCTTGAATCAGTATTGTTTTAAAGCAGTATTATTTTAATCTTATTCCAGAGTGGCAAAGAGATGGCGCTACACGTCCTGTATAACTCCGTCTCTTTCTTACACTGTAATCACAACTGCTCTAAGACGCCATAGTAACCCGCCAGGATCCTATATGACAGCGCTGCTCGCCATTTGGTTGACGCCACAGGTTCCGTCTCCTCGGTACACGCGGTAGTATCCCTGCTCACCCCAGGATTTGCCCCACGAGTTCTTGACGATCCAGTAAGGCAGCTTCTTGTGGAAGAGAGGATAGTCTGTGGAAGATAGAGAGGTTTTAGAAGCTGCAGTATGAAATCTTCACTTTTGTCGCCCATAATTTATTTCTCATGTTCGCGTACACGCGGCGGCACACCAAGCTATAATATCCAGTTTTTTTGTTTTTT
Organism: Cerastis leucographa; assembly: GCA_963082945.1. Classification (NCBI taxonomy): domain Eukaryota; kingdom Metazoa; phylum Arthropoda; class Insecta; order Lepidoptera; family Noctuidae; genus Cerastis; species Cerastis leucographa. The sequence goes on from OY720366.1 coordinate 4,742,496, forward strand.
TTTTTTAATTGCATCTCGCAGTTCAACCTATGAGGTTGTCGTCTGCTTAACTGGACTATCCTGTGGATGCCTTAAGAGGGTTATTACAATTATTCTTGTATTTGAGTGTTGTTAAATATATATAATAAATCAAAACTAGAGAGTTTTTATGTGTTTTTACGGTTTAGCAAAGAGCAAAAAAAAAAAAAAAAAAACCCAAGAAAGTTAAATAAATATTTCAATTTGTGTACATACATTAGTAAAAACCTTAACAACACTCAAATACAAGAAAAATTGTAATAGCCCTCTTAAGAGTAAGGCCTCCAGCCAGAGCATAATAGCTTACAAACTAAGCGACTACACGATAAGTGCACCCCCTGTGGGGTACGAGCCTCGGCTTAGGACGTATATCCAGTTTAACATGGACTCGCTTTTTATAGATTTTCAATACAATGAGAGATCCGCGTAAAATGGTTTTGTATAGCTTGATTGGTGGTTATGCGTACGCGCAACGTCAATCAAGCTATACAAACCAGAATAAGCGTTACAATCATAATATTTTACCGTTTACAGCGTACAAATATGGTTTTTAACAATTATGGCTCGGCATTACATTAAAATTAAATGAATCATCATTAGAATTACAAATAATTTAAATAAATTCAACAATTGGTGCAGCGGTAGCCCAGTGGTGGCAGCCGCGACTTACGAACAGTAAGCCGTAGCTTTGACACATCTACCCAGGCAGAGGCTCATAACTTTGTGTAATTTATTTCGTCACCGCTGCCCTCAAAAACGGTGAAGAAAAACATCGTGAGGAAACCGGAACGTCCTAGAACTAAAAATTCGAAGACATGTGACATCTACCAACCCGCACTGGTCCCGCGTGGTGGATTACAGCCCACTCCCTCTCAAAAAGAGGAGGCCTGTGTCCCAGCAGTGGGAACATTATAGGCTGATAATGAACAATTGTTGTTTAGGAGAGACAAAATTCAATGAAGTTACCCCATAGCGTAAAATTGACGAGACAAAGCCATGGTATGCACTTAGTGTCGCATTAACACTAGTTTAGGCACGCCACTGATATTTTATCAGTACAGATTATACTATGCTATGTGACCAACATATTTACGGTTAATTATAAGAAAGAAAATACAAATAAACTGAATCACAAATTGATTTCTCTCGCCTTTGTAAATGACGGTTAACGCAGTCACGAAATAGCTGATGCATTCCGTGTAGCGAATTTTATTTATGCACGGTACACACGGCGAAGTAATAAATATCCAGTATAACCTGACATCGCTTGGTTTGAGCTTCCCGTTCAATGAGAGATCAGCTTAATTTGGCTTGATTGGTCATCATTTTCATACAAACTTTCAAGTCCTTATTTTCCGAAATGACAGAACCGATTTTAATGAAACTTCATACACATAAGCAGTATACATAGGTCTAAAACCAAATTAAACCAATTATAAATTATATACAGGCTGACTTTGAATAAATGCGACAAAAAGAAATGGGAGCTTTAGTTACAGTAACATAGTAATTATAAACTGTTTTTTCTACAATCTAAATCGTTAAAAAAAAATACGTGATTATCGCTTTAAAATGGTCCATTGATGTTATTATCTTTATTTAAGTACGAATTATCGGTACTCCAGCAAAATAAATTAATATGCAAAATAAATAAGAAAAATTAAAGTATCAAAAAATCTCGTCCTACTCATCGCAGTGCACAATAATCCCGTTGCCGTTCATAGCGGTCATTTACCTAATTTTGCCTATTTTCTAGTGTAAGTATCGCGCGACGTTGCCAAACCTCGCATGAGCGCCAGCGCCGACATCCCTTCCCGGCGACCGCCGCCCACCCTTCCTTAGTTCATTAGTCGTCCTAAAACGTTTGTAGGTCACGGTCGCGCGCGCATTCCGCAAATCCCACTTTACGTATTGCGAATAATTTGTATTTTTGTCTTGTGTTTGTGATAACAATGCCTAGGACGAGATGAAATAGTTGTGAACCGTTAACAAACGTACAGTATCTTGATATTGTTGTGTGGTACAACACCGTAAGAAATCTACGTGAAACGCAGCGAAGATTTCGGCTAAAATATCCTAATGTCCCACCTTCATTGGGAAGAATTCTTAGAATCACTCAAAACATGCTGGACAGACGAGCTAAAAAACAAAAAATCAGGAGTGCATTCGAAACTGTAAAATCATAAACTTTAATAAAACTCAAGGACAATTTGCGGCGCCGTGCTCAATTGTGTTTACAAAACTGAGGTGGACATTTTGAACAATTATTAAAATACACGTAAGTGTACTGATTTGATTTAGTGTAAATACTTACTAATTATTGTAAATACTGTGATTCCAACTTTTTAAATACGCCAAAAATACAATAATTGATTTGTTGTTGTAACAAACATTATTCAGGTTATACCTCTTACTAAAACATTGTTTTACTATTTACTTTTATTGTATTTTTGATCGTCCTCAGCCGACAAAAGTATGAAGGGAAAGGTTTACAAAATTTTTATTAATCGTGCGCGCGGGAAAGAGATGCGCGGGCGGCCGGGCGGACGGGGGCGGCGCGATTCATTCATAGCGAGAATGTATACCTAAATCGTGCCCACTACGCGAACGCCAGTACGCGAAATTCTTTGATACTTTAATTATTTTAACGTTTTTCGTAACACTGTTAGATTCTTTATTAATTTTACATTTGATATGTTCTAAATTTTGTTGACAACACGTATTATTGTATATTTAAATTTGTCGCATCTGTTCAATTTCACCCTGTATAGAAACAGAAATTTCCAATTATCTAAGTATTTTTTAAAGACATTTCTAAAATGTTTTTTAGTAACTTTTTAGACCTATGTATCCTGCTTATGCGTATTTAGTTTCTTTAAAATCAGTTCATTTCGGAAAAGGACTTGAAAGTTTGTATTGCCGTAAGGTGTAAACGCTCTTAAGAAAATTAGTTACATATCTTGAAACTTCGGTATAGGTAAATAGATAACAAAATGAGTCAACTGAACTAATATGTACGAAACAAGCAGTGCAATGTTAACTTCTAAGAATATTATACAGAGGTAAAATTGTTTGCTTGTTTGTACGAGGCAGGTAATATGTATGTCGGATCCGGTCATTAGAACGGACAGAAAATGAATCGGCAAGCGCGCCAAAGGTGGCATCACGCGACCTAGTTACCAGCCAACCCACACCTAAAGCGCGCTTCTACAGAATCGTGATGTTTCGAGCTCACAGCAAGGAGGACAATGAGTGTCTGATCGCGGCGGAGTCAAGACGTCCCGGAACTACCCCGATTCATGGTGCCTAGTGTTGGATTGTAATTTCAAGTAATTTGTTAGTTCGATAAAAGCAGTACCATGTGTAGTGTGTGTTTTCATAGCACGAAACCCATTTTCTTCCCACATGATGACCGTGTCTAACGGTATAAACGATCTGATTAGAAAAATCCTTTTACAAACAGATAGCTACACTATTTCCGAGCACGATAGGATATATTTAATGTTGTATGTAGCTAGGGGCGGTACTGTCATACTACCTAGCTTGGCTTGCCCTTATAACCTAGTACTCTTGTATCTTGTCTCTGATGAAGTCTGCTTGCCTTATCGGCTTGCCGTATTGTTGGCACCTAGGCACACCACTGTTTTGTGGCAGTGGGGTAGAACCCAGACAGGCCTATTACTTTGTGTGATTCATTTTGATAGTGAGGGAACCGATATATCCTAGAACTCAGCATTCGTAAATGTAACAGTTACCAACCCGCACTAGGCCAGCATGTTGGATTACAGCCCATTCCTTTTCATAAAGGGGAGGCCTGTGACCCGCCAGCAGCTGATTATACTTTTGCTATGTATGCAAGTCTTACCTTTAATTCCATATCCCACGATGAGCACTCCATGATCTAAGTTGGTAGGATTACACAGCATCTTCCAGGGATGCGAGATGCCTCCCATGTAGAACTGCATAGCGTTCGCGTTTATGCCTGCAGAAACATAGATTTACGTGAAATCAAAGCTCCGTTTGTTTTTTTTTTTAAATAATATATGTGTGAATAGGGGATAATCCAACTTTTTTTTTCTTTGTCCGTCGGGTAGTTTATTGAAAAGTATTGGACACGTATTTTTTCTTTTTTCACGTGGTCATAAAATACGAAGATATATCGAGTTGAAATGGCGCATGACGTCACATGTAGGTAAGTTTTATACCTACTTGTAACGTTGTGAGCCCCCACTCTCCAACTTAATGAGTTTTAACTAAGTAATTTTTTGATATTTTGATAAAACTAAAAATACGTGTCTAATATTTTTGTATTACCTGTCTGACGGACAAAATAGAATGTCGTTTTCTTTACCCAGTCCGCAACCCTATTATTCCCCACGACATTTTCCTCATTCCTCCGCATTACATGCCCATGCCAAGCCAACCGATTACCAAACAACATTTCAGTCACCGGCGCCACTTTCAGACTTCCTGTCGTGTACTCATTTATTATTTTATCTATTCGCGTAACACCACACATCCTCCTTAGCATTCTCATCTCAGCCATATGCAAATGCCTTTCATTCATCCTTTTTGTGGTCTCAACATTCTGATCCATACAAGACACAGGTCTACCCAATGTTTTATAAATCTTTCCCTCAAGTTTAAGGGGAATTCAGTGTGCAATGAGCTGACTTTAGCACATTATTGTCAAATATTCAAATTGACATAATAATTTAAACCGCGAAATATTAGTTGGATACATATTTGCGACATTGCCAATTTTCAGAATGAGTGTGCAAAAAGTAATTTATGTGTAACTAACTTCAAAGTTTGCGTCATCGATTCTAATAGTATTGTTTGGCTGTAAATTGTGTCAGATTATTTCTTTCTAGCTTGAGGACGATAAGTAGTCTAGGTTTAGTAGGTTGGTCCGTGGTTGGTTGACCACCCATTTCATACCGAGTATCTCCGTGCCTCGAAAAGCACGTTAAGTCCTCGCTGCCGGTTTGTCAATAGGGATGATGACTCATTTTTTTTTTATTTGTCTATCGGGTAGATTATTAAAAAGTATTTGACACGTTATTTTTCTTTTTTCACGTAATCGTAAAATTACGGAGATATTTTGAGTTGAAATGGCGCATGACGTCACGGCTCAGTACATTTTATACCTAGTTGTGACGTAGTGAGCCGCCACTCTCCAACTTTAATGCGTTTTATCTTAGTATTTTTTTGTTAACTTGATAAAACAAAAAATACGTATCTAATATTTTTGTATAACCTGATTGACGGACAAAATAGAATTTAGTTTTCTTTACCCAGTCATCATCCCTATTGTATCTTTGACAGTCATTAAGAGCGTTTATACCTTACCGCTTTTCATACAAACTTTCAAGCCGTTATTTTCCGAAATGACTGAACCGATTTAAATGAAACTTTATACCCATAAACAGGATAAATAGGTCTAAAAAGTAACTAAAAAAATATTTTAAAAATATGTTTAAAAAAAAGAGATAATTGGAATTTTCTGTTTCTATAGAAAATTTACAATCGGTTTAATTTAACTGTAACACTATTTATCGAAAACTTTTTTTAGTAACTTTTTAGATCTGTGTATCCTGCTTATGTTTACGAAGTTTCATTAAAATCAGTTCAGTCATTTCGGAAAATAACGACTTGAAAGTTTGTATGAAATGTCGAAAGGTGTAAACGCTCTTAAGTAGTCAGTGGCCCGAAAGTCTGACAACCAGACTTGCCAAGGGATACAACTGGGTTGTGGAGGTCAGATAGGCAGTCTCTCCATGTAAAATACTGGTATTCAGCTGCATCCATAGACTATAAGCCGACCCCAACAAAATTGGGAAAAGGCTAGCCGGGAAAGAATTTTCTTCTAGCTTTCCCTTAGAGTATTCTGACTTACCAATAGAAATTGGTCCATTGTGTACAAGCCATTGGGCCATGCCGGTCTCGTTCTTGGTGATGTTGACGGCGCTGTTGATCTTCACCTTGGCTAAGGTCTTGTTGAACAAGCACTTGTCATCTGTACCCTCGTATGGGTAGTCACTCTCGAGTTCTAGACCTCCCATCTGTTCGATAGCCCTGGACAATAATTACAATGGTTAATAAATTCATGCCTGTAATCCCCGAAGGGGGTTATACAGGGGCGTATAGTACACCCACATTTCGGCAGTTATATGCTTAATTCCAATATACGAGTAATAGGGGGCGAGCCTATTTTTTTTTAGGGTTCGGTACCCAAAGGGTCAAACGGGACCCTATTACTGAGACTTCGCTGTCCGTCCGTCTTTCACCAGGCTGTATCTCATGAACCGTGATAGTTAGCCAGTTGAAATTTCTACAGATTATGTATTTCTGTTACCGCTATAACAACAAATACTAAAAACAGGTTAAAATAAATATTTAAGGGGCTCCCATACAAAAAAGTGATTTTTTTGCTCGTTCTTATAAATTATGGTACGGAACCCTTCGTGCGCGAGTCCGAATCGCACTTGGCCGGTTTTTTGTGATGGATTTTCTCTTGAATCTAGTCTAGGACAGAAATGACAAACACAAAGTCGACTATAGTACGAGCTTACCCAGAAGAAGCCATTAACCACCCACAAATTCAAACTCCGTGTCTTATACTGGGAAATTCCTGGTGAAAAAACGCAATAACACTTTGCCAAGGTTTACATTTGGTTGTTTACATTTTCGTCTGAGTTAATATTCGACGATTAAATGTTGGTATTCTGTCTGTAAAAATCTTAAATGACTAACGTATTTATTCGCTTTGAAAATATAACCGAAAATAACCTATTTTTATCCTCCACCAAAGACATAGAATAATATGTCTATGTTCCTCTATACAGAAATAATCACAGACAACTTATTCTACATGACAATCGTCAACCAATTATCAATCAACATGATACCTTACCGCTATGACTGGTTTTTGTTATATGTTGTAATTTCAAGTGTATATTCTTGTCTTTTGCCACCAAACAACGCCAACTTACAAGTAATTTGATAGTTGAAAACTTCTTTACGTGGGTGTCCCCATTTTTGAGTATAATATAGAAAGAACTAGCTGGGGCTCCATACATTTTAAGACATCTCCTTTACAAACAAATTGTACGTCTAATATTAGTATAGACAACAAGGTCAGAAGATCAGAAAACGGGATTCACAATTATCTAGTGACGCGTTATGACGTCACCTAATATGTATTAAATTAATGCATTTATAGTAAAGTGTCATCTTCGTTACTCAAGTCATGAAAATTGTATCAAATTACGGATGAACATAACATACATAATATAACATCACGCCTGTATTCCCCGAAGGGTCAGGCAGAGTGTACCTTAGGGTGTTACCACACCAATCGATCGATCCTCGATCGATGGTAGAATGGATTAGTCAACGTCGATTGATAATTTCTACTAAGTAAACCTATCGATCGATTGTGATTTTGATGATAAATAAAACTGCATTTTTGTTTTAAAAAAAAAAAACAGTATTCCTAGCCAGAAATCAAAGCCGTTGATTTTGAAAAAATAAAATAAACACATTCTGTATGTATATTACACCATTTATTGTAAAATAATTGTCTTTGACACCTTTTTTTAAAAAGAAATTGTTTTTTGAAATGAAAAACTGTCACTGAAGAAAAATATAAGAAAGTCTACTACTAATTCTGTGATCCCTTTTAATTTGTAATCGTTGCACCCAATAAAGTGATTCCCGACCCATTCTGCAATACCATTCGATAGTTTCGGTGCTAAGGATCAAATTCTGGGAATAAATATCGATGATTGATCGATTGGTGTGGTACAGTCAGCATCAAAAGTCGGTTAAAACTTATAAATATTACACTAAGTTTTGTGCTGGTCAGTGTGATCTGATGTTATATTGTTTTGCGAATTTGTGTAACCATTGATGAAAATATTGTTATGTCTTTTACTCCAGTCTGTTAATATGGATCGTTCTAAAACTAAGACGTCTTATAAATTTGGTTATGCAAAGCGACTTTTGCTGCTGACAGTACCACCCTAATAGAACATCCACGTTTCGCCAGAGGCCAGTCTATGGCCATCATCGGGCACAAATCTAGACTCCGTGGTCACTACTGACAACTTCCTGATGGAAAAACCCAATAACCACTTTGCACGACCCGGGAATTGAACCCAGGAATTGCTCAGCAGTTATGCTTGCGACCACAAGCACCAAAGAGGCAGTCACGATCATTCGTGATTTTTTATTAGTTCATACTAACAAAAAATCTCATTGAGATAAACATCAGAATGGAATCGTCATTACATTAGTATACGCAGTACATATTCGAATCAAAGCATTAATCACCTGGCGATGGCGCACCGCTGTCAAGGAAACAGCTGCATTAACCAACCATTGATGATATTCTCGAGCAAGAAGCGTACTAAAGATTGAAGGGCTTATTTAAGTAAAAGAGATTCTGATACAAATACTACAAAGAGGTAAAGAGTGTAAACAGAGGGGGTGGAAGGGACACAGACACGTACCATCGGGAAAGTGAGAATAAGGACACTTTTCAAACAAAATCCCATGCACACGATGACATCTGTTTAACACCCTTATTACTATTGGTCCGCACAAATACTTTGCGGACCAATAGTGGTAAAACAAAAAAAGACCCAACCGAAAAATACACGACCGTTTTTTAAATATATGTATTGTTTTAAACACAATCTCAGGCTCTGTTAATGATCCCAGATGTTTGACCACAGTTTTTTTTTTCATTTACGACACCAAGGGACTCGCCAAAAAATAGATGCTGCGATGCTATTGGTAGCTGAGCGTTAATAAGCGCTTCTATAGTGGCCGGACGCTGCAAGTAACGATAGTCCTTACCGTGGTCAGATACGCAGTTTGGTGATAGTACCTACTCAGTACATCGTTCTGAACAACAACCCTCCCACACCTTGAAAATTCTTCTGTTCTATACATTTTGACCGAGTAGTTTTTGCACTTTTCCAGGAAACAGCAGTTAGAAGTTAACCGTCATCATCGCAGATCCAATAAAAATGATGATGCCAATTTACCAACAAAAAATGCATTGAGATGAACGCCAAGATGATGTCATAGCGCGTCATGATAAACCGCAACACACACTCGTAAATGAGAATACGGCTATAATCTGGCTGTGACTCTTGGGTGTGGGAGAATCCAAACCTCATAGTAGCAACCGTTTATAACCTTACTAGCTGTCCCGCGCAACTTCGTCTGCGGCACATTTTCCCCGTTTTCGCAACATTTTTTATTGCTGCTCCGCTCCTATTGGTCGTAGCGTGATGATATGCCTATGTCCTTCCTCAGGTTGAAATCTATCTTCTTGCCAAATTTGATTAAGATCCGATCAGCCGTTTAGTCGTGAAAAGGTAACAAACATACAAACAAACAAAAATACAAACAAACAGAGTGACTTTCGCATTTATAATATTAGTATGGATTTGTTGAGAAAACTCCCTCCAACTTGGCGAAAAAATACTTGTAGAAATCATAATCATTTTCCTGCTCTTATCCCAATTTATTTGACCCTTCCGACACTCAACGTAAACGCGGTGCTCCCTGCTAGATCATGGCCGACTTGCTGGAGTTTCCAAAGCGTCCCTACACCTGCACTATACAAGGTGTTGTTTTGCATCCTCGTCAAATTCAAGGAGGTAACTATGCTAATGATTCTCGTCCCGAATCAACAATAAAATGGATAGGTTTTTTTTTTCTTATTTACGGAAATCGTTAAGTGTGAACGTGAACCACCCGTGTTTTAAACGCGGCCCGTCTGGTTCTTGCCCTGTAACCTCGCTTACACACATACAATCTCAAACGTTTAATTGATAATTTCTAATTCCCTAAACCACGTTAAGGGGGTCAAGGATTTTGCAAAGATAACAAAAAAAAAACAATTCGCTATCAAGCCGTTGTTAATACTGTGTGTAAAAAACACTCGACGCAAAATATTATTTGTAATGTTTTTTGTAATAAACACTATGTAAGTACCTATTTAAAAATGCCTGTGGACACAAATACACATACCAGGTTTATTGATATACTAAGCGCATGACTTCACTAATTAAAACTGTCAACACTAATTGAAACTTTTAATGAATATAGGTTTATGAGAGTTTTAATTACTAACACATGGAGGTCTACAGTCGAGGAGTCGGTATTCTTTTAAAGCCTATTCTTTTACACGAGACCAAAGAGGTCTCGTGTACGCAAGCGCGACATTGGGTTCTGGATTCGATTCCCATCGTCATTTATTGGATTTTCCACTAGAAATATCTTAGTAGAAGCTCGGGGTTTTTTTTACTCAAATGGAGTCGGGCAGGACACCAAGTACTAGTAGTAAGGCGAAGCGATGACAGGTGGACTAAGGCTATCACCTAATGGCGTCCAAGAAGCAAATCAGTAAAAAAAACCTCCCGTTGTGATCATGGTTAAATAGTTACATCGAGATTTCTAAACTTTTAACATAACACAAATGGCTCATTTACACGACGACGACGTGTTTTCGAAAAAGGTTGACATAAAAAGGTTGATGATATAAACAGTATAAAGGGTGTAAAACACCTCTTAACGAAGCCGAGTGGCACTGTTACTCCCTGTCATTGCGATCATTTTTTTGTTCTATACTATACCTGGGAACCTTCTAGTTACGGAGATATTAGGGGTCAAAGTTCCAACTTTTTGCCAAGTATTTTTTTATACAAGTTTTTAATGTTCACGTGTTCATGTGTTAAACGATTTTTACTTCAAACACCTCCACGACCCCCGAACTATTCAATCCGTCCATCAGCACAATGTTTTGAGTGTGTTACATTGAGTTCTACCACAAAAGAAAGTCGTTTCCCAGCAATAATTTTTGCGTAAAGTTACTTAGTTTTATGAACAGAATGCTTGGTTGACGGCTCGGCTTCGTGATGAGGTGATTTACACGGTGTACTGCATGTCGAAAGACAAGTGGTGTAATGGACCTAAACATCTGTGATCTCCTTCGCAGACGTGTCAGGTCCCTTCACCTAAAAATAAATGCTTTTACCTATTCGTTACCAAATGTTTTACCTGTAAGCGTTGTCAGGCAGTCCGCCGTTACAGCCATTATCCAGCTTGTCACAGTCTACCAACTCTTGTTCAGAGAGGGATACAAGTTGTCCCGACTGCATTTTCCATTGGCCCTCAATATTGCCTGCAAAAAAAAAGAAATTCACATATTTAAGAGCGTTTACGACATTTCATACAAACTTACAAGTCCTTATGTTCCGATATGACTTTACCGATTTTAATGAAATTTATATGCATGCAGGATATAAAATAATAGGTCTTAAAAGTTATTTAATAACATTTTCGAAAAATAGTGTTACAGTAAAATTAGACCGATTATTAATTATGTATAGAAACAGAAATTTCCATTTATCTTTTTTATAAAAAAAATAGTGCGTGGAGTCCCTCCCCGCGGAAGAAGTGAAACTTCGTAATACTACACGCATGCGTTCGAGTGCCACGCATTCACTTTCGTTATTTTATTGAGCTTCTAAATAATATTTTGTTGTTTTCTTGTTGTATTATTTTTATTACATAAGTTTATCGAGGTTATTCTACTCATGGAAATTGAGCGAAGGCTGGTCACACCAAAGAGTCGATTGCATGACTGTTTTGTACTTGCGTACCTAGTAGAACTACGTAGTCACAAATCTTGTAATACTGCCATCTCTTAGTGAGTTTTAGAAAATATTCCCCCTCCATAGTAGCGTTAAGCTTGTTGGAAGTCGCATAAGAAGTTTCACTTCAAAAGACATTAAAAAAAATGTTTTTAGTTACTTTTTAGACCTATTTATCCTGCTTATGCGTATTAAGTTTCATTAAAATCGGTTCAGTCATTTCGGAAAATAAGGACTTAAAAGTATGTATGAAATGCCGTAAAGTGTAAACGCTCTTAACAGTTTCGGTGCTAAGCACCACCAGACAGGAACAATAATTCGTTCGTGTGCGCACAACCCGCCTACCGAGTCGTCGTTATACGTAGCTATAAATGACTTGTGAATTTTGAGCATACAAGTTAAAATGAAGCCGTGCTTGCCAAGGTCAGTCTGTGGATGGGTGACCATCATTACATACCGAGTTTCCAACTCACCTCGGAAAGAACGTTAAGCCGTTGGTCCCGTCTGTCATTTGTAGATCTTTGGCAGTCGTTACAGGTAGGTGGTAGTCTGACAATCAGTCTTACCAAGGTGTATCGTATTACCCAGTACTAACTGGGTTGTGGAGGTCAGATAGGCACTCGCTCCATGTAAAATACTGGTATTCAGCTGCATTCGGTAAGACTGGAAGCCGACCCTAATAAAGTTGGTAAAAGGCTAAGCAGATGATGAAATTTTTTTTTACTTAGCTACAAATGTGTTAAAAACAAGACTTTGTTCAGAGATCTCTCAAAGATGGTCATTTGTTTTATCATCATCAGCCTACAGCAGTCACTGCTGGACGTAGGCCTCTCCAATTGCAAGCCATTGAACTCGATACTGGGCAACTCTCATCCGGCTGCTACCAGTTAGCCCTTTGCTTAGTAAAACATAAAGAAAATCTCACCAGTGACACTGAACGCCCAGCAGCTGCCACAAGACCCTTGATCCTTCACATCTGTCACGGCGTCATACTCCCTCCAGTCGAAGTTATCAGGAACTTTAATATTTGGGATATCAGCTTGCTTCATAGGCACTTGGTTTTCACTAGTCAGATTCGGTCTTAAACCCATATATGTAGTACTGAACTCTTCATAAGTTAAATCAGAGAACCGAGTCACTCCGTATGTAGCCGTCCCTTTCTCGTGAACGTTGAGCTCGTGGATTTTTTTAATATTATTCTTAAATATCTCAAATCTTTTATGCATTTGAGAATAATTGTTTACATAACTGGGGTTGTAAGTTGTCAAAAAGTTATAAAACAAATGTTCAGCTTGTACATGGTGGTACAAATCATGTGTGCTACCTTCTTGGAAGTCGCATGACACTCGGAAATTAGGCGGGTGGTCAGTCCAAGGTCGAATCCACACATTAACACGACAAAACTTGTTCGAACCGTGATTCTGTACGAACTTGCATTCGTTTTGGTCGCTCAAAGCTAAACAATCCGTGAAGCCGACCTCAATTTTCATTTTGTAATGAATACCAGCCACTACTTGCTTCTCTAATGAGAAAATCCTAACAACTTTCTGTTTGCTCGGATGAGGATACTTTGCTTCTATGTGTTTCAAAGCCTGTTTCGCCAACTCATTGGCCATTTCAGCACTTTCAAATTCGATGTGAGATTCTAACGGTGTCTCGTCATCGACACAATTCACATCAATATTTTTTCCGTTGTTGATCCACAGCCTCTCCCATATTTGCGCCACACAACGCCTTCGCGGCAAATGCTCCAAGAAATTGCAACTAGTTATATTTGCAACCCATTCGTACTTTAAACAAGAGGTGTAGCCGACATCAAAATCAATAGTGGTTACTTTTCCCGAAGTTATCTTTGTTGAGTGACCGTTAATCTGCAGAACTCTCTGTTTATATCTATGCAATGACTGCATTTCTAGTTGTTCTAAAGATGCTGTCACCATGTTTTGTATTTCTGAATAATCTAAAGTTATATTTTCTGGGTCCATAGGAGATCTCTTGAGACGTCCGGCGCGTCCTATTGGCGTACATTGAGCATCGATGTTACTAATAAATTTGGCTTCTGGTTTCAACCAAATAAGAGCGTAACAGTTCCTTGGGGGTATACCTGCACTAAGGTAGCATTGAAAGGGATTATCATCTAGATTGACATCTTTTGAACAGTTTGTAACAGCTACTACAAAATTAAGTTTAAAAGGACGTCGTGAATCGAGACTAGGTATAAGCTGTGGTTCACCTTGATGCACCAGTTTGTATTTATTTTCAGGAGCGCCCTCAAGGACAGCGAGGGATATCCTGACAAGTTCCAGTATATTCACACCAGTAATTGGCATAAAATCTTCTTCATCGTCACAAACAACAGATACGTGTCTTACTACCAGTTCATCATCGGGCGAAGGCCACAGTCTAGCCAAGCATAGTCTATGGGTCAAACCATTCATCTCTTCACAATTTCGCAGATCTTTTGATTTGTGATGCCGTAAACAAAATGTTTCGGCTACTTCAATGTACATTCTAACCGTCAAAGTTCCCATTTGTACACTATTTTTCACGGCGTATATTGATATTAATTTATGTAAATTATTGGATTTCGATCGGTCATTTATATGTTGAACAGCACGATCACCATAATAGTAAGCAGTATCTTCATCTATTTCATCATCATCACCTACTTGTCTAATATTTCTGACACCTGATTCACGTTTACGCCTTTTACTTTTTGTTTCGCTGGTTTTTTTACACGTGACTTTAATTTCTTTTTCAACTTGCAACCACTGGCGAACCCGTATATTTGCATTACAATTAAAGACAACCAATGGTTGTTTCAACTCACATAACGTTTTATTAGTAGTTTCATTCCGCAAACATGTCGTTGGTGAAAGTTTATAATCAATATTAAAAAGAGTGCCGTCGGCTACTTGTTCACTAGCACTGACAATTTCTGTAACTTTATGAACGTATTTCCTATTAGATGTCGTTAAATATTTTTCAGAAGCTTCTTCTGCCAGTTGAGAATATTTTTCATCATTGTTTTTTTGGGGATCAGATGGCTTTGAAGACAAATCATTATCAGAACCATACTCTGCAAAGTCATCAGTGTCATAGTTAGGGCCATTACATTGAACTTCAATCTTTTTCTGTTTTAACCAAGGTCTATCCCAAACGTCAGTGTGACAATACAGGACAACATCATCAACTGCCTTGCAACTGCGTGCACGCACGCTGGACACATTTACCGAGCATGCTGTGGGTGCAGCAGTAAAATCAATTTTATACTTTAAACCAGAAACCACTTGGGTCAGAACGCGTTGAACTTCGAGTACTGTATGATAAACAGTGCTTTTCTTTCGGAATAATTTACGTAAGGATTCTTCAGCCATTCGTTTATATTCAGGCTTTGCTGGATCTTGTTCTTCCTCGCTGTGACCTCTCAAAGTACTCACATGCTGTCGTGTTTTATTACTGCTATTTTCTCGGAACGCTTCCACAGTGAGCACTTTGTACCGAGGTGTCAGATTTTCTTCTAATGAACCACTAGGCAATCCCAGATCTCTCTTTACTCTTTCATTGACTGGGACACAAGTGACCGTGATTTCTTTAAAGTCTCGCCATTTCTGTTCCCAAACCATTGAGTGACATTTCAATATTTGAGACTCTGATCTAATAGATACCAGAAAGTCAATGCGAGTCAGTGTGCCTGCGACGATTTGCGTGGACACTTTTTCAACCTGCGATACTGTCAGAGGGTGCGTGATGCCATGATCTATCGTATACTTTTGTAAGGATTCTTCAGCCAACGCTTTGTATCGAGGATCGGTTGGATCTTTCTCTGCTTCACCGCCAGGTGCTACTTCCCTTTTACCTCTATTACCGTCATTCTCACAAGTGACTGTGATTTCTTTAAAGTTTCGCCATTGCTGTTCCCAAATCCTTGAGTGACATTTCAATATTTGAGACTCTGATCTACCAGATACCAGAAAGTCAATGCGAGTCAGTGTGCCTGCGACGACTTGCGTGGACACTTTTTTAACCTGCGATACTGTCAGAGGGTGCGTTATGCCATGATCTATCGTATATTTTTGTAAGGATTCTTCAGCCAACGCTTTGTATCGAGGATCGGTTGGATCTTTCTCTGCTTCACCGCCAGGTGCTACTTCCCTTTTACCTCTATTACCGTCATTCTCACAAGTGACTGTGATTTCTTTAAAGTTTCGCCATTGCTGTTCCCAAATCCTTGAGTGACATTTCAATATTTGAGACTCTGATCTACCAGATACCAGAAAGTCAATGCGAGTCAGTGTGCCTGCGACGACTTGCGTGGACACTTTTTTAACCTGCGATACTGTCAGAGGGTGCGTGATGCCATGATCCATCGTATATTTTTGTAAGGATTCTTCAGCCAACGCCTTGTATCGAGGATCGGTTGGATCTTTCTCTGCTTCACCGCCAGGTGCTACGTCCCTTTTACCTCTATTACCGTCATTCTCACAAGTGACTGTGATTTCTTTAAAGTTTCGCCATTGCTGTTCCCAAATATTTGAGTGACATTTAATTGTGTTAGAATTGGCACTACAAGATACCAGAAAGTCAATGCGAGTCAGTGTGCCTGCGACGACTTGCGTGGACACTTTTTTAACCTGCGATACTGTCAGAGGGTGCGTGATGCCATGATCTATCGTATATTTTTGTAAGGATTCTTCAGCCAACGCTTTGTATCGAGGATCGGTTGGATCTTTCTCTGCTTCACCGCCAGGTGCTACTTCCCTTTTACCTCTATTACCGTCATTCTCACAAGTGACTGTGATTTCTTTAAAGTTTCGCCATTGCTGTTCCCAAATCCTTGAGTGACATTTCAATATTTGAGACTCTGATCTACCAGATACCAGAAAGTCAATGCGAGTCAGTGAGCCTGCGACGACTTGCGTGGACACTTTTTTAACCTGCGATACTGTCAGAGGGTGCGTGATGCCATGATCCATCGTATATTTTTGTAAGGATTCTTCAGCCAACGCCTTGTATCGAGGATCGGTTGGATCTTTCTCTGCTTCACCGCCAGGTGCTACGTCCCTTTTACCTCTATTACCGTCATTCTCACAAGTGACTGTGATTTCTTTAAAGTTTCGCCATTGCTGTTCCCAAATATTTGAGTGACATTTAATTGGGTTAGAATTGGCACTACAAGATACCAGAAAGTCAATGCGAGTCAGTGTGCCTGCGACGATTTGCGTGGACACTTTTTCAACCTGCGCTACTCTCAGAGAGTGCGTGATGCCATGATCTATCGTATACTTTTGTAAGGATTCTTCAGCCAACGCTTTGTATCGAGGATCAGTTGGATCTTTCTCTGCTTCACCGCCAGGTGCTATTTCCCTTTTACCTCTATTACCGTCATTCTCACAAGTGACTGTGATTTCTTTAAAGTTTCGCCATTGCTGTTCCCAAATCCTTGAGTGACATTTCAATATTTGAGACTCTGATCTACCAGATACCAGAAAGTCAATGCGAGTCAGTGTGCCTGTGACGACTTGCGTGGACACTTTTTTAACCTGCGATACTGTCAGAGGGTGCGTGATGCCATGATCTATCGTATATTTTTGTAAGGATTCTTCAGCCAACGCTTTGTATCGAGGATCGGTTGGATCTTTCTCTGCTTCACCGCCAGGTGCTACTTCCCTTT
Source organism: Cerastis leucographa (assembly GCA_963082945.1). NCBI lineage: Eukaryota > Metazoa > Arthropoda > Insecta > Lepidoptera > Noctuidae > Cerastis > Cerastis leucographa. The sequence goes on from OY720366.1 coordinate 4,759,863, forward strand.
TACCTCTATTACCGTCATTCTCACAAGTGACTGTGATTTCTTTAAAGTTTCGCCATTGCTGTTCCCAAATCCTTGAGTGACATTTCAATATTTGAGACTCTGATCTACCAGATACCAGAAAGTCAATGCGAGTCAGTGTGCCTGCGACGACTTGCGTGGACACTTTTTTAACCTGCGATACTGTCAGAGGGTGCGTGATGCCATGATCTATCGTATATTTTTGTAAGGATTCTTCAGCCAACGCTTTGTATCGAGGATCAGTTGGATCTTTCTCTGCTTCACCGCCAGGTGCTACTTCCCTTTTACCTCTATTACCGTCATTCTCACAAGTGACTGTAATTTCTTTAAAGTTTCGCCATTTCTGTTCCCAAATCCTTGAGTGACATTTCAATATTTGAGACTCTGATCTACCAGATACCAGAAAGTCAATGCGAGTCAGTGTGCCTGCGACGACTTGCGTGGACACTTTTTTAACCTGCGATACTGTCAGAGGGTGCGTGATGCCATGATCTATCGTATATTTTTGTAAGGATTCTTCAGCCAACGCTTTGTATCGGGGATCGGTTGGATCTTTCTCTGCTTCACCGCCAGGTGCTACTTCCCTTTTACCTCTATAACCGTCATTCTGACAAGCGACTGTTATTTCTTTAAAGTTTAGCCATTGCTGTTCCCAAATCATTGAGCGACATTTAAATGTTTTAGAATTGGCACTGCCAGATACCAGAAAGTCAATGCGAGTCAGTGTGCCTGCGACGACTTGCGTGGACGCTTTTTCAACCTGCGCTACTCTCAGAGGGTGCGTGATGCCATGATCTATCGTATATTTTTGTAAGGATTCTTCAGCCAACGCTTTGTACTGAGGATCGGTTGGATCTTGCTCTGCTTCACCACCAGGTGCTACTTCCCTTTTATCTCTATTACCGTCATTCTGACAAGCGACTGTGATTTCTTTAAAGTTTCGCCATTGCTGTTCCCAAATCATTGAGTGACATTTCAATGTTTTAGAACTGGCACTGCCAGATACCAGAAAGTCAATGCGAGTCAGTGTGCCTGCGACGACTTGCGTGGACACTTTTTCAACCTGCGCTACTATCAGAGGGTGCGTGATGCCATGATCTATCGTATACTTTTGTAACGATTCCGCAGCCAACGATTTGTACTGAGGGTCGGTTGGATCATGATCCGTTCGGCCACCTAATTTATTCCTTAGTTCCCGACGAAACCTATCGTTTGAAGCTCCTCTTTTGATCCTGTACAAGTCTTTGTCTAATTTACATTGAACATCAATGTTCTTTTTATTACTATTTTGTAACCAAGGCTGTTCTATTATTTTAGCAATACACTGTTTACCGTGGAATAAATCGCTGTTTTCTGTATCTATTGGAGATATGGTAAAATTAATAAGAGTTTTTATGCCTTCATCCCACAGCACGGCCACACTTTCTATTGTTACAATAGTGTAAAGTGAGCTGTTCATTTTCTGAAGATAATTACGTAGAGACTCATCTGCCAATTGTACATATTTGTAGTAATTAGGATCATCTTCTGTGATATCGGCTTTTCTAAATAGTTTTCCGATTGAATGACATTTCACCTCAATGTCACTTTTAGACTCTCTTGTTTCGGATACTTCGGCATGACACAAAGTGTCACCATCGTTTTCTTCGGCTTGAGATGCAATAAATCTGATTTTAAGTTTTTCACCTTTTTGTTCCACCTTATCTACGAAAGCTACACGCACAAGGTTAGATTCAGGTTTATTTTTTATATATTTTTGCAAGGACTCCACAGCAATTTGCATATATTTGGGATTATCCGAATTAATTTCTACTGTGTTATCCATTTTTTTCACGTCTTGTTTCATCTGACACGAAACATTAAAAGCCTTTGTTCCCATCGAATGTTTTTCCAAAATTTCAGAGTGGCAACGTACATATTTACTGACGCTTAGGTTCTTTGGAGATACTATAAAGTCGATCCTTGTCAGAAGTCCAGAAACTATTTGTGTGGTTACTTTTTCCACTCGAACAATTGTGTGTTGTGGATTGCCAGTATCGTGGAGATATTTAATCAAAGACTCTGCAGCTAACTGATAATATTTCGACTCACTTGGATTGCGTTCTTTTAACGTGTTAGTATTTTTTTGGTGTTGGTATTTTATGTTGCATTTAACAAAATACTGTTTTTTGTCAATCCAATTATTTTCTAATATTTTAGAACGACAGTGCAATATATTTTTAGGATTAACGATGTTACATTCAGACGACGACAAAATGCCGTTGTTTTGAATCAGACAGTTTGTGGGTGAGATTGAAAAATCAATTCTTATTAATTTTCTAGAAACGTCTTGAACTACAGTTTTGTCAATATTAACTACTTCATAATGTTGATTACTTAATGACGACCGCATAAACCTATTTAAAGATTCAGTGGCGAATTTATTGTAATCAAGATCTTTACTTAAACTTTGTGGTTCCCGATCCCTAGGGGAATCAATAGATCTTTTCCTCCTCGTATTGACAATTTCGTTATTCTTCGAAACGTCATCGCATGAAACTTCAATTTGCCTTCCATCCATAATCCATGATCTGTCCCATATTTGTGCTTTACATGATCGAAGTCCTTCACCTTTCAACAATTCACATTTGTTTATTTGATCTCTTGAGTAATTTTCGTCTGTACAATCTGTGTAACCAACAACAAATTCTATTTTAGTCAAGAACCCAGCAATAATTTGGGATGAAATAGATTTTATGTTTACAATCTTTTGTTTGTTAGTTTTATCAGACTGTGATTCCAAATACTGTATGGCTTCTTGCAGCATTTCAATAATTTGTGGGTCGTCTACAGTAACATTTTTGCTCACTTTTTTACTCTTCGATATTCTCATGTCAGCCGGTCTATCCGTACAAGAATACGACATTTTCTTTTCTTTTAGCCAATGTCTCTCGTGGACAATGACATCACAAATTTTTGATCCTAATTGTTCTAGAACTGTGCAGTTTATTCGTAATGGCAAAGGTACGCTTTTGTTACATTTAATGTTCTCAACGATAACTGAAAATTTTGTCAATGTTCCAGATGTTACCTGGGTAATAGCTGACGCTATTTTATATATTCTCATTGCGTATTGAGATTTTGATTCTGATTCAATTTTGTTTACGGCCTCTTCAGCTAGTCTGCGTAGAACAGGATCATTGAGAGATACTTCTCTGATGTCTTCCCTATAGTCACTTTCTTTGTTATCGTTGTAACAGAAAGTGATTAATATTTGTGGGCTGTTTTCGTTTGAGCAATCAATAACACCATTACAAATTTGAGTATCCACGTCTCTCGGTTCACATTCAACTTTATCGCAAGGTATCGTAACACGAACTTGTATGTATACAAATCGCTGAAGATTTTCCTTTTCTTCCTCAGCTCTTATAACATTTTTTACAGCTCTATTTTTTACTTCCATATCCATTTCATTCATATAGTCAACCACAACTTGCGCCATTTCATACATAAAACGAGCATTTTCTATACTATTTTTAATGCCATGAAAATCCTCCGCGAGTGACAGCACTTGCAGATCATAGTCATAACTACGCTTAACTCTTGGAACAACATCTTCAACTACAGGTTTAGGTTTAAAACCAGAAAAGTCAAAAAAATCTAACATTTCATCTATAGCTTTCTTTTTATCTAGATTTAATTTGAAAGGTTGTTTTTCGCTTTTTGCTGATTCAGTAACGGGAATAGAGTTTTCATTATGTTTATCAGATTCGGCTTTGAAAACATGTTGTTTGCTTACATCAGAGACATCAGGAGATATTGTGAAAGACTGTCTGTGTGATTCAGTGACTTCATGGAATTGAGTATCCGTAATTATTTGCTCTTGTATTTTTTTGATATCGTCGTTTGTAAGGGTCTTTTCTTGATTTGGCTGGGATTGGAGATTCGAATCGTGTTTAAATTGTATATCGCCATCAAAAGCACTATTGTCACCAAGATCACCAGATGAATTTCTTTTATTCTGATTGTCATCAGTAGGGAGTTCCGGTAAAACTTCACCGTTATCTCCGAATAGCCATTCTTCTGTACAATTATTTGCTAGGATTGCCCTGTAATTTCCACCGTTGGACATTTTAAACCATGGCTTCACTAAAATGGTGATCTTACAGATTTTAGAGGAAGCACAGTTTTCTGCTTCTACTTGAGTACAATTGTTGGAATTAATAGAAAGAGTTAAAATGTATCGGACACCGTTTACCACCTGTGAAGGAAATTTCAAAGTAATGTAGTTCTTGTGACTGTAGTATAACTTATAAACTTAGCTATTTAACAATGTTGTTACTTACTTGTACTTGTCTTTCTACATCTATAACACTAGCCAAGCTATGTTTGACGGAGGGTTCGTGAAGGTCGAGATGCCTCACTCCGAGGTCCGCGAGGTCGCTGACGCCAGCAGCCTGCGGGTTCACGTGCGAAGCGCATCCAACACACGGCGCACTCGGTTGGTCTCGAGGAATCGCAATAAACTGTTCGCCTGATGTTATCTATGACAAATCATATACATACAATTCAATTACTGCGACTAATCGACACTAACATTATAACGAGGTAAAGTTTGTAAGTTTGGGTGTAAGGGGGTAATTTTCGGAACTACTGACACGATTCCCAAAAATTCTTTTTTTTTACTATTGTGAAGCTACCTTTTCCCCAAGTTCTCGTGGGATAATTTCCGACCAAAATGCGAGCGAAGCCAAGGGTAAAAAGTATTACTAAATAAAACGGGCACTTAATGTCCCTTTAAACACATTCTTTACATTTAGAATGTGCATTTGTGCGACAGAAACAGGTGAATTAAATGTACTCCACTAGTACAGAGTTAATGCGACCGGCGCCGGCAGCGGATGCGGTCTGACCAGTTGCTTTCGCCAGTGACGGTCACACGTGGCGTGTTATAAAGTCGCGCGCGTGTCGCTTGACGCAAATCGCATCGACCGAGGTCGTGATCGGAGCCGTCTACGTCTGTTTGAATAGGCTTTCATAAAGGCTAACATGCAGCCTCATCATTCTAGTTTGCCCAACTCAACAACACTAGCAGGTGCCGTTATAAAGTAAATCATTGTCTGAACATCATCTGCCCTTTCCCAACTATGTTGTGGTCGGCTTCCAGTCTAACCGGATGCAGCTGAATACCATTATTTTACATGGAGCAACTGCCTATTTGATGAGCACAACCCAGTTACTCCTGGTTAATACGACACCCCTTGGTAAGACTAGTTGTCAGTCTTTCCGGCCATTGACTACCTGTAACAACCGTCAAGATGTGAAAATGACAGCCGGGACCAAAGGCTTAATTAACCCATCCACAGACCAACCTGGGCAAGCGCGGTTTAACCTTAAGATCGAAGCGGCTGTTATTATTTAGCCACGAATCAATCATTCTGTCTTAACACAATTCCATTATTGTGCTAATTAACGTGTACAGAACGAACAATGTTTTTCCTGAATGAGATAGTCACAGTTTTTATGCAAAATTATTCACGCGGTTATGAAATATATTTGTTAAAGAGCACTGTCTGTGCCTCTGGGTTCGGTCACGGCTTATCGTCCTTGATCGATTATTCAGACTTTTCGTTCAATTATTTTATTGGGAAAATTATTAAACTGAGAAAAATTCATGCTGGCTTACAAGCAAGTTTTTTTTCTCAGTTTATCGGTTTGTTATATCAACGAGTTATATTATTTCCAGTACTAACTGTGCCCCGCGGTTTCACCCGCCACTTGGTTCAGGGTCGTAGTGTCGCGTCGTAGCCACCTTCCTCAAGAATCGCGCTATCAAATACGACAATGGTTTTATTTAAAGGCCGACTGGCAGTTTCAGAGATAAGCGTGTTCAAAAAATCTCTTCAGTTTTATTTATCATCATCTGCCTAGACTTTTCCCAAACTATCTTGCGGTCGACTTTCAGTCTAACCGGATGCAGCTGAGTATCAGTATTTTACATGAAGCGACTGCCTATCTGAACTCCACAACCCAGTAACTGGATAATACTATACCCCTTGGTAAGACAAGATGTCAGACTTTTGGCATCTGACTGTCAAAGAGCTACAAATGACAGGCAAGACCAACGGCTTAACGTGCTTTCCGAGGCACGGACGAAACTTGGTATGTAATTATGGTCACCCATCCACGGACCAACCTCGGCAAACAGGGCTTAACCTTAAAGATCGACCCGTACGGGTGTTATTATTTAGCCACGAGCTTCTCTTCAGGTTTATTATACTATAAATAAATAAATAATAATATCTTTATTTCCCAAAAATACAGATAGTTATTAATGTTATGTAGGATTGTATGTAGAACTATTGATGTACTGCCTTGTTGGTCTAGTGGTCGCAATCGCGACTGCTGGGTTCGATTCCTAGGTTGGGCAGTGTTATTGGGTTTTTCCATTGATACAAAAACCCAATAACACTTTGCCCGACCTGGAAATCGAAGCTAGGTCTCATGCTCAGCTGCCAAGCTTGTGGCTAGACTAACGAGGACATCATTTCTCTTATTTAATAGGACAACGCGGTCGCAAACAGATACGAAAAGCGAATTTAATTTAAAAGAATCATCAAAATCAGTCAAGCCGTTAGGAGGTGAAGAATTTCGAATACACGCACATGAAATTTTATACATAAAGACATGTAGATTATATTTACAATAAAGAATTATGAAGAGTAAACAATGTAAATGAACTGTAACAAACATATCTGGCTGCATGCCAATCGCCATTTAAGTTCAAGATGAATAACGATACCCAAATTAGGTATTAGTTGCTAATTTTAGTTTTCGTAAAACGTAGTTATATTAATACTTCTTTCGTCAAACAAAGAGATAAAAAAATATCTCTTAATTACATAATAAGAGATAACTGTTTACCTCTTTGTAAGATCTTATTAAAATGCTTCGGAAATATAATGTTGTAGCGACCTACAAGAAGAAACTTAAACAAAAAGTATTACAGCGCCATCTATGACAAAACTGAAGAACTAATATGGTCTGCATCTCGCAAGCAAAGTTATCCTCGACTGAATACTGAAGAAGACTGAATAGAAAAACCCGACAACAACTGTTGGGCAGTTGCCCACCAGACATAACACCTGTCTTGTTGGAGGATCTTCCCTTTTCTATAGGGTATGAAGAACTTTGCACCCTGTTCCTCGTAGCCCTAAACTGGTGACCCCGAAAAGGACGTCAGCGCAGCTTTCGAGCAAAGTGACGTCATCATCGCTTTCTCAAGCTTTTGACCAGCGAGTCTCCCAGCCCGCCAGCTTCAAATAGGTATTCCTGATCACCAGCATGCAGCGGAAGCACATTCCTGGTCAGCACCCTCGGCCTCTTCAAGCGACCTTGGCACAGCACACTGTGGGCATGTGTCAGAAACAGTCTACTTGTGACTCGCCGAGTCGCAAGTAGACTGTTTCTACAAGACTATGCGAAAACGTTGCACATCCCTGGTGCGCACGTTCTGGCCAGTCCTAGCGACATTCTGAGGGTATTCGCGTAGAGGTTTGAATGCCAGTACCACAACCATTGCTATTGCTGTATCACTGTATGGTTCATTTGCTGAGCGAACAAAATTATTTTATTCTATTCTATAACTATTATGCTTTTAGGAAAAGTCTTGAATAGGGGATACTTACATTTTTTTTTTCTTTGTCCGTCGGGTAGTTTATTGAAAAGCATTGGACACGTATTTTTTCTTTTTTCACGTGGTCATAAAATTACGGAGATATATTGAGTTGAAATGGCGCATGACGTCACATGTAGGTAAGTTTTATACCTACTTGTGACGTAGTGAGCCCCCACTCTCCAACTTTAATGAGTTTTAACTAAGGATTTTTTTGATATTTTGATAAAACAAAAAATACGTGTCTAATATTTTTGTATTACCTGTCTTACGGACAAAATAGATTGTTTTAAAGATAGATTTATATTCAGTTTTCTAGATCTGCATAACGCTAAAATGACGATTTTCACTAGCACTGCAACACCTATCTGAATAATGCACTATTTGGGTTCTGTTGCCTAATGGCAAAAACGGAACCCTTATAGATTCGCCCTGTCGGTCTGTCCGTCCGTATGTCACAGCCATTTCACTCTGAGACTATTGGCACCATACAGTTGAAATTAAGGAGAGTAGGTGCCTTTTATGAACACAAACATGATGTGGAATAATAAAAATTAATAAAAATATGGATGGCCCTCTATACATGTAGCATTTGTTGAGGAGTCACCTATGAGTTAAAATGGGCACAAATTCACATAATGTTGATGTGTGTATCCTTGACATATAAGTTACACGTTTCTAGGTCACCCAGACCTCATTATTGCTTAGCGTGCACTGACACAATAAAGGTTATCTTCTTAATTTTATATTGGCCTATAATTGCTTACAAATATATTAATGTGGAACATATTTAATCAGCAAATAAAAAGACGTATAAAAATCTCTGGTCTGAGAATTTTTAAATTATTCCACCACATTGTTCTAGTGGTTGCAAATGACACCGCTGATCGTGAGGTCCTGGGTTGGATGACAAGGTTGCAAAAAAAAATTATATGGATTATACCATCAGGAATTGGTGTTCAGTTGATGGCAATAGGCACACCCCATGGACATGGGAGTTTAATACAATTTGCAAAATGAGGGTGTACTATTAGATCACACACCTCCAAGGTGCCCAATCTTTTGGGGATTAACAGTGTGATGTTAAGAATATTTGTTTTAATTCTCTTTATCCTATGAAAAGTTAGGAGTTGAACTTGTGCCTCTCCAAATGTATGCCATTTATCTTGTAGACTATATTATACATAAATTAAAAATAAGCCATCTGAACAAACAATTAAATAAAAATTCAAGGTTCTTGTAATACTCACAGCTGTGTCAGGTTGAACTTCATTGACAAGTTGTACAGGTTTCCGTTCTACGGTGGGTTCCGAAACCTCAACCTGCGCTTCCAGTGTTGTTTCCGGGTTTCCATCAGAACTTTGCTGTTGCTCTACAGTCTCTACACAGTGACTGTTTAAGACTGTGACCTCATTGTCTGAATCCTTTACCGATGCTATACATTTCAACTGCTTCTTTGCTTGACTGTTGCTGATCTCCGCAACTCTTAGGTTTGCTTCTATTTGGTAGGTGGTGTCATCCTGGAAAATTACATTTCTTAAGTATCTTAGAAGCTTGACACAATTTTCTATTTTGTTGGTCAGAATATTGTCTAAGGAAATATTTTTTTGTTTTTTTATTTTTTTATTACATGGTATTATAAAAATAAAATATATAAAAAGAAAAACTACAGAAAATCACGAAATTTTCCTTCAAGCAGTTTCAGCCTGCGTTATCCCACTGGAAAGTAAAGGCCTTGCTTTCTCTTTATTATGTTACAAGAAAAACAAAAGCTTTCTATACTATGTGTCCAGGAATAACCCTTTCATTCCAATTCAAATAAGTGTGAGACATGAAAACACGGTTCATGTTTACATTAAAGCTTAAGATAACAAGGTCTTGGATAAGGATAACCCACACCACACTTAAAAAAAAATTACAAACTATTTTATGATTTAAAAAAAATACGACCAGTTTACTCACCACTTGCTGCGTACTTTGCAAAGAGCCCTCTTCACTGTGGTAAACTTGATTAGGTAAACTATTATAATAGTTTAGGAAGCCATTCAACAACTTTTCTTTCTGATCATTATTTATTTCGCACAAACTTAAAGAAAATAACACCTGGACGACTAAAAAATACTTAATTTTATTCATGATGCAATCTTTAATGCTCCCTCATAGTCGTGCACAAAGTGTGAACAATAAATGAGAACTGAAGGCGAGACAAATTAGTAGTATTTATTTGTTTACTCCAGCGACACATGAATCAGCGAAGACGGTCAAACTTTTATTTGTTGACATTCATTATTCACGATTGCGACGTTCACGTCAAATTGACCATAGTGATGGGCATTTCAAAGTTGCATTGTGAGTTAACTAGCATTACTGAGCATTACTTTTTTTTAACTCGCGTAAAATCACTACACTACACCTGCCTTTTTCAATTTCAAGTTATATACGAAACAATGCATCAGTAAGGTCCAAAAGTTTACAGCTTTAAATATAAAATTAAGGATTAAATCCAAACAAAAATGGATTATATTAAAAGAAGACTATTGAACAAAAATAGTAGGTACTTTTTTACTGTGGGTAATAAATAAGAGAAAAATTCAATAATTTCGTGATAGGATAGTTTTGAATCTCTGATTATTTGATTAATCTAATGTGTCGAGGCCGGAAACTTTTGGACCTTACCATGTAATGTAGCTGTTCCCTTTAATGAAGTATGATGAAAGTGCGAGGGAACCCCGTGAAATTCAAATCTTAATTTATTTGGCTTTTGCGATTTCAGTAGGTCTCTGATTTCAAGAACAGGACAAAATAAAGTAAAAGTCTTCAGTAGGCAATCTATTTTTCTAAGTGTTAATTTAACTCAGTTTACAAAACTGAAGAACATCTCTATGGATTGGTTATTTCTAGGCACCCAAGGCATTCCGTTCCATTTCCCCACATTCCAAACCAGCCTCCTAAGTCGAAACAATTTTCAAGTATTCAAGTCTGCTGATAAACAACGCAAAAATGTTTGGTTTTATGGATGGACATTTTTCATTTCATTACTAAACTACGGTTCCTTTGAAGTATAATGAAACATCTTCTTTCTAGAATTATAACAAATATAAAATTCCTATAAAAGGAATGATAATGTTGTTTATGTAGCTATATTATGGATTTTTTATTTGTTGTAAATATAATATTTTTAATTTCGCGATTTTAAATCCACGAAGTTCCAAGTTTGCACTAACATTTCACCACAACGGCTATTGAGAAATCTCATACGGAGAAACCCTATAACACTTATCCGACCAAAAAATTGAATCCATAACCTCATGTTCAGCGCTTGCGGCCACACGACCACGACCACGAGGCAGTAGATTTTATTAATTAAAAAACAAGTTAATTGTGATTGTGAAGAGTTTGAGCATGTTGCCTGTCATTACGACTCTTTGGCACAACACATGCCAACCTACGTTGTTCCTGACGGAGCTGAGACCCATTGTTTTGCACTGCTGGAACACATGTATGTTACGGTTTATATTGATTGTTTTAATTATGTAACTGAGAAGAGGCCTCTGCACAGCTGTGGGATGATGCATGCTTACAGTATCAGCAACAGTGGGATTACGGTGCATGCTAACAGTATCAGTAACTGCCACATTGGTCAAGGTGCAAGCGCAACTTCTTATCATGAGGTCTTACATTCAATTCCCAAGTCGGGCAGTGTTATTTATTTTTCCATCATGAATTTCTCAGTATTAGCCACGGAGTCTTCGGATCTTTGCCAGGTTGATGGCAATACGCTTGACCCTATTACATGGGGTTTAAACATAACTGTGACAAATGGCGTGTGCTATTAGGTAGGGTAACCTATCATAAGTTCGAAAAATGTTTGACCGAATTTCATTAAATTTCACCTAAAACTTTTCAACAATTTTCGTTGTGTTTCTTTTTTACTTCATCAAAGTCAGGTCAACCAATGTATCAGTTGACCTAGTATTCGATTTTTTTGTTACTACGTTACTGTTCATTTGGTCGATAACTTTTTACCGAAGTTACACTTAGCCGAAATAACATTTGCTCTAAGTATTATGTTTCCGAACATTCATCATACCACTGTTTTAAGCAGGCATGCAAAACGCAAGCTGGCTTGCAGCGTGCAAGCAGGCATGCAACCTGCAGAAAGCATTGTTCCTGTAACGGCTATATTGACTTTTTATGACGCTATTTTAATGTAATATTGAAAGTGCTACCAAGTAACCGGTTACATATTTGTGACCAAATAATTTTCGGTAAAATTTTGTTTTGGTGTGGTGAAAATATGACAAATAAATAATTTGGAAAATGAAAAAAAGTTCAAAAGAGGCTTCGGCCAATAGCAAAAAGTTATTTTGTTGGCGAAGTAGGGTTCGGTAAAATAATACGTATGACACATGATACTTCGATGATCTAAAAAATTTACAAATAACGCATATAGCAAAAGAGACGTCGTCAATAATTTTCGGTAAAATGAAATTCGAACAAACAACATTCGGAAAAGTGATCGGTTCCCATTAGGTAAGTACACCTCTGCCTAACCCTTCGGGGATTACAGACATGATATTATGTTGTGTGCTGTAAATATAATTTGACTTGATTTTTTTATCCTTTATTTAGGATTAAAGTTCTAAGATGTAGGACAACACCATGATTGAGGTGCGCACCCAAACCAAAATGTTAATTTGGCAACACCATAAATCTGTCACCTTGGACAACCTTTCTCTTTCTGTCAATGTCATTTTACCGTCCGTCACCTGTTCGTGACGTTTACCTGCCTTGTTGTTGTACCGTTATTTTGTAGTTTTCTGTATTAAATATTGTAAATGAAAATGATAAATTTAATTTAAATTGATCATTGTAATCCAAAAATCATTCCTGCAGCTATGACTGAAAAGAAGAAAACCAGTTGTCTAACAGTACCGAGTAACAAAATGTATACTTTCTAATTAGAAACAAAAACTTAGTTCGTGAAATTTCACGAACTAAGTTTTTGTTTTATACTCTTTTACAGCACAAATATAAATATTTAAAATACATATTCTTTGTAGATGGTGGGTCACATTCGGCATACTATGTGGTGCAACATTTGTAACCAGATTTTACAAAGTTTTGGAACCTGATCATGTTTGGTAAATAATCTTTTAAAATTTATTAGGCTTTGCTGGCTACATTTGCAAAAACTGAATCTAAACAAGATAGAAAAATGAGAAACTCATAAGTATTTAGTATTTCCAGATTACGATCCGTGTGTCTTATTGCATTTTGTAAAAAAAAAAATGCTATTATTAGTAAGTTTTTTTTTTTACTAAATGCAATTTTTATACCTTAGCTGAGTTGTGGAGTGCAGAAAGGCAGTAGTTAGAGGTCAATTAGACTGGAAGCTAACTCTAAGATAATTCGGAACAGGCTAGACAGGCTGATGTAATTTTCTTATAAAGCATATTATATATTCATAAAACCCATTTTTTTTCAGTTGGGATGAAACACATTTTGGTAAAATGGCTAGTTGGTACATAAACCGAACATTCTTCTTTGATGTCCATCCCCCACTGGGCAAGGTAAATATATTTTTAATGATGGAGCTTTAAAGAGAAGCAGGCAATTCCCATTAATTATATGTTTAGGTTTGCATAGGCGCAAGAACATTGAGTTAAAAAAAAAAAAAAAACATTTTTACCCTTAGAAAATTTTAATTTACTTTGTGGAAGTAGTAAGTCACATCCTATTTGCGTTGTGGGAGGCCCTCAATGTGAGTCCAGCGGAATTTATGAAGTTACTAGTGATCTGTCCTGGCTTTGCATGCATGCAAGTAACTAACAACAGTATATCCTATCAATTCCAAAACTATAGCTACATCCTGCTAATATTATAAACGCAAAAGTTTGTAAGAATGTATGTTTGTTACTCTTTCATGCAAAAACTGCTGAATGGATTTGGATGAAATTGGGCACACGGATAGTTTATAACCTGGATTAACACATAGGATACTTTTTATCCCGGTAGTACAATCCTGTGGGAGAGTGACCGCACTCCATGCATTTGAAGCCGCAGGCATATGCTAGTTTTTATAAGCTCGCGGGCAGCATCCAGTTGTAATTACATATAAATATTTGTATGTATCCTGTATCTTTTTGAATCTCATAACAATGTTTCTTATGTCAAGCTTCCTGCAGATTCATCTGTGGGAAATCATGTTTTTCGTTCTGAGAGGAAAATATGCTTTACCAGAACAGTAAACAAAGCAGTAAACAAACAGATAAACTTACATTCTTATTTGTAAATATATATAGCATTTATAAATGCATATAGTATCTTATAGTATCACATTCTAGCTTCTTATGTGAAGCAAACTTTTGTGAATGGGCATATATATTTTTAACTGACTTCCAAAAGGAGGAGGTTTTCTATTCAACTGTTTGTATATTTTTTATGTATGTTCACATTGTTCACCCATATCTCCGCCAATAGGGGATCGGACTGGGTAAAGAAAACGACATTCTATTTTGTCCGTCAGACAGGTAATACAAAAATATTAGACACGTATTTTTTGTTTTATCAAAATATCAAAAAATTACTTAGTTAAAACTAATTAAAGTTGGAGAGTGGGGGCTTACTACGTCACAAGTAGGTATAAAACTTACCTACATGTGACGTCATGCGCCATTTCAACTCAATATATCTCCGTAATTTTATGACCACGTGAAAAAAGAAAAAATACGTGTCCAATACTTTTCAATAAACTACCCGACGGACAAAGAAAAAAAAAATTGGATTATCCCCTATTGTGGATCGATTTTCAAAATTGTTTTTCTATTGTAAAGTTATACTCCTGAGGTGATCCGTTTGTTACAAAGTCAGAATCTAATGATGGGATCCCATGTCCCAAATCGAAGGCAACCTTCGAATTTTATAGTCAAATAATTGATTTTCTTGCAAAAAAATAAAACTGACTTCAGAAGCGCAAAACTTTTTAAAATTACTTTAGCTTCAGAAGACAGTGGCAAAAAAAACTGAATCAATGAAACAAATGTCACCAACTTCTAAAGCAAAAGTTATTTTTAACATTTTTGTGTTTTTGGAGTCAGTTTTATTTTTTTAGTAACATGAACAATAAATTACAATAAAAGATGGTGGTTTAAGTCACATTCAAATCTATTATAAGGTAGAATGAAACTAGGGAGACAGAGGCAGACACCAGAGGCGGCTTTGTTTTATACCATTTTTAAATATTGATTTTGCTAGATGCTGATAGCCTTGTCTGGAAAACTGAGTGGATACGATGGAACGTTTCCATTTGAGAAGCCTGGAGACAAGTATGAAGGGGCTCGGTATGAGGGAATGAGGCTTGTAAGTAGTATTTTTAAGTTATTTCGTGTTAAAGAAGGAAGCGCCAGGGTAGCCGTTATTACGTTTTTCAATGGGATTAAATGAACTTAAAGAGTTTGTATTGATGATGTTAATGATTTTAATCATATTTTAATCAACATACAACCTGACGCTGATCTACAGCTAATTGAAAAAAAAACGTAAGTAAATTTAAATTTCGCGGGCGACCCTCGCATCCTTAGTAGTATTAATCATATACTGGCAAGCGAACCAAAGTGTAGAAAAGCGGAGTGGGTTGGAGACGTGCGGAATCCTCATCTTCTCCCTTGTCTCGTCTTTGATTGGTTGAATTTTGCACGTCAACGCACCGCGTTATTCGTCCTCTTCGGTGGTAACCTATGCTGATGCTAATGCGCCCCTTTGCTTAGCATGCGGAAGGTGCAGACCAGAGTGCTCTGGTGTACCTGGATGAGGATGTTGTAGAGAGAGAGGTCTCTGACCATCATCACTGTTATCATAATATCAGCCCAGAATCACCTCTCCCTTTTTTTTCTGCCACACTTCCCGGTTCTGTACGTCCCTTATCCAGGCGTGTCTATGGCCAGCGGAAGACTAATGACAATAATTAATTAAATGACAGTAAAACTAAATAAATATGCAACCCTAAAACTAACTTTTATGCTTTGTTTCAGTTCTGTACTACTCTTGGAGCAATGATCATTCCGTTGACGTTTTTAACAATATGGGAGATGACGAAATCACTTGAGTCTACGATCATTGGAACTATGCTATTATTGTGTGGTAAGTACATACAACACTTAAACTGGGTTTTTTGAATTTGTCATGCCATGCTTCAATAATCTGTAATAATTCCACTAGGTAAGGCGCCTTCGTTAAATCACGTGAGGTTTTTGAGCCACTTTTATAGCCCCCGCCCCCTGCCCCTTGTTGATACGCCGTAAGGTTTACGAATACCCTTTCTCCCCCCTACCTGCATCACATGTACTTTTTCGGAAATTATCGCTTGAACGGGTTTATAATTCATTATTGGTAAAAAATATTTTACACATCACACATTAAATTCATATTTTTCGTCCCACGATAAAATACACGCGATTGTCAAATTATCCTATCCCCTATTCAAAGCTGTCGTGATTAAAGGACGACCCCTAAGATTTTTTTGTATACCAATGAAAAGGCGAATTCAAGGCACCGTGAGTGAGACATCACAATGTACTGTCTAGTGCATGCGGAGTATCAAAAATTAACAGGCCAGTGTATACTGGATTTGTTTTTGATGTTGTTTTTGTTGTTGTTATGATCAAGTTACGAAATGAAGTAAGTTTGTGCTAATGGTACAATAAACTTTAATATAAACAAATATAACAAACGTTGCGGTATACCCAGGTATCTGAAAAACCACATCAAATGACGTCATAATGAGTAAGAGTAATGATAATAATTCACTTGTTTCAGATGTGGGATTTCTAACCCTGAATAGGTACATATTACTGGATCCAATCTTATTGTTTTTTATGAGCTGTTCCATATATGGCGCCTTTAAGGTATGTACTTTACGTGTTGACATAAATCTTTAGTTCTAATATTCTTTTGTTGGTTTTCCTTGTATTTATACAAGGTGTTGTTTTGCATCCTCGTCAAATTTCAAGAGGATGTCACAAAAGACATAAATAATCAATTACAATTACGGTACCTAGTTAATTATTAAAAAACGCAGATTGTTTTGGTTATTTAAGTTTGTCAGTATTTCAGAATAACCCCCTTAACGTGGTTTAGGGAACAAGAAATTATCGAATAAACGTTTGAGATTGTTTGTATGTATGAAAGCGCCGTTATAGGGCGAGGATCAGACGGGCCGCGTTTTAAACACGGGTGGTTCAAATTTAACGATTTCCGAAAACAAAAAAAAACATCCATTTTATTATTGATTCGGGTCGAGAATCATTAGCATAGTTACCTCCTTGAATTTGACGAGGATGCAAAACAACACCTTGTATACATTAAGACGGATTTCCCATGTTTCCATATTAAAATTATTCTTCAGGGAAAGAATAATTTCAGTGAAAACTTAATTTAATAAGTCTTTGCCCTTTCGGCGCCATTTAATTTTACGGTAATTATTGAACATTTAAAACCAATAAAGATGCATAAAACATGTTGCATGCTAAGTTTGGTAATTAACTAGGGAGACGTCAATATCTCACAGGAACTGTTCCGTATGCTTAATTTGCAAACTACATTCAGATAAGTTATAATAATAGTTGAAACCTTGAACCTTTTTAGGGTTCCGTAGCCGAATGGCAAAAAACGAAACCCTTATAAATAGATTCGTCATGTCTGTCCGTCCGTCTGTATGTCACAATCACTTTATTCCAAAACTAGGACTACACAGCTGAAACTTGGTAGGTTAGGTAGATGTATTCTGTGAACCGCTTTACGATTTTTTTACAAAAATAAAAAAATATAGATTAAGGACATCCCCTCCCCACACGGAACTGACACTAAAAAAAAAACAAACCTATACGTGCGGGTCTATAGATAGGTCTTTAAAAATGACACTCAGTTTCCTAAAACCATTTTTTTTCAAAGTCAATCGCTTGAAAGTCTGACACTTAGTCCGGGGAATTTACGCCGAAAATTAGGCCAACTCTGCATTAATTAAAAACAGCGATTTTTTTCATTGAATGTGTAGGGTATGGACAGGAGAGTATGTTATGCTGTATCCCGCGAAAAGTTCACCTCCGCGTATGTGTTTTTTTTAAGAAAACGTCTAATATGTTGTAACTTGGTGGAAAAAAATATAAACAGGTATGTTTATTTGGAGAATTGTAGAACAGATTGAGTGCTACGAGTAGGTCAGCAAATTAAACATTTTTCGTGCACGGAACAATCAGTTTTTTTAAAAAATCATATAATTTGACTTCGTACTTAAGGCAAAAATATTAACAGGACAAAAATAGTGCTAAAGTGATTATTATCAACATATCTAACTATTATTATGAAAATTAAACTAATTCTGCTCCGGACTTCACAGAAAATCAAGAAAATCCAAAAATCTTGAATACTACTTACGGCAAAAATGTAACAGGACAGAAATTCATTTAATAATGGGATATATATCAATCCAAACCTTAATCTCCCAAAATTAAACAGATTAGAGCGTTATTTAATAAAGTAAAAGTAAAAAATAAATTACGATGAACGTGACGTCAGCGCTAAGCAGCGAGCAGCGTACAGCGTGTGCTAGTGTGCGTATCCAAGATAAGCGCTGCGTTCATTGTATGCGTATGACTGTGTTCTTTTTTAAGAGTCGGTGTGTTTTTATTGATAAATGATAAATGATGTTTATTTTGCAAGTAGGTTTTATTGTGTTACTCTGTAATTGTAAAAGCATAGGAATAAAAACGGCAAGCCATCAGTCGGTCAGTGGCGACATACCTACTGTTTACAAACATGATCGTCATTAACGTTAAATCTTCATTTAGAAAACCGGCCAAGTGCGAGTCATACTCGCACACACCGAGTTCCGTAGCACCAAACAATATAATAAAAATATTTTTAACGCTAATTAATTTGTAAACATACACTCAACAGTAAAACTAAATTTGTTAAAGTGAAAGTTTTATTACATCGTCTCAAACTTTTTCGTCTGTGTGTTGCATGTCGCGTGACGGTCGGTTTTATGTACTCCGCGTTTTATACTGTTACGCCGACTGCTTTACGAGAACATTCTAGGACTACGGTCGAGTCTAGAATGTTCCACGATGGAAGTGTCTAGAAAGTTCGAGAAAGTTCTGGACCTTTCTGGAACCTTCTAGAAGGATTGGTTCCACTATAGAGCCATCTAGAAGGTTCGGGAAGGTTGTAGAACTTTCTCGAAGGATGGGTACCCCTAAGGAACTACCTAGACATTGACGAAAGTTGTGGAAGTTTCTCGAAGGTGGGCCGGCCGTATAAATAGGCGACGGGTTAGCGGAAGGAGTTAGTCTGATTTTGGCTACAAAACGAAGCGATCGAAGTGAACGACTAGTGCGATATCTAAGTGATTAGTGATAAATTCTGTAATTGTGATTAAGTTTAAGTGTTTCTGTATTGTCTTGTTTAATTAAAGATTTTTAGTGTTTAATTTGTAGTGTGTATAATTTGTCCTATACCCAGCTCGTAACAATTGGTGTCAGAAGTGAGGATAAATTATGCCAATTCTACCAAAGGACGATACAGACGGTGTCCGCACCAGAAGTCATCGACAGCAAGATATGGACCAAAGGAGGTTTGGAGATTCTCCGACACAGACACCGGCTGGTGCCCAGCCTACGTCGGAGCCAGTCGCTGGCTCATCCGGAGTTTCTCCAGCACCTGCGGTGCCAGACTTGACTGTTTTAATGGCACTACTGCAGGAGCAGGCTCGCCAGTTGCAAGATCAGTTGCAACGAGATAAGGAGGAGCAGGCTCGCCGTCAAGAGGAGCAAGCTCACCGGTTGGAGGAGCAGTTACAGCGAGATAAAGAGGAGCAGGTCCGCCGCCAGGAAGAACAGATGCTCCTGATAAAAGATCTTCACGCAACCTTTGGCAAAGATCTTAAGGTGATGAAGGAACATGTCCACCAGCATGAGAATCGTATCTCGGAGGCCGAGGTTCAGATTGCTGGTGTGAAGAAGGCCTTAGACGAACTTAAGGCTGGAGATGGGACTGTGGTTTCCGTGGTTGCTGCACCTTCAGCACGTGGGTTTAAAGTGCCTCCATTCGACGGAACATCTTCGTGGTCGGCCTATAAAATCCAATTCGAGGCCGTTATGAAGGCGAATGGCTGGACCAAAGCGCAAGCCATGACCGCGCTCACCTTGGGCCTCCGAGACCAGGCCCTAAACATCCTTGAGGCGCTCGGCAAGGATGTGACCTACGAGCAGCTGCTGGAGGCTTTAGAGTCCAGATACGGCGATGCGCACCTGGAGCACGTATTCCGAGCTAAGTTGAAGGATCGCGTTCAACGCAGTGCCGAGAATCTGCAGCAGTGGGCCCTGGAAGTTGAAAAGCTGGTCCGCAAAGCATACCAGTCTGTCCCTGCACTTATCAATGGGAATCTGGTACAGGCTTTCGTCGACGGAATACGCGACTTGGAAGTTAGAGCTGCTGTGAGGCTTGGGCATCATGAGACGTTGAAAGACGCCTTGGCCCATGCCTTAGAAGTAGAGGCAGTGAGGCAGGACCACCGAACACACCGCATCAGGGAGGTTGTGGCGTCACCTGTACGCGACCGTCCGCAAGGGTACAGCCCTAGGTGTTACACCTGTGGAGAAAGGGGTCATCTTCGGTCAAGCTGTCCTAAGCGAAGCACACCGAGAGAAGATCAATCTCAGCAGGGGAGAGTAGCTGAAGTGACTGCCCAGCCACAGCAGGGAATCGAGTAAATGCCAGGACTGGGGGGCGGGTGCTGGCTGGTATTGAAAGAGCCCCGAGGATCTTGATCTCACAAGCTCATGACGGGAACAGCCTGACCATCAAAGGCGAAGTCAACGGAATACCATGCAAACTGACGTTAGATACTGGAGCTTCTCACACGGTCGTCAATTCTCACCTAGCAAGTCGGTTTCTTGGGGAGTACTTCAATAACCACGACCGTATGCAATTGTTTACAGCTACCGGTCAGCACATAACCGTCCGAGGCAGGAAGCAAGTGAAGTTAAAATTGGGTGACAGAATTTACTGTCACAATGTCATCGTGGCCGACATAGTGGACGATTGCATCCTGGGTTTGGACTTCATGCGGAAACATCATTGTGAGATCGACGTTGATCAGGGAGTATTGAAATGTGGCTTAGAGGAAGTCTTCATGGAAGGTGCACCATCAGGGAAGGTGTACTGCTTAAAGAAGATTGTCCTTCCTAGCAGATCAGAAACGATCGTGCCGATTCGTCTACCTCAGTATTCTGGTCACAAAGTTCGAAGTGTTCTGATAGAAAGGATGAACAATGACTTTCCATGGAAGATGGCACGAACTCTGGTAAAAGCCACCAACGTCGCAGCAGTACGCATACTGAATCCAAGTGACAAGGAGCAAGTGATTAAGAAGGGCACCTTGATCGGCACTTGCGAAGAAGTAGCTTGGATGCGTCAATTACAAGATCGGCCTACCGGAAATAAAATTCCTTGTGCAAAATTTGACGTGTCAACGCTATTGGAAAACTGCGATTTATCTGAAGGAGAAAAGGACAAGGCTATGAAAATGTTACTTCAGTACGCCGGCATTTTCTCTACAAATGATGCTGACATAGGGAGAACTGGACTGGTTCAGCACAAGATTAATACAGGCAACGAGTTACCCATCCGTCAGCGACCAAGAAGACTGCCTGTTGCACGGGAAAGAGAAGTGGAAACCATGATTGATGGAATGGTGAAGGACGGTGTTATAGAGCCTTCATCCAGTCCATGGTGTTCTCCTGTAGTCCTAGTAAAGAAAAAGGACGGCAGCATGCGTTTTTGTGTGGATTATCGACGACTGAACGACGTCACGAAAAAGGACAGCTATCCACTGCCTAGGATCGATGACACACTGGATACGCTGACTGGAATGAAGTGGTTTACCACGCTGGATCTGAAAAGTGGCTATTGGCAAGTAGAAATAGACCCCAAAGACAAAGAGAAAACTGCATTCTCAACAGGAAAGGGGTTATGGCAGTTTAAAGTTATGCCATTCGGATTGTGCAATGCTCCTGCAACATTTGAAAGGCTGATGGAGCAAGTACTCGCCGGATTGATTGGAGACGCATGTCTTGTCTATCTAGACGACATAATCATCGTGGGCCGTACATTTGAAGACCACCTTAAAAACCTCAACCGAGTGCTGTCGAAAATCCAAACAGCAAATCTCAAGTTAAGTCCGAAGAAGTGCTCGTTTTTCCGGAAACAAGTGAACTTCTTAGGACACATAGTTTCGGGGGAAGGTGTTCAAACAGACCCGGAAAAAGTAGTCGCCGTCAAGGACTGGCCAGTTCCGAAAGACAAGACACAGGTCAGAGCATTTTTGGGTTTGTGCTCCTACTATCGACGGTTCGTAAAGAATTTTGCCGACATTGCGAAACCTTTACACAAGCTCACTGAGGAAAAGCGACAATTCTGTTGGGACGAGAGCTGCGACGTCGCATTTCAGGAATTGAAGAAACGTCTGTGCAAAACACCTATTTTGGGATATCCTGACACTGAAAATGACTTCATAGTTGACACAGATGCAAGTAATACTGGAATTGGGGGCGTGCTGTCTCAACGGAAAGGAGACCAGGAGGTTGTGATTGCTTACTTCAGCAAATCTTTATCCAAACCGGAAAGAAATTACTGCGTTACTCGACGGGAGCTGCTTGCCGTAGTAAAAACATTGCAGCATTTCAGTAAATATTTGCTGGGGCGGAAATTCCAGCTGCGAACTGACCATGCTGCCTTGAAGTGGCTATTACAGTTCAAAAATCCGGAGGGACAAGTGGCGAGATGGATTGAGCTACTGCAAGAGTTTGACTTCGTAACTGAACATCGCAGTGGGAGAACTCACGGTAACGCAGATGCCTTGTCAAGAAGACCTTGTCCTGAAGATTGTAAGCACTGTGCCAGGCAAGAGACTAAGGAGGTAGCAACCGTGAGGATGCTTAGAACAGATCTCAGCGATGAATGGAAGGAAACCCTACAGCAAGCTCAGCAAAATGACTTGGACATCAAACCGATTTTCGAGTGGATCACAGCTGGTGCTCCTAAACCCAAGTGGAGTGATGTGGCAGCGATGAGTTCCATCACAAAGAGTTATTGGGCACAATGGGACAGCTTGGTTATCCAGGATGAAGTCTTGTGCCGTAAATGGGAAAACGCTCGAGGGGACAGGTGTCATCTACAAATGGTTGTCCCTAAAGCTAAAGTACCGGATGTTCTACGGCTATATCATGATGGATGTTCAGGCGGACATATGGGGGTAAAACGGACTCTACTGAAGATCCGAGAGCGGTTTTACTGGATCCACTGTCGAGAAGATGTGGAGGACTGGTGTCGCAAATGTACCACTTGTGCGGCTGTGAAAGGACCCCTAACACGCAGCAGAGGTGCATTAAAACTGTACAACGTTGGAGCCCCCTGGGAACGGATAGCACTCGACGTTGCGGGACCATTTCCGGAAAGTGAAAGCGGGAACAAGTACTTCATGGTTGTCATGGATTACTTCACCAAGTGGCCAGAAGTGTTTGCCATTCCTAACCAAGAAGCTGTAACAGTCGCAGATAAATTGGTTCAGGAAGTTTTCTGTCGTTTTGGAGTACCCTTGGAAATTCATAGTGATCAAGGAAGGAATTTTGAATCACAAGTATTTCAGGAGACTTGCCGATTGATGGGTACCCACAAAACCAGAACCACCTCTTACCACCCACAATCTGATGGAATGGTGGAACGTTTCAACCAAACGTTGGAAAGATATTTGGCAAAAGTCGTGGAAAGCAGGCAAAGGGATTGGGACAAGCACATACAGCCGTTTCTTTTGTCCTACCGTAGTGCAGTCCACGAAAGTACGACTGTGACACCAGCCTTCGCGAACTTTGGAAGGGAATTACGGTTGCCAGCAGATTTAATCACTGGAACTGCTCCTGATGCTCCACGCAGTGTAACCGATTATGCAAGTGACTTGCGTAACAAGTTGAATGACGTGTATGAGCATATCAGACAATCCGGCCAACAAATGTCTGAGAGGATGAAGACCCGTTATGACCGGAAGGCAAACAGTAGAGGGTTCGACGTGAATTCACTGGTGTGGCTGCATAACCCAGTGCGTAGCAAGGGGAAGTCTCCGAAATTGCAAGCAAAATGGGATGGACCATACCGAGTCGTGACCAGGATCAACGATGTCACCTATCGGATACAGAAGGGTCCACGAGGTGCGCCTAAGATCGTACATGTAGACCGATTAGCGCGATACTACGGGACTAACGATGCTCGGGACGAGCATGTCTAAGGAGGGGGCAGTGTTACGCCGACTGCTTTACGAGAACATTCTAGGACTACGGTCGAGTCTAGAATGTTCCACGATGGAAGTGTCTAGAAAGTTCGAGAAAGTTCTGGACCTTTCTGGAACCTTCTAGAAGGATTGGTTCCACTATAGAGCCATCTAGAAGGTTCGGGAAGGTTGTAGAACTTTCTCGAAGGATGGGTTCCCCTAAGGAACTACCTAGACATTGACGAAAGTTGTGGAAGTTTCTCGAAGGTGGGCCGGCCGTATAAATAGGCGACGGGTTAGCGGAAGGAGTTAGTCTGATTTTGGCTACGAAACGAAGCGATCGAAGTGAACGACTAGTGCGATATCTAAGTGATTAGTGATAAATTCTGTAATTGTGATTAAGTTTAAGTGTTTCTGTATTGTCTTGTTTAATTAAAGATTTTTAGTGTTTAATTTGTAGTGTGTATAATTTGTCCTATACCCAGCTCGTAACAATACCCTTAATGCAATATTATTCCAATTTTTTTTAGATAAATGTCAAAAGTATGAAAAAAAGTTTCACTTTTACCGTGGTTTCATAAAACCACACAATCCTTTTTCTTTTATAGTATGTTAATGATGAACAAAGTTACTGCTGCAGTTTTGATAAAAAAGTTCCATATCTCGAAACCTAAATGATTATTTCAAGAGTGGATTATTTTCAAGGTGGTTGAAAAAATGTAGCACCCACCTCGTTTTCTTTGGCTAAAAATACAGAAATAGTGTTATTTTATAAAGGACGATAACAACACAGTTTCCCAACATGTTAAATGCAGGTGAGGTAATTATATTACTTATTTCACCATTACAGTGCAGATAGCTACTACATACTTAAGGTGGAAGTGGAAGGGTAGCCTGCGAAATTCAAATTGTTCTTTTGCAATTAGAGGGTCAACAAATGGCTTTACAAAGTTATATATATATATATATATATCTATATTATATAAATAAAAATAGAAGTCATGACTGACTGATTGACTGACTCATCAACGCCAAGCCCAAACCTATGACCCAGGAAAGCTGAAATTTTGCACAGAGGTTTCCTTTATAATGTAGACAAGGAATAAGGAAGGATTCTTCGAAATTCAACCCCTAACGGACTTAAATAGGGGATGAAAGTTTGTATGGAAATTCGTCATTTTTTAAGTTAGAAGGCTGAAATTTCATATACAAGCTTCTGGTTAGAAATAAATAAATACGTATTTTAGAGTTTTTAAGAATTTACCCCCTAAGAGGGTGAGATAGGGGTTCAAAGTTTTTCACAGCTTGAAATTCACTATTTGTGTTTCTCGATTGAATTGACGTGAAACACGTATCTATTTTTTTGAAAATTCCACCCCTCAGACGAAAACAGGGATGGCATTTTTTTGTTATTGTTTTTTGTGTTAGCACGTTTGTGTGGACAAATACGCTAAAAAAAACTTCATTTAAGTACACACTTCTAGGGAATCTGGGTCATTTGTGGGAAGGACACTTGCGGTAACCCATTTACGCGAAAAGATATTTGCGCGCATGGACACTTGCGTGACCGACACTCGAGGGCTGGACAATTGCGCGACTCAATGGCTTCACGGGTGTCGTTTTCGTGGTTTTAGCGGGTCGCTGGCAATAAAAAAAATCGGAGATGGCCCCGAGGAAAATTTCCTGTTTTTCGTGCATGGGTGTCGTTTTCGTGGTTTTTGGGGTTGCTGACCAAATTGACGGCGAGGAAAACATTCGGTTTTTCTTTCACAAGTGTCGTTTTTGTGGACTTTAGGGTCGCCGATAACGAAAATGATGACCTCATATTCTAGGTGCAAATAATAAAAATTAAAATACGCAATGTCTCAATATCCTGCCCTAGGCTATGGCTGGCATTGATTTAAGTGATAACTGTTTCTCACGTGTGCAGTTTTATGTTGCGTGCTCCGAAGTGAGCTCGGCGAGTATCTTAGTAATTTTAGCCCCAAAAGGAAACACCGCAAACGTCATTTACACAGAAGAGCTAGGATAATTCATTAGTATAAAAGGGTGTAAAACACCTCTTAACGAAGCCGAAAGGCACTGGTTCTCCCTGTCATTGCGATCATTTTTTTGTTCTACACCATACCTGGGAACCTTCTAGTTACGGAGATATTAGGGGTCAAAGTTCCAACTTTTTGACAAGTATTTTTTTAAATACAAGTTTTTAATTTAAGATTTTTACTTTAAACACCTCCACGACCCCCGTACTATTCAATCCGTCCATCAGCACAATGTTTTGAGTGCGTTACATTGAGTTCTACCACAAAACATGATTTTACACCCCCCAAAAAAAAAGTCGTTTCCCAGCAATAATTTTTGCGTAAAGTTACTTAATTTCATGTACAGAATGCTTGGTTAACGGCTTCGTGATGAGGTGATTTACACGGTGTAGTTTTCCGGGAGTTAAAAAGATTGGTTTAATCTGAGTATTTTTTAATTTAAAATATTGAGAGTTAAGTAAGTTAGCTCATTTACACCATAACCTATATCGCTAGGTGGATGGATGACCAGGGCATTTGAGCTACAGCATCGTCACTCGGAAGACATGTATAAAATAAATTCTGGTTCAACCCATTTAGGTCCCTAACAACACAAAAAAAAAATTAAAAAAAAAAAAACGCCGTAATATACATTTTTCTAACCAGAATGAATTTATGTGGCGTCTTACTTCGAAAAGCGCAGATTTTTACACAACTATTAAAATGCGTCCTATACTTACACTTACGCGCGCGCGAAGCCGTGGCCAACAACTATTATCTATAACATTTAAATGACTATTTTCGACATTATTTTGGGGTGGTTAACGCATACGTGGGCAATTGCCGAACTTCACGCGGGCGAAGCCGCGGGCAAAAGCTAGTCATTAACATTATGAATGAAAAAAAAAAAATATCGCGCGCGACGAAAAATTTCATTTGGCCCGTGATGTTCAAATTTTCTTACGCTTTTTGCAATTTGCACAGCAGTGTCAGGTTTTACATTGATTAAAAACTGATTTAAACGGATCGTAAATACGTCGATTTCAAAATGGAAAATACTTGTATTACGTACAATATTTCATAATTTATTTCGTATATATGGATGACTCTGACGAACAACGTAACGTGAACATCGACATTTTACGTTTACACCATGCGCTCGTGCTAGGGAACCAGATATTTACTTGAAAGTATGACAACCGGGAACACATCAAAACATTTGTAAGTCTTAATAGTGTTTTGTTACGTATACGCGATTTTACACCTTATCTCTATTACGGAAAGATCAAATTCCTATGAAAGCGCTGCACCAAATACAAGAATGAAGCTTGCAAACGTATTTTACGTAAACATTATTTTTATTTTTTTTCAGTATTTGCTTTAAAGTGTTTAATTTTCGTGTAAATTGGTTAGAAATAGCCTTTAGATGAAAGTTAAACAAAATTAAACCCTGTTACATTTTTGCCCCGACCGCTATTGTAAAAAAACTGATATTAATAACTTCCGTGAGTCAAATTTGTTTAATTTTTTTAACGGAGGTTTAATATATTAATTTAAGTTATTATATGTAAAAAAACCGCTGTTTATATTTTTGCCTCAAGTACAATCCAAAAATTACGTAAATGTTTTTTTATCGAAATTTCCGTGGACGAAAATGTTTAATTCTGAAAAAATATATTACTGTCACCAGTTCTTTACCTAAAATAATTAAATTCGTCCTGTTAATAATTTTGCCCACGTTTTTATTCACAAAAACGCGTTTTCGTCTTTTTGACCTTGATCCGGCCTTGGAAAATGTTTAATTTTTTTTTATTATTTGGAGAGCTAAGGTCAAGTACACGATTCAAGAAAAAAATCGCTGTTTATATTTAATGCAAGGTTCAAACCTAAAAGCCCCGTACTAACTTCCCAAAGTGATAAAACGTGTGTTAACTATCAACATTGAACGCGTACACAAAAAATTATGTCCGTACTATTAACAGTTGAGGAGTCGATCTTGGCTGCAGGATCTTGTCTGTCATAAAAATGTATTGCTACTAAACCAATGGTGTGTGCAAAATCTCAGGTCAATCTGATACCAAGAAGTGGTCGAAAAATTTGCATACATGCGAACAGTGCAAGTTAAATAAAAGCTTGTAAAAATACAGCCTCAATTTGTACGTACCGTTTGCAATGATCACTGGCCTCCGCTATGGGAAGGGGTGTATGATGTGACCTGTAATAAATTCTTCGAACCATATTAATAACCCTCTCATCTTCCCCAGGTCCGATCACTAACAGACGACAATCTCCCACCGTTCTCCTTCCGAATGGTGTCCTGGCAACTGTTCCTGGGAGCTTCCCTCGCTTGCACTATGTCAGTAAAATTTGTCGGCTTGTTCGTAGTCTTGTTTGTGGGCTTGCGTACTATTGCCGATTTGTGGAACATACTTGGAGATTTGAGTAAGCCTGTTGTGAGTATAGATGGTTTTTATTGTAATAACAAAACATAACGCCTCTAATCCCCGAAAGGTTAGGCACAGGAGCACCTAATAGTACTCCCACATTTCGCCAGTTTTGTTTTATGTCCCATGTAATAGGGGGCGAGCCTATTGCCATCAACCGGGCACAGATCCAGACTCCGTGGATGCTACTGAGAAATTCCTGATAGAAAAACCCAATAACACTCCAACCCGGGAATCGAACCCTGGACCTCATGCTCGCTCTTACGACCAATCGATCAACGAGGCAGTCTTTATTGTAATTATTGTACACGTAATGGGTTCCTGAGGCTAGATGGTGCCAGTGCCACCAAAACTTGCCCATGACCTGCTGTTTGTGAAGACTGGGTGTAACGGAAAGGGTATATACATACTTAATGGTGTGCTACAGACCATCAAACTGAACATGTTTCTCCATCACAAACATCGTAGTAGCAAATAAATATCAGCTGGCCTATACATTTGGATCGAATAGGTATTGAAATTTTGTATGGAGCAGCAGATAATTTTTTCGCTATTACGATGTTTGTCCGATGGAGAAACGTGGTCAGATGGGATGATTTGATGATCTGTAGCACAACCTTAAGTATGTATACGAGTACACCTTTTCCGTTACACCCTGTAGCTAAAAAGTTAGATCAACGGTACGGCACCGTGCGCGCAGTGTTCGTTATACTTTCGACTCTATATATTATAGTATATAACATTAATTTGATTTTAGTCCTCATGTTTGATGATTTTATACAAGGTGTTGATTTGCATGCTCGTCAAATTCAAGGAGGTAACGTTTATTCGATAATTTTTATTCCCTAAACCACGTTAAGGGGGTTAATCTGAAATACTGGCAAACTTAAACAACCAAAAAAATCAGCGTGTATGTATTAATAAGTAACTAGGTACCGTAATTTTAATTGATTGTTTGTCTTTTGTGACAACCTCCTGAATTTTGACCAGGATGCAAAACAACACCTCCAATTACTAGTAAAAGTAATGCTTGAAATTAAAAATGTATCTCAATATTAAACTCCGCGATACTTGTGATTCGCTCTTTCAAAAAGTCGTATTGGCTTTGCCATTGATTGGTGAACGATCGGGGTTGAAATCGGGATTGGTATTTATTAGAAATGTGGGGCGCAAATAGACAGCTGTGTAATCATTATTTCTCTTTCAGAGCCTCACAGTGAAACACTTAATAGGACGATCTGTGACTCTAATTCTGTGGCCGACGCTACTTTACGTATTAATCTTCTGGATACATCTCACTGTACTCAGCAAGAGGTGAGACTTTTTAATTATAAGACTTCAAAAACTGAAGGCTCTATATTCTACCAGTATGCACAAATCCTATTCTTCATCATCATCATCTGCCTAGCCTTTCCCCAAACTATCTTGGGGTCGGTTTCCAGTCTAACCGGATGCAGCTGAGTACCAGTATTTTACATGAAGCGACTGCCTATCTGACCTCCACAACCCAGTATCTGGGTAATACGATATCCCTTGGTAAAACTGGATGTCAGACTTTTGGCTTCTGACTACTCGTAACGAATGTCAAAGATCTACAAATAACAGCCGGGACCAAAGGCTTTCTGAGGCACGGAGGAAACTCGATTTGTAATTATGGTCACCCATCCACGGATCAACCTCGGAAAGCACGGCTTAACCTTAAAGAACGACCCGTGCGGCTGTTATTATTTAGCCACGAGCTCCTCAAATCAAATGGACAAAACCTACTATCCTAACCAATATTATTAATGCGAAAGTAAGTTTGTTTGTGTGTTACCGATAATAGATGGCGCTACATCTAACTGCCAAAGAACAAGCAAATCGATTGTCAAATTCTAAATTAACGCGAGCGAAACCGCGGGCAAAAGAAAGTAATATTATAAATCTGAAAATTTGTGAGGTCGTATGGATGTTTGTTACTCGTTCACGCAAAAACTACTCAATGGATCTACATGAAATTTGGCACAGGGATAGATAATCTTGAATAGCACAGGATAACAATTTAGGATTTTATCCCAGTATTACGATCCCGTGGGACTATCACCCAACAAAACACGGGTGAAGCCGTGAGCATAAGCTAGTAACACATTAATCTCTCTACAGCGGTAACGGCGACGGTTTCTACTCCTCCGGTTTCCAAGCTCGATTGGAAGGCAACAGCTTGCACAATGCAAGCGCTCCCAAGACTGTAGCTTACGGAGCGCTCATATCGCTGAAGAACCATCGGACGGGTGGGGGGTATCTGCATTCCCATCATCATTTGTATCCGTCGGGAGTTGGGGCTAAGCAGCAGCAGGTTGGTAAAATGATTTGTTTAAGAGCGTTTACGCTTTACGACATTTCATACAAACTTTAAAGTTTTTATTTTCCGAAATGACTTTTTCAATATAATTACTATCATGATTAATATTCGTTTATTCATCTTTAAATATTCCTATAAAAAATCAATAAAAAAAAACACTATAAAGATTACGGCTTATGTTTAACATAACACCAGATAAAGTAAATATAACCTTAAAAACATTTTAATACTGCCTAAAATAGTAAATGATCACCAGAAATAGTAAATGATCACCAGAATTAAAAACCTGAAAATCACAGCTCCGAACTAAGGCGTAGTCGACGGAGCCGCGCTACGCGGGGCTCCTATTTCTCTCTGCAGGGTTTAAAGTAACCTAACACGAAGGGGATGTCGCCATCCCCTTCGAACCTAACCTGTCCGAGTCGGGGTGCCCAATATCCCGAGCTCGCTTTGCTCGCACTTGCTTCCTAAGTTCTTCTTGCCACAAAATTTGGTGATCATTTACTACAAGGTGTTGTTTTGCAACCTCGTCAAATTTCAAGGTGTGGTCACGAAAGACATAAATAATCAATTAAAATTACGGTACCTAGTTAATTATTTATAAACGCTGATTTTTTGGTTGTTTAAGTTTGTCAGTATTTCAGAATAACCCCCTTAACGTGGTTTAGGGAATAAGAAATTATGAAATAAACTGTTGAGATTGTTTGTATATGTGTAAGGGAGGTTATAAGGCAAGAACCAGACGGGCCGCGTTTAAAACACGGGTGGTTCACACTTACCGATTTCCGTAAAAAAGAAAAAAAAGAAAAATTATCTACTCGTTTTATTATTGATTCGGGTAGAGAATCATTAGCATAGTTACCTCCTTGAATTTGACGAGAATGCAAAACAACACCTTGTATATTTGGTGATCATTTACTATATTTGGTCTTTGAATACAATTTTTTTGGTGTTTAGTATTTTTTTTTTGGTAACGTAGCTTAGGATCTCAAAGTATTTTTTGGTGCTCATTATATTTAATCCCAAAAATTACTACTATTTTTTTTATTATTTATACTAGTAGTAACTTTTTGTTGTTGTAAATATTTAGTTATTAAATAAGTAGCTTTAATTCACCTTTGTTGATCATGAATTTAGATGTATAATGTTTTGTCAAAACGACAAATCTTGCTTTTTCTTATAAGTTGAATTTTACCGGATGAAAAGTTTTAATAATAACTTGATCGAGTATTGTCTACAGATGCATTTTGCATTTTCCTGTCCAAAAAACGTCTTATATTTATTTTCTCAAACCTCTTTTTCATGACCTCAGCAGCTCATTTAGATACTTTAGTACTTAGTTTTAAATGTATAAGTATTTCTCACAAATCCTTCCAAAACTCGCTTAGGTAACAACCTACACCCACAAAGACGAAAACAACCGCTGGCTCATAAAGCCCTACGACAAGGAACAGGTGGACGGCGTGGTGGTAGTCAGGAGTGGTGACCTAGTGCGCCTGACGCACGCCCCGACCGGCCGCAACCTGCACTCGCACCGCGAGACGGCGCCTCTCACCACCAAGTACTTACAAGTCACCGGATATGGAGAGGTAAACTAACACATAGATTTGTTTATGTATTAGAGTGCGTCATTTAGTAGCGCACATTTTTTTTTAAACGTTTCCCCACTCTAAGAATTCCTCCTGTATCGTGGAAGCGTTTACAAACATTTAAACTCACATACACAAACAGCCAGACCCGGAACCACTCTGTATCTGTAGGCCATACAAATATTTGTTCGATGCGGGAATTGAACCCGCAACACGCAGCGCAGCAGTCAATCGCTCAGCCACTGCTCCAACTAAGGATAGATTTTATGATGCAATATCAACTTATTATTAAGTGTATATGTTTATTTTATTATTAAAATTTATATTTTGATTTAATTAAGATTATTTAAGATATAATATATACTTACCATACCATTGTTTGTCTCTGCATCACCCAAAGGTTGACTGGCAGAAAATGCCTAAGGCATTAAGTCTGCCTCAAGCACTGACTACAGGTCAGTGCTTGAGGTGTTAAATAAATATGATTAATTTGTGTGTGCAGGACGGAATTGGCGACGCAAACGACGTCTGGAAGGTCGTTGTATCCGGAGCCAAAGATGGCGATGAAATACAGACAGTCAGAAGCAAACTTATGTTGGTGCATTACTTGCAGGTATGTATTATTCTTTGTTATCTCACAAACGAAAATCTTATACATAACATCACGCCTGTAATCCCAGAAGGCTTAGACAGAAGTGTACCAAAATCAAAATCAAAATATTTTATTTTACATAGGCCTACATGGGCACTTATAATTCGTCAACAAAAGGTGCACGGTTCGGGTTGGTCGTTTCCTATGGAGAAGAACCGGCAAGAAACTCCATGGTTACTCTTTTAAAATCATTTGGTTTTACAATATTTGAAGTTACAGCGTTGGTACTTAAGTATGGGAGGACAGCGTAGGCCCGACAATAAGTCGTTGCTTACTACAGAAGGTAGTAAAAGAAAAGAAAAAAAAACAAAGCCTACAATGTCCACTCATTCACAAAAAATAGGTAAATAAAAAGAATCTATACAAAAGTAAAAATAAAACAATATAAGAGCACTAAATTAAACAATTGACACAGATGATCATCAGTGCTGTAACTATCCTGAACAATGAACGAATGGTGCAATGATTTGAAAACTATTGTAAAACATCTGAATAAAAAGAATGGAAAAGTAATATTGGGAATAGTTAGAGACATCCACACATTTGTGTCGTTTATGAGCTACCAGGGAAGCCGCACGAGCAGAAGGAACCTTAGGTACCTTATAATACACCCACGGTTCGCCAGTTATGTTTAAATCCCATGTAAGCGACACTATTGCCAACCCTTTTACAAGAGAGCAGTAGGGAAACCAGTACTCTAAATCGTAAACACAGACACAGACCGCCGTCATTCCGGCCTCGCCGCCGAGGCCCGTCGCGACGTCCCTGTTCACTACCCCCCCCCGACCCTTGCTCGAGCCAGCCCGCGATGCTGAGCCTTTAGTTTTAAATCAGCCCCTAAATAATGAAATCACTCAGATCCAGCCTGTCCCTTTGCTGCCCTCCCCAAGCGACACCCTAAGCCGAGGCCCGAACCCCGCAGGGGGTGCCCTTAGCGAGCTGTCGCTTAACTCAGATAATTTTGCTGCCCTAGCTGGAGGCCTTAAATTCTAGGCATCCATAGGATTAGACCGGTTAAGCAGTAGCCAGCCTCAGAGGCTGAATTGCGAGATGCCATTCATAAAAAAAAAAAAAAAAAACTATTGCCATCAATCGGGCACGAGACTCCATGGCTGCTACTGAAAAATTCCTGGGGGGTACTATGACGCTTAAAACATTATTGTTCCATTCCTATTCCAGAGTGGGAAAGAGATGGAGCTAGACGACCTGTATAGCTCCGTCTCTTTTTCACTCTGGAATGAGAATGGAACAATAATGTTTTAAGACGTCATGGTACGCCACCTGGTGGAAAAACTAAATAGCACTTTGCTCGACGCGGGAATCGAACCCAGGCCCTCATGCTCAGCAATCAAGCTTGCGACCATTCGACCAACGACGCAGTATCACGTTCATACATCAGGCCCACACAAACGCTAGGATTCGATTTGATAAGTCGTATGTATATCTTGTTTTGGCATTACGAAAGCAAGCGAGATAGACATACGACTTTCCGAATCGAAATCGAATGCGAGCGTTTGTGAATACGGGGGCTGGTCATACACGCACGCCGTTTGCGAGTAATACGTACGTACCTGACCTTTCTGAAGAGCCTCACCAATAATATCAATAAGATATATGTCCTTCTAGGGCGTCTTCGCCCGCTGTTGCCACTCACTGACTGTTAACACACAACAATATTTTAAACTAGCTTTTGCACGCGGGATCGCTCGGAATTTGACAAAATCATCGTCGACACGTGGCGCCACCTATAATCATAAGGACATTATTTTGGTTTTCCTCGAGAACAATACTTTTTTTTCGGCATGAAAGGTACTCTATGTCCGTTTCTGTACACCTGACAACGTATATGCAAAATTTCAGGATTATCGGTTCAGTGGTTTAGACATGAAGTCGTAAAAAACAAACTAATTTTCGCATTTACAATAATACTAGCTGCTGCCCGCGTTTTCGTTCGCGTGGAAATTTTCATGGGTTTTAGGGGTATGAACCCGATATGCACACAAAAATTCACACAAATCGGTTCAGCCGTTTCGGAGGAGTTTGGTAAAAACACCGCGACACCGGTTTTTTTTTTTTTGGTATCTTACATAGTGTCCCACTGCTGAGCAAAGGCCTCCCCTTTCTTCTTCCATACCTCTCTATTCTGAGAATTTTATATATTAGGTAAAAGTTAGGATATCATATTAAGTTAGGATTAAAATCATTTATCATTATGTTCAGGCCTGTGTATTGACCACAACTGGCAAGCAGCTTCCGAAGTGGGGCTACGAGCAGCAGGAGGTGGCGTGCAACCCTAATCTGAGGGACAAGAACGCGCTGTGGAATGTAGAGGACAATCTATTTGAGGACTGTAAGTATTTCATCAGCTGCCTAGCCTTTTCCCAAACTATCTTGGGGTCGGCTTCCAGTCCAACTGGATGCAGCTGAGTACCAGTATTCTACATAAAGCGACTGCCTATCTGACCTCCACAACCCAGTAACTGGGTAATACGATACCCCTTAATAAGACTGGATGTCAGACGTTTGGCTTCTGACTACTCGTAACGACTGTCAAAGATCTACAAATGACAGCCGGAACCAACGGCTTAACGTGCTTTCCGAGGCACGGAGGTAACTCGGTATGTAATTATGGTGACCCATCCACGGAGCAACCTCGACAAGCACGGCTTAATCTTACAGGATTGTAAGTATTTAATTGGATTTTTTCAGAGAAGACATGCTGCGCTGACCCCAAATAAATTGGGATAAGGGCAACAGAATGATGAAGAAGTCTTACAAATTATTTCATCTTGTAGTGCCTAAAGTGAGCTTCGAGTCGTACGCATCGGGCTTCATCGAGCGTTTCCTGGAGTCTCACGCGGTCATGTTCCAAGGGAACGCGGGGCTCAAGCCTAAAGAGGGCGAAGTCACCTCGCAGCCGTGGCAGTGGCCTATCAACTATAGGGTATGTTAATCATCAGTTCTTATTAGTTTTTAAACTGAAATTAACACTATCATTAACCCTGAAAACCGGATATTTACCATTGTAGTGGTATGTAACCCACACATGCACACACCCTGCGAACTCACCGACTTAAGACGTTGCAATCTGTGAGCTCGAGGCAGTTCAAATACGCTCCCACACATAGCCGGTCATAACCGCTAAACCGCGTCACCTCGCGTCAATTTATATATACTGTAGTCATTGTTTATATTATACTGTGTTTAGTAATAGTAACTTAATCATTAAACTCAGTGTGTTAAACTAAATGATCATTTCATTTCACATTATATAGAACCCATCACACACCCCAACAAACGTTCTATACCATGTTTACCGTTTGTTTTGAGTTCCCGATATTTCGGCGGTGCTACAAGCACTGTGATCACATTTATTGATGACAAGGGAAATATCCTGTTTTCAATGTTATCAGTTCATGTCTTTGCACAATAGGGTAGTTGACACCTATCAATTGACATACTTCTTATTAGCTGTCAAAATGTGATTCTGTTAGATATGTTTGTATGGCAGTAAATTGTAAATAATTGAAAATTAATCGGATTTTCAGCCTTAAAATAAAGTGTACTTTTATGGAATTTATGTCTTGAAATGATTGGGTAATGGTGTCACCTACACAATGGAGAAGGCAACTATAAATGTAATGGCGCTAGCATAGCTTGTTCAAAGCATCGTCCATTTTTGAAAATCTGTCAATGTAATTTTATATTTCAATATGACACTGACATACCTGCGTTTCCTGCGGTTCATTAAAAGAACTGAAGGGCGCCAAACTATCCGAGAGGGCCGATGCCTGCCAGGGCTGCGGGTTGTTCGAAAGAGGTACCGTGGCCCTGGAACACAAAGGGCGAAGAAGGAACATGGATGGGTTTTAGTCAGTATAAGTCTGGCACGGTCCCGCTCCGCCCAGAGCGGGAGAAGTCATTTGACGATATCCCATCCGTAAAAAAAAAAAAAAGGGCGCCAAACTAGTGGCTCAGTTCTGGGCCGACACAATTTAGATCGCCATCGACACGCTAAGAGGATTTTAAAATAGCTTTACCTCATTGGTCACAGAGTTGGGACTAAGCTACGAGCACGCCATCTACAATCAGCTTTGACCTGCCTTACCCATTAACAAATGATTATCGACTTGGGTTGTTCCAATTGCACTCCTAGCTGGGATTCTCGAAAACATGTGTTGGAGATACCTAGTCCGCAGAAGCCGGCTTCCTAGCTAGCCAGCAGCTTCTGTGAGAAACAAGAGGCCATAATCCGCTATGTGGAGCCAGGGCGCGGGTTTTTCGGTTCTAGGCCATGCGCGTGTTTTCAGTTTCTTTCTATTTCTCTCTTTTCAAAATAAAATACAGCAAATTTATTTTATCTACAGGGTCAGTTCTTCTCAGGCAGCACTCATAGGATTTACTTGCTGGGAAACCCCATTGTTTGGTGGGGCAACCTGATGTTCCTAGCAGTCTTCTTCCTGATATACGTCATCAATTCGATCAGAGAGAAGAGGGCTGAGGCTTTCGGTACTCCTCTACAAGGTGAGTAAAGAATTTTTGTTAAGAGGGATCCGCTGTTTTCTTCGTGGATAATGCGTCTAGAGCAATGTTTTTTTTTTCCAAAAAATCTAGGTCTTAGTAATACATGCCCCTATCATTTCCTTTTCTTCAAAACATAATCACTAAAAGAATTATGCGATCCAAAAAAAAACAAAAAAACCCGTTTTTACCGCCATGTTCAGACGACTATCAGACAAATTAGATAAGTTTTTAACAAAAAATGCTACTAT
Organism: Cerastis leucographa; assembly: GCA_963082945.1. NCBI lineage: Eukaryota > Metazoa > Arthropoda > Insecta > Lepidoptera > Noctuidae > Cerastis > Cerastis leucographa. The sequence goes on from OY720366.1 coordinate 4,797,675, forward strand.
TATTTTCATGATAGAAGCATCAAGATTTAGATCAGTTTAGTTTTGAAGAAGAAAACAGCGGAATACTAAACGTCTATTGGTCAAGATTTTTGTAGGTAAAATCAGCCTGAGCAGCAGTTGTCCCTTTCGCGCTTTACGGGGGCTTGGTTGGGCGCAACGCGACGGCAATATTCTTCAAATACCTATTCTTCACCTCGGGACTAGAGTCCCCACTTAACACTGTTTGTCCTTGTCGTTATCGTGGCATTGAAAGAAGAGGGCAATGGTATAACGGTTACTAATAAGTGCTGTAAAGCTTGTGGTATCGAAAGTGGGTTGGACTGCGGACAGCGAGCCGGATTGTAGATTTGGATAGATAATACATACATAACAGAACGCCTGTTATCCCCGAAGGGTTAGGCAGAGGTGTAACTCATAGGACTCACAAACTTCACCAGTTCCTCCCTTTAAAATTCCCAAAAGAGTTTTAAATCTAATACTAATAATAAAGCTTAAGAGTTTTTATGTTTGTTTGCTTGAACGCGCTAATCTCAGGAACTACTGGTCCGATTGTATGTATATGTTAGAATGCCTATTTATCCAGGAAGGCTTTTTTCTGCTATATATCACCACGCTACGACCAATAGGAGCGGAACAGCAATGAAAAATGTTGCGAAAACACGGAAAATGTGACGCAGACGAAGTTGCTAGTATCGAAATAAAGCTGTTAAATTAGAGGAGACTAATATCCAAATGTTACTTACTCCCTTGCATTTAAGGAAAATAAAGACCTATCCGATCTTTGATCGTAATAAAAATCTAATATTCACGAGTAACGGATGATGCAAGCGACAGGAATACAAAATGAAGTAACGATGCGGGAGCGTAGCTCATTAGTAGCGTCAGACATTCTTGTTGGATATGGTGAACAATAGATAAAGTTCTTGTGGCAGGCACTTTCTTCTGCTACTTATTTAATTTGGAATGGTTTAAAAGCTACTTTGTTTCATGTATCATTTGCCAAGCTACATATTTTTAAACTGTACCGGGGTCAGTTGCCCGCTTGTGGCTAAATAAAAACTGCCACATGGGTCGATCTTTAAAGGTTAAGCCGTGCTTGCCAAGTTCGGTCTGTGGATAGGAGAAAAGCTTGTTTAAAAAAATTTAAGATTATCCGCACTTCCACACGGGGCGCGCGTAGTCTATTGTGGTATTTGTGGCTCACTGCCTCATAAGGTAAGGCGAGGAGCAGAAGCGGCAGAAACGTTATAGGACCTTACATGGACAGAAACTGAATGGATCTCAATACTTTGGTTAGTCCCTTAAGTTATTTAGGATATTTCCGTGCCTCAGAAAGAACGTTAAAGCCGTTGGTCCCGGCTGTTATTTGTTGATCTTTGACAGTCGTTACAGGTAGTCAGTGACCCGAAAGCCAGTCTCACCAAGGGGTATCGTATTACCCAGTACTGGGTTGTGGAGGTCAAATAGGTCGCTCCATGTAAAATACTGATATTCAGTTGCATCCGTTAAGACTGGAAGCCGACCCCAATAATGATGGGAAAAGCTAGGCAAACGATGATCGGAGTCAGATTCCAGTTTTACTGAATGTAGCTGTGTACCAGTATTTTACATGGCATGTCTGACTACAACATAGTTACTGAGTAATAATGCCTTCGATAATAATGATTTTTGACGACACGATTGGCGCAGTGGTTGAGCGATCGACTGCAGCGCCGCGTGTCGCGGGTTCGATCCCCGCACGGAACAAATATTTGTATGGCCTACAGATAGTTGTTCCGGGTCTGGCTGTTTGTGTACGTGAGTTTAAATGTTTGTAAACGCACCCACGATACAGGAGAAATTCCTAGTGGGGCAACGTTTTTTCAAAAAAAAAAAAGTTGAAAATATAAATGTGAAGAAAAATATTTAGTGTTGATTCCAAGAAAAATATTCAGATTTAGATGCAGGATGCAGCACTGCCCTCGGGAACCCAAAAAAATAGGCACAGGCAGGAAAACCAATAATTAGCATGCCATGCACCATATGATGCAGCCAAACTTAGTACTCTATACACTTAATATCCTACTAATATTATAAACGCGAAAGTTTGTAAGAATGTATGTTTGTTACTCTTTCACGCGAAAACTATTGAACGGATTTGGATGAAATTTGGTACACAGGTAGTTTATAACCTGGATTAATACATAGGATACTTTTTATCCCGGTAGTACAATTGTGGGACAGTGACCGAACTCCACGCGTGCGAAGCCGCAGGCATAAGCTAGTTTTTCATAAGCGCAACACACAGGGAGCTGACGCGGGTGGGGTGACACGCGGGAGCCGCGCCCTCCCCGCGCACGCTCTCTGTACATACTACATGTCGTCCATATAGTTACATGAAATACTGATGCCGGTAGTACGGCACCCGACCCACGCCCGCTCCCTGTGTGATATCAGCTTTAATACCATGATATTAAAGCCGGTTTCCGCAAAATGACGCCTGATTCCATAACTGATTTAAATCTACTTTGTCTCGCAGGTGGTAAAGCCCGAGAGCTCCTAAACGCGGCAGGCTGGACGTTTATTGGCTGGGCACTCCACTACGTACCTTTCTGGGCAATGGGACGCGTACTGTACTTCCATCATTACTTCCCAGCGCTGGTGTTCAGCTCAATGCTAACAGGTAACAATATCAAATTACACCTACGTTTATTCATCTCATTAACATCGTACTTATTTGTCTTATCTATGAAAATAATGAGAACACATAGTCTTTTACTTTGAGTTAATATAAGCAATAATTGGAATTCTACCTGTATTGACAGAAGTCAAGCGTCTGGGTAGGTGCGTATGCGCAACAATAAGGGGCGCAATAAGCCATAATTTTGCTAAATGCCATTTCTTTTGTTGTTTTTTTTTTTAAACGGCTTTCCACAATCTGGCTGGAGCGTACCCTCAGCTTTTTTGGACATATTATGCGTTCGTCTAGGCATTGTCTGGAAAGGCATACCTATAATACTGGGCCGAGCAGAAGGCAAAAGCGCGCAAGGCAGGGAACCGGCAAGATGGACAGACACAATCAAAAAGGCTGCTGGAGGCAGGTTGTACCTAGCGGTTCACACTGCAGGAGACCGCATGGCTTGGAGACGTATAATATGTGATCGCGATCCTCAGCAGTAAGGGAACGACGAAGAAGAATACGGTCCACCTCCTACAAGAGCTTGTAAAGCAAGACTTTTTTTTTAGAGTGTTTACTATGTTTAGTATGTTTTTCTTATGTATACTTTTTTATATTCAGGCGTGATGTTATGTTATAATATTAATATTATTTTCCCCCAGGTATCCTCACAGAATACCTGCTGACCAGCATCAAGAGTTTCCTGAGCCCCGAGCTAGGCAGAACCGTATACCACTGCATCATAGGACTAGTGGTATCCACCACTATCTACAGCTTCTATCTGTTCTCGCCGTTAGCTTACGGCATGAATGGCCCGCTGGCCCATGAGCCTAACTCTACCATGGCGGGGTTGAAATGGCTTGAGAGTTGGGAGTTTTAGAAATAATAGTAGGAAACACTGTACAGCTGTAACAGCTTTCATGGTTTATAACTAAACTTACACTGCCAGGTACCGGGATCTCTTTCGTGACCATAAACCAAAAAAAAAAAATAGGGAGATCACAATAAATGATCATGTAAGTGACAGTATAAGTTTTAAAGTTAAAATAAGGTGCGTTACAGACTGGAGGGCACATGACGTCTGCTATTGCTGCATCACACAGTCCATCACAAGTCAGTCCTTTTGAGAAGAAAGAATGAAAGGTTTTTTTTTTTTATTTCATATCCGTGGATACAAAGACATTTAGTCAAAATAATAAAACACAAAAAAGAAGTTTCACAAAAAGTTAAAGAAAAATATGTGTGTCGCCACTGTCGCCAGTACCAGTGCTCATATGGGTGCTTATTTTTATATGGATTTATAATTTTGGTCTATGATATGCCTCATAAGAGCAAAATAATAATATAGTGACTGAGTACAGCTGGGTTCATGGTGAAATAAAGGGTCTTATTTTTTACTTTAGCAGTAGGTTTTTGTCTTTATAGTTATATGCACTGTTTTTATATACAGCAGATCAAAGTATTTTTAGCTAATTTATTTGTAATTGTAACTTATATCGAATATTTTAAATACTCAATGACTAATGCTTTAAGAAACTCCGTCCATTTTAAAGATGTAATAATTTTAAAGATAATATAAATACTGTTCAATAAAAATTGTAAAAACATGGTTTCTTTCTATTTATCGCGTCCCCACACACCCCTTTATATGTGAAAGCTGCTCAAATTCTATATTACACAAGAATCAACATTTCAAATTAAAGAAATGGTAAGTTTAACTAGAACTAAGTTCAAGAATCGAAACAACTTGGAATACCTTTTGCCAGTTTTCGAATCGATGCAACTCGATGTTGTGGGACAAGGGGAAGACAAAAAAAATACGTTTGTTAGGTACGATAAAGCTCATATTTCGATTTCCGAAGCTTATTTTATACTCAGTAGAGTACTTTATTTATGTTTAAACTTGTCTTGTTAGATAACATGTATTGGTCAAATCTAGCAACCGAATTTACAAACTAGTTTGCCCCAAACGATTGAACTGGAATTTTGCACACACCTTTGGTTCTGGTGACAATACATTTATAAGACAGACATGACTTGATCCTGCAGCCAAGATCGCCTCCTCAAGAGAGAACTCCTCAACGGTTAACAGTACGGATACAAAACTTTGTAGACGTTGAATGTTGACAGAAAAATCTAATGTGCTTTATTTCATTTTAATAAAATATTGTTTTAAAAAAAAAGTATAACTGTTCATCGGTAGACTATCAAAAAAACTACCTAATACTTGAGCGACGGACCACCAGAACCAGGAAACAGAATTATTAAGTAAATCGGTCCAGTAATAACAAAAATATCGGTGTGTTTACATGAAAAATAGATATGTACCGAATACCTACATAACCTGCTCCTATTGGAAGTTGGTGAAAATCGTTTACACCAATCCCATGGGACAGTGGCTGGAAAATAATGATGAAATAATTATCTTAACGAAAGCTGTAAAATCAAAATATTTATTAGTCAGAAAATGGATGTCAATCAAAGACAAGATCCACTAAAACTCTCTTTTCTCAAAAGACTAGATGTCATTTCAAATGTTGTCGTTTATCAATAAAAGCTTACAATTCCTGTCTATGATAGCATCTGAAACACTTTTTTTTAACTAACAACACAAATTCCAACCAAGTTCAAAAATATTGGCGAAAAAACGCAAGGAAAGCATTATTAGTAGCAAACAAAGACATATTTATCATATCCAATTTATTTTGACGGGGCTTTATTGCTAAATAACGGCAAATTAAAAATCTGTGCCATTATTTTCTTCGAAACTTGTCATATTTTTTTTCTTTTTAAATTTTATATCTGGCCACTCACTCATAAAATATTTGACATAAAAAAATACAATTACAAATGGCGTTTACGTAGTGTAGACAGATGTGTTCACGGCCACGATGGGCGATGATTCTTTGATATTACGAGAAGATGGTTATATACGTATGAACTTTCCTGTTACTTCTCTAACTTATCATAGCAACTTAAATATAATATTGGTGAAGACTGACGCAGGTGGTGTACACGTTTTGGATGTGAACTCGGGTGTGATACTGCAGTCTTCATGTCTGTCAGCGGGTAAGTAAGACGCTAATAATCTGCGAACAAAAGATTTATACTGATTTGTGTTATTAATCATGTTGTATTTGGAAGGATTAGGGGTAATTTTAGTCAAGGATAGTTGGCAGTGACTTTTTTCGGTGCCCTACATTGTTTCTCGATTTGACAGTTCTCAATAAACAATTCCATTTATGCCGGATTGAAGTGTTGTCTTGTGTTTGAAGATGACGGTGGTACGCTTGGTGTGGAGTACGCGGCGGGCGCGGATCGGGTGTTCGTATGGGACAGCAGCGGGGTTGGTGCGCGCACCGACTACAATGGAGTACTGCTTCTCCACACGGCACTCCAGCGCCCGCTTCCGTCCTCGCAGCCCGACAAAATCATAAGGATCGAGCTCGTACTATCCGAGGTATGTTCTCATTTACACTTCTGATCAATACTAGGTACCAATCGCTGATCATCAACTGTGCACCTATTGCAATCATGATAACAATAAGTTGATGTAAATGAGATGCTAATGTCAATATCCTTAGTCATGTATGTAAAATTGATGTAAGTTTTGTGAACGTTTATGGGTTTTCAGGTTTTGTATTTAATTTTCCCTTGAAATTGTAAGATTTTTGAAATCATGTTGCTACAATTGTGCAGTAAAATGCCTTCATTATATTGAAGCAAGGAGTCTTATTAAATATGTGAATCATACATTTTTGCACTATTCTCAGGTATTTCCTCTTACATGATGAAACTAAAATAAATATGTGGTAAACTATTAACAAACCCTATCACAGCACTTCGCTGCTCATAAAAATTATTTAAAAATTATAATTGCTTGAAATTATTCAAGAACGAACACAATACTAAAATGATGCTGTTGTAGATTTCTTTGCTAGATTACTATCAATGATTTTATCTGTATTTGTATCTACTACTGTGAGTTTATTCTTCCTGTAATTATCACTATTCATTGTACTAAAGAAATTAATTGATTGCGATAGAACAAAGACTCATTTATTTCTCTATTAAATTATACTAATTTAACAAAGTCAACAATCAAAATTGTATCAATTGAGGATTTTTATATTGTACAATGTTTTTTTTCATATTTTATCTCGAATACTCACCTGTTCTACCAATTGACTTTACACATCGGCAGAATATATGGTTTTGTCTGACATATTAATTAACAAACAATACCATTGTTATCATCATGAAAAATGAGCAAATGGTAGCGTGGTGACAGAAAGAGAGAGAGGAGTATAAGAGACGGTGTACAAAAAAAGAAATTATGTGTTGCGCCATCTCCTGTAACATTAGAGAAGGGCAGAAAGGATAATCAAATGAAGATATGATTATTGTCCTCATCATATGCCTAACCGTTTCCAACTATGTTCGGTTCAGCTTCCAGTAAAACCGTATGCTGCTGAATGACAGTATTTTACCTGGACAGACTGCCTAGTGACCTCCACATCCCAGTTAACTAACAAGAATAGATTATATTCATTGTATATTGATAATGATGGATCTGTTATCAATTTCTATGAAGTTGTTAAGATTATTAATCACTAATTATAATGGTTAACATTATTTTGGGAAATACATGACGGATCCACAGAAGCGTGAAGTGTGGCAGAATAAAGGAGAGGCCAATACTCAGCAGTGGGTGATTCTGGGCTGACCTGACATTATTATCTTCCTGCTCTTGTCCCATGTTGCTTTGGGGTCGGTGCAACAATTTCTTTTACTTTCATTCTCCTCTGATATGATGATAGTTAAAAATTTTTGTCTTGAGAGATAAGTGTTTGTCAATAAAAGTTAGTATGCCAATGTGAAAGCTTGTGTTTATAAATAGGTTTTTCATCATTATGGCAACGTTATTGATGCTCTAGAATTATCTATACATATATTTAAAAATCAATGCCACTTTACATTGTAATTTTATAACTCAAGAACGGCTGGGGTGATTTAGCTGATTTTGGTTTTAAAATGTTTCTCATAGTCCAGGGAAGGTTTAGGGTAGTGTAGGGTAGGTAGGTAGATAGGGTAGGTAAAAAGTGTATTGCAACACATGCCAGGGACAGCTACTATTTTATAGACAGTTTTCTAAAATATGAGGAGTAGCTGAATTTACCTTCCTTGAAGGTATCTTTACCTTTGAGCCTATTTAAAACCTTTTTCCATTGCCATTGCCCATTTTCCCAGTCACTAACGCAGGCATTAAAAATCCAATGGTGCATTTTTATTTAGCCATTATTGAGGCCTTGTGCTTGTCTAGTGCAAGTGTAAATCAGACATAAGAGGACTTGTTTAAATTAGATGATTGCATCTCGGTAGGATCTTTCCCCTTGGCCTCTTTGACTGGGGAACCATTAACATGTATTTATTTTAATGTAGTAGTTTTTTAGCTGTGTTACTGGGCTTTATGACAAGGGACGAATAAAATGTTGACGGATGATGTGAGAGGAAGACCAAGGAAACAATGGATGGATTGTTAGAGGAATGATATGACAGAAAAAGGACAGAATGATAGAGTGATGGGGGAGAGAGAAGATTGGAAGACAAAAACGTACCGCAAGTAACATGCAACAAGAGCAGGAAGTTGATGATTGTTATTAACCAAAGAAACAATGGATGGACTGTGTGAAGGATGATATGGCAAGGAATCGGGTGTCTGATGGATTGATGAGTATTAGAAAAGTATGAGAGAAGAAGACATGCTGCGCCAACCCCAAATAAATTGGGATAAGGGCAGGAAAAAGATGAGTAGTGTTACTAACACAGATAATAAATAATAAAATACCAGTAATGCCATAAAACGGAAAAGTCTGACAATCAGTCTTACCAAGGGGTATCATAGTACCCAGTACTGACTGGGTTGTGGAGGTCAGATATGCAGTCGCTCCATGTAAAACACTGGTACTCAGCTGCATCCCGTTAGTCTGGAAGCCGACCCCATCATGTTGTGAAGAGGCTAGCTAGGTAGATAATGAATGCAATAAAATTGAAAGTTGGAAGCATATTTTATTTTATGGATCATCAATCAATCTGTAATATTTAGTGAAATCTCAATGCATTCAATGAAAAGCCATAGTCTTCGACTTTTACTATAGTTGATTGTATGCACTTGTGGTCATAAAATAAAATTTATGAACATAACTTTGAACATAATGAATTTAGTTTTGCACATAATTAATATGAACATTCAGTAGATCTGATTAAATGTTAAAATGTTGTTGTTGAGTTTGCTTTTAAAAAGTGTCCGTCTAAGTTTATATTTATGGCAAAATGTGTATTAGCAGAGATCGGAATAGGCAGAGTATATTTACCTAAACTTCAAGGAAGTGAGCAACTTGTGGATAATATCTCCCTCTGATTTAACCCGTGAGAAGGCGCGCTATGAGCAATTTGCTCACACAAAAATTAAAAGCTAAAACTTTTGGTGATACTGATTCCCTAACGTCTCAAGCGCCTAGGTAGCTTCCTAACTATTCATCCCCTCCCTACTGACGCAACTCTCATACCGGTTGGTTCGGTTCATAGACTATATATAAATGAGAGTTCGGTTGCGACCGCGCAGCGAAGTGTTTGTGGAGGCCGCGTAGCATCGTGCGGCAATTTGGTCATCACGCGCCCATCATATAATAAAAGCATTATTGTATTTTCTAGAATATATTATTTTATTTATTCATATTATATTGGTTAATTATTATGTAAACACTGCAGTAATATTTGAATAATAATATTTTTTGTTTTTACCCAGAACATCTTGTAAAACGGATGATCGACGTCAAGCATAAATTTGCTTTTGAAGTTGCATTTATGTTTCGTAGTTTTAATTAAAATATTCATTTTCTTACTTTTTAAACCTTGTCTTATTTATATAATTCCATTATAAGCCAATAAATACATATAAAAGTAGAAATATAAGCATTTAAAGTAGTGTGAGTAATTTGCTCGCGCGCGCCTCTCCGTGTAACTAACTGAGGCGCGCCTTCTGACGGGTTAACAGTTTTATTTCGGAACTTAAATCATTGCGTGATTTTATAGGTATTATCCACATGTTACCTCCTTGAAGTATAGGCAAATATACTGTGCCTATTCTGATCTCTGGTTATTAGTTTTTGTTTAGTAGTTGTTAATGCCATACTTTTGAGTGTAAACACTAAGCTATATTGCATAAGCAACTAGGAAGGTTTTCTTTTGTTGTATTGGTATGCATCATTTAGAAATAACTAACATACTATGGTGAGAACATAAGCCTGTGGATGAGGAATCTAAGGTAACTGGTCAAAGTACTGGTTTCACATTTAATTGGTACAAATATTTGTGAGAAAAGTTACTGGTGGCCTACCATGACGTCTTAAAGCTTGTTTTTAAGGGTTCCGTAGCCAAATGGCAAAAAACGGAACCCTTATAGATTCGTCATGTCTGTCTGTCGGTCTGTCTGTCTGTCCGTCCGTATGTCACAGCCACTTTATTCCGAAACTATAAGAACTATACTGTTGAAACTTGGTAAGTAGATGTATTCTGTGAACCGCATTAAGATTTTCACACAAAAATAGAAAAAAAAAACAATAAATTTTGGGGGTTCCCCATTTCCCCATACTTAGAACTGAAACTCAAATATTTTTTTTTATCAAACTCATGCGTGTGGGGTATCTATGGATAGGTTTTCAAAAATGATATAGAGGTTTCTAATATCATTTTTTTCTAAAGTGAATAGTTTGCGCGAGACACTTCCAAAGTGGTAAAATGTGTCCCCCCCCCCTCTAATTTCTAAAGTAAGAGGATGAAAATTCTGGAAATATTTAGGATTATAATCCAATAGGAAGCTGTTTTGCATGCCAAAATGCAAAACAAATTTAAGGCAACATTGCCCACTGTATAGAATGTATACTGTGTACAAAGAGCACGATGAAGATATCGACCTATGTCACACATCTGTGCCTGCTCTCAAGAAAATCTTAAATTGTATTTAGTTTAATAATTAAGTTTGATTCTATAGGTATGCTTCTGTTCGTTTATTTTTATTTTTATTCATTCTTTCTTTCCTCTTTTTTTTTTTTTGTTATCTTAGTAGCAGATAGCTGTAGGCGCATATTATAGTGCATGTAGTGCTCTTCTTTAAGTGATGGGGCACTTAGATTTAAGTTGGTAATGTGTTTTTCTAATATGTATAGTGTACTCATTGTTGAAGAGCCAAATTAAATAAAAAAAAAAAAAAATATAGAACGTAAAAAAAACTTTCAACGAAAATTGGTTTGAATAAGATATTATGTTTAGTTTTTGAGATATAGGACTTTTTCATCAAACTGCAGCAGTAACTTTGTTTTTCATTAACATACTATGAAAAACAAATTTAGTTTTGCTGTTACATATGAAAATAATTTAATAATATTAAAAATATTTTATAAAGTATAAAATATTTTTAATATTGTTTGGTGGTACGGAACCCTGTGTGCGTGTGAGTCCGACTCGCACTTGACCGGTTTTTTAATCTTATTCCAGAGTGGGAAAGTGATGGCGCTAGACGTCATCTATAGCTCCGTCTCTTTCCCACACTGAAATGATATTAAAACAATACTGCTTTAAGACGTCATGGTGGGGCCTATGTTCATAGTTGATTATCACTTTCCTCACAACAGTGTACAGCTTTCCATTATATATATTTAAAAAATATACGAGTCAAATTGAGAACCTCCTCCATTATTTCGTCGGTTAAAAACTAGGAACTGGAGTGTGATTTTTATAATGCATGGCAAAACCACAACCACAGCTCCTTCGGCTAGCCGCAAATCTTACTACCTCGCAACGGCACTTGTAGATCGGCGGCAAAAGTCAGAGGATGTTTTTAGTATCCTGTAAATGTGTTAATAGGTCAATCTCTTAGGACTGCCTCGTAGTACTACTAACATAGATTTTGTGTTTCTATTTAATAAAATGAATGCTATGTTATGTTAATAGGAGAGGAGGATTATGAAAAAATATTGCAAAAACAGAGAAAATGTGGGGCAGACGAAGTTGCGTGAGTCAGCTAGTCTTATGAGCGTTTACACTTACGGCATTTCATACAAACTTTCAAGTCATTATTTTCCGAAATGACTGAACCGATTTCAATGAAACTTAATACGCATAAGCAGGATCAGAGGGCTAAAAACTTACTAAGAAACATTGTCCAAATGTCTTTAAAGTTTCTATAGATAATTTATAATCGGTCTTCGAAAAATTTTTTTGGTCTCTTTTATACCTATGTATGAAGTTTCATTAAAATCGGTTCAATAATTTCTAAAGGAAAATAAAGACTTGAAAATTTGTATGAAATGGCGTAAGGCGCTCTCTTAACATATTAATGCTACGAATTACTTGCAATGGTAAACATATCTGTGATGCATCAATAGTTGACAATGGAAGCATCGCATAATGCCTTATGCATAATATGCATACCTACCATTATCAGGGCATGTTGAACCATATTGTTTTGCTAAGTTAAATTAGTTCAACATAAATTAGATCTCAAGGGTCATAAAGGTTTTGCATTGATGGAATGATAATAAGTAAAGAGAAATTCATCATCTTGTTCCAGAAAATTCCACCTACTGTACTCTACTAGAGCTGTGGTGGTCCTGTGGCAACAGTTCCAACTTTGTTGTCATAGGTTGTGGGTTCCAGACTGGCATACTAATACTGTTAGGTAGCCTGCGTCATCCCACTGCTGAGAAAAGGCCTCTGGTCGCTGGTGTTGTTCAGCTTGTCCCGCCACCTTCTATGAAGTCTACCGCGACGCCTTCGGGCTTTGACAGGGCCCCAGAAAGTGCCTTTTTTTTTTGCCCACAGCTCATTGGGCTTGCGGCAGACTTGGCCAGACAGACATATTGTAATTTATTTTATCATATTGAACTCGAAAAAGGTGGAAAAAAATAGAGAAGAATCCGCTTTATCTCTAAAAGATTTACATATTTTTCAATATTTATTCAAAAAAATGTGACAACAGGCAAACATTATTGCGTACTCCTTTCAGAGTGGGGTCTGTGTTCCACTGCTGGGTTCAAGGCTAATTAATAGTTACCACTTACATCTTATAAAGTAAAGGAGAAGCTCGTGGCTAAATAATAACAGCCGCACGGGTCGATATTTAAGGTAAAGCCGTGCTTGCCGAGGTTGGTCCGTGGATGGGTCGCCATCATTACATACCGAGTTTCTCGGAAAGCACGTTAAGCCGTTGGTCCCGGTTGTCATTTCTAGATCATTGACAGTCGTTACGAGTAGTCAGAAGCCAAAAGTCTGACATTCAGTCTTACCAAGGGGTATCGTATTACCCAGTTACTGGGTTGTGGAGGTCAAATAGGCAGTCCCTTCATGTGAAATACTGGTACACCACACTGGAAAGCCGACCCCAAGATAGTTTGGGAAAAGGCTAGGCAGATGATTTTATGATCTTAAAAAGTAAATGTGGTTTACTTTGCATGGACAGTTTGTGTGAAAATGTGTTATGTAAATGAGACCCAGCTGTCATGTTTGGTTTATTTATTTAACCTTGAGCCACCAATTACAATAAATATTTTTTTTAGTAATTAAGAACGTAGATACATGCTTAGTTTTGTAAACGATTTTTCCAATTCTTATAGTGGCGGCTGAGGGTCAAAAACGACCGACTGACCCTTGTCGATAGCCATAGACTTACTTTCTCTTCTGTCACACTGATATAAAGGCTATTTAGAGCTCAACGTGCCATCCTTAAGGTTGCTGCGGGTCTTCCCTTCAGATTTCCTACAGTCGACTTATACAAAAAGTGGGATGTACTGTCTATAAGACAAACTTTCGTTCTGCATACAGTCCTTAAAAAGCACTCGCAGTTAGTCTATAATCCGGAACTATTAAAAGATAAGCGAAGAAAGGGTACTGTAAGCAATACAACATTTTTCCGTTTACGTCAGTCACACAAGTTTTTCTGTTACCTAGGGGATTATCTATATAATGTCATCAACAAGGGTCAAAATATATACCCATTAGACAAACCTAGTTGTAAGAAAAAAGTAATTGCCTTTTTGAAAACTCTTTCCTATGAGGACACAGAAAAGTTGCTCCACCCAATTACATAATACTTGTACTCAAATAATTACCTACACATTCACCGCCATTCAAAATCACACGCACCACCATTCACCTGCATATAAACCATCATCCACCTACACATTCACACACACCCTGTGAGTCCTGTAACTCCTTTTTTGTTTTTGTTATTTGATTTCTTCCCTTACTTTTATTCTTTTTTTTTACTTTATTTACTTTTTTATTAGTTTGGTAGAAAACATGTTACCTGCCTGTTTATTTATGATGCCACTAAGTGGGGTCTGGTGACCTGTAATACAGGTTTTTTTCTAAAAACCTACTTCAGGCACCAGCTCTCACAATGTGAATTTATATAGTTCAAAACTGTTAAGTGCTACTAAACCATTGTGAGAGAAAATAAATTAAATTATTATTATTATATTTTATTATTTAACCTTATACTAGCTGTCCAGCGCAACTTCGTCTGCGTCACATTTTCCCCGTTTACGCAACATTTTTCATTGCTGCTCCGCTCCTTTTGGTCGTAGCGTGATGATATATAGCTTATAGCCTTCCTCGACAAATGGGCTATCTAGCACTGAAAGACTTTCAAATCGGATCTGTAGTTCCTGAGATTAGCGCGTTCAAGCAAACAAACTCTTCAGCTTTATAATATTATAGTATACACCGTGTAAATCACCTCATCACGAACCCGTCAACCAAGCATTCTGTACATGAAACTAAGTAACTTAACGCAAAAATTATTGCTGGAAAAAGACTTTTTTTTGTAGGGTGTAAAAACATGTTTTGTGATAGAACTCTATGTAACCCACCCAAAACATTGTGCTGATGGACGGACGAAAAATCATACATTAAATACTTGTATTTAAAAAAATACTTGTCAAAAAGTTGGAAGTTTGACCCCTAATATCTCCGTAACTAGAAGGTTCCCAGGTATGGTGTAGAACAAAAAAAATATCGCAATGACAGGGAGAACCAGTGCCTTTTGGCTTCGTTAAGACGTGTTTTACACCCTTTAGATAACTGTAAGAATTCTTATTTACTAATAGCGTCTAATCGAACTTCCTTTGCTCAGGATCATCTGTTGTGAAGTACGAAGAGGTTTTGAAAAAAAAACTAGAAATATACCTACACTTCTATAAACCAAAATTTTATTTCACAAGTTAATTACAAAAATGCATAAAAATCTATGCATTTGGGCTACTTTAGGAAGTTCTAAATAAAACTAGTTTGCGTGACAGGACATGATTGATTACAGCACACATTCTGCATTAGGGCAGGCTTATCGTCTCCTCGGCTATGCGATAGTAAAATATGTTGGTGACGTGTAGTCGGTACGATAGTGGATTCGGAAATAATGACCTAACTGCATTTAAAGGCCAGTATAAACCTAAATTGTGAAATTTGAACGGCTCTCGTTTTAATATTATTACAGCATTCACCTAGTGATTAATACACATCAAAGTCGAGGACTGTATATGTTTTGAAAACACGATTCCATACAAAAATCTCGATTGAAAAATACCTCGGTTACCTCTAAAATAAAACGGATAATATTCTATTTAAAACTTGAAATTACTTCAAGCGTTCTAACCAGTCACAGCTCAGCCCTCCCTGCCCTCCGGCCCTCATTAGGACCCCGATGCACAAATTGTCAGTTCGGTTTCGACGTTCAAAGGGGGGGGGGGGTGAATTTCTTTGTTTACGCGCAGAAGACCCGATTGACAATGTTTTATGTTCTAAAGAAAAGATTTATTCTTGCAACGCACCCGAAATACCTAATGTTGTAGTTTTCATAGAAAAAATATTTTTTGAAATGGTTCAAAATCGAAGTCTTATGTCTATGTCAAAAATTTTAGAAGGTAAACGTGGCTACGTCATGGTAGATATTTGTTGTAGATAAACTAGCTGCTGCCCGCGACTTCGTTCGCTTGGAAATTTTGATGGGTTTTAGGATTCTCAGACCTACGCGATATGCACACAAAATTTCATACAAATCGGTTCAGCCGTTTCGGAGGAGTTTGTTTAAGACCTGTAAGGCCCCGTGTCCACTAGGTTGTGAAGACAGATTATCGTGTCGTTTAAAGCGTCGTGGCTTGTATGTTTGAATGGAGATCTTCAAATATAGGACGTCACGATTAACTGTCGTCCACGACTCTTTTTTTTTGCAGTGACGACAGATTGTCAAGTCAATGGGAATTGGGAACAGCAAGCATGATAGTCGTATTATATAGATAAAAAAGTTTCCATTTATCATGACGGCATATCATGTGTCGTAGTAACGACTATCTATCGCTGCCACGATAAAAAAAATATACACACTAATAATTTTCAAAAGAACGTAGAGGCGACTGCCGTGAACAGTAAAATTTCGTCACGATTTTTTGCGAACAGCCAGATACGACAGTCTTTCAACGATAAATTAATCGTCACGACATAGTGGGAACAAGCTTTAATTCTATTCGTCTTTTGATATGTATGTACCTTTATAATGTTTTATTACTATTAGACCCAAGGGGTGCATTAAAAATAAATTAAGTAAATTCAAACTCTGACATCAAGTTAGGCATTACCACACTATAAAGGAGATTATCATTTAAAGTCGTATAGCTTGTAAATTGTGTATATGTTACGGCTAAAGATGGTTGCGAAAATAGTGTGTTTATTCGTTTTAATACTTTTCATCCTTCCATCAATAATGTAGTTTACCCTAAAAGAATCGTTTCGACTGTGCGAGATGGATAGAAGATAGGTAGCTGGGGAAATGGGGGAACAATTTGAATCTGAGCTGTCATCCTATGCGCCCTTAACCGAAAACTACTAAAAATAAACGTGCAACGCTAGGTATGACTGCTTAGTATTATAATTTGTATTGTTATCTCGGTTCTCCCCCCTCTTCAGCATTCAATGTAATATTATCTATACCGGCTAATGTCGCTATTAGTGAATTGACCAACGGTTCTGCACGCGCGGACTAACAAAAGGTTGCAAGTTTGATTTCCACCCGTTCTACCACATCTTATATATGTGTCATTCTGTGTCAAGGTAACATATGTTTCATAAAAATTTACAATAATAATAGATAAGAGAAAAATATCTGACCAAGAACAAAATAAGAGAAACATTGTATGAAAGAGTGCTGTCTGTGACTCTGCGGAAAGGTAACAATGTAAATCAAAATTCTGTTAATATATACACCGTGTAAATCACCTCATCACGAAGCCGTCAACCAAGCATTCTGTACATGAAACTTAGTAACTTTGCACGCAAAAATTATTGCTGTGAAAGGATTTTTTTTTGGGGGGTGTAAAATCATGTTTTGTGGTAGAACTCAATGTAACGCACTCCAAACATTGTGCTTATGGACTGATTGAATAGTACGGGGATCGTGGAGGTGTTTAAAGTAAAAATCTTACATTAAAAACTTGTATTTAAAAAAATACTTGTCAAAAAGTTGGAAGTTTGACCCCTAATATCTCCGTAACTAGAAGGTTCCCAGGTATGGTGTAGAACAAAAAATGATCGCAATGACAGTGCATTTCAATAATAATAAATTCCCAAATATAAGGGAAAGGTGCATTTTTGTAAGCTTAGTTGATAACTTTAGTGTGCATGGTGTGATATAAGGCTATCTAATACCTTTTGTTGTCCATAATCTTATAATGTTTTGAGTATATCTTTTGTTGGAGATCCTAAAAAAAAAATACTTTGATAAAAAGAAACAGAATTTGTAACTGGAACACATTCCAACATGGTTTGACTGAAGAGTTAAACCCCGCAGCCTGGTTACTTATCCTTTTTGCCGACTTTACCTTAACTGTTCGTCCATAAAAAGCTGTAGATGTATTGGCGCCAGTTTATCGCCGTCTACAAACACCATTTCAGAATTTCGTGCTGTTGTTAAGCTATTCGGAATAACCGAATACCGCATGCTCTACTTACCTAGGACTAAAACCTTTTGCCTAGATAGACGCGATCAATAAAATATTACTACGTAATAAATCGTACTTTTCTGTTGTTTCGAGGGGTTTTTAGTATCATTCATAGATCTACTTCAATTATGCTAGTTCAGTTCAGGATAGCACGCACGATGACGTCAATCAATGAGCCTTATTACAAAAACTAACATGAGATTTTAATGGAACGCATATTCTTAATGTTATGCATTATTATATCTTAGAGATTTGCATTAATTGAAATGAATTTCCTATCGGAAAAGATGACAACCTTGCATGCTTTCACACCTTTCATCCCCAAATACACTCCATTAGGTGAGGAGTTTTCAAAAAATCTTTTTTAGTGCTGACCTTCGTTAGGAGCTCGTGGCAAAATTGTAACAGCCGCTATAAGACGGGATAAGACGCGTTTGCCTTACCGAGTTTCCTCCGTACCTAGGAAAGCCACGTTAAGCTGTTGGTCTCGGCTTTCAATTAGAGATCTATGACATTACAGGTAGTCAGTGGCCCGAAAGTCTGACACCCAGTCTTACCAAGGGTTATCGTATTATCCAGTACTAACTGGGTTGAGGAGGTCAGATTGGCAGTCGCTTCATGTACAATAATGGTATTCACCTGCGTACGGTTAGACTAGAAGAGTCGGCTTCCAGTCTAACCTGACATAGTAAGAAAAAAGGCTAGGCAGATGATGTTATCTGGCAATGAGTGGAATTATGTTGGTGTACTAAAAATAAACATGATGTCTTATTCCACAGCATCTAAAAGTGTCTAATGATATCTAATAATATTAAATCTGTTTGGATTCCTCTGCGTATAAAATAATGACGTCATACCAGCTGTTGAATTTTGTATGGAAGTGTAATGTATCCTCGATAAGCACATGGGATAGGCGCGTCATATTGTGCGTTTCATACCAAAAAGCAAAGAAAAAAAACTGCACGCGATCGATTTCGCGAACATGTTAATATCTTTACGAAAACCATGAAGAAATTAATTTGTCTTTACCAGGAATATGGGTAAACATGGCAATGCTTGGGGTCTTTGGTCAGCAGTAAACGTCTTTAGGCTAAATTGCTGGGTTCGATTCGTCGTAATATATTCGGACTGCTAGAACGTAGGCCTCCTCTGTAAGACAAAGCGGACCATCACAACACACCACGCGGGGCCAGTACGGATTCCTGGATGTCACGTCTTGAAATTTCACGCTGTTTTTCTTCACCGTTTTGGGTGCATTGGTGATGAAGTAAATAATACAATGTTTTACTGCATTAGGCTTCCGTTGTCGGTGTATTAACCCCCTGGGCCATCACTGCTCTGAAGATAAATACTCCACCAGAAATATACATTATTGAAAACCTGGGAAGCTAAACTTGATTATTTGCAAATATCTTTGTATCCTTAATAGCGTCAGGGATAGCTAAATGAACTTACTACCCACGCACTATTTTGCTCTGACGCAACATGTTTGAAGGTCATCCTCTTATATTGCTGAGGGTTAAAAATACAACCTTCTATCATATCGAGGCCTAACCCTATCTGAAAGTATTCAAGGAGAAACTGACGTACATATCTATGCATAATTTACTGACTGGGGTTGGCATTTCACAAACTAATTAAATTCTATTAGAGAGCCTAGACTGAGAAGAATTGGCTTTCAAAGCGTTTAGTATGAAAACAACGAACTTGAGGAAACAACTATGACATGTAAAGCCAAGTCAGAGGCCCATGGGCGGCATAAAAACTCTAGACACCAGGTTAGGTACTAACCACACGATACCGAAGAACGAACTTAACAGAGTTGACATAAAGGTTTTTTTAGCTTAACTCATTGACCTTTCCATCGCTTACTTCGTTTCTTAGATACACTCGAAATAGGGGATGAAAGTTTGTTTAAAAAAGTCAGAATCGCGGGCAAAGTCTGGAATATTAGATGTTTTCGTTCATGACTCATTGTGGATTACTACGCTACGCAATGGAGCGAGCACACGGCACAATCGATTTCCTATTCAAAATGTACTACGTGGTGGAGTGTAGATAGTGTATTGTAATGTGTTAGTTTTGTTACAATTAATTTATTCTAATCCGGTGTAATAGGGAGGGCCGGTGGGGTGATAGTGTTTTGGGGAAGTTGAGTTGTTTACGATAACGACAATATTTTTTTGTTAAACACGCAAATGTAAATTTCGACGTTACGCATATTTATAAACTGAATCCACGAACTTTTGATCTTGTTTTTAGGTCACGAATCTTGTTCCCTCCCCCTATTACTTTTTTGCTATTTGTATAAGAATAAAAATTCACATAAAATTTTACAAGTATTAGAAATTAGTTCAATGGTATCAAATAGTCTGCCAATTGCTGCACTGATTTTTGCCAAATAATTTCTATGTTCCATTCAATGGTTTAAACACACAAATAAATAAAAACATATCATTGTTGTTTTGTTGCAGGCGGTGCTCCTGTACCAATGTCTTCAGAGTCTAGACGCGCACTCCATCGAGGGTCTGACAGACTTCATCAACGAGCTGAAGAACTCCATCGACGCAGAACCTGTCAGGAAAGGAGTCAAGGCACAAAAGGTAATACGGCATTTTGTACTAATTGAATAATTTAAAAAAACTAGTTCAGTAAAAAAAAATGGAGAGAAAGAAAAGTTATTTAGAAAAAGAAAATGGCACTAAAGACGCACAGAATCAAAGTCAATTGTAACTATCCTTACATAGATTGAGTAATTATTAAAGCTTAGTAATTAAGGCATTCACCAAACCTCAAGATTTTTCTAATATTAACAATGGGAGAAGAATTGTGTATTTACTCCACCTACTGAAGCTAGTTATGTTATTTAACCTTTTGAACGCCTTTGTCACATATACGTGACAAGCGAGCGCGTGCCCTTTAGGCCAACGACGCAAATATGTGACAAAAAATGTGGTAGAACACGAAATAAACAATTTAAATCATTACTTTTGTGTGTGTTTATTTATATATCTTTAAAATGTGATCTTTATATCTAAAATATTCAAAATCAAAAGTCATTTTTGAACGTCAAAATTACAAGAGACAGTCCCCCAAAAAGCCAGCCCTTCGCCATTAAATGTCTTATCAAGAAATAAGTTAAAAACACTTTTGAAATCCCTTTTTTTATTGTAAATATTTGCGGTGAATTTGTGACGCTAAGTCACAAATTAAGGAGGGCACGCGCGTGCGTTCTGGCGTTCAAAAGGTAAAAAATAATAATATTAAAATCTTTATTTAAAAATAGTGACAAAATTGTTACAAACATCTTACAGTACAACATACATCATGTACAGTATTTTTAACAGTTTAACAACTTAATTAAAAATCTTCCAGTGGAGCACAGTAACAATCTGCCTGCCACAATCCACCCTCCGGCTGGTCACGACCGGCGTGGTACAAGAGCTAAAGGGCCAGAACCGGCGGATACCAGCGCTGGCCATCGCGTCTGCAGTAGGCCAGCGCGCCAATGAGCTGGTGCCATGTTCCCGCGACGAAGAAACCAGGCCGCTCATGTACAGCGAGGCTGAGAGGAAGGAGACCTTCAAGCGGTGGCCGCACATGGACTACAAGTGAGTACAGGCTGGTCACCACTGTTATGCTCCAGCATCTTCATTCTTTATCGTTTGGTTAGTACGTAAACTGGGGGTCTACTCTCTAAGAACGAAATCCGTACTTTCGGCCGAAGTTACGGTCGTTTCCTACTCATTATCACTTACGGACATAAGATTCGTTAGGGGCTCGAACTAAAAATGAATGACAATACAATTGGACAGTTGTCCTTACTCCCGATGTGTTTTCAAAACTTATGAATCTGAAAATATTAGAGAGTAGGGTTCATTTCAAAGTATAGAGCTAGTTACGGACGCACCCGTACTTTCGTTGGCGGACTTAGTGAGTAGGCCCCCTGGTGTCGGAGCTTATTGCCGCCCATGGGCCGTCTGACTTGGGTTTACATGCCGTTGAGAAATGTATCTCAGGCATGCTGGTTTCTAAGCCATGTTTTCCTTTACTGAACCAAGTGATAATTTTACAAAACGCACATGGATCTGAACAATCAGACGCGCGTGTTTTGGGTTCCAACTTTAGACCTGTGACTTGGCAGTCCGACGGTTACACCACTAGGCTATCACTGCTTATCAGCATTTGAAAGGACAGCAGTAGAAGATTTATATGCTGGTCATCACGTCCGCTGGAGCGATGATTTTCTCAGGATGGCTGGTCAGCTGAATTAGTGCTGTGTGATGGTGGATAGAGTTTCATAGAGAGGCAGGTGCAGCAGTGGTACAGTATGGAATATGATCAGTAGCGAGCTTGGCAAGCCCATTAGGCCAGCACAGTTCAGAAACACTTATAAGGGCAAGCCAAGCCTTAAAGCTTGTATGAAAGTACCGCCACTATACACGGTGTAAATCACCTCATCACGAAGCCGTCAACTAAGCATTCTGTACATGAAAGTAACTTTACGCAAAAATTATTGCTGGGAAACGACTTTTTTTTGGGGGGTGTAAAATTATGTTTTGTGGTAGAAATCAATGTAAAGCACTCAAAACATTGTGCTGATGGACGGATTGAATAGTACAGGGGTCGTGGAGGTGTTCAAATCAATGTGTGTAAAAATCTCACATTAAAAACTTGTATTTAAAAAAATAGTTGTCAAAAAGTTGGAAGTTTGACCCCTAATATCTCCGTAACTAGAAGGTTCCCAGGTGTGGTGTAGAACAAAAAAATGATCGCAATGACAGGGAGAACCAGTGCCTTTCGGCTTCGTTAAGAGGTGTTTTACACCCTTTATAGGGTGACTGGTAATTAGTGACTGATACTTAAACACATGATTGTTATCATGATAACAAACAACTTTCCCAAAGAAACATTTTTTATACTCATTCACTTTTATCACAATAACACAACAGCCATATGAAATTCTGGGTTGCAAGCCGTGCGGATGCTCTGCCTACCCACTGTGGCACGGTACGATAGTAATGAAATCCGTTTTATTAGTTACTAGCTTATGCCCACGGCTTAGCCCGCGTTTTTTCGGTAATTGTCCCGCGGGATCACACTACCGGGATAAAAAGTATCCTAGATAGATAGATTACCCTAAGTGTATGAGGATAGATTTATAATAAACATTTCGTGCAGAGCGGCAGTTTTGATGAAAGCGCCATCTGTGCTTGCATAGTTGTACTAATAACGACTTAACCAACTCAGTGTGTAACAGTTGACAAAGTTCGGCTGCTGATTTTTTTGCTCGTTTTTATAAATAATGGTACGGAACCCTTCGTGCGCGAGTCCGACTCGCACTTGGCCAGTTTTTTTATAAATGCACGGAACCCTTTGTGCGCGAGTCTGACTCGCACTTGGCCAGTTTTTTTATAAATGCACGGAACCCTTCGTGCGCGAGTCTGACTCGCACTTGGCCGGTTTTTTCAACCACACTTTACGGTAAATACATTCTAACTATTTTCTTTTCCCACAGATGGGCCCTCCCCGCTCGGATGGCTCAAGCAGGCTTCTACCACCAGCCCTCACCGAGCGGCGACGACCGCGCCATGTGTTTCACTTGCCTCGTATGCCTGGTCTGCTGGGAGAAGTCCGACGAGCCCTGGGTGGAGCATGAGAGGCATTCGCCCAACTGCCCCTTCGTTAGGGGCGAATATACGCACAATGTCCCCATCTCAGTGAGTTGAATTACATGTTTATATCTTAACATCGTTTTTACTACACAACACAAACTCATTTTGCATAGCCTTTTCCCAAAATATCTTGGGTCGGCTTGTGGTCTAACTGGATGCAGCTGAGTACCAGTAATTTAACATAGAAATGGAGCGACTGCCTATCAACCTCCACAACTAAGTCTCTGGGTAACTCACCGATCCTTATACAGGCATAGTGCATGTAGTACATAAAATGGTCTACTTATTAACTAACTTTATACCAGAATAGGGTAATGTAATATTACGAGGCTATCATCTTCTTTCATGTCGTTGGCAATCTAAATTGTGTCGGCCCAGAACTGAGACACAGTTGGCCTTCAGTAGCGTCAAAAAGTTCCTGTAATTAACAAACAACAGGCTATCACGCACTACGCGTTTTCAAGTGTTTATCATCCGTTTTTAGGGTGCCCAAAGGTTCAAACGGGACCCTATTACTGAGACTTCGCTGTCCGTCCGTCCGTCCGTCCGTTTGTCACCAGGCTGTATCTCATGAACTGTGATAGTTAGCCAGTTGTTTCTACAGATTATGTATTTCTGTTGCTACTATAGCAACAAATACTATAAAAGCTGTTATACAAAAAAAAAGTCGGTTATTTTTTTTTGTAAAAATGTTTTTATTTTAGCCTTTTCAGTTGTGGTATCTCACTTTAATCCTAGTCAAGTATAATTTTTACATTGTAACTAGACACCAGCACATCGTCCATACATACGACAAAGGACAAAATGCATAATAAAAAGGATGACTCAAAAAGTACCTAAGCAAAGATAACAAAATTCATATGGCTCCATCGGGCAAGCTTCTCTACCAAATGAATGAAAAATCATCTAAATCGGTCCAGTAATCACGGAGAAATCGGTGTACATACGTGAAAAATTTACATATAAAAAAAATTTTAATAAAATTAAAACTATATGGCCAAACTATATTAATTTTTTATGGGACCAAATGGCAGGTATTCCACATCAAACTAAAGAAGAATCACGCAAATCGGATCATAAATCTCAGCGTAATCGGTGTATACACCTGGAAAGTGCATACCGTTACAATTCCAACAAGCCCAAACACAGCTAAGATTCATTGCCTTGTTATGGAGTTCCGAAGCCTGTCTCTTGGATTCATCATCAGATCTGATGGTAGAATGGTTCTTATTGGACGCAAATGCTTCACTTGTTGTAGAAAATACCAAAATCACTGTACGTTTTCCTATAAAATTTGAAGAGTTCCCTCGATTTCGCCAAGATTCCATCATCAGATACCGACTTGGTGACTATGGGACCATTTGGGAAGTATATCCTTTCCAACAAAAAAAGAATTTTCCAAATCGGTTGGCAAGCGACGGAGTAATGCGCGAACAAACATAAAAAAATAATTATAGTTTGTATTATAATTATTTTTTTCCGAATCCGAAATCCGAATTGAGAACCTCCTCCTTTTTTAGAAGTCGGTTAAAAAACAGAATAAAATAAATATTTAAGGGGGCTCCCATACAAAACAGTGATTTTTTGGCTCGTTTTATAAATAGTGGTACGGACACCTCGGTGTGCGAGTTCGACTCGCACTTGGCCGTTTTTTTACCGTCTAGAGCTTGTCTAGTCAGACATTTCAAAAACAAACCTAATAAACAACTACATGCTGTACGTAAGTGTAAGTGTATTGCATACACTTGTACAGCGACAACTAGGATTTGTGGTTACGAGTGAGAAAATGTTAATAAAGACACCTGAGATTAACCGCAATATTGTTATTTCATTAGAGTACGCATGTATGATTTATAACAATGTAAAGAATATCATGTCATGTGAAAAGTTTCGAGTATGATCAAAGAAACAATGAATGGAATGTCTGTAAAAAATAAAGAGGTGTGCAGGAGCTCGTGGCTAAACCATAACACCCGCTAGGGTCGATCTTTACGTTAAACCGCGATTACCTTAGTTGGTCCATGAATGGGGAACCGCCCATTACTTACCGATTACCGAGTCCCGGCTGTCATTTGTTGATCTTTGACAGTCGTTATAGATACTCAGTGGCCCGAAAGTCTGACAACCAGACTTACCAAGTTGTATTGTATTGTATTAACCCGTACGAACTGGGTTGTGAAGGTCTGATAGGTAATCGTTCTGTGCAAAATACTTGTATTCAGCTGTATCCGGTTAGACTAGAAGACCCCAGCATGGCTAGGCTGATGAAAGATGAAAAAGACTTTCCGCATCCACCATCGACCATCGAAGATACTGGGAGTTACTGGGTTTTGGAGGTCACACAGGAAGTCTCGTTCCATGCAAAATACTAGTAGTTCGCTTCATCCGGTTAGACTGCACGCCAACCCCTAGTAACCCTAATTGGGAAAATGCTATAAACAGTGATGACTTGTAAGAATACTATGACTCACATAAATAGACAGACCGTTACCAATTCGACCTTAGACTTCATAAGCTCATCCGTGGTCAAGCGCTATTGAGTACAGAACAAAGATCATTTAAACTTTTTATCTTCTGTTTGCCTGTATAGTTATCTTTTTATCGTATACTAGCTGACCCGCGCAGCTTGGTCTGTATCACATTTTCTCCGTTTTCTCAAAATTTTCATTGATACTCCGCTCCTATTTAACGTAGCGTGATGTTATATTTATGAAGCCTATAGCCTTCCTTGATAAATGGGCTATCTAAAACTAAAGTAAATTTTCAATTTGAAGCAGTAGTTACCGAGATAAGTGCGTACAACCAAACAAACAGTCAAACTTCAGCTTTATAATATTAGTATAGATACGTATAGAGCAAGCATCTTGCGCGTCATATGACGTTGTTGGCGATGCCAATCACTCAAGCGCAAGGCGCGCTGATTCATTGTTAGCTAAATTGTCATGTTACATGAATCACAAATAATACAAAGATTTGTATAATATCAGAATGATGAAACTCGTCTTGTGATTGCAAATATGTACCTATCATGGTTGTGAGGTGAGCTTTGATTTATTGTGCATAGCTGATTGTGCTAAGTCATTGTTTGGGTACCTACCTAATAAGTACTGTAATACTTCTAGATAGGATCCTTTAACAAAGATGAGGATGAGAGGGAGGTGAAAGGAGGGTAGGGCCTAGTAATTGGATGATACAGTTAATTAATAGATAAGGGGTGTCTTATGTATGTCAATAGGGGTGATCACATTTTTTTTTTCTTTGTCTGTCGGGTAGATTATTGAAAAGTATTGGAAACGTATTTTTTTTTTTCACGTGGTCATAAAATTACGGAGTTAAATTTAGTTGAAACTGCGCATGACGTCACATGTAGGTAATTTTTATACCTACTTGTGACGTAGTGAGCCCCCACTCTCCAACTTTAATGAGTTTTAACTAAGTAATTTTTTGACATTTTGATAAAACAAAAAATACGTGTCTAATATTTTTGTATTACCTGTCTGACGGACAAAATAGAATGTCGTTTTCTTTACCCAGTCTTCACCCCTATTGTAGATTTTTCAGACAGTCCAGTGGCCGAAAGTCTGCCAACTAGTCTTACCAAGGGGTATCGTATTACCCAGTACTAATTAGTTGTGGAGGTCAGATAGGCAGTCCCTCCATGTAAAATCCATACTAATATTATAAATGCGAAGGTCACTCTGTTTGTTTGTTACCTTTTCACAACTAAACGGCTAATCGGATCTTAATGAAATTTGGCAAGAAGATAGATTTCAACCTGGGGAAGGACATAGGCTATATATCATCACGCTACGGCCAATAGGAGCGGAGCAGTAATGAAAAATGTTGCGAAAACGGGGAAAATGTGACGCAGACGAAGTTGCGCGGGACAGCTAGTATTAGTATAAAGCTGCATCCGGTTAGACTGGAAACTGACCCCAACTTAGTTGGGAAGAAGCAAAGGCAGATGATGAGGTGTCTTATGTGTGCTGTAGGTACCTTTTTAAATGAGTATGCAGAAAGTATATGGATTATGTGCAGGGGCAGGTTTAGGTACACGGGTATAGCGACCTCCTTAAATTGAGTTTTATTCTGGTTGTAAACTTTCTGTATTATAATGGTAGTAGCTTGGCAGCTCTGGATAAAGAGGGTAGGGGGGTGCCTTTTCACATCAGTGGGACGATACTGCCTGGTAATAGACAGAAGGTATCTGATGTATGCCATTATCTCTAAAAAAAAGTATGCAGAAAGTGACAGGTTGAGAACTAGGAAGATAGACGAAAATAGCTTAATTATAATTACAAAAAACACGTGTTATATACATATTATTATCAATATAAAAAAAAAAAGTATAAACATTAAATGACGTTTGTTAGTCTCACTAAAACTCGAGAACAGCTTGACCGATTTTACATACCTACCCTACCTATCCTACCTAGCTATCCTACCTACCTTCCTACCTACCTATCCTACCTACCTACGCTTCCCAACCTATCTACCCTACCCTACCTACCTACGCTTCCCAATCTACCTATACTACCCTACTCTACCTACGTACCTACCTTACCCTGCCCTACCTACCTACCTACGCTTCCCAACCTACCTACCCTAGCCTACCTACCTGCCTACATATTAAACCATCCTTGGACTTGTACAAATATTTCAAAACCAAAATTAGCCAAACCGGTCCAGCCGTTCCTGACTTTTAGTGAAACCAACAAACGTCATTTCATTTTTATAAATAAACATTCATCCGACATTAGTTTTGTCCACGGTCTATAAATTAAAAGGAATGTGGTCATGAGCGAACTAAAATATAAACCGATGGAGACTTTTATACATAAGGATGAATAAATACGGCTGCGGGACTGTTTGAAAGAGATACCGTGGCCCTGGAAGACAAAGGGCTAAGAAGGAACACGGATGGGTTTTAGTCCCTTCCGTTCCGCTCAGGGCAGAAGCAGTCATTTAATGATTTCCTATTGTTTCCCGAGAGCAGCAGTGGCCCAGTGGTGGCAGCCGACTTACGAGCAGTAAGCCGTGGGTTCGAACCCAGGCAGGCGCATTACTTTGTGTAATTTATTTCATCACCGCTGCTCTTAAAACGGTAAAGGAAAACATCGTGAGGAAACCGGCATGTCCTAGAACAAAAAATTCGAAGACATGTGACATCTACCAACCCGCACTGGGCCCGCGTGGTAGATTACAGCCCACTCCCTCTCATAGAGAGGAGGCCTGGGTCCCAGCAGTGGGAACATTATGGGCTGATGATGATGATGATTGTATGATGATGTATTCGTAAAAAAGAGGATGAATAAATACCTAATCTTGTTTTTGGGTTTGTGAAATGAAACAAAGTAGCTCTTGTTGATTGTAATCATTTACTTACAATTTTCTACTAGTAATATCTGCTTCAATGTTTAATAAAATTAAAAAAAAAAAAACATTGTTTTAAGGTTTCACGGTTTATAACTAAACTTACTCTATCACTTAGGGGATAAAATGCCAACGACGTAAGTGACAGAGTAAGTTTAAACGAAAAAAAAATAGGAAGTAGTCCAAAATGCATTCATAACAGCACAACACAGCACTTTAAACACAATCACTAAACAACATTTGTTTTAAACTACACATAATGGTTACTTGGTCCAATAATAAGGTTGCTGATTATCTGAAACTATTCAAAGAAGTTTGATAAGAACCATATTCTAGAACAATACGGTGCCAAGTGCACCCTAATTTATAGTAAGATTTTGAGGTGCATGACTCGAACTCGCGAGTTCAGATTTATATCAAATCTGTTAGTTTTTTGTTGCATGATTTTGAAATACATCGGTCTAGAATATAGTTATAAGATTCTAGGGTTTCCATTATATCTAAGAAAATGTTGATCTTGAAAGGTCAGATTTTTTTAAGGTTAATGAAAACCTGTTTCCACGTTCACTAGTTCGTAAGTGCACACGCTACACCGCATGGTATGCTCACTGTTGACGCACTATTGTAACTGTCGGCCAGTTTCATCGAACGCTAGACATCACTCATTATCAGTTTGGAGGCGCGGCTCGCCACAGTGATTCGGCAATTCTGTAGCCTTAGTGATAACACGTCATCTCAACAGTATCATAAATAATAATATTTCGTAATTCGGTAACGCGAAATCACGATGAGTATTTAGGTACATTTTTAGAACTGTTTATTTGTTATTATTTTGATTAGATTAGAGTTCAAATACCTGTGCTCCCTTGACATGACGTGGCGGAATAAAAAGGATACGTAACGATGACGGGTGGTTATAAACTCTTAAGACTGTGAACTTAGGCGGTAATGCTTAGATTACTTTATGTGTCATAGTTTGAAAGCCTTCTATATTCAACAGGTGACCAATGCGACAGCATGTGCAGTTCCCTGTACCAACGTAACGGTAGTTTCAAAGGGGAATACGGGGGACTTGGTCGCGACGGGCACCCCTGAGGGCAAAGTCAACATCTGGAGGTTCGATTGCGGTCTGAAGCTGGTGAAGTTCATTCACCTGTCGCCTTATGACTCGATATTCAGCGGCATGCTAACGACCGATAGTAATAAAGTTTGGTCGGCTAGCTTGGAGAAGGATAGTTGTGAGTATTTAATTTTTTTTCTGTCGTTTTTTTGTGTCTTAAAAGTTTTCATTCATGTTGAGTTGCCTTGTTTTTGTTTTCAATATTATAAGTAAACTCTTTTGTTTTGATTTTTTAAATTAATTTTGATGATGATTCACGCCGATTTTAATGTTTTATGAATAGTTGATTTTTGAATGTGCTTAACGAATATAAATTATTGTATTTTCCTAGTATTAATAAAACATTTTGTTGCCACAGCTACGTACGGCGTCGAGCTAACGGCGATGGCTTTTGTCGGCATGACGTCACAGCAAGAGGCTTACCCACAAACACAGAACTCGGAGAGCACAGAGAAAGAGACCAACACGAACAAGACAAAGCCGTCCCTCATGTGCGCCGTCGTCATCACACGCACCAACAACACACAGACTGACCAGCCAATCAAGGAAGACTCCAGCAAAGCACTCTTTGACGCAGGAGCTGACAAAGAAAGCGTTCAAGCAATGAACGACCAAAACGAAGCTAAAAACAACTTAACTACAAACAAAATGCTGTTTCTTCTTACTTATGACATACACAGCTCTCTAGCCGGCTCGATCACCACAGTAGTGCACACGTCTAACAGTAGCGGTAACTCCAAACCAGGCGGCAGCAAGAAAGTCTGCACCGTAGTGAGGCCTGACGACGCGAATATATACGACGAAATATACTTCCAGTACTCCGATGAGGACACCGAGCTTCCACAATGCACAAATAGCTTACTAAACGAGCAAATCAGCAATGTTATTAACCTAAACGCTTCGTCCAGCAAAGAGGATTGTAAGATATGGGAACCTAAAAAGATTATACTGCCAAAACACTTCAAAGTGATGCCGCCGCCGCCTCCTACAGCCTTGTTACCAGAGTTACAAGAAGCCGGACAAGCGACGATGCTAGACTTCGTAGGCAAGATCTCTCAGCTCAAAAGCTGGAAGAGCGGCAACCTCGACTCTGTTGGTACGAAACTAGCAGATCAAACTGACGCGGTGTTGCAACAAGCGGACCCTATAACGCACTATCTGAACATGAATGGACCTCTAGAGATCTCGGATTTAAAGTGGTATGAAGGCGGAGATGGAACAGAAAAAGTTAAGGTTACGACCTTCGGAGGCGGAAGCAAAGTTGGCACACAGACAGCCATCACTAACAGTAATAACGACGGTTTCGACAGCGATCCACCCCAAGAAGAGGCGGTCTCACAAGGCATAGCAGTCCAGTGCTTGACTCTCCCACCAAAACTGAACTTCAGAGACGATTCTAAGGTCACGCATTTGCTACCAACAGAAGATAAAGAACATTTGCTCGTAGTCATATCAAGCATTGAACCAGAAAAGGTCAAAGTTGAGGAAGAGACGGACAATGATGGCGATACTAAAATGGAAGTGGACGAAGTCACTGAGCCCAGCGACAAATCGAAATCTGACGGCAAGGCTTTCTTCCTCCTTTATAAAATTAACAGTAAAACGTTAATTTACACGTTAGAAGACCACCCGGTTTCCTACAAAGAGTTACCTTTCAATGAGAGTCCGGTAGACCTATGTTTGTTACCAACAGATAAACACGATCAGTATTCGTTCGCCGCTGTTGGTGTTGACGGAAGTCTAAGACTGTATTCATTACCAGACTTCAAGACTTTGTCAGAGAAACGTGTACCTAAAGGACAGTTCACTTCAGTTGTTTTTTGTGCTTCAGTGGAAAGACTTAGTGTGTCCACCAAACACGGAATGATATACTTCTACGCCTTGAACAACGGCGAGAAAGATAATGCGGGTGATATTGACGAAGATGAATTCGCTAATATTGATTTTGATATGCTACAGCGAGCGCCTCGGGACGAAGTATGCGGGCCGATGTCCCCTCCTTGCCCCCTCATTCCCAATAAGACTGAACTTAGTTTGATGGACTTAGAAATTTTGATACATTTAACTGGTTATTATGGGACTAATACAACAGTGCCTTATAGCGCGGTTGTGCCTGGATTCTGGTGCGAGTTGTCACCGGCTCAACGATCGAGATCTGATCACCAGAATAACAGGACTTGGAGGTTGCAGAATACTTCTTCGACGTGGGATGAGCATGTTTTAGAGCTTACTTTACCGTACAGCGTTTCTTTAGCTCACATAGAGTTTGGCTTCACATTACATTCTGCTTGCTCAGCCAATCTCCCGATCATACTTGTCACCCTATTGAAACAAAACCTACACGGCATTGGATACAAGAAAGATGCGTCTTTCGGGCACAGATCGGACTCTCCTATACATTTCCCGGTCATAGACGCTGACATGTCAAATCTCGAAAGCCCTGTCAACAGTGAAGAGTATTTACAAGCGCATAACGCAGAAATCTTAGCGGGGCCTTTATTACTGTCGTCAGGACTCGACATGACGCAACAATCAGGGACTTTAATATTGACAAGCCCTCGGTTATACAGAGCCAGAGGAAGAACCTTCCTTATCCATATTAAGACACTCTTTGACCCTGCCAAAGACATGAGTAAAGGGACAAATAAGACTGGGGAAAGCAGTTCAAAGAAATCAGGTTTCATTGGTTGTGATTGGCTGCATCAAATTTCATTGACGGTTCGTTCTAGTCCTCATACACAGTTTCAAATGGAAAGACAGCAACGGACAGCGATGTTAGAATCAAACAGCTTTTTGAATACGTTATGCGAGATTTCGGTAAACAACGCTGATATTGAAATGAGGAATATAGCCATGGACCTTATAATCTGGGTGGTGTCGATTAGGCTTCAGCGAATGCGTCTGGCGAAGACCGAGAAAGGGAAAGACAAGTCTGTTGAAACTCAGCAGTTGGAGTGTGTGAAAATTATTGAGAAACATACCGAAGCTTTGATCAAGAATTGTATTCTTTGCGCCAATAGGAGCATGGCGAAGAAGTGTGTGAAAATTCTTCTAATTACTAGCGAGTGAGTATGACTTTTGTTTTTTTACTCTCCCTCTTTTTTATGATCACGATACTATGTTAATGGTATGTTTCTATCTTCCATTCTCACCCGTAAATAATTGTCATACAACGATCATGGACTCGGAGAAGCTTTCGTTAAAGACTGTACCTTTTTCATGTGTTTTATTTGTTCTAACAGGGGTGAGAAACAGCTCCCAAAACCATGGAAATCGACCTTCGAAGCGACACTCTCAAACAGCGTGTGCGCTTGCATCCCTTACGTTGGCGCGAGCGTATCCGCGGGAGCCGTGCGTTGGCTAGCGGCGCTTGCGCAGCAGTGTACTTCAAGAGCCATGGCGCCCGCACTTGTGGCTAAATGCTTAGCCTTGTTGGAGAGAGCGGCGAGGTGTCTGAGGGACCGACCTGATGTGTATCACAGTCTGCTGAGAGCGAGGTAAGATGATCACTTTGGTGATCGCTTGCGTGTGATCGGCAGGTAAATACGGTTTAGGTGGAGTGACGATCTTTGCAAAGTTGCGGTTATGTGACAATTAAGACTATAATAATTATAGAGTGGTGATGATATTAAATTCTGTAAGAGATATTGGTCTCTAATCAAGAATTCATCACATTTTTGTTCTAGGTTTGGTCTCTACGGCCTACCATTGGAGCGCACAATATTCGCCACAGAAATACCCGAGCTAGGTCGTGGAACATCCACCCCGGTCACGTACGCCAGCGTGCTAGCCGGAGACACCACCTCACCGCCAGTGCCCAAACCTGACTACCAGCTCAAAGAGCTGCTCAACTTGCCTTTGGATATGGGTGAGTTGACCTACATGGGTGGCCATCAAATAATGAGTTTTTTGTCTATTGGTGCTAGGTTTTGTACGTGTTGGAGTTCCTGTGATAAAAATACTTTCTTCGCAAAGTATAATTTTTGGTATTCCGAGTTTTGGGTCGGCATCACACCGTGCGATAGTCATGCTAACAGAATAACAGTGACAGTAGAATTCTAGTCTTGACTCATATAAATATTAAAATTCATGCATGTTAATTGTTCTCAGGGCCAAATGTAACTGTCTAACCAAAATTAATCTCAAACCGTTATCCATGAAGAAATCAGTCATAATCCAAAACAAATTCTTATCAACAGACGCAAAAAGCGCCACCTCATCAACCGCATGGTGGGCTCAGAACAACGGCGTTGGTGTATTCGGTGCTGGCCTGAGCGAGGCCATGCCTCTCCATGTGACCTGCCACGTGGCCTCTGACGGCACCAAGCTGGAGTCCAACGGCGCGCGGCACCACTCCGCCGTGGTCAGCTCGCTGCCAGGCGCCGGCCCGGGGGACCCCAGCCAGGTACAATATGTCTCTATCACTAACAGCATAGGGTCTAGTATCCTCTGACGGCACCAAGCTGGAGTCCAACGGCGCGCGGCACCACTCCGCCGTGGTCAGCTCGCTGCCAGGCGCGGGCCCGGGGGACCCCAGCCAGGTACAATATGTCTCTATCACTAACAGCATAGGGTCTAGTATCCTCTGACGGCACCAAGCTGGAGTCCAACGGCGCGCGGCACCACTCCGCCGTGGTCAGCTCGCTGCCAGGCGCCGGCCCGGGGGACCCCAGCCAGGTACAATATGTCTCTATCACTAACAGCATAGGGTCTAGTATCCTCTGACGGCACCAAGCTGGAGTCCAACGGCGCGCGGCACCACTCCGCCGTGGTCATCTCGCTGCCAGGCGCCGGCCCGGGGGACCCCAGCCAGGTACAAAATGTCTCTATCACTAACAGCATAGGGTCTAGTATCCTCTGACGGCACCAAGCTGGAGTCCAACGGCGCGCGGCACCACTCCGCCGTGGTCAGCTCGCTGCCAGGCGCCGGCCCGGGGGACCCCAGCCAGGTACAAAATGTCTCTATCACTAACAGCATAGGGTCTAGTATCCTCTGACGGCACCAAGCTGGAGTCCAACGGCGCGCGGCACCACTCCGCCGTGGTCAGCTCGCTGCCAGGCGCCGGCCCGGGGGACCCCAGCCAGGTACAAAATGTTTCTATCACTAACAGCATAGGGTCTAGTATCCTCTGACGGCACCAAGCTGGAGTCCAGCAATGTCCATTAAAAACCACCAATGTTACCAACGTAGTTGCATATGTATCTGTACTTTTAGGACATGGTGTAATCAAATAGCTGTACCATTTCTTAGTAAAAATTGCAAGATTAGGTAGTGTGTACACGCCATCTCTTATCTGGCATTTTACTGGTATATTTTGACTATGTCTACAATGTCTATAGTCTATTACTCAATCGCGCATCTGTTTCTTCTTATAGCTACGATAAAGTTAGGTAAAAAAGTACTTTATCATATTTATTGACCAAGACAACAATAATAGAAACGATATTCTATTATTCTTTTCTCTGTTTTCTCATTACTTATCACAATTATTCTTCTTCATATTCATTGTTTGACTGTTCATTTTCATTTCATTATCCAGCAACTCTGGTCGGTCGTGAAGGAAGGTCAGATGAAGCAGTCGTCGCAAGACCCTGACTCCTTAGAAGACGTAGAGAGCTCCCTCATGGAGTGTGATCCTCAGGAGAAAATGGAGTTCTCTGAAGAAAAGCTTTTCAAGGTATGATGTCCACTCATGTTTAATTGCCACGAATTAAAGGAAGTACGGGCCACATTATCTGAGGTCTGTTTAGCTAACTTCAAGTTACTACCAAAGCTCTAGGAAGATTTAAAATGAAATTGAATTGAAATTTTAGCGCAACTTTTATAATTTTGGAGTGCATTTCAAAGCTTTTTGACAATACAAATGCAAATTTAGTCTATTTAGCATAGTAACCTTTTTTCTTTGCCAATGTGGATTCACATTAAAGGAAAAAGTGCAAATCTTGTGTGTGCAATTTTGCAAATCATTTTTACATGTCTGTTTTTTATACCTAGGACCAAGAACAGTGTGGCATACCTTGGGCGTCGCTAGTGACCCGGCCTCCACAGCACACGCTTGTTGTGGAACGCATGCACTCCGGCGCACGGCGGTACATCGTGCTCGACTTCGGACACCCCGTCAAATTGACTGATGTTGTAAGTATTCTTTCTAATATTTCAATTTAGAAGTGTACAGTCGCGAGCACTAATATGTAACACAAAGCCACTTTTGAAAGTCATTGTCTACTACTGTATGATTGTAATTTTATGCTGTTACGAAAAGAGTTTTCTGGTGGCCTACCATAACGTCCTAAAACAATCTTGTTTTACTCCTTTTCCAGTGTGGGAAAGAGATGGCGCTAGACATCCTGTATAGCTCCGTCTCTTTCCCACATTGGAATAAGAGTAAAATAATACTGCTATAAGACGTCATGGTTGGCCAGCTGGACACTCGAAATTCCGAGATAGGCCTTATCTAAAAGTTTAAATCGATATTTCTCGAGAAAATTGGTTTTTCATCCCATCTATTCGAAAAGGACGAACTGGTTCGCCTTTAAGTTCATTTCATTTCATTTTTCATTTCATTTATTCATTTCATTTATTCATATAACAATTTACATTGTGTTGAATATATACACGTGCAATTTACTACATATACAGAACTATGAATTAACATACCAAGTAAAATTCAGCTATAGTGTAAGCTAAGTCAGCTAAGTGCACCCAAAGGTGGTGTTTTCTATAAGAAACTATTAGCGGGCAGTAATGAGTTTTGAATCCTCTTTATTTCAAAAAGTGCGCACTTTTTGAATCTGGAACATCTTAGTGTTCAGCGCCAAAATTGTTAAAACAGAATAAAGACTGGCTGGTACGACGGCCCATAGTCGCGCCGCCAGCTGAATAATAAATTTTCATAATTGCTAAAATGTCTCAAATGTAAATATAAGTTTTTAGTCGTTCTATTGTTAGTTACTATTTAACTTCAATTTAGTTGTTACTCTTATGTTTTATAAAATCATAATATTTCAATAAAATATGAGGGGCCTTTTGTTTTCTCATAGTGGGTGATGAAAAGTAGAGTGTATCACTCGGGCAAAAATATATTTTTGGCTCGGGCGACGTACTTTGAATCCCTCGCTACGTTCAGGATTCAAAAAAGCGCCCTCGCCGTAAAAATATTATTTTGCTCCCTTATGATACAATCTACTATTGAATGTACATTATTACAATCACGCTTACAATTACAATTTACGGTCAGTGGGTAACATCACGAGGTGACAGTAAAGGACACTGTCTACCAATCAATACTTGATTTCCACAAATTAAATACTTTGTCTTATGTTTTGATCTTAACATAACATTTGAAGAGTCCTAAAAACACTGCGCTATGGCCGGACTTATCTCGTTCTCTTAAAGCCTTCTTTGTTTTAGAACTACTTTCACGGGACCATCACCAGTTTTCTGAATATTCTATTAAAGTGAAACTTTTATTACATCGTCTCAAACTTTTTCGTCTGTGTGTTGCATGTCGCGTGACGCTGACGGTCGGCCGCGGAGTAGGGATAAAGTGAAAGGCGCTATGATGAGCGCCTTTCACTTTATCCCTACTCCGCGGCCTACCTACTCCACGCTATAGTGTGAAAAAAAGTTTCACTTTTACCGTGGTTTCATAAAACCACACAGTCCTTTTATTTAATGTATTTTGTTTCCTAGATAATACCATCATGTTCGGACCTGGTGACTCTCTGCATCGACCTCTGGATGACGGGTGAAGAGACGGACTGCGTGAAGCTCGCCTTCGCGACTGACATCGCAACCAAGCATCTAGTGTTGACGGACATACAGCCTGCTCCGATCTGCCGATACATGAAGGTAGTTGTGAATGTCCTGTAATCCTGTTTGTATTGAACTAGCACTAGAACTAGCATTGCAATGCAGCCACCGGCATGCGTTGCGTCGAATGAGGAACAACTGTGCAAATCTTCATCAAAATAGGATTACCGATACTGCCACAGACGTCATTGTTTATGACGTTGTTGGAATTTCGCTAACTAGTTTATCTGCTTTGAACTTGTAATAACACTAATATTTACTGGAACCAACAAATACGTAGATTCCTTGTAAATTGACCTAAACTGGACCGATTTTAATTTATAGCTTGATCAATGTTAGTGTGTTAGAGGCACATGATACATTCCAACTTTGTCTCTCAGAAATTTGCAACCAATAACTGGTAATTCGTTGCAACCAACAGCTGGGCCGCAAGTTTGTCTACCACTCAATTATATAAAAAATCATTTTTTATTCCTCTAGATAACAACAATAGGCCGATACGGCATGTCGGCAATGAAGTGTAAGATCCCTTTGGGGTGGTTCTACGGCGAAATCGCCGAGATAGCGCATGTGCAGCCCTCGATCAACGCGCTCAATGCACTGCACCAGGATTTGACTTGCCGATTCAGGTAATGCAACTTTTTTAATTCTTGTTCTAATAATTCTTGAAACTCTTACTTCTTCTTCTTAGCGTGTTAATGGCAATCTAAATTGTGTTGGCCCAGAACTGAGTCACTAGTTTGGCACCCTCTGTGGCATTCATCAGTTCCTGTAATGAACAAACAAACTTTATTCTTGTTGATGTAAACCATTGAATAAGATGATCTCTAAAATGAATGCGAGAGTGAGTAAGGGAAACAACTCAATGTTTTTTTTTTTTAAATCTTCTTTCAGAAAGTACATAGGTAAAAATATAATTAAAGAAGAATCGTGCTTTCTGCGAGCCACTTAATTAGCAAGTTTGAAGGCGATGAAAAACTATTTAACCGTCAGGGTCAGGGAAAACCAAATTACAGAGTAAGGAGAAGTGAAGGGATGGGATTGCAGAATTTAATTTTGCTGTTACCGAAACAAATCTTACATATAAAAATATCGTCATTAACAGTTGAAACGGGATATTTACCATATTTAGTTTTCGACTAGCTGCGCCTCGCGGTTTCACCCGTACAGACCGGGATAAAAAGTAGCCTATGTGTGAATCCAGGGTATAAGCTATCTATATACCATCCAAATCCGTTCAGCTATTGAGGCGTGAAAGAGTAACAAACATTCTTACAAACTTTCGCGTTTATTATATTAGTTTCCGTTATTTCGGCACTGATACAAGCGCCATGATCACGGATGAACTGAAGTTATTAAATGCTCGTTTTTCCTACAGATTAGCAACCGGCAAACTAATGGATCTTCTGAATCCATACCTCGAACTATACAACGGCAACGCAGCCCACATGATGTCATACCTCAACATTAGCAATGACACTGACACGAAAGTTGTCACAGCCTACCAGGAGTGCATAGAGTTGCAGCAGCAACTTCACACCTGCACTAGCACGTTACGGTGAGTACAGTAGAATAGACTGGAAGTTTTTTTTTTTAAGTGAAACTTATGCGACTCCCAACAAGTTTAACGCTACCATGGAGGGGGAATATTTTCTAAAACTCACTATGAGATGGCAGTATTACAAGATTTTGACTACGTAGTTCTACTAGGTACACAAGATGGCGTGCAAACAGTCATGCATTGCATGACTCTTCGGCGTGACTAGCCTTCGCTCAATTTCCATGAGAAGAATAACCTTGATAAACTTAAGGAACTAGACCGAACTCTACCAAATACTTTCAAGTATTTTAAAACCTGGTTTTCGACCCAGGTTTTTTTGCACGCTTGTACTGGAAAGCCCTGGTATTGAATATGGCAAGTATATCTCATGCCTGACACTGACTCGTACTCGGCGCGAGCTTTTGCTTGCGTATGTATTAAAAATAATACAAATTATTAATAAAAAGACGAACTAAAAAAGTTACCAAAAGAATTCTCATCTTTTTAAATTTCCTATCTTTGATGTAAGAATCGATTGAAACGCATTTCTTGTTATCGAGATTTTGCGGGCTAATAAACGTTCAAAAGCCATTTTTTAATCAAAATGTATCTAATAAAATAAAATTATGACAAGACAAAATAATAAATAAGAATCCCTTTATGAGTGATAATTTTTTGATGTTTATAGACCGAGTAACTTTTTCAGAATATCGCGTTGAAAAACCCGATTTGACAACTCTTTAAGCCCTTAAGCAATGTATTTTAGTAGTGATTCAGTTTGTGTATAGTCCTGTTGAAGTAGCCATTCCATCACCTTAGCTTTTAATTTAAACTATATTAAGTTGTTTGTGAGTTTTCTTGTAGAATAGTCTACTTAATGTGAAGTATTGATGTTTGGCAAATGCGGTTTTGTGTCGTGTACCTGGGGGAATATTGGTTCGTTTGCTGGGATCAGACGGTGGGACACTGCGGGGTCTTCTTAGGTCGGATTGCAACACGAAGAGCTGACGAACTATCAGTACCTTACAATGTGAGTAGAGTTGAGTTGTTGGATAGCGATAAGGTTTTCGTAGCATCACTTTCAGAATTGCTCTCTGGGCTCTCTCCACTCTAAGAAAGGTAGTTTTAGCTGCACCACCCCAAACACTGATGCAGTACCGAAGAACGGACTGACACAGAGCATAGAATACCATTTTTAGAGTATCAAGGTTTGCAGAAACTCTTGAGTGACTTGAAGATATGTATCAGTCTCAGCGTTCTCGAGGTTAGGGCATCAATGTGTTTATTCCAGCGTAACCTGGGATCTATTTGAACACCTAGGTATTTGCCGTGATCGGTACGCGTGAGTGTTGAACATTGGCATGAAAATGACAAGTGTGTGTGTTATGACAGGTGTGAGCAGGTGTGCGCTATTATCGAATTCATTCATTCATCAAAATTCATATTCATCATTCTTTTAGTCACATGCGTTTCATACCTCCTCATTACATGTCCATACCAAGACAAACGACATCCTTTAATTTTTCAAGGATTGTCATTGTTGAAAATCTAGTAACGTCAATTTCGTCGACCTCATTGGTCAGACTGAGGCCCAGCTATGGTCGGGCCACCTACAATCAGCTTTTAACGGTTTTCCCCATCAGCGTCAGCGTCGCTGTTGCGACGGGGCTGACATAGTTGAGGCTTAATTTATTTTTTTGCGCCCGTTTACCTTTTGTAGACAACACTGAATGAAATTGAACTCTCGTCTATTTTTCCCGCCAGTGAGCTACGGCTGCCTGTGACTGTCATTGTCGACAGTCATGTCTCTATGTAAACCTGCCTTGAGTGATGTAGTATTTGGTACAATAGGGGATCGGACTGGGTAAAGAAAACGACATTCTATTTTGTCCGTCAGACAGGTAATACAAAAATATTAGACACGTATTTTTTGTTTTATCAAAATATCAAAAAATTACTTAGTTAGAACTTATTAAAGTTGGAGAGTGGGGGCTTACTACGTCACAAGTGGGTATAAAACTTACCTACATGTGACGTCATGCGCCAATTCAACTCAATATATCTCCGTAATTTTATGACCACGTGAAAAAAGAAAAAATACGTGTCCAATACTTTTCAATAAACTACCCGACGGACAAAGAAAAAAAAAATAGGATTATCCCCTATTCTGCGTAACCATTCGGGGATTACAGCCGTGCTGCTATGTTGTTTATATTCATATTGCAGGAAGCTACAGAACAATGCAGAAGGACCGAGGAATCTGCCCGAGATGATCGATAAGGGGCAGGTGTCGTCTGAAGCGCTCTTAGAAGCAGCATCGACTGATAAGCTGAGGGTTATCAGCGAGACTATTGTTGATATGCTGCTGTATTTCTATTTCCAAGTTGGAGATGTGGTGAGTTTTATTAGGTTTATTATGTTTTGGTTTATGACGATTTGCAGCATGTTGTTTGACTGATTTAAATCAATAAAAAGTTGCCATGAGTATACATTTAAGTGGTCGTGTCCATAGTTGATACACTAACGACACTTTACTTCTGTAGCAATACGCGGACGTGAGCCGCTCGTGGTGCGGCACGGTCCTGCCGCTGGTGTGGGAGTGGGGCGGGCGCGGCGCGGGCGCGCTGGCCACGCTGGTGGCGCGCGCGTGTGGCGCCGCGCCCTGGTGGGGGGCGCACCTTGCTGACACGCTCACCACGGCCTTCGCCGCCTATGACGCGCCGCCGACGTCGCTAGACAAGTGAGTGTTGTAGCAGTACGCGGACGTGAGCCGCTCCTGGTGCTGCACGGTCTTGCCGCTGGTGTGGGTGCACGAGTTCGGCGAGGCCGAAAGAAAAGGTTATGATTGATAACAAATTAAGGAAATAACTGATACGAATGTAATTTTTTTATACTAATGCATTTTTGTCTTTTCCATAATCGTGATCCATTGTGTCACTTTGTGTTAGCTCTCAGAGCTTAAGGCGACCAAGTTAAATCTTCGTGTTCATTAGCCCTGACCCTGGAAAACCAAAAGGTTTTTTTAGAAACCTTGAATTAATACATATTTCTTTTCTATAGATGCCTGGTCCTAATAATCTACATGTGTCGTAAGAGTCTCTACTCTCACACGACGGCCGAAGGCGGGGTATGTCCGGCATTGGCCTCTCGTGCATTGGACCTAGTTCGAGCGCCGCGTCCACAGCCCGCTGTCACGGCTGCCTTGCTCACGGCACTCGCTTCTGTATTGGACACTGTCGCTGCACACTCCAATAGACATGCCAGGTAAACGATACTATCTTGTTACACGTGTATGCTCGTCTGTCGCTTCCTGTGATAAATATGCAAGGTTTTTTTTTTGCTACATGCTTGCATGCATGCTGCAAGTTGCATGCTTGCTGCATGCTGCATGCAACAGGCATCGACACCATTAGTGAGAATAACAAGATTGTTTTCCTGCTTGACAATAATTTACCCGCATTATTTTTGTGAACCCGGTGTTGTAATTTTGTAGGAGGGTATGCATTTTTCAAAGGTTTGAATTATAGAAACTGTCAGTCGATTAAAATGTTATTCTTCGTAATAAGTTTTATGTGAAACAAACAATATGTGGATAAATAATATTTGATTTGTTATTCTATGATATGAATATTCTAACATTAAACTTTATTTGAAACAAAAATCGATGATTTAAATTTCTTCAAAGTAAGTATTCTGCGTACTGGTTATTCTATGAAATGATAATATGAGAAACAATTTATGTGAAACAAAATTCGATTAAACAATTAGCCATGAAACAACGCACAACCGCATAATAAGTATGCCCAGTTTAATCCTTAACAAAACATCTGCCAAATTGTTACAGCAACATGATTTAGTATTCATTTTGTGCAAAACAAATTTATTTGGCGTATATTCGGGTCTTAATTGAATAGGATCTCACTTAACACTTGTTCCTCATTCTCAGGTGGGATTGGGTAACAGGCGGTCGCGCGGGCGGCAGCCTCCCCGGCAGCGAAGCTCAAGGCTCCCCACGCAACAACGAGTGCAAGCTGCACAGACGCAAGCTGCATAAGAAGCTGCTGCATCAGATGCAGGAGTTGGAAGCCGCTAGGAGAGGTATACAAGTCGCTTTGGAGGACCAACAGGTGGGTTGCAAAAGGATGAGAAGTTGAAAGACTTTTTGACACAAATTTTGTGATATTTTGTGTGCTTATTTCCAACTTGGGACTAATGTTTCCTCATGGTAATGGTTTAATTATTTTGGAATTTACGTATGGCCTTATGGTTGTAGCGGGAGACTAGTAGTAAGATGTAGAATTTCAGAACGCGAATAAATGCTCTGACAGATAAGTGGCTGTTCCATGAACCAAGATAAAAGGCGCCCGATTATGGTATTATTACCATTTTTTAGTGTCTCTGTGGTAACAAAACTCACACGCCACTTCAGTGGTAGTATGCGCTCTTCGGATCATAACATAAACCCAAACTCTTCAAAACCCTGCTAATAATAATTAAATTTCTGTTCACACAGCGCGCCCGCCTCAGCCTGAAAGCCCGAATGGCAATGGTAGGCAAGCGCGGCGCCTCCCGCGGCGAGTCGTCCAGCTCGGGCAGCACGGAGGCAATGCGGCCACGTCCGCTCCCGGCGGCGCTGGCCGCGCGACTGGCGCACGCGTTGGTCGCGCACATGCTCGCTGCTGACACGTGCTCACACGCTGATGCTCTCATGCTGGCTGCTAAGGTATTTACAAACTTCATAAAAGACAGAAAGACTTATTTACGGCAATGGTATTATTCATTTAACTAGCGTAATTCTTCGCCATTTCTATGGCATTGCATGACGGCCGAGAGGTCGCTTTTAAAGCAGCTTTTGAGGCAAAGAGTGGAGGAAAGGATAGAGTCCGTGATCCAGTTCAACAGGTTGTGCAAGAGTTAATCAAAGGATTTTGAATTCATGAGTATTCAGATTAAAATCTAAAATAGTTCGAGTAACAAAGCTGCTCACTGTGATCATCAATAATGTTCTACCCGGAATGATTGATTGATGATATTTTGATC
This sequence comes from Cerastis leucographa, assembly GCA_963082945.1. Classification (NCBI taxonomy): domain Eukaryota; kingdom Metazoa; phylum Arthropoda; class Insecta; order Lepidoptera; family Noctuidae; genus Cerastis; species Cerastis leucographa. Next base: position 4,841,942 of record OY720366.1, read on the forward strand.
AACCAATCGTATTGTTCAGTCTTGATCACGTTTAAGAAAGCAAAAATGAGTCTCTTACACGACAGTGGTCGCAGTAACATGAAACACATGAATTAACATTAATTTCCAAAGCGTATTCTAATCTTCTTCCCATCTCAACAGGTAGTGGGACGGCTATGCGCATTATCTGGCGGAGCAAGCCTGCTGGATCCCTCCTGTATCCTGGGACTGGCGCGGCTGGCTGTCACCTTGCCGCCCTGGCCACGACATGCACTCACTACGCTATTACAGGTTTGTATACTTATTTTGTAACGAAAAAAACGCTAATTCCTATAGATAGAATTCCAACTGATCTGTATATCTACATATCTGTACTTTCGACAGGAATCTAATTTCCTTTCACTAGTATATAACAACGCATATTGTTGCTATACTATATTATTTAATAACTTAACACGCCCTAAGCCTTATTATTGCGCTATGTAGGATTTCAACAGCCTGGCGTAGTGACAAACGTATCTTTGGACCCTTCCATTTTGATAAAAACAAAAATTATACAGCTTAATAGACAATGCAGGAATGCCCTCAGGCCTTCGTGAGAAAAGTCTTGAGACACCGACGCTAAAACGGTAACAACGTAATCAGTATATCATTCTGAATATCCCCACATGGAAATATTACATCGGTATTTTTTTTCTTAAATCTGCCGTTCCATACATTTTTACCGGGATATTGCTGTTTTGTAGGAAACGTCCACGTGTTATACAACAAAAAGCCACTTTTCACGTGTTCTTATTCCCCCACCAGGACCTAGTGGAATACGAAAGCGGAGAATCCCCCTCAAGTCCTCCGAACGAGGAGTCGTGGAGCGGTGCTGGTTCGTCGCGAGTCATCCGCGTGCACTCCATACCCGGCGCGACGCCCGGGGTCAAAGCGAGGAAGTTCAAGGGACCTACTGTTGCAGGTTTGTTGATTTGTGTATTAAGATATAGAAATCGGAATATAATAGGTCGTCTAAACTAAAATTGCACGCTTTCTTTACTACACGTTTTTTTTTTGTGTGACAAGATGTAAGATCAGATCGGCAATTTCTCTTACTTTTCAAATCTCAGTCTCTGAAAAATATGTCTCACTCTTTTGTGATCAAGATGACATAACTCAAAAACTAACGGTCTGGAACGGTGTCTAGACTCGGAGAGCCTTACTTTTGTTTTGGAAATGCCTCATAGGTTGGTATAGGCAGCTTGGTAGTATCAAATCGATTTATCATCGGGGTAGACTAGTTCCAACTATGTTGGTGTACCTAAGATTTTTCGATGTTGCTTGTGGTTAAATATAATTTAACTATAGTACAGAATAAATAAAGTAACGAACTAAGTAAAATAGACCTTTCATCTTTTGATAAGAGCTTACAAATGCAAAAAAAATAATGCAATACAACGAAAACCGGCATCGGCAACAGGGCGGGCTACCAGTGGTCAGGGCTCTTGAGAGAGGAACCTCCTAACAATACGCGCCGTGTCCAGAAGTACTGCTTTCTGAATCAAGCCCTTGATCCAGCTGCCAAGCGTAAGACTCCTCAGATGTTGGTTGAGGCTTTTGGATATTGCCTTAAAATAATTAATTTATTAGTCAAACTTTAAAAAACTGTACTGTTTGTACTTATGTTTCGACTTATGCCATTATTGTCGCAAACATGCGATGAGTAAAAACCCTAATTAACCTCGACAATGTTTATCGCTGAGATGAGATTGCAGCTTGAATTTAAAAGTTTTTAGTACGAGAATTGCCCTCTTTACACCAATTTTACTATGTCCACTGTTCTTAACAAGCTAGATACGAAGGGACCAATAATGGCAACATTTGAACAAGCTCTTTGTTATACAGGACAGAAAATTATTTTTTATTGTGACTGTAATACACTTTGAGAGTGATGCAAAATTACAAACAAGCGTTAAACAAAAAAAAAGTAATAGCATCAAAAGTAAGTTAGCTGCCTGTGCATCACTAGCTTGTTCCCCGCATCATGGGTTGGGGTGCAGTTTTAGCTTGGATGGTGTGTATTCTACCTTTATTTAAGCGGTGGGGCTTATCAGATACCTTTTTTAGATAATTTTAGTTGAACTTATCACGAGTTGATATTCATTTAGATTGAATTCGTTTATTATTAGATTATTAAAAGAGTCAAAAAACAAAACAAATTCAGAAAACAAAGACTGTAAATAGTGTTACTTCGGAATATTGTTTTCTACAATTATGCCCGGTTATAGAATTATTTCTACGTAAGCGATGCCTCAAGTTTAGAAGCCTCAAGGGGAAAAGTTAGAAGGTAACATAGGTAGTTGACAAACGAAACTGAGCGTTATCATATAGTACAAAAGCACTTTATCGCATGACAACAGGCACTGCTGCTAAACACTGACATCAGACCGCACTAGTTGAATGTTATAACACACACTTCACTGACACAACGAATATATTTCATAAACCGACTATCTACGACTAACCGCATTTCAGCGACAGGACTGACGAATAAAGGACTGTATTTGTATTGCGTTTAAGTGTGAAATTAAGCGCACGTTAGGAGACGCAATGTTTGCGTCGAATTTTATACCTAATAGTGATACAGTACTTTATTCAATGACATCATAAAAGTACGTGAGGATTTTTCCGCTTCTTGGAGACTTTGACGGTTGTGCGTTTTTTGATAGCGAGTTATTTCATCGGATTTCGCTTCACACATCAATACGCAGAATACTTACTTTGAAGAAATTTAAATCATCATGCGGGTTAATTCTTGTCAAGCAGGAAAATAATATTATTATTCTCACTAATGGTGTCCATGCCTGTTGCATGCAGTATCCAAGCAAGCAAGCAACATGCAGCATGCAAACAAGAAAGCAGGCAACAGGCATGGTTTCTGTCACGTATCCGGCACTTCGGGGCTCCGGCAGCCCCACGCGATCTTATCGTCGCCTGAGCGTGCTAAATTACACTCTAGGGGTAGGGCAAACAAGAATACTTGGAGTTGGTTTTGCAGCGATTCGTTTCTGTCACTAAATTTTGTTGCACAACATATGGACTTTTAAAGAAAACTATATACAAGGTGTAAATCACTTCGTCACGAAGCCGTCAACCAAGCATTCTGTACATGAAACATGTAACTTTACGCAAAAATTATTGCAACGACTGGGAAACGACTTTTTTTTGGGGGGGTGTAAAATCATGTTTTGTGGTAGAACTCAATGTAACGCACTCAAAACATTGTGCTGATGGACGGATTGAATAGTACGGGGGTCGCACAGTGGAACGAATGTATGGGAGCGGTTGGACGTAGACATGTCCGAAAAATAAGAGTAAAATTATGACAAACTAATGATGCCATCTTATTCGATTACTTAATGCCTTCATAAATTGTGGTGATGAATTTCTTCATAACTCCCATATTTCGGGAGTAATTTGAGAAAATGTGAAATTTTACTATGAAAATGAGTGTATCGAGCTCTCTCCCTCCTGATTCCGGGCTTGTTTCAAGTAGCGGTCTCTAATATCATAATGCTATTACTAAGAGCTATATTTAATACTAAGACACATAGTGCGCCAAATGTGCACTTTCTGGGATAAAAGGAAATGAAAATTTAAAAAAAAAAAACGTTTTTTCCCCATTTGTATTTACTTTAAACCGCAGACAGACTTATTAAGAGGTCTATAAATATATTATATATATACAGAAATATATATTAACAAAAATATTCACAAGAACTGATGAGAGTATGACTTTTAAGTAAGTTGATAATAAATTACCTAGTTTCATTAAAAGTACAATAAATAATTAAGATGTAAGCTCTAATTTACTAAGTTACACATTTTAAAACAATAACATCATTTAATTATCTTCGTCATCATCATCATCATCAATTAATTCAAATTCAGAATCGATGTCCGCTAAATCATTTATGTTAACAAATTCGATATCACTTTTCTCAGAATCCGTAAGCTCATAAAATTCCTTAAAAGAAGATTTTTTTACAAACTTATTTCCTTTTGGACGGATACTTGTAACAAGTGGATCAGAAGACAGTAAAAGATTGTGCATAATATCTTCATTGCATGAGATACTGCTATGCTTTCGAGAATGCCCCTCTCTATATTTTCTAAAATCTTTATTTCTAGCCTCAGATGCCTCTTCGGATAGAAAACCAATGGGCACAATTGACATGTTCTGAACTATGTCTGGCCCATGCATTAAAATTTTATGAAGTGAAGAAGGCATATAATACCATGGGTATAACTCCACGTAAAGCTTAGCAGTATCAAAGCAGAACTCTCGGAATTTAGTTACGTTGATCTTCTCTCCTGATGAAATACACTGCAAGATCACACAGATTTTTCTTAAAAGCATAGCATCTATTCCGGTCAGTTCAGCAGATTTAGTGTAGTTTTCAAAAAATCTCCTTGCCGAGTTGCCATTGTTGGTGGATCCACTGCCTTGTTTCACAACATCGAGAAGTAAGCCCGTTTCTCTTCTTACAGCCTCTTGAACTCTTTTCTTCCTGTCATCAACTTGCCTTTTTGCTATATCACCCCTTACTTGCCATGATTTTATGTCTAATTTGTAGGAAATGTGTAATAAGCATTCCATTGAGCGAATCCAAGCGTGAAGGGTGCTTAAGCTATATTTATACATGTCCTCGTTTGCGTGTTTATCTTTGATTAACTCTAAATTATTCATTTCTTTAGGACAAGCCTTGCATATGTCACACACTGAAGCTGCTGTATTGGATATAATGGAATGAATTTTACCATCAATCATTGTCAACAGCAGTTGGTGTTTGACACTAATTCCATCAGTGATGGTGGATGGAGTTAAGGCTTCAATCTCTGCTTCGATTTCAGCCATCTCTCTCTGCACATTTTCTTTGGTTTCCTTTATAAACTTAAACAATATTGGCCGGCAAAATGAAGTGGAAGATGGTCGCTCGTTTTCCCAAATTGTTACACCTTTTGAGACGAGCCGCAGTGGTACAAGACTAATCATAAAATTACTAGCAAGATCGATTTGCTCATCTTCACTCGTCCTTTGATGATAAATGCTTTGGCTAGATGATCCGTCAAAACCCCATTTGCTGGTCAATACGAGCTGTTGATTGGGATCAACAGGGGTTTCTAACGACCTAATAAGTCTTCTTGAGGTTAAATCCATCAAGGCTTGTAATTTGATTTTTGCAGAGCTCTCTGTAACTGTGAGATCTTCTTTGGCCGGATAGCACTTAATTTTTTCTTTAACCAACATGTAGTAACTCGGGTATTGAAGAGCTCCTTCTTGAGTGTTGAAATCCCGAAGAGTGTTATAGCGCCATTTCGATAAGTTCATCGATACATAAAGAGCCAATGCCTTCAAAGGGGATATTTCCCGTACCTGAATTGATTTACCTTCAATGAAGGCTTTGATTTTTGAGGCCTCTTCTGGATTCTCCGTCAAGTATTTCATAACATAAGCTGTATCGCTTTGTCCTGCCTTTTGAAGCGCCCTTTCGGCCGAAAACATAATTTCAGCGCTGCTACTGCTGCATGAAAGACTATCTTCAGTGCGTCTTCTTTTTTGCCGGTTACTAAGGTCCTCAAAAGATTTACGAGGACTAGGATGTGTACAAGTTGAAGCATTAGATTTAGCAGGAGAAATTATGGGCTCGATGACGTCACTTATATTTTCTGTAGAAGGTTCCATATTTTCATTCTGTAATTCCGGCCATTGAATTGCAGCCTGTAGCCAAATCTCATGTTTCTTCCGAAACTTATCTGTGCTTCTTCCAGACTGTGTCCATTTTGCATAAATGCGGTAGCAAAATCGACGACACCAGTCTTTTAAACTTGTTTCAGCACTTTCACATAACTGAACACAACTGTTATCTTTTAAAACACTGAACAAATAGTTAAAGTCGCGTAAATCTTTATGTGCGCGTGCGCATAAAGCAACGTGAATATCAAGATTTGTATTAAAATTTGGAAAATACATTGCGAGATTAGCTTGGATACAACGAGGTGTAAATCAACACTGATTTTAAAGTTACTAATAGTGACCTATTTATATAAAATCCAGGTATCCCAGGTATCCTTTGTTAAATATTGCAAGGTAATTAGTTATTGTGATAATTAGTAAATGATGCATGCTAAATTAGTGTATTAAGAGCCATTTAGTAATTAAATAATAGCAATGTTCTTATCAGTAATCATTAGTGCATCAGTTTTATATGTAAACCTTAAGTCCCTAATTATATATCCTAATTAGCTTATATCTTCTCTAATTGGCTGCTCAGAAATGTTATTGTAATAAGGTAAACCTTTAGAAAAACGGTTTTAATCAACAAAATAAACAAAAAATAAAAAAATTGTGTTATAAAATAAACATCACTCTTTATCCCAGAAAGTGCACATTTGGCGCACTATGTGTCTTAGTATTAAATATAGCTCTTAGTATTAGCATTATGATATTAGAGACCGCTACTTGAAACAAGCCCGGAATCAGGAGGGAGAGAGCTCGATACACTCATTTTCATAGTAAAATTTCACATTTTCTCAAATTACTCCCGAAATATGGGAGTTATGAAGAAATTCATCACCACAAGTTATGAAGGCATTAAGTAATCGAATAAGATGGCATCATTAGTTTGGCATAATTTTACTCTTTTTTTTCGGACATGTCTACGTCCAACCGCTCCCATACATTCGTTCCACTGTGGGTCGTGGAGGTGTTCAAAGTAAAAATCTTACATTAAAAACTTGTATTTAAAAAAATACTTGTCAAAAAGTTGGAACTTTGACCCCTAACATCTCCGTAACTAGAAGGTTCCCAGGTATGGTGTAGAACAAAAAACAGATCGCAATGACAGGGAGAACCAGTGCACTTCGGCTTCGTTAAGAGGTGTTTTACACCCTTTATATTGACGTCCTTGGTACTTTTATTGACGGTTTCCCAATAATAACCTGGCATCTTCAGACGATTGGCGGCGACTGACTCGCCCACTTATAGAAACCGCCTTAAGCGTAAGCAAGTATGAGTTGGTTTCTACTGTCCGGACATAGCTCCGGCTGATGCAACCCACCCTATATCCTTCACATCAGTGAAAACGTGTACAAAGTGTAACCGGACCCTTTACGAAGCCAGAACCATACATACATTCTGTACATAAAACTATACAACTCTACGCAAAAAATACTGTTGGGAATATACTTTATTTATTGGAGTGAAAAATCACGCTTCGCGGACTCAATGGTAGCGCACTCAAAAAATTGTGCTGATGAAAGCATTGAATAGTACGGGGGTCGTGGAGGTTTTTAATGTAATGTAAAACGTTAGAAAGTTTTATTTAAAAAAAAAAGTTGTGGAAAAGTTGTCGAACGCTTACAACCCTAATCTCTGCAAAGTTAGAGTGAACAGGCTTCTTCTGGGTAATCTCGCACCATCGTGGACTTTGTCTCTGTCATGTCTGACCTAGAGCTCTAAGGTAGTCAGGGGCAAAACCACCGCAAATAAAAAAAAACTTGACCCCCAATATTTTCGTAATTAGAAGGTCACAGGTATGGTGTAGAACAAAAAAAATCGCAATGCCGGGAAGAATAAGTGCCTTTCGTTGAGGGCTTTTTTTACACCCGTTAGTAAGCACAGACCACAAAACATCGCACTTTTATTAGTTTACATAATTATCAATGACGCAGTTAGACAACTAATAGTCGATACAAGAACACAAAATTATTATTATTTAAATTACTTAATACTTATCTTTATTTATGAAATATTTCTTAACAAACTGGTCAAAATTTCGTAAATCCCGTTGTTCTAAAAGAGCTAGCAGAATTGACTTGCTGTGTTATTGTTATTGCAGATTTGTTAGCGGATAGTTTTGGTCTGGGGAAGACTACCAACTTCAAGCCCAAACTATTTTCCACAGCAGGTGTCAATTTAGCAAGTAAGGACATTATACCTAAAATAACAAGTCTGTACGTCTGTAAGGTCAATGGCCGGGCTTAGTTCGGTTTGCACTGATATGTAGTGTGTGTGATAGGATAACAGACCACACCTAACCGCTACACATTTGCATAGCACCATAGCCTCGATTTTAAATATCGAATACGCTTTTGCGTGTCTATTTATCATAGAAACTCTTGCGTTAAATGTGTTTTTTTTTGCTTTTTTTTTAAACCGCGTACGGGCTTCTTTTTGCTAGCTCTCTAAATGGGCTTTGAAAGTTTTATCGATGACTATCAACACAGGTCCGAATAAGAAGGCCTAATACTTTTTGGCAAACAGAAATTATTGAAACAGTTCCCTTTCGTTCTCACGTTAAAAACATTGCTACGGCTTTTAATTAGCAGGATGATAGTATTTCATCAAAATCATACCATTTAGTGATGCACGCTAACGTTTAATGAGATCATGCAACGTTCATCATCAAAGCAGCTTTAAATAACTAAAATTTAATTAAACACGCTGTTTTTAGCATAACATACGTCACTGTTATTAAGTTTTAGCTTTTATAAGTTTTGCTTTTATATGTTCAGCCCTGTTATGCTAAAGCGAACCATTACGGCAATCTCGAATGCTCGACCATAATTTCATCAAAATTCAAATTCCAAAATGTTAATGGTACAGCAAAAAATAAATCAGTTTTATGCTAAACATATATTTAGCTATCGCTACAAATGCAATAAGATTTTAACCGTAAACTGTATGAAAATATGGTGTAAATTTGTTTGTTTTGGCATAACTGGGTACTAAATGATTTATTATTGTAATTAAATACCTTTATTTCTTTTTCCTTAGATATTGACGTGGAAGAACAGCTGACGCAAGTAGCGGAGTCTGACGACTCGGAGTCTTCCGAAGAGAAACTAGAACAGTACTTCATTGATGCTGTTAAGAAGGAAACCAGGACGAAGATTGTGGTTGATAATAGTTGCAGGTAATACTTTGTTGATAATGTGTTTCTATTAAAGCTTCTTAAAGCAGTATTGTTTTGCTCTTATTCCAGTGTGAGAAAGAGACGGAGCTATACAGGATGTCTAGCGCCATCTCTTTCCCACACTGGAAAAGGAGTAAAACAATAATGTTTTAAGACGTCATGGTAGGTCTCCTGATCATGTTTGCGGGTCTAACATGATCAGAGATTGCACAGGATAGAGAGGTATGGAAGGAAAACGGAAGGCCTTTGGCCCAGCAGTGGGACACGATATAGCCTATTCATCATTCTCTATAGCTTATGCCAATTCATTTGGGGTCGGCGCAGCATGTGTTGCCATTTTTGTCACAATGTAGTAAAAAAACAACTTTTCTATGATAATGATAAAATGTTATCCAGTTTTGAAAAAATGAGGGACATGACATGTTGTGATTATAAGAAAAGGTTTGAGTATTATTATGTATGATTATAAAAGTAGGTTTAGAGCAAAGCAACAATGAATTGGTTGGTGGTTGTGTGAAAAAAAGGATTGTGTGGTTTTATGAAACCACGGTAAAAGTGAAACTTTTTTTCTCACTATATGACGGAGTAGGTAGGCCGCGGAGTAGGGATAAAGTGAAAGGCGCTCTGACGAGTGCCTTTCACTTTATCCATACTCCGCGGCCGACCGTCAGCGTCACGCGACATGCAACACACAGACGAAAAAGTTTGAGACGATGTAATAAAAGTCAAAGTCAAATTTTTATTGCGAACTAAGTGTACAATGTTGGTGTTATTTTATGTTGTTACTTAAGACTTAGCAGCCTTTTACAAGCATTTTTGCAAGCAAGTTTTACTTTAAAATGTTAATAGAAAGGGGTGCATGATTAGATGACGTTAAAATAATGTTGCATCTATCCAAAATAAATTAGGATGCATTGGATTGGTTTAATTAAATGAAGAATATAGAGAGATATATATACCAACAATAGAGTTTAGTCAATGTGATTTGTATCAAATTATGATGTTTAGGGTAACTTATAAGCCTGCCCATATTCATTGATCTTTTTTTGTTCAGCAACGTGTCCGTATGCTGGGACGCTCGCGTAGAAGCAGGAGGCGGCGGCTGCGGCGGCGCGGGCGAAGCGCACGCTCGCCGCGCTCTCCTCGGCACCGCGGGCGCATTGGCCGCCGCCGTGCGCGCCCCGCCCCCGGCCCCGCCCCCGCCGCCCCGCGCAGCGCCCCCGCCGCACAGGCCACACCCACCACTGACACACACGCTGTACGATGTGTTCAGGCATTTGGCGTTGGAGTTCCATTATCAGGTGAGATATGACATGGTCACTAACACTATCAGTAACACCAGAAACGAGATATTTACCATGTTTACTGTTTGTGTTAACGTGCTTTCCGAGGCTAGGAGGAAACTCGGTATGTAATTATGGTCACCCATCCACGGATTAACCTCGGCAAGCACGGTTTAACCTGAAAGATCGACCCGGGCGGCTGTTATTATTTAACCACGAGCTCCTCAATTTTTCCTCGATTTTTTTATTGCCTAGTCGCGCATATAGATTTTTCCCACCAAAAATGTTTAGACATAAGACTTCTAGAGGATATGCCTATTATTACTAAAACTTTATCACCTAGATGGACTGCACATTCATGGAGAACGTGATCTCTCTGTGGCTCACGCTCAACGGCTCGGCGTGGGGCAGTGGCGGCGCGTGGTCGCTCGCCACGCTAGCTGTGCCGGCGGACACGCCGCGTATACGTCTCGCTTCCGACACTGTCAACGCGTTACTGCACTCGCTTTGCACGTGAGTATTAGCACAATAAGTCAAGCAATTTGTTAGTAGCTGCTGTTGTGTACTGTATGGATTGGAATGCTGGGCAGTGACGAAGACGGATGAAATAACTTGCATGCAGCCGAGATGAGAATGTTGAGATGGATCTGTGGAGTGACTAAAGTGGATAAAGTTAGAAATCAGCATAAAGGGTGTAAAACACCTCTTAACGAAGCCGAAAGGCACTGGTTCTTCCTGTCATTGCGATCATTTTTTTTTTCTACACCATACCTGGGAACCTTCTAGTTACGGAGATATTAGGGGTCAAAGTTCCAACTTTTTGACAAGTATTTTTTTAAATACAAGTTTTAAATGTAACATTTTTACTTTAAACACCTCCACGACCCCCGTACTATTTAATCCGTCCATCAACACAATGTTTTGAGTGCGTTACATTGAGTTCTACCACAAAACATGAGTTTACACTCCCCAAAAAAAAGTCGTTTCTCAACAATAATTTTTGCGTAATGTTAGTTTCATGTACCTACATAATGCTTGGTTGATTTACACCTTGTATAAGAGGAAGTTCGAAAGTGGCGCCTGTTACAGAAAACATGAAAGGGAGGCGTCTGTCTTGGTATGGACATGTGATAAGGAGGGATGGAACACATGTGACTAAAAGAGTGATGAATATAAATGTTGATGGATGGAGAGGGTGAGAAGAAACCAAAGACCACATAGATGGATTGTGTGAGAAATGATATGAAGCAAAAAGGAGCAAATGATAGCATGACGAATGACAGAGAAGTATGGAGGAAAGAGACCTATTGCGCCGACCACAAACAAAATGGGACCAGGGCAGGAAGATGATGATGATGCTGTTGTGACTGAAAGTTCTTCTAAAGGAGTTTGTGGCTAAATATCACAGGTCGTACGGGTCGATCTGTAGGGTAAGCCGCGCTTGCCTAGGTTGGCCTGTGGATAAGTGACAACCATACCGAGTTACCTTGTCTTATCCCAACTAAGTTGTGCTCGGCTTCCAGTCTAACCAGATGCAGCTGAATACCAGTATTTTCACATGTAGCGACTGTCCATCTGACCTCCACAATCCAGTTAGTTTTGGGTATTACGACACACCTTGGTAAGGCTGGTTGTCACACCTTCGGGCCACTACCTGTAACGAATGTCAAAGATCTATAAATTACAGCCAGGACCAGCGGCTTAACGTGCTTTCCGAAGCACGCCATGCCCATTCTTCTCCATAGAGTGTCCATGGAGTTTCTTGCCCATTCTTCTCTATAGAGATCTACGCTTTGGAATGGGCAACTAAAGTACTTTCTCTGTTATTATGTCTTGTGACTGGGACTGTAGCTTCATTTTTATTGTTGTTCGACTATGGAAAAGTGCCTGTAACTGGCCTACTTGAAATAAATGATTTTGATTTGATTTGATTTGCACGGAAGAAACTCGGTATGTAATAGGTGGTCACCCATCCACAAACCAACGTCGGCAAGCTCGGCTTAACCTAAAGATTGACACGCGCGGCTATTATTATTTTGCCACTAGCTCAGAGCACACACACTTACTAATGTTATGCATTTTCCTTTCAGATTAGAAAATATTTCGTTAAGATGCTGGGTGCTTTCAATGCAGGCTTTGGCGTGGATTGCAAGTTTACCACTACAGGTAACATACCTTAAATCAAAGACCTCTTTGATACACTCTTATTTGTTCTTGTAAACAGATCATTAACACTCTATTTTCTTTGTAGACGGAAGGCAGCAGCACGCAGACTATGGGTCGCGTTATTCTAGAGTGCGAGCACTTTGTGCCTGCCCTTGTGAAGTTTATCACTTTGAATGTCAACACAGATGGCGCTGTCGCTTCCTCTGAACCTTATTTGGTAAGTATCTATGGCAATCAAAAATGTAAATATATCCCCTGACGCAAGAGAGCTGTTATAAGTTTAATTTTCCTTGGTCTGATTCGTAAAAAGCAAAAAATATTCAATACGAAAATTTCAATGAGGCGTGAAATTTGAATTGTTCCGTCTTTTCTTTATGAAAATATTAGGAACAACGCCTCTAAGTTTCAAGTGATCTTTATAATTAAGTCGACTTTCAATATCCGTTATCCGTACAATCTGGATCTCTTGAAAGTTGGAGTGAATCGGTTTAGCCAAGCGTGCTCTACCCTAGGCCGCATCATCGCTTCTTTTCAGGCGAGTTGCGTCCTAACGCAAGCCTATTTAATATTAAAAAAAAAAAACAGAGGCAGTCTTAATGGCGCATCCACACATGCCCGGCGGCACGGCCGGCGGCGTGCCCGCCAGCAGTGCCGCCGGGCACATGCATCTTCTAAGCCGGCGGCAAATTCAGCGGCAAAGCCGGTGGTAAAAACCGGCGGCATGTGTGGATACGCGTTAAGAACTGCCGACAGAAGTGAAAACTCAAAAAAATGGAGTTTCTGTGTTCTTTTTGAATGTCTAAATCTATACACACAAGCCGCTAGTCGCTAGTCTGGCGCAATACGTTACGAGCATTTCGAGGTCATCGGTAACGCGAACCCATAGGTTTTTCCTCTACCAAAAATTGCTCAACGCGGCTAAAGAAGTTTTCACTTAAAAAAAATGAGTTGCGTCAGAAAATAAGCATGCATTGCACCCAGGGCGGCGCGCAAATCGGCGCGGGCGCGGGCGCGGCGTCGGCGCTGCACTCCGTGGTGTCGCGCGTCGTGTGTGCGCGCGGCGCGGGCGGCGCGCTGGCGGCGCTGCGGGCCGTGTGCGGCGTGTGGCGGCGCGACGCCGAGCCCGGCCACGCCTACGACCTGCAGGCCACGCTGCTGCGCCTCGCGCATCCCATGCTGCAGGTGCTCAGCGCCCGACATGTGCATCATGCCTTGCCGCTCTTCCTTACTGTCGGTGAGTCTATATCAAACTGTCTTGTGGCCGTTTATTTACAGGTTTCTATTTTTTAACCCCCGACCAAAAAAGAGCGGTGTTATAAGTTTGACGTGTGTATCTGTGTGTCTGTCTGTGGTATCGTAAGATCCTAAACGGATGAACCGATTTTGATGAAATTGGTTTCGTTTGAAAGATGTTTTAATCGAGAGTGTTCTTAGCTATGTTTCGATAAAATCTGATCAGCCGTTTGAAGGCCATCACCTCTTTTCTAGTTGAAGGGAAATTAACAATTTCCACAGGTCTGATCGATTCGAAATTTGAAATCTAGTCACCATGGGCATTGCCAGGGGGGGTGCTAACCCCCCCCCCCCCCTCCCCCAGAAAGTTTTTATTTTTGCTGTTTTCGTTAATTGGCGAGATGACACGCAACACGGAGAAAAGTGGAAGCAATGGGGGAGGCCTATGCCCAGTGTTGGAACAGTCAAGGCTAAGATAAAACAATATAAGTTTAAAAAGCATGAAATAAAAATTAAATTAAAAATTTAAAAAACTCCCGACACAAAAAACCTCTTAAAACGTAGACAGCTTAGTACAAGCACATAACAAAGCGGACACCCGACGCTACGCTTGGATTATTTTATTTTTGGTTTTTTAGAGGTTTTTTGCGTCGGGGGTTTTTTAAATTTTTAATTTAATTTTTTTTTTTATGAATACTATTTAAACTTATGAAATTCTTTTACACATATATAAGTTAGTGGTTTCAAATGAAATGAGTATGATTGTGGTTAGAAATCAGAGAAAATTTGCCATGTCGCACTGGTAATTCTTGCTACCCACGTTATTGATAATGGTTTAATTGACTTGTTTTAGAATACAATAAACTCTATTGTACACCAAAAATTGTAATATAATGGTTTTACAATACTGTTGGTTTTACGGTTACAATGATGGTCTTATCGTTTATAGAGATATCTTATAGACAACCTTTGGATGGACATTACGGACATAAAAATAACATCCAACCCAAAGTTCAAATCTACCAAATCAATATTTTGCCATCATCACCAGTGCTGGGTATAGGCCTCCCCTTTTTTCTGCCTGTCTTCGGTTCTGTGCGTCCCTTATCCAGGTGTTTCCCGCAACTTTGACGATATCGCGACCCAAATATAAAGCCAATACCACTACTAGCGGGAACATGTATTGTAATAATAAGTAATGTCCGCAGCGCATCAGTCAGTGTGGTGGGTGCGCGAGTCGGTGGGGTGGCGCGGCGCGGGCGGGTCGGAGGCGCGGCTGTCGGGGCTGCTGGCCGACGTGCTGGCGGGCGGCGGCGGCGGCGCGGCGCGGCGGGCCCCGCTGCGCCGCGCCGTGCTGCAGCAGCTGCTCAGCTACTGCCGCAAGCTGCTCGCCGTGCCGCTGCCGCCGCAGCAGCTGCCGCAGAATGTGAGTCTCATCATCCCGGCATTGTTTCTTATTTACTAACTATACGTTACGATTATCATTCACATCATCCACAGCTCGAATACCCCCACTGCTGGGTATAGGCCTACCTTTTCTTGTGCCAAACTTCACGGTACTGCTATTACGATTATACTACTCTATGGAAATATGGTCTGAATAAAATAAATAAATAAAATTAAATTGTCTCATACTACTTAGAGTCGGCCCAACACATGTTTTTTTTCCATTTTCCACTGTCACAGAATAATGATTCAAATTAGTAAGACATTAGATCAAAGAATAATTTTCAAATTATTAAACACATACATACATACATCAAATTATTTTATTTGCTAAATTAGGTTCACCTTCGTTAAAACATAAAATTTACTCAAAAAAGTAGTCAATCAATGAGTTCCTTTTTTATATAAATTTGATACGGTTACGGGTCGCTTTAAAAAAAATCTTTGTGGTCTCCAGCAATCACGATAATTCAAAAATATTTGTTTTACGTGGGCCTTTTTAATAGGAGTACACAACACAAAAAATCGTATAAAATGTATCATAAAAAATATAAGAAAATGATGGTTGTGGTTTTAAATATCCTCGCTTCTCCGCATAGCCAACAGGAAAAAAAATATCCTTTTCTAAATGCAAAGAAAAAGAACAATTGCTTTGCTCATAATTCTGGGATCCCCTTGACTACGTAATGAATGAGAATGAATAACCTCTACCAACAAAGTAGTCATGACTCATACGGTATCATATATTATGGCATTTCTAAGTAAAGTTTTACAAGAGAATACTGTTCTGTTGTTTTAAAAAGTTTAGATAAAAGTGTGTTTAATTGTCGAACTCAGTACTTTTTTTATTATAATGGTACGTTTTACACGTTTCTTGTATAAGCTCATTCGTTATTCAAATTATATTAATCGATTCGAAAACAATCATTAGATCCGCTTGCACCAC